>CM030325.1:1026467155-1026602394 GCA_002915635.3 Ambystoma mexicanum | reverse complement strand
CCTTAAGGTTTTCATATAGTTTGCTATTACTACATCTCTGAATGCATCTGTATGGCTTTTTCTTACTAGAGGGCTCTCAGGTATCCTGGTCCACGGTGCAGGCCTCTCCATCTGTGCCATTTGAGCGGACAGGGGTGTGGCATCCCTTTTCCTTTCTTCATGCATTTTTTCTCTACTACGTGCAAATGCCCATGCCAACCAGCCTGACACTGGTCCGGTGTATGGCTGTACTATGGAACTGGTGCTTGTCCCTTGTGTTGGAGCATATCTGCTTAGTAATACAGTCTCTGTGGTTTTACCTTCAAGTTCCTCATGCAGTTTCCTTGCTCTGGCTATGCATGGGAATAGTATGTCTATTAGCATTTGTGTCTTTGTGGAGAGCATGTCTGAGGCTGCTTCTGTTTTCTTAAGAGTTTCTGATATGACTGCTTCTATTGGCTTCTCTTTTAATTCTTCGTGTTTTCTCATAATGGCTTCTGTGACGTTTCTCACAGAAGGAAGTCTCTTCCCTCCTGCTTTGGTTTGTGGTTCTGCAGTCATTGATGCCAGGCATGTTTTGTGTACATTCAGTGTTGGTGTGCGTGTAGTTGTCAGTGATGTTACTTCATTCATTCCGTGCTGACCCTTTCTCTGGCTTTCCTTCTTGCTTGTTACCACAAGTGTGTGTGTATCATTGCTAGCCACCTCCATTTCAAGTTCATTCACTCCACCATCAGATCTTCTAGGGACTGGAATCACTATATAGGGTCTGGGTGCCTTTGTGGGTTTCATGCGTAGATCATAAGGTGGGAGCACTGAAATTGGGGCACTTTGTGCACAAAAATAGAATGCAGCTCTAATTGTCAATGACAGTAAAATAATGATAAACAAAAGGCATAAATACATAATGGTCCGATATGTGAGGCGACAGCATTTCCTTCCAGAGAAGCCGGGATGCCTCTCTTCTTGTGGAAGGACCAGGTTGCTGCTCTGGGCCCCATCTCGATCATTTGCCAATTGTCAAAGTTAGTATTTCCTTATTCAGTGTCGCCCTTCAGGTTCAAACTTCATGAGTGTCTGTTGTTAAGAAGGTGTTCCCATTCCCCTTCTTGCACGTGGCAGTTGTCTTTTAAGTCAGGATACAGTTCCTTTGTTAGACTATGGAAAAGAAATCAGATTGAGCAATACTTCAGTGTGTCTCTTTACTGTGCATGTTCAAAGTAAGTGAGTTCCCAATCCACCCCCCGAATCTGCTTCAGTCCTGAGGACGTGCTGGACACTGATCAGTGTGAGTAGAATAGGAAAGAAAAACACCATGGGCCTCATTACGACTCTGGCGGAGGACCATGGTGCTATTAGCACCATGGTCCATGGCGCTAAGCTGCCAACTCCGCCATGGTGGTTGGCGGACTTACCGCCCCATCCCCACCTTGGCGGGGTGGTAAATCCCCAATCCCCATTTTACCCTTCCCCATTCCCATTCTTGCCCCATAGGGTATAATGGGAGTGGGGAAGGCGTTAATTACGCCACCGTAAATTACGGTGGCGTAATTAACAACAAGGTCCCTTAGCGCCATGGATTTTACCGCCTGCAAAAAGCAGGCGTTAAACTCGCCATGGCGCTAAGGGATCTCGTAGTAAGGCGGAAGGGGTCGGCGCTGTTAGCGCCGGCGTAAACCCCTTTCCGCCAGGGTCGTAATGAGGCCCCATGTACGACAAGTGAAGTTATCAACTCCTTTTCCTCAATCTGTCCCTTGCGGAAGGTTTCACGATCTCCTCAGAAAACCTCTCTGATAGTTTGAAAGTTCCACTTGCAGCATGATCCCATGCAGTAGTGTTCCCATTTGTGCAATATTAGCTGGATCTGTAAGGAATGTGAGAGCATCAACATCGATTGGTCTCCCCACTTCCTCTGGAAAGTCAGTAACTAGGCGAAACAGAACATTATGCGCAACATCCTGCTGTCCTCTGAAGACCAGGGACATTTGTCCTGTCTTGCTGCGTTCAGGATTAAGTGTTTCTTCCTTGATGTAAACAATGTCTGCACTGTCAGTTTGCGTGAAGTGTGACCAAGTTTCTGGTTTTATCTAGAAGATGGTTTAAATGTTCAGTGTTCGCTGGGTCTCGTAGAAATGTACGTGTGTCAGTTGGTCTTCCGACAATGGTTGGACAGTCTTCAATTATGTGAAAGAACACTGTGAGGATAACTCATTTATCTTTTCTTGCGTTAGGAACATTTGCTCCTACCTCACTGTACTCGGGGAGTACGATGAAGTGTTCGGCAATGACTGTAAGCAGTTGCCATATAATTTGTTTAGTTTTCAGGATCTTGAAGGAAGTCTGCAACACTTGTGATTCTTCCCACTAGCGACGAGTATGTTCTTAGCACTAGGTTGAAGTATGTAATTACGTTCTTAGCACTAGGTTGAAGTATGTAACTACGTCCTTCGTGATGTCTCTGCCGTGGGACACCATAAGTGATTTCCAAATGGGGTCTCGGTGTGCAAGGAACTAGGGTACTGTATTTTATTTCAATGTATGTGGTTTTGGTCAACATTTAGCATAGTCTTTCTAATCAAGGCTTTAGTGTGCCTCAGTCCAACGTTCAAAGTAAACAGACTATGTTGTGGCTTATAAGCGACATTTTCTTTTCACCCTGCAACTAGGATGCACAGAGTGTCGTTTTATGTCCTTATCCTCTTTTTGCTTAGAGGTATGTCCAACATGAAGCAACAATCCTTTTTGCAAAAGGTTCCTTGTCCATTACTTTGCTGGTCATGCGTCCTTCTTCCTCGTCATGGATCTCGTCTGCACGTGCTGTGGTTCTTCCCCGTTGCTCATAGATTCCTCTCATTGGGGTGCAGGCAGGGGGCTTTCTCTGATGTAAGGTTTAATGTCCCGAGAAAAATCCAAGCTCTCCTGTCCTGTAACTTCACAGCGGACGGAGTGCAGTCCTCTAGAATGAAAGGACTGTTGAATCTAGGTTCGTCTAACTTTTTCCTTGTTTGATTTCTTACCAAGACGGCATCTCCAGGAAAGATGAGTAGAACATGTAGACCTTGAGCTGAGTCTGGTCTAGTGTCTCCTTCTGTGTTCTGTGGTGCACTGCACCCTTTTCGTCGTCGCTGCAGCTGGTCTGAAATTACAGTAAGGCAAGATATCATGCAGTTCAGATATTTTTGCATCTCAGATCCTAAAACCTCTCCTATTGACTTGGCCTCACATCTAGCTCTGTCTCGGGGTCTGCGGGGCGTTCTCATTCTTCTTCCTGTGACTATCTCATGTGGCGTAAGATGATGGTCTGAGCCGGGTTGGTTCCGAAGAGCATACAGTGCCAATGGAAGGCAGTGCAACCGTCCCCTCTTTAGAGTCAGCTTCAACTTGGCTATCCTTTCCTTTAACAAGCCGTTGAGCCTCTCACAGATTCCATTTCCTTCCGGATGATACGCCAATGAGTACTGTGCTTTATACTAAGCAACAAGCTACTCTGTTCGAACACTGCATTAAAAAAGTGGGCCCCATTATCTGATCTCATAACTTCACATTCCCCCCACCTGGGAAACACTTCCCTCACAAAAAATTTGGCAGCAGAGGTAGAGTCTGGGTGTGTACATGGACCTGCTTCTATCCATCTAGAGAATGGACACACCACAACAATTAAGTATTTGTACCCGTTGCATACTTGAATCATGTCGACGTAATTGACATGCAAGTGCTGTAAAGGCCCATTTGGCTGGAGATGACTCCTCTCATTACTTTTAATGTGTGCCCAGCGGTGAACTGCTGGCAGATTATACAGTTCACCTTAAAAATGCAACATGCTCTGCTAAATTCAGTATGAACCAGTCTTCCGTGAGCGTTGCTGCTAGATTCTCTTTTGACATATGTGCTGGGTAATGTAACTGCCCCAGCACTATTTTTAATAGGCATAGGCATTACTGGTTTACCAGTGCTGTCTTGTCGCCAAAAAGCTGTCAGAGGGGTTTAAAGAACACCCTTGACGTTTCCACATGTTTTTCTCCTCCTGCGGTGCCTCCCCTTGGAGCTCCATTAATTGTGTTTGCCCAAGATCGCTATTGCCTTCGATGTTGCCCGTGCAATCATCATCCTTTCATTGGTGCACGCCATTTCCACTTCCATGATCGTCTCACTTTCAGATGCCATATGCTTGGCCTCCGTGTCTACTGCTTGATTTCCGCGTGAGATAAAATCTGTCCCCTTCGTGTAGGGTGGCGCATTTCACGACCGCTATGCCCACTCGGAGCTGCAGTGCCTTAATCAGCCTGTCCAAAAAGGCTGCGTGCTGCAATGGCGAGTGGTAGCCCCTCCTTTTCCAGCACGCTAAGCCTGCATGCATTGTCTATATCACATAGGCGGAGTCACTGTACACCGTTACTTCCTGGTCTGCGTGATTCTCAATGGCAAGTATCAGCACCAATAATTCTGCAGCCTGTGCTGAATAGTGAGATGGTATTCGTGCACTAAGAAGCACTCAAAATTCTCCATTTGCGATGTGCTTCATCACAGCAGCGCCTGTGTATCTTTGTCCATCACTTTGATAGATTCTCAAAGACCCGTTAATAAAGACAATCTCTCCTGTTGCCAAGGCATTTTCTTTTACCATGAGACTTTCATCATAGAATTCTTCATTATTCACACAGTCATGTATCGGCTCTCCCTCAGTGATCGGTTCTGCAATGAACATGGCTGAGTTTACTATCTTACATCGGACTATCTTAATCGATGGGTTTGATATGACCACTTCATAAGCAGAAGCTCTCTGAGATGTCAATGTGCCATTTGGTTTCTCTAGAATGGCACATAGTGAGTGCTTGACATACAACGTCATGGAGCATCCCATTACAATGGTTGTAGCCTTCTCTATGGTGAACGCTGCGGCAGCTAAACTTTGTTCGCATGAGAAGTGGCCTCTCATTACTGGGTCCAGATTCGCACTGTAGTATGCTAGGGGCTTGTACCCCAAGGAGGTTTTTTGAGCGAGGACTGCCATCATAACGCTGCCGTTTGTGTGTAAAAACAGATAAAATTCCTCTGCATAATTAGGAATCCGAGAACTGGAGCTGTGCAAATCACTCTCTTGAGTTCAGCAAACTCTTCCTCCATGGCTTCAGACCATTCAATCTTTTCTTTTGTCACTTGGGCTTTCTTTAAGGCCTGAAGTAAAGGCTTAGTGTAAGAGCTGTAATCGAAAACTCATGCCCTAACATAATTGCACAGGCCTAGAAAGCTCTGCATTTGCTTTATCGTGAGTGGCTTAGCCGTGTTCAATATGGCTTCAGCCCTTTCTGGGGTCACGTTCTTTCCTTCATGTGAGATCAGCTGGCCTATGTACAGCACTTCTAGTTGACAATATTCTAATTTTTCCATGTCAACTTTATATCCTTTCTCAGCCAATATAGACAGTAGCTGTACAGAGTCGTGCCTGCACTGCTCTTCTGAGGTGCTGCAAATTAGGATGTCATCCACGTATTGTAAGACAACACTTTCTAATGCAATATTGCTCAAATCCATCTGCAGGACTCTGTTGAAAATGGATGGAGACTCACACTACCCCTCTGGCAACCTTGTGCTTTTCAGACGCATTTGTCTGAACATAAATGATCTCAGATCTTGTGAGTCACTGTGCAACTGGATTGAAAAAATGCATTTTTCAGGTCAATCACCATGAAATATTTTGCCTCAACGGGTATATTACATAGAATTGTAGACGGGTTAGGGACTAAAGGGAACTCAACCTCAACAATATTGTTTATCGGCCTTAGATCTTGAATTAGCCTCCAAGACCCCCCTTTGATTTTTTGACAGGATAAACTGACGTATTACATGGTGACTCTGACGTCACTAAAATGCCCTGGTCCATCATGGCAGAAATTGTCTTAGAAATCCCTTCATCCTCCTCTCTGGACATGGGATATTGTCGAGCTCTTGGTAGGATTGCTCCTGGTTTCAATTTAATGTTCACTTCTCCCACCCCCTTCAAGAGGCCTACATCATAGGGTCTGGTAGTCCATACTGAGCCAGGCACTTTAGCTATATCGTCATTAAAATAATCGGGACGTTTTAGTGCCAACATCATTCTCTGTGGTACTTCTCTTTTAATCATCTTTACCCAAAAGGTGACACTTACTTCTACCATTGTCTCTCCTATGTCTGTTTGTTCTTCAAATAGATCATCATCGGTGACGTCAGTCACTTGATATCCTTCTTCGATGGCGATAATCGCACACTATTGTCTGCCCTCATCATCGTAACTGTCAACCAACACCACTTTCCCTCGCACTGCAGCTGCATGTATTATCAAGGGAAATACCTGTCCCTCCTCTTTCTGCATCGGTATTCTTGGTCTGAATAGGAACTCATCAGGGGCTCTCATTACTTTTTCTGCAAGGCCTTGCAATCCCGCCATAAGCACACACATGCAATATGCGAATATTTCTGGCTCTAATGGTATGGCCCTCATGGCTATGTGTCCTGAGTATGCTCTGATCATTTCACATACATTCAAGTAGTGCACTCCTGGTGTGGAGCATATTATGCCCTCCTTTGTGAACAAAATTGTCATGTTCAACTTTGTCATTAGATCTCGACCCAAAATGTTTACTGGGGTCTGACGTGAGTATAATAAGGGTACATTCATTTTGCACTCTCCTATCGAGACTTGGAGTGCATTTGTAAAGGAACCTCGACTGTGAGCTCCTGTGAAACTTTGAGTATCTATGGCCTTGCCGGACAAGGAAAACTTTCCTTCTCGTATGCACGAGCGTGTTGCACCTGTGTCTACCAGGAAGGAAAAATCTTTACACCCTATAACAACATCCACCCTAGGTTCCCAGTGAGGGTCTGGTGTCACTGATAGGATAGAGCACATCAGGGTTCCCAGTGAGCTGTCCTAGTTTATATACAAATTTGGGCCACTGTGCACTTGTACATTTTCCCTATTCCCATTGTTGCTTCCCCTTCCTGTGTTTTGGGTCTGCCCTGTGCTCATCGTGTGTGACACTTGTAATGGTGCTTGTTGGACTTGTCCTTGCGGAAAACTGCCCATGCTCTGGGGCTGTACTCCCTGCTGTGCTCCTGGAGGTTGTCGTGCACCATGTGATTCTGTGCAATGCCCTGTTGAAAAACTGCAGGTGGATTCGCCATGCCTGCTCCCATCCCTTGGTCATTTTTCATCATGCCCTGATTTCTGCATGTGCGCCCCAAGTGCCCTGTCATTCCACACAGCCAACATACTGGCGGTGGTTGGATTATTTGTCCATTTGACATATCTGGGTTTCCATTTTGTATGTTTTGAAAACCTCCCTGGTTATTTTGAAAGCCTCCTTGACTGCTCTGCCATCCTCTTCCTTCTCCTAAATCCTCTCCCCATGGGTAAAATCCTACGTTACCCTGATTACTCTGTTGTGGACTGGCCACCTGCTGCATGCTTTGCTCAGCTGCCCTAGTTAGCATGGCTTCTTCAAGAGCATATTTTGACAGTTTCTTCTGCACTAGTTTCTCTTCCACACCCTTTTGAGTTGCCTCCTTTTTGAGATTCTTTTCCTGCAGCAGTCTGCAGTAATGTGCGATAGTCAACTGTATTTCAGCCCAAGGTTTAGCCTTAACTCCTACCAATTTCTTGAGTTGTTTCTGTACCGGTTCTGGCAAGCCTTGGCACAATATATGATAAAATGCATGTATAGATTTTGTCCAAGATTCATGCGTTTCGAGCACCCACGCGTCTTAGAAATTCTGTATATAAAGTAACGGAACTTCAGAATCCTTAATTGTTCGAGTCATTATAGCTCCCATATCAGAAGTATCTGGGTAAAGTACTCGCAGTGCTTTCCATACTGCTGCTCTGCAATTGTTAAATGGCGCTCCGTCATGTGCGGTATTGATTGTGGTTACATCAGGGTACCCTGCCCGTCCCCACACATTGTCTGCTCTCTCACCAAGTATGGCGATTAGGAGACCCTTAATGTCCCCTATGGCTAACGTGCTTCCTCCTGTCATTTTTTCCAACTCCTGTATCCACTTTCCGGCTCCCAATGTCAGCATTGGAAGCTTGTTTCTTAAGTTTTCCCGATCCATGTGTGGTATAGAATATATTGTGGATTGATTCCCTCCTTCTCTAGTAGCGGGAACTGTAATGCGTAGCCCTCCTTTTCTTCTCTCATTGTTCTCCTGTCTATTGCATGGGTAATATTCCTGCATCGCTGTCTACCTGGCAATGACCTAAACCTGTCCACATAGGGCAGTGAAGACACCCCACTCTGATCATGAGATACTTCTTCATGTCGGTCAGACTGCGTGGCTGACTCTGATGCCCTCGGTGCAGACTCGCTAACATTTGACCATTTTATCTCCTTTTCCCTAGGGAGTTGCCTTTCACTTCCCTTCCCTTCCTCGTTTTATTTGTGCTCTTCCCTTTTGGAGTCAGACATTGTCTGTCCCCAGTTCACGCAAATTCTTGTATCCTCTTTATTTCTGCTTATTTCTAATCTATCCATGGATAGATCTCTATTCCCACTGCTGCGAGTGTGTTACTCAGTGTCATACAGCTGACTGATTTCCAAGCGCTCGCTTCTCTCTCTCCTTGGGGTATTTGTCCTTTTCATTTCTACGTTCATCTGCCCTTCGTATTTCCTCATCTCTTTGTCTCCTTATTCTTTTCTCACATATCCTTTGCTCTTCTTCTAACCTTTGCTGTTTCTGTCTGTCTGGATCGTAGGCTTATCTTGGGTTGCGATCAAGCTGTTTCTCTTGCTCCTCGTGAGATAGCTGTTCTCGCAATTGTCTGTCTTTCCTCCTTATCCTTTCATCTCTCAATTCCTTCTCTTTCTCTTTTCTCTGTGTCTCATCTAACTTCTCCTTTTGCCTTGCGTCATCAATACCTTTACCATCGAATTTCAGTAAAATGTGTCCTCCCATCCATTCGTCTTTCGCGAATGCCATCCCATCAGTTCTGTCTCTGCTCCGTTTCCATCTCTTCCCTTCTTTCTCCTCATCGAGAGATGCACTTGTCTGTGCCTGATCTTTTCTTTCTTCATCACGTCTCCCCTTGTCCCTTGGGACTGCGGATGTAATGTTTTTGTCCTTAACTTTCCCTTGGTTTTCGTCACTACTATGTGTATGTGACTCATATGCAGGGTTGCTATACCCCGTGGCTGCTTTAAGTTCCCTCAATGGGTATAACCCCTCATCCTTACTTCCTTCATCTTTCGTTTCAGGTGGGGCAGGTGGCACAGTAGGCGTCTCACCCCCCTCTGTGCATACATTAAGTATCCAATCTGTTGGCGGCTCTTCCTCCTTTACTTGCTCGTACATTTTCCACAATTCAAGAACGGCAAGGCGTTTTTCCAACTTCTTGCCTGTACATGTGGTGTGCAAATATGTCATCATATGTTGTAAGACGGCTTTCGATAAAGACCCATTTTGTGGCCATCGCATAAACATCTTCTGGGCGGTACCTTTAATCCACTCGGTGCTATATTTCTTTAGCTTGGCTGCGTGTTTTGGCAATTGCTTGCATAAATGTGCTAATGGAGTTATGTCTTCCATGCTTAAATCTGTTCCCTTTTTCCTCTTATATAACACTTGCCAATGCTTTCATGTGGCTTAAACAACTCGTGACAATAAACACTGCAAGCTCCAACCAAATTTTTCACAATAATTTTACATATTCCAATTTACTCGAAAACATCATTTCATATGCGATTCTGTCTCAGCTTGTGAATCGCGCAACAAATTTTCACTTAGTTCTCTCAACCCAAAAAATCACTTATGACGTCACAACGCTTAACAGACTAGACAGACACCAGCTGGACACAAATATCTCTGCCTCTAATCATTACCCCTTCATGGAATCTAAACGAACCCCTTTCACGACGTCTTTAAACGTTGTGGTAGCCTAATTGTTTCCCATTATGTGAGACTCTGGGTACATGTTTTTTCTAACCGCTATATTTAAAGCGCAGGAATAAGGCGAATCCTCTCTCTTCTCAGGTGTCCGCCCTGGTAGCCTCTCTCTTCTCGGGTGTCCACCCGGTAACCTTTATTTATTTATTTATTTATTTATTTATTTATTTATTTATGTATTTATTTATTTATTCTCAAGTCACTATCCCCTTATACATATACAGTCTTCTCTACTGCTAACTATATTTTTTATTTTCCCTCCTCCCTCCGTTACCTTTTTTTCCTTTACTTGTTCTAAGGCATGCACTGTTTGCCAAAGCACTACATTTTTTCTTTACTCACCGTTTGCATAGTTCCTCTCTGGATCCTCGGGATCACCGCCTTTGTTACTGCCTTCTTCAGCTCTTCACCCGATCAGCTGCCTGTAGGAATTCAAAGAGATGTGTTGGGAAAACGGGTCCCTTCGGGCCCCTACTGCAGTTTTCTTACTTATGCTACCATTGTCTACGGGGAGCTTCACGGTCTACTCAGCCGAATGGCAAAGGACTTGTGATATTTCCAAAGACCTAGAGTTATTTTATGTTGACGGTCATAGGTGTCTTATGTCAATTAATAATCGATAGTCGATAAACCATCTGATCTTTGCAACCAAGTGTACTGAAGGACCCCCAGCTGGCGCATAGAGTCAGGGTTTTGCCCTGCAGTACTGTAAGACGAGATAGCTGCACCTCGAGATGGTTGGTGGTGCAGGGTCTCGTACTCCAACACCAATCAATAAGGACAACTCAATGGTTTGGCAAATGGGAGTCCGTTTAATGACAAGTACAAAAAACGGGGAAACATGGATATCAACAGCAGTGCGACAGCCTGTCTAGCTTCAACTCCCTCGAGCTTCACACAACACTTAACTTTTATGCTCAAAACGCGTCATAATCTGACGTGTAACACTCAAAAGTTAGCATGCAATTCTATTGGTTGGAAAAAGGTAACTTTAATATAGGTGCCATATCTGTATAACGGAGTGAGGGGATTGGGTAAATACTGTCATGTAGGCATCTAACCCCTTCCTTCAAAAATGACTACTGTAGACGTAACTAAAAGTATGACGTCTCAATGGTTCTACTAACTATAGGACCCTAGATTATTTGGTCCATTGTGATTGGGTTGGCACCAACACTATTCAGAACTCTCCACTTTGCCTAGCAGCACGCAGAATTTTCAACTAGGTCCAGGACATCCCTTAGCTCACCCTGCCCTCCTTCAATCAAGCATCACTATATGAGCTAAGTGTCAATTTATTCACTGTGGTTGGCACTGAAACTGCATCTTCTGTCTGGAAAACGTTTTGCTATCTCCATCTGGACCGGTGCCAGGCATAGGTGTAAAACTTTGTCTCGCCTCGCTCGGCTGGCAACGTGCTAGCACACCATGAATTTGCCTCGTTTCTCTCCATTTATGCACTTGATTTTTGTTTCACCCTGCCACCTGCATTCGCTTTCTTATCTCGGTTCCTTAGAGGCAGGATGTTCTGTTCTTCGCTTCAATTAAAAGTAGCTACTGTCTACAGTCCTAGTGTGCTCTCGGCTTCCCTGGTACGAGCTGCCTCCGCCGAGTTTCGATTCAGCCTCTTTCCTCTTGATGCTAAAATATGAAATTTATTGCGTTTGACCTGGAATAACCTGGGGTGGTTCTGCTTTTTATGCAAAGTGGATTCACACTTATAATATCGTGCTTTGTTTTGAGGTAGATTATGTACGATGGCACTTGCAGCTCTATTCTTCTACTAAGTGTTGCAAGCCACACTATTTTCTTCAGCTTCTTGCGGTTCCAAGCATATGTTCAGGTATTAGTTGGTTAAATATATTCACCATGCCATTATCTTAAGCTCCCTTGTATTTCAACAATGTTCTCTTTCTTTGGGTTCACGATATCTTTATTCATGGTGTTTCATCTCTTTGTGTCATCCTTGGGTCCTCATATATTTATCTGTACGTTTAGTCCGGGCTTTTGTGATGTCACCATTCACCCTCCATTAAGGACTTTCTGGTTTCTTCCTGTACAGTACTTAAGCAATGTTCATTTTGTGTCATTTGCTGGTTTGGTTTTCTCAATGGTTGTCTGGTTATTGGTACTTCAATAGGTGTCATTCTTCTAATAGGCACTGGCATAGCCCAACTGCGGCTCTCTGTTGGTTTATTTGCTCCTCCTATGTCACATACTTCGGTGTGAAAGTTCCTGGTACTTCAAAATGGGCGACTGGAGTGCAGGCTGCATTTTGGACCTCCTTTACAGGTGCGCTCAGAATGAAACAGTACAGCAGACAATCGCAGAGAGTGCAGTAACATTTTCAAATTCAGTAGTCGCCCATGTAGATACGTGGAAATTAACGACTCGTACGAGTAATGGGAGTTACTGTTGATGGAGGGATTCCTCTGTCTAGGAGCAGGGATGAGAATGTGTCCACAATAAAAACAGCCCAAATTGAAGATTTTAATGTGATTGATGTTGTTGGTGATGCCTAAACTCCTCACGAGGGAACCAAAGGTTGACAGGAATATAAAAGACAAATCCTTTTTATTTTTTATATATAGACACAAGTGTAACACGCTCATGTATACGAGAGGCAACGTTTTCGATGTGGGAAAAATGCCATGAATGTTCAAAGGCTCACAGGAGCTACAAGTAGAGTTTCTTACACTGACATATTGCCAGTCCTTATAGGAGAAAGTGACATGCCTGGGCCATTATTGTTGTATATAAGGCAGACATTTGGCCATATGTTGAGTCAAATGTTCTGACCAAATTCAGCATGACAGTTGTGTTTATTAATAGAGCAACAGTGTGCTCGTCACTAGGAATGCATTGTTTGAATAAGAGTGAAGGAATTATAGCATTTATAGGAGGGATGGTAAAAACGAGAAGTGCCATTAAAATTTAAAAAAAATGTCACCATAGGGCACAAGTCCCTTCCATATTATAGTAGGATTTTGGATCCCGTAGTAAGGGGTCATGGTTGTTGTGACCTGTTCCTGGTAGCAGATATGTTTGCCATTGAGAAGGATGAAAATATACTAATGTGATGTTCTATGACATTAGTTGGTGAACATGCAATAGTTGCCATTTTGAAAGAACCTAAAGGCACCTTGACATCTCAGAGGGCTTCTGCCTATGTGGTGATCACATCAAATTCGGCGATTAAAATGGTCAGGTGTACAATAATGAATCCTGCCATGTTTGTATCGGAACCACTGGCAGAGGGTGAGCATACACAATTGTTCAAGACTATGAGAAATGTTATGATGAACTCCCAAGGGTTAGGGAAGTTGTGTTGGCATCCTGGGGAGATTCTCTTTATTGATGGTTCTTCTAGAATCAATCAAAATAATGGGCAAAGATATATAGGTGTCGCTGTGGTAAAAAAACATGACCACTGGAGAGTTTAAAGTAATGATGAAGTGTACGACTACAGTCTCACTTTTTCGAACAAAGTTTTAGAATTAGTGGTGCTGATTGTCACGCTCAAGAATCACACAGACCAGGAAGTAACAGTGTTAGATGACTCTGCCTATGTGACGTCAACAGTGCACGCAAGGCTTGCACGTTGGGAAAGGAGGAGCTACCTCCGAGCAGACAGCGCTCCAGCATAACACAGAGCCTTAGTGGGTAGACTCATTAGAGCACTAGAACTCCCAGTAACCATAGCAGACATAAAGTGTGCAGCTCACACTAAAAGGGCAGAATTTATTTCACGTAGAAATCAAAAAGCAGATATGGAAGCAAACCGTGTTGCATGTATAGAAGTGATTATGTCATTTGATACGCCTGATGTGAATGAAAGCATAGTGGTAACGATGAGTGTGCCAAACTGTTACAAGAATTTGTCTAAAACTAAGTTGGGACAAATCTAAGGGGAAGCGCCCCAAGACAAAAAAGGAGAGGGTGTTCTTTAAACCCCTCTGAGATATTGTGGCGACAAGACAGCACTGGTAAACCAGTGATTCGTGTAGCCTTATTAAGGGTGGCGTTGGAGCAGCACCACTACCCTGCACTTGTCACTAGAGAGAACCTTGCCGCAATAAGTGCATAGAATCGGTTTGTTCCAAATATAGTAGAACACGTTGCATTTTATGTAGTAAAGTGTATTGTATGTTAAAGGTTTACTGCTGGATACACATTGCACACAATGTAAGGAGTTATTCCGAGACCTAATGGTCTCTTTCAGCATGTGCATATAGACTAACATTGACATGCTTCCAATCTGTAATGGATCCTGATATATGTTTCTAGTAGTATAACATGTTTTGACATGGTTTGGACCACTTGAACAGCAACATTTTAAGTATGAGAACAATTCCCTAGATGGAGAATATGTGAAGTATTCAGATTGAATAATGACCCTTTTTTTGTTAATGAAGTCTGTGAATACATACGAGTGTTGCTTAGAATAAAGCACACGTTTTCATGGACATATCACCAGCAAGCGAATAAGGTCTGTAATAGACTCAACAGCTTGATTACAGAGTGAGTAGCCAATCTGAAATTGACCCTGAAGAAAGGATGGTTGCATTGCCTATCACTGACATTGTATGTGTTGAGAAATCAGCCAGGTACAGACCACCATCTTACCCCTCAAGATAGTGATAGGGAGGCGAGTGTGGACACCGCTCATACCTCCGTCTAGAATTAAAAGTGATACCCAGAAATTAGCTGCATGATTACTTTATGTGTATGACTTCAAGTATCTCTGTCATTTCAGATCAGCTCAAGCGACAAGGGTGTGGGTCAGAGCAGAACACAGAAGGAGATGCTACAACAACCAGAGCTAATCAGCTTTGTATCTACAAACTTTCCACTGGAGATTTGGTCATAATCCGCAAACGTTGCTAGAAGGTGTCACGCGCTTCATTTCAGAAGCCCCTTCCTAGTGAAAGACAGTATACCGTCTGCAGGCAAGGTATAAGGCAGACGTGCTTGGACATTTCTTGGAGATGTAAAGATCCATGCTGGAGAATCCCCATCACACCCACACCCATCGGAAGCAAGCATCGGGGAAGAACCACAGCACGTGCAAACTAGGTCTATGACGAGGAAGAAGGATGCAGGAGCTGTCACTTAAAGATAAGGAGTTCATTGGACTGTGGCTTGTTTCGGGAAACACTATTTTCAGTCATTTAAAAAGGAGTTAAGGGAAGCTCATTGTTCTTGAGCCACAGGAGTTTGTTGACATTGGACTGAGGCATACTTAAGCTGTGACTGACAAAAGGAGAGTATACCCGATCTGGAGTTCCTTTTCAACGATGGGAAGAGGGAGAAATTCCCCGATTCCTTCTGCACTAAGGTTCTTTGCGAAGGTGCCTATGGTGGTGACCAATGACAATGTTTCCCTGATCGTTCTTGCTGTTTTCTTGTTCATCTTGCCAGCTTATCCTGCTTTGGTGGGGAGTAATACTAACGTTCATTTGTTCTTGCAAGATCCTAACAATGGTCCAATTGTGAGAAGATTGCTTATAGAAATTAATTGAACATATCCTTCAGCTTCCTGAGTCCAGTAGGGGAGACACAAATGCCCATGTCTCTGGATAATGTACGTAGACTGGCCAGTTTGGTATTCTGCTATCTGATAGAGGAATGTCCACATCTGGTTGGGAGACAAACTGACATACAAATGTTCCTGAGAGATCCAAGAAACAATGAAACGCTCAATGAAATATTGAGGGACATCATAAACTAAGTGAATGGGTATTCTCAGAGAACCCTAAGAACTGAATGAGACTTTCGAGGAAGAAGATTCAAAAGTCTACTAATTATGGAACTTTTGTTTCATGCTGAAAGAAAATCTTCATTTCATCTGATCAGAGGCCAAGTTGTGGCAACCACTAAGAATTTGTGTTCGTCATTGTATAAGCCAACCAGCTGAAGCTGATTGAAGAACTTTTTGAGCCGACTCAGCAGATTCTAGAAGCAGTGCATGATGTTGCCCCATTAAAATTATTTTTTCCTTCCTTAAAAGTAAAATGGGCAGCATCAGTAGTAATTTTGTCATGGCAAATCACGAGAGACGTCAACGATGTGCAAAAAGCTCCTGCTACAGATTGGCTTGTTTGTGTAAAATGTACACCTGTATTTTGTTCATAGTAATACTGCTCTCACTTACTGTACAAACAGATTATTATGTAGACATAAACAAAGTGGAGATTCCTGTGTATCTTTCTGTGCAAGAGAAGGGTACAGACGTGGTGGCACCTACTAGGCAGCCAAGACCTTATGCAATTATCCCTACCTTAGAGGTACACACAAAAGCACCTGATCCTTGGGTAGATGAACCTAGGTTACCTTTTGAAGAGAGGTCACGTATGAAGGTGATGGCAGACTTCATATGGCCATCATTTGCTGCTGTTACAAAAAGACGTTTGGATAGGAAAAGGATTTTAGAACGTTCTCCTACTCAAGTAGCACATGTAAATACACCCAGTCCACAGATGAATGAGTCTATGATTGGTCCAATAAGAATAATGAGGCCCAAGAGAAGTGCTAGGGAGAATGATCATGAGCTAAATGATTACCTGGACAGTACTGCACATTTGAAGAATAACATTTGGTATCCGCATATGAAGGAAGTAGGAAGAAGAACCTCGAAGGAGGAATGCTTAGTATGTGCAGTCCTGCCTTACAGCATGGGGAAGTCTAAAACATTCATAGCTATTGAAGTAGATGTCCAGAGTGCACTTTGTTTATCACACATAGCACTCTGCTGTACAAGAGGCCAGTTCATGGGTCGAGATGCCTATCTCAAATGAGCAACTGAATGGACTGATCCAGATGAAGATGATTATGTGCAAGAAACAAAGACAAGAGACAGAGATCATACCAAGAATCACGTGATCCGATATGAAAAACCTGGAGTGAAAGGAGCTGGAATCAGATGGGAAATAAACAAAAGACTTGAGAGTCCAGGAAAAACTGAAGAAGACATCCGACATTGGAAAAACAGCGGCCAGATGCAGATTTGGGGAACAGTGTTCTCACCAGATGGCTGGGAAGAAGGAGTAGTTATCTGCAGAGCCTGGATGATATATGATCATCCAGAATCAACTGAGTGGAATGCACAGGTGGTGTGCAAACCATTGTGTCCAAAACCTGCTAAACTGCTGACATGGGTCGAAGACAGAGGAGGACCCTTGCAGAACTGTAGTCAGATCTTTGATGCATCAAAAATGAATCTTGGAACCGCAGTGATCATGGGTCACTATTGGGCATGTGGAGCCAGAGATTAAATGAGATTGCCTAAAGATTGGGGAGGAATATGCACTTTGGTGAATGTTCATGTTCCGGCATTGGTGATTCCTAAAAGTAAACTGAACATTGACAGTTTCCCAAAAGCAGATGCTCATCTTAGAAAGAAGAAATCTCTGGAGCTGATACATCGAATGAAGAGGGAGAATAATGTATCTGCAAAGTCAATAGAAGCCTTTGACTCTATCGTGTATGAACATAGACTGTTTAGCCAGATTTCGTCAGTATTCACATTAATATTCATGCCGAGAATCCAGGTTGGAGCAAATACCAAATGGTTGCAGATTACCAGATGGGAATTGCTGCAGACGATCAAGACAACTATAAAGGGATTCAATGATGTCGGAGAAGAAATTAGAGCCACATGACTGATGACTCTTCAGAACAGATATGCCCTAGACATGATCACAGCAATGGATGGTGGTGTTTGTGCAAAAATTGGAGAATCATGTTGCACGTTTACACCTTCTCAAGACGATGAGAATAACACCTTGTCAGAGGCCATGGAGATGCCGACGAAGCTACACGTCCAGATGATAGACGAAGTAGAAGACATTGCTGATGACAGCTGGTTTGGATCACTTTTTTCTTGGGTCCACAATGGATGGCAGACATGTTCAAGTTCCTTGGAGCCCTGATCATATTGGTGTTGCTTGGATTCTGTGTGATCAAGATAACAATCACACGGTGCAAAAAGACAGCAAGGAAAGCAATAGGGATGAAAATCATGATCGCTGTTGAATCAGGATGGAAGGCAAGACATCTGACAGATGAAGAAATCAGAGACTTTGTGAAGGCCAGTATCCATGTACCTGAGGGGATGAAGTTCCTCTATCCGAAGAACCATAAGAAGTATGTGGGAAGATGGATCTATTGCAGTCCAAGTGGAGAGTGCATGCTCATGAATTGGAACATGGATGAGCATGTGAAATCAGCTGGATGCCTGAAGGGAGTCAATAAAATATGTATCCCAATGAAGCATTTCTTCGGACAGGGATTTCTAGATAGGAATAATGATGGGAGAGTGGTCGATGAATCGCACAGGGGGGGGAGTGTAGAGAAGGAGCTAAGTACCCCCACCTCAATCACCTCGCCCATATTGCCTATATGTAGGGAGCCTGAGTGTGAGACACATGCAGTACCAATGAAAATACTGATACCTAGGAGAATCTGGTAAGCAAGGTTCTCATTGAGAAAACCATACCTGTATACGAGACAGTATGAAACACATTGGGCCTCATTACGACCCTGGCGGTAAGGGGTTCACGCCAGCGTTAGCTGCGCCGACCCCTTACCGCCAACTACGAGTTCCCAGAGCGCCATGGTCACTTTTCCGCCCGCTTTTTGCGGGCGTAAAAATCCATGGCGCTATGGGACCTCGGTGTTAATTACGCCACCGTAGTGTACGGTGGCGTAATTAACACCTTCCCCACTCCCATTGAGCCCTATGGGGCCGAAATGGGAATGGGGAAGGGTAAATGGGTCAATGGGGACTTACCGCCCCGCCAACCTCGGAATGGGGCGGTAAGTCCGCCATCCGCCATGGCGTAAAGGGACTTTGCGCCATGGCGGAAAAGTCCGCCGATGGCGGAAAAAATCCGCCAGGGTCGTAATGAGGGCCATTGTGTATAGGTGCTATATAAATAAACTATCAATATCAATATCAATATGATGGTCGTTTGAATGAAATTCCAGAAGAACAGGAAGGTTGAATGACGAAGACCAATGGTGACATCACACGAAGCAAGACTGACGTACATAGAAGAGATGCAGAGACTAGAGGATGCAGATATTCTATAAGGTATCAAGAAAGTATTGAAGATAAGTGACATTTAAGGCTCAAGATGAAGAGGCTTATGTTACAGAAACATTGAAGTTATCAAGTCATTTTACATGTGTACACCTGCATAGAAACACGAGCAGACAAAGTATTCTTAAGGCTAGCTTTATAGTGAATAGATTGCGGCATCCACCAACATATTAGAGTCAGAAAAGAATGAATGTTTCCACTACATATAATAGCAGAGCTGAGCAAATGAAGGAAGACTTCTTTTCCAGTATGTCGCAGTTGGAAAACAAGTGAATTAAAAGCGAATCTCAGAAAGGCGAGGCTGGATGAGCCATGAAGCCAAGGCTATATCAGGCTGGGGTGAGCTGACATTGGATACAAATCGTGTGAAAGAATGAAGATCCTGTTCAGGAGGCATGGACAAAAACAAGAAGACGTCAGAGGTCTAGTAGAAAAATAATATTTTAATACACTATAAGCTCGATTTTATGGTCTTCAGTCACGTGGGGAGAAGAAGGTGGACAAACAGGGTGGTCACACCAATGCACGAGGGCAGAGCGTGCCTTCACTCCCCTGAATTCCTCAGAGCAAGGAACACTTCTAAGGACAAGTTCAAAGTCCTAATTGACAGCAGTCCACTGAGGTGATGATGGATCAATATGCTAATCGGTGGGAAGCTATGGTTAAAGACGAGCTCACCAGCACCTGGACGCTCAGCCTGCGTGCTGCTAAACGTAGGTGGGAAGGTACAGAAGGAGGTTAGAAGCCAACTAATGATAGAAGACTGCATGATTAAGGGTCCTATAGTTGTATAACCAATGGGACGTTGTGTATTTAGTGACATTCATAGTGACATATTTTGTGGGAGGGCTAAGTTGCCCCAGCTGATGTTAAAAAGCAAATCACTTTATTGCACTGCCCTAGATGAGTATGGGTTGTATACTTAGATGATCCTTTTAGACTCTATCAGACTCACCATTAGGTTTTTGTAGTTTGCCACATAAGATGATGTTAGTAATACGTGGGTTAACATCACACATGACGTTTTTTGCTATAAAAGAATTATTGTTTTAAAGGTGCATTTAGATCATAATGAGAGACGTCTGCTGACGTCCGCTTTGCTCCCTGTTTTAGATAATTGATATTAAAACAGTTATCCTTTGCCAACTACCTGAGTCATTTTCGATTATTGATGTTTGAATAATTTATGCATCCCCATCCATCTCAAGGATATTGCTATCTTATCTAAAAGGGCTGGGAGATCCCCAGTTCATTATCCTTGGCCTCAAGCCCATAGACTGTATCTCTCCAACCCTGAAAGGATCATGTTCAAGACCCACTGCATCATCCACAATGCTTTCTGGAGCCAGAGCCTACACTACATTGAACTCTCTCTTCCAAAATACCTTCCTTCTCGAGCCCTTCACTCAGCTTACTCCAACTCTATGAGGGTCAGAAGGTTCTCCAGGCAGAGAGTGGGAGGTAGACCTCTCTCCTCTGCAGGTGCCTCCCTCAGGAATGGCCTCCCTGCCTGTCTAAAACTTGATCCTGAACACCTGAAGTTCCAGAAGCAGCTCAAGACTTTCCTTTTCACCTCTGCTTTCCCTCTCTCCACCCCCTCCTGACCACCTGGCTGTGACGTTGACTGTTGTTTAGCTCCCCTCAGAGTCTCACTGGGTACCTGGCTCCTCCATGATCAGTCTCCCCTGCACTGATTCTGGGCATACCACCCACTTAGGGGCTGTAACTGAAACCACTACAGTCTCCTGACTCCTTGCACTTACCCAGAGACTCGCTGCCCTGGCTGCACTTACTCATAGCAATGCTGCCCTGATTGCACTTCCCCTTCTTCCTCCCCCCTGCACTTGCCGTTGTGGCACTTGCACAATCTGAATTACACAAGGCCTAGTAAGATCGTTTGTCTTGTCCTCCCTGTGTCTTCCCTCCCTTGTCTTGACACGCCTAGAAACACTTCTGTACAGGCATGTTATAAATGACCAGACCTATGGACCCCTCATATGGTATCAGCTCTTTCTCCTATCTCTTCCTTGCACATTAATGGTGGCAATTGGTGGGAGGTCCTCTTGGCCTCCTTTCACTCCTCCAAGAGCATCATTAATGTCTATCTAAATGGCACTGTCCTAGTCCAGGGCCCTCATCCCAATCTCCTCCCGTTTGATAGGCCTCTCTCACATCTTATCAACTTCCTTACTTCGTCCAGTACTCCTACTAACACCTCTCTGGCTCCTCTGCCACTGCTTCTTCTGCCACCTCACTGCCACCTTTCTCCTCCTCTCTGGTGACTATGCCACCTCCTGCTACCACCTCTGACCACTCTCAGGAACCTCTACCACCTCCTTTGGGTATACCTCAAGCTTTACCCCACCCTGGAAGTCTTTCAATTGTGACAACCAGCTTCAAGTTGCTACTCTAAACACTCGCTCTGCTGTCAAACACTCCTCTGACATCTGCCACCTCCTCGAAGAACGTGATCTGGATGTCATCGCTCTCAACAGGGCATGGTACACAACCAGCTCAGTTATGAGTTTTGACACTCTCCGCCCTGATGGCTACAAGATGCTCTCCGAGCCCAGAACCAACCGACCCAGAGGTGGAGTAGCACTGATCTTTCCAGAGTGAGTGCCTGTCTATCCTTCCTACACAGGCCTACTCCTCCTTTGAGTGCCTGGTCTGCAGGCTCTCTATCTCACCTGGCCACTCTTTGACTGTGGCTACCATCTACAGGCCACCTGGTCAGGCTGGCCTCTTCTTCTCAGAATGGGACGACCTCTGCTCTTCTCTCCTTGCCTCTACATTACAACTTCTCCTCCTCGGAGACCTCAACATCCACCTGGATGCTCCTCATCCCTCCGCTGAGCTCTTCCACAACCTCAGAGACACTCTCTCACTTTCCATTCTACCCTCTGGTCCGACTCATTCAGCTAGACACATCTTGGATGTTCTCATCTCCTCAGGCACCGCCTCTCTAACCTTCTCACCACTCCTTTCTGCTTTCCTCTCACCAGAAACTCTCTATCCCTCAGGCAAAGCCCACCCCAGCACTGCCACCTACTTTTGCTGTCATTTGGCCCATGAAGCTTGTGTCATTGGATAACTTTGCCTCTACTTTCTCTGCTCTTCCTACTCCTTGGGCTGACTCACACTCTGACACAGCGCTCTCTAACTTGCATCTTTCTATCTCCAACACTCTGGAAATCCTTGCGCCGGTCATGAGAATCCATCTGAAGCCTACCTCCAAGTGCTACTCTTGGACTCCAACAGCGCCGTCCTGAAACACAAATGCAGCATGGCTCAGACAAAGTGGATGGCTTTGTGCACATCCTCTGACAAACTGACCTGCCGCCTGCTCCAAAGGCAAAACAGACTCTCTGTCCTGTACAAGAAGAGAGTCCACATCCAAACCTGCGTCTCTGCTGCCTCTAACCACACGGCCAAACTCTTTAAAATCTGCCAAGAGCTGGCCAATCCTTCTGCAGCCTCCACTTCTCCCGTCCCCTGCCAGGCCCTCTGTATTGCTCCGGCTGCTCACTTCACCACTAAAACTCCAGACATCCAAGCCACACTCTGCTCTTCTTCTACCTCTACCTCTCTCAGCCCCCATCTCTGGTCGCCTCTGCCTCTCCTCCTCCTTTCTCCTATTTCTATCTGACAACACCTAACAATGTTTCTAGACAAGTCTGATCTATGAAGGTGTCATCTAGACAAGTCCCCTGCTCTCCCAGAACCATCAAGGGCCACATTGATACCCTCACTCCAGCCTTGGCCGATTTCTGCAATCACTCGTTCGCCACTGGATCTTTCCCCTCTCTCCTCAAGCACTCTTTTGTGCACCATCCTCTTAAGAAACCCTCTGCCTATCCTTCCTGCCTTGCTAACTATCGCCTGATCTCCATCACTCATTTCCTGGCTAAACTCCTGGAAAAGCTGGCCATCTCCCAGCTTAGTCTCCTCTCTGAATCTGTTGGTGTCTCCATGACCATCAGTCTGGCATCAGAGCAGCCAAAGGCACGGAAACTCCTCTCCTGAACGTCTGTAAAGATCTGCTCTCTAATTTTGCCTCTAACTCTCCTTCTGTCCTCATTCTCCTTGAACTTTCCTCTGCTTTTGACACTGCCAATCGTTGCCATCCTGATCAATCGGCTCTGTGAGAACCTGGGCATCATGGATCAGGCCCTGGAGTGGTTGACATTCCTCCTGGACTGACCCTCCCAGTTCCAACGTGGGTCCTTTCTCTCCATCACCTCTCTCTCCACATGTGGTGTTCCCCAGGGCTTTATCCTCTCACTCTGGCTCTTCAATGTCTAATTTTCCCTATTGGCCCACCTGATCTCTACCTTCTCCTCTAACTTTCTGTGTTATGCGGATGGCACTCAGCTCTCTTCCAGGCTCCCCTCAGCCTCCTCTCCTCTCTCGCTCATTTCTGGCGGTCTATCTGCAATTCAGGATTGGCTCACCTCCAACGATCTCTGCCTTAATGCCAGTAAGATGGAGATCCTACTCATTAGGACCCCTGCCCCCGCTTCCCCCTCTCTCACTCTGGCCACCCTCCTTGGGCCATCTTCCTTCGCCTTCCTGTGAGGCAAAAACCTTGATGTCATCTTTGACTCCACTCTTTACTTCTCTCCTCATGTAGAATCAGAAAAATACAATATTAAGGCTGTTACACCAAGCAAAGGAAAATACACGACACAGGCTTGTAAAGATTCCCAGAATCGTTATTACAAAACTGAACAGTATTGGACAAAGTACACAAATAGCTATTTGGCTGTCAATACATCACAGAGACCACCAGCAGGGTTCAATGTGAGCAGTGAGCAGAATTTCCTAGCTGGACATCAGCGTATTTATACAGTTTGTTATAATGATGTCCAGCCTCTTACTATTTAATTATACACTGGGCTAGGGTCGCGCCAGGTTGATTTCCTAATTTACATATCACGTGCATGCGGTTTACTTTTAAATACATTTACTAACAGACATTATTATTCTCTAATTTAACATTACACTCTTTACATATTGCTTTAATACAAATCAAACAAATGTTTTGCATGTCGTATTTGGATAGCATTATTCTTCTTGTATACTTGTAGGTTAACATTGCTAATTCAAGTAATCCCCTGATCCCGAGGTCAACAAAGGACAAGGTCTACATGACCCTAACATGTAGCCTGAAGGCAGGTTGGACATTAACCCTCCTACAGAGGTTGAAGAGGTTAAGGCAGGAACAAGAGCACACGAGACGGCCATTTTAGACTACAGGGTGACTTTGTACAATAAACTAAAATGACGGTTCTAACCTAAAATGGAAGCTCGATTCACTTGACGTCACGACCTTGTAATACGGATTTCCTCGCAAAGCGACTGGGCATAGGCCAACATATACAATGAGGACGAAACAATATTATATCAGTTCTAACAAACCCTCCTTTTGGCCTATGCAAAGCGCTAAACTACCTTCAATCACTTTGCGACTAACTCCACATTTCAATATCTATACATCCGGAATCATTGTCTGACATATCTATTGCCATTAGATCTGACACCAGAGTTTCTTTTAAGACATACTCTTTGGAAACCTTCTCTGGGGTGTATATTTTATGCCCTAATACACTTGTTGCTTGCGTGCAACATCCCCCTATTACTGAGCATATACCAGGGAGACACTGTATACAACAGCAAAGAAACAGAAAACTTCCCAAGATAATCAGCAGGGCCCGAAAACAAATTCCATCCCCATGACCGTAGGAGGTCCCAAAACCATGCACTAAGTTCCCAGTTTCCCTCAGGAACATGTACTTCTGAACTAAGAACATGTAGATTTTGGATAGCCCTAAAGATGGTCAGAGAGGAGTCTGGTGCGTAAACGCAGCAAGCGGACCCCACTAATTTACATACTCCTCCACGCTCAGCCAGAATGACATCTAATGCCATCCGGTTCTGAAGAGCCACTAATCTTATCGCTTTCTGCTCTAACATCATATTATAGAGTATGTCAGTGGTCCGATTGATGGTTCTCTCCAATACTCTCGCTAGTCCCCTGATATCTTCTGAATTCGTAATTTGCCCAAAAAATGGCACAAACGATTTCATGATATCTCCTAGAGTTTGCGCTGGAGTATCCCCTTTCACACCTCGTCGTGGACGAGTTTTCGAAACATTTGCAGTACTGACAATAAATACCCCAGGTAGTAGAATTCCTAAATAGCAGGTTCCTTGCCAATCCCTGGGCAACCATGGAAATGCCACATTACCGCAAACAAAATAGTCAGGTTCACCTACGTACAGAGGTCTGTTCTCACTAGTCAAATTCGCAACGTTGGCGCACTTTCTAAAATTACCCATTGACCGTGTTCCATTCCTCTGTATGCAGAAGGATACTGAATCGGGGCTTTGGTTAACAGAATAAGATGGAGGCGTGGCATCCTTATTGCCTATAGGAGCCATTTTGAAAGAAATTAAAGACTGAAAAGGACGAAACAATCTATCAGAGGGCCTAACAGAAGCAACGTTTGGCTTACTTCTATTTGCAAAAAGCGAGCAACCCAGGGGCATCAAAACATGCTTTTCAAAGCTATTTAAATTTGTACCATCAAAGTTCCCTGAGATGCTGTCATTCCATCGGCCAAAAAATAGTGCTCTAAGAGAAGCGTAACAGGCAGTTGTCAAAGGTAAAGGATGAATATACCAACCTAGCCCCTTATCCCCATGTTGCGGTAGATGTGAACAGATCCAGAAATTGGTCTTATTTAAAATTGCACGAGTGGCATTCATAATTAACTAAAGGGTATTATTCTGATAGTTCCGTCTATGCAAAGAATCTCTAGGCGATAAAGTATGCAATTGCACGGAAGGAGTGGGGATAACAGATACATTTTCAATACGTAAAAAGTCCTCTAGCGGATATGCTTCCTCCAGATACCATAACCCAAAACCAACAGTTACTAAAAATCCAGTAATTATTGCAAAAAGGCAACAATACACTTTGGGGGTCCCTTACATGCTTGATCATTGTCTCTGCTAGTCACATGTTTATCTAAAAGTTCGGTACGAGCGGTAGCGGGTGCAGGCATTGTAGTCTTCAACCGAAAAAACACCAATTGTTTGTTTGCTGGCGACTCCAGTCGCGCGTCTTCTTAATGTCTTTCCCACAACCCTTAGCCAACAGAATCTTCCCGTACAGTCGGGCCAAAAGACAAGCCCTCAAATTATTTTTTTTTTCAATCGCACAGTCAGACCATGCTGTACGTTTACTTCCTTGGACGCAAATTATATTTCGCAGTTTCTGGTGAGGACAAAGTGTCGTCACTTCCTCCTGGAAGTGGCGAATGAACGGAAATGGGATCAGAAAAGGATTGATCCGGAATTTCCACTGTTGGGAAGTGCGGAGACAAGATGGCCGTTCTGTCTGGCCTTGCGGATTCTGGAGCGGTCTCTGATTCTCCCTTGTTGGTTATTGCTGTTTCAGGCATGCTAGTTACAGCAGTGGGAAGGGATTCTGTATCTTCTGTATCATATGGCACGGGCTGTGGGATCCGTTTGGTGTGCGTTGCATGGATCCAGTTCTTATGACCTGCTACCCGCACAGCAGTCTGGGTGACTAGCAGGACTTGGTAGGGACCCCTCCACCGAGGTGCAAGGCAAGACGACCTCTCAAAAACCTTCGTGAGGATCCAGTCCCCCGGTCGTAGACTGTGACCTTGACCCTCGTAGCGTACAGGTAATGCCTCTCGCACCTGGTGATAAATTGAAAACAGATTTTTGGTCAACTGCTTACAGTAATCTGAAAGAAGCACATTTTCTATGTCCCGTAGTGAAATGCTTTTTGGCAAACCGCAAATATTGGCAGGCCTCCCCATTACCACCTCAAAGGGGGAGAGCCCAGTCTTAGTTTGAGGGGTTGTTCTCATCGTCAGTAACACGATCGGTAAGGTGTCCAGCCATTTTAGCTTGGTGCCAACACACGTCTTAGCGAGCTTGTTCTTGATAATGCCGTTATGCCTTTCCACTAATCCGGCACTTTGGGCATGTCTGGCCAAATGGAACCGTTTGTCAATCTGTAATCCTTTGCAAATTTGTAGGATTACAGTAGCGATAAAGTGTGGCCCATTATCCGACCAGATGACTCTCGGCAGCCCGAACCTAGGAAAAAACTCTTTCAACAGAGTTTTTGCCGTGGTTATAGCCATTGCATTTCTAACCGGGAAGGCCTCAACCCACTTACGAAAGGCACAAATGACAACCAACACATATTTAAGATTGTTACAACGTTCCATTTAAATAAAATCAATAACCTCAAACGGAACAGAAGGTGGAGCGAAACTTCCTCTAGGAGTCGAGGTACCTTTTCCTACATTGTGCTGCAAGCATGCCCATGCAGCCTTGGACAAAACGCTCCGTAGTTTTGAAAATCTTAACATTGTCCCATACACTGTGTAGCATTTTACACGCACAAACATGTGTCGGACCATGAGCCATAATAACCATCATTGTAATGTAGGCATCAGGGAGTAACCATTTTCCTTCAATATTGTCCACCCAACACCCATCATCATCCAGTCTCCCTGTACCCTCGATCCATCTCTTAGTTTCCTCTATGGTAGCATCTGCTTGAATGTCTTTTACAGCATCGATACTTTCACCCAAAGTGCAAACATTTACAATTTATTTTACAGCATACATTTCTGAACTGAAATCAGTGGCAGTTTGTTTAGCTATCTGATCGGCAAAAGCATTCCCTTTTCCTACATCATCTGCAACCTTTTGATGTACTGAACATTTTATAATAGCTAACTGAACAGGGAGTGCGAGTGCTGAAAGTAATCGCACTATTAAAGTGCTATGCTGAATTTTCGTTCCGTGCGAGGTCAAGAAACCTTGTTCTTTCCAAAGTCTACCGAAATGGTGGACCACCCCTAAAGCATACTGACTATCGGTATATCTATTTACTGTAAGCCCTTCAGAAAGTTCACAAGCTCGAGTTAACGCTATAATTTCTGCGGCCTGTGCAGAATTATGCATAATTCTTTTGGTTTCCACAATCATGTTTAAAGTAGTGATGGCATAAGCAGCCGTGGATGTACCGTCTGGAAGTTTAAAACAAGAGCCATCACAAAATAGCTCTCCTTTTGGGCTATTCAGAGGCGTGTCTTTCAGATCGATTCTGCCTTTAGTCTCCTTTTCTGTCATATAAAGGCAATCGTGTGACGTTTCGTCACCATCAACAGTATCTTGCGAGACAGGTAAAAGTTCAGACGGATTTAATACACAACACCTCTGAATTTGAATGTGGGGGGCAAACAAGATTAGTTAATATCTTGTCAATAGTGCAGAAGTGAGGTGTTCCGTTTGAGTTCTATTCAATAAAATATCTACAGAGTGAGGTACCATTAGGGTTAACGCATTACCCAGGACCATTCCCTCACTCTGTTTTAAAGACGCAGCAGCAGCAGCAGCAACAGCGCGCAAACATCTTGGAAAAGTGCATGCTACAGGATCAAGCGCGGAGGAATAGTAACTGCACGGCCTATTAATCCCTCCATGCTCCTGCGTTAATACAACCAAAGCACATCCATCACGTTCATGCACAAAGAATACAAAGGCCTTGTCATAATTCGGAGTTCCTAAAACCGGTGCTGAACACAGCGTGGATTTGAGCAAATCAAATGCTGTCTGGTGTTCCAAAGTCCAAGGCAATGGCAAAGAAATGCCCTTCTTTGTCAAAGCCAGCATTGGTTTAATCGTTAACGAAAAGTTAGGGATCCACAATCTACAATAGGAAGCCATACCTATCAGGGCTCTAACTTCCTTCTGAATATTTGGGACAGACATGCCAGAAATAGTCTTTATTCGTTCAGGTGTCAACCGTCTTCCCTCCTTTGACAGGAGGTAGCCTAAATAGGCGACCTCCTGACAACAATATTGGAATTTTTTAAGTGAAGCTTTGTGGCCAAGTTTCGCTAGATGACAAAGCAACAACACAGTGCCTTCTTTACAGGCGCTCTCAGAATCAGCAGCCAAGAGGAGGTCATCTACATACTGTAGTAATGTGCAAGTAGTAGGCAACTCGAGAGTATCGAGCTGCTCTTTCAATGCCCTACTATAAATACTTGGACTCTCAGTGTACCCTTGTGGTGCACGAGTGAATGTAAACGAGCGTCCACCTAGGGTAAACGCAAACAAATACCTGCTATCCTTGTGTATGGGAATACTGAAAAACGCGTTTTTAAGATCAACAACGCTAAAATGAGTGGCAGAAGCCGGAATCATGGTTAGTATTGTTGTAACATCAGGTACAATAAGAAATTGAGGAGCCACAATGTTGTTAATGGCACGTAAATCAATTATAAAACGAAAGGGAATCGCATTATCACCTTTTTTGTATACTGGCAAAATGGGGCTGTTACATAGGCTACCCGTAATCTCCTCAATTACTCCACGATGTACAAAATCAGAAACTATACACTTCAAAGCCTGTTCGCCTTCTACTGAGATCTTATATTGCGGGATGCGAGGCAATTTTACTCCATGTTTCAAAATAATTTTAACAGGTTCAATTTGAAGAATGCCCACATCATTATCATCAATTGCCCATAAGCATTCCGGAACATTACTGAATTCTGGCGGTAAAGGTTGAGTCAAAAACTGAGAGGCGAGTGATTGCTGAGGTGAAATTGTTAACCGAACTCCGTCCGGAGAACAATGTATTACTGCATGCAATGACTTCAACAAATTTAGCCCCAGCAAGTTCTCCCCGCAGTTTGTGGTAAGTAGAAATGGACACTGTTCTGTGAAGGGACCCAGTGTTATCGGTACCGGCAAAGAGACCGGACAAACTACAGGTGTGCCTGAAAACCCTGCGGAAACATTGGACTGCCCTGACAGGGGAATATTTGGAACCCATGAATGATCAATGGAACATTTCTGTGCTCCCGTATCTACTAAAAATAGATGCTTCCTATTTCCCACCGCCAACTCAACGTGGGGCCTTTCGGATGAACGGGAATAGGCGTAGGTTCCAAATCCTGCTTCGGGCAATCCTAGCGAAACAGAATATTATCAAAAGGAAGCTCTTCAGAGAGGTACACGGCAGAAGGGTGATCAAAAATGTTTCTATTATCCACATTCGAGACTTGCTTATCTTGTGAAGGAGGTTGCTGTGATTCTGGTGCAAACTGACCTCTGCCAGGGCCCCCTGCACCTGGGTGACCTCTGAATTGTCTACCCATGTTCCCAAATGACCTTTGCTGCAAGGTCGGACATTGTGCGCGCCAGTGGCCTTCCTGCTGGCAATAGGCACACTGGTTAATGGTTACCGGAGCCAAGGGCACACTTCCCTGTGGAATGTACTGACCTCTAAATTGATAACCCCCTCTAGGGCTTCTAACAATCTGTTGTAATTAAACTTTTGTTTTCAGGTCACCCTTTTTTTTCTCAAGTTTTTCCTTTTCAGTATTTACACGATTTTCATAGTACTGAGCCATATGCTTGATTGAAACTTCGCCTGCCAAGCGCTTTCAGAAGACATAATCTCTAACTGGATGTCAGGCAGCAATCCACGTACAAATTTGTCGACAAACAGCCTTTTCCCTGACTCTGCGCCTAAGTCTTGTCCACTGAAATCTGAGAATACCTGCTCGAATCGATTGAAGAAATCGGTAGCACACTCAGACTTTCCTTGGACACAGGCCGTAAGCTTGTCCCAAATGATTCTCTTTTCAGGAACTATAGTTTTCAATTTTACAATAATTCTATCAGGCAGGCTTAATATCACTTGAGGCGGTAGTTCGCCAGCTGGTCTTTCTCTATCTAGGGAAGTTATAGCAATGGGTACTCCCAAAATGTTTTTGTTATCGGGGGGTTGAGTCTGTAAACAGGGAGATTCTCAACAGGAAAAAGAGCATAACAGACTGACTACCCCTCTCTCTAAGGTCTATCGACGACACAGAATGAGGTGCTTAGAAACTATTGCATGAATCTGCAATGAGTACTTATTGAAGACGCTGATTATTAGACTCAGACCGTGAAATTACAAAAGTATAAATCATTTTGATAATTTGGTACAAAACCACATTTTTATAAAAAACTGCATTTATCGGCTTTTTGATACACCATTCATACCTTTCATATTCATTCATACTGTAACATAAGGGTTTGGCAATTTACATTTTCTTTGTGCATATTAGTTGTTAATAGTATGCATGACATCAGAAAAAAACAGTTGGTTTTTCTAAAAAGTCGACATATGTTTCGAAAATACACCGACACAGGCTTGTAAAGATTCCCAGAATCTTTATTACAAAACTGAACAGTATTGGACAAAGTACACAAATAGCTATTTGGCTGTCAATACATCACAGAGACTGCCAGCAGGGTTCAATGTGAGCACTGAGCAGAATTTCCTAGCTGGACATCAGCGTATTTATACAGTTTGTTATAATGATGTCCAGCCTCTTACAAGTTAATTATACACTGGGCTAGGGTTGCTCCAGGTTCATTTCCTAATTTACATATCTCGTGCATGCGGTTTACTTTTAAATACATATACTAACAGACATTATTATTCTCTAATTTAATATTACACTCTTTACATATTGCTTTAATACAAATCAAACAAATGTTTCACCTGTAGTATTTGGATAGAATTATTCTTCTTGTATACTTGTAGGTTAACATTGCTAATTCAAGTAATCCCCTGATCCCGAGGTCAACAAAGGACAAGGTCTACAGGACCCTAACATGTAGCCTGAAGGCAGGTTGGACATTAACCCTCCTACAGAGGTTGAAGAGGTTAAGGCAAGAGCAAGAGCACATGAGACGGCCATTTTAGACTACAGGGTGACTTTGTACAATAAACAAAAATGGCGGTTCTAACCTAAAATGGAGGCTCGATTCACTTGAGGTCACGACCTTGTAATACGGATTTCCTCGCAAAGCGACTGGGCATAGGCCAACATATACAATGAGGACGAAACAATAGTAAATCAGTTCTAACACTCACATCTCTGATGTCTCCGAGAAGTCAAACTACCAGCTGCACCTCCTCAGAGCTATTCTTCCCTTTCTCACTTTCCCCAGAAGCTCACTGTCTCCAGAGCTCGGGTCCTCGCTAGGCTTGACTAATACAACAGCCTATCTCTCAATCTGCCTTCCCCTACTCTCTGCCCTTTGCAACTAATCCAGAATAGGACTGTAAGACTTTCCCTTGGCTTCAAGCCCACAGACTGTATATCTCCAGCCCTGAAATCTCTCCACTCGCTCCCAGTGGCTGCACGGATCAAGTTCAAGTCCCTTTGCATCATCCACAAGGCTTTCTGGGGCGGGGGCCCGCAATAGATCCAACTGTCTCTTCCAAAATACCTACCTTCTCAAGACCTTTGCACAGCTACCTCCAACTCTCTGAGGGTCAAACACTTCTCAGGCAGAGAGTGTGGGGTAGATTTCTCTCCTCTGCAGGTGTCAACCTCTGGAATGGCCTCTTTGCCCCTCTGAAATTTGAGCCAGACCACCTGAAGTTCCAGAAGCATCTCAAGCCCTCCCCTTTTTCTCTGATTTCTCTTTCTCCCTCCTCTGCTGACCTACCTGTCTGCTTCACCAACTGGTTGCTTGGTTACCCTCTGGGTCTCAATGGTTACCAGGCTCCACCATGATCAGTCCCCTCTGAACTGCCTCCGGGCCTAGAGTGCACCGAGGGACTGTGACTGTAACCTCTACATCCCCCTGCCTCCTTGCACTTACCCAGAGCTGTACCGCCCTGGCTGAACTTAGAGCAATGCTGCCCTGATTGCACTTTGCCCCTTACCCTTTCCCTAGCACTTCCTCCTTTGCCTTCCCCCTGCAGTTTTCTTTGTTGCACTTGCACGATCTGAATGACACAGGCCTAGTAAGATCGTTTGTATTGTCCTCCCTCTGTGTCCCCTCCCTTGTCGCGCCTAGAAACATTTGAGTACAGGTGCCTTATTAATTACATGTAACATATCATTTCAATCCTCCCAGAAAGCATCAACTGCACCAGTAATGATGCACTACTTCCTCATCTTTCCCGCCTTTTCTATGCCTACTGTTTCCGGTTTTAGAAGCAACTCTCAAGTTCCTTTTTCTCAGTTTCCTTCTATGAGTCCACAATTCTGATTAGAGTCACGAACAACAACAGTCAATACTTTTTTTTAGGATTATAATCAGGTGAAAATACCGACCCAACAAAGGAGCACTTTCTGTATATATTTATCTATTTAATATTTCAAAAGTGCTCCATTCACCCCAAGGTTTCTTGGCGTTGAAGAGAGACCAAGGGTATCGGGACAAAACATGTCCAGGAGATGGGATCAAGCAGGCGTTCCACTCACTCCTGAACACTAGGTGCTTGGCTACGTCATGGATTTGCGCAGGAAGTGTGTCCCAGAGATGAATTGCCTGAAATGTGAAGGAACGACTCCCTCTCCTTATAAGGCAGACTTTGGGGTGGGTTTAGAGGGGCTGTCTTTTTTTAGGTGCCCTTAGTGTTCTATTAGGTGTGTGTTTTGGGGGATTTTCCTCTATGAAGCTGGGGTTTGTCGTGGTTTGTACAATGGACACAGTGCACACGGCTTTGATCGTAGACCTCTGTAGGATGCTAGCAGGGGGCTCCGATTGCTGGTGACATGTGTACTGGGGTGAGATGGTTATTGGGGGTATGCTGCATGAACAATCAGGCCCCCCGGTGTTTATGCTTCAATGGTAACCAGCAGCATGGCAGGCTCCTGTTGGCGTTCCCCACTGGGACAGAACATTGAGTAGGCCTACATCCAGGGGCATCGGCAAACCCTTCAGACTTCCATTTATTTGCAACATGTAAAGCTGAATGAAGTTAAAAAACACACTTCCCCTATCTCCCGATCGGATTGGCCACTGCAGCGTCACCACAGTTCTCACAGCTGGGTGTTTATGAAGCACGTACAGTAGAAAGGCATTAAAACCTCTGAGGGTTTACTCACTCCCAAAAGGCCACCGCACGTGGGGACAGACCCCCTAGGATCAACACAACCCCCAATAACGTCACACCCCGCTAAAGATATTTAGAAAAATAAACTGACTCCCAGTCGAGGCACAGAAATCAGCAGCCGCGCGCTGCATACCTTCATAACCAACCAATGGCACTAATAAGTGCTCTTATGCACCGGCCTATCAGATCTGTCCCTGGCAGAAAAGGGTTATAGCCATTGTCACCTGGAATGTGAATCGAGTTAAAAATGTTTGCTCCAAAACGGGCTCCCAGGTGCGTGTAAAAACACAAATCAGTCAGAACGGACTTGAAGGATAGGAGTTACTTGTAAGACACAGAGTTTCGAGACAAGTGTCATAAAAAATGTGTCCAATTTTCTATCACATTGCAAAACATTTTCTCCCCAGTATTCCAATGCCTCAACGTTGTAGGAGATACAGGCACTGGAGCTGAGCAGACTTCCACATTTGCTGTATTAAATAAGAGTCCCTGCACCCATTAACTTTCACATTAAGGTGATACAGAATCAAATGTAACCAAATTGAGTAATGATAACAATAATGTGAGTTCTTATATAGCGCTTTATGCCAAAGTTCTCCTACTTCTAAACACCGTAATAACAGTCAAGGATTGTTAGCCCGCTTTATGGGCCAATGAAGGGCTGTGCGAGCAGTGCTGTTGGAATCAAACCTAGTTTATGAGCTAGCCACCATAGCAATGTGGCTTAGCGGGCGCTATTGTCTCTTATATACCTTTATATTTGCTTCAGCCACATCACTCAGAAGCAGGCCGTTAACTGCGGTTAGAACCCTCCTGTGCTGGGCTGTAATGCCCATTTATGGTCTCTAATATTGATGAATATTGATGAAAGACGCACTTTTCAACACAGCAAATGTGGGTAACAGAGTCAGCACCTCAGCGCTCTCAAACACTTGAACACTCTTTCTCTTTCTTCTGCGCTGTGATGCCTGCGGGCTTGGCGCGACACAAACCGATAAATAAATAAATAAATAAATAAATAAAGAGCTAATTTGTCAAAGTTGAACGTTTAATGAAACAGAACTGGCAATGTGGGGTGCAAGTATTTAGAATTTGAGGGAGTATCTCACAGACTGCATTTTTCTCTCATTTGTCAAAAAAAAGGCACCAGGCCTGGAAAAAGTGGAAAGAACATTTGGAAACTTTATCATTTAGTAAAATGACACTTTTAATAAAGAAAGCATGAGACTAATGATGGAGTACTGTGAAAAACCTCTATAGGAGGAGAAGGCAGACTGATGGAAAGTTCATTTGTAACAGATGACAATTTATTTGTGCAATGCACTTCTCTGGGAAACCGAATGCATATTTCAAAATATTAATCAAATTAATCTTCTCCTCAAATGACACCAGCTGCTTTTTGAATATTCATGGTTTCCACCTGCAGCGGGGAGGCGCGGGGTGAGCCTCTTAGTGCAGCCCCACAGAGCAATTGAAGTACTTTAAGAGAATGAAGTGAAGGGACTCAGTGCTCTACCGGCTGTCACTGTTGCTATAGTGGCTTCATCGAACTCTGAAAATTTGAGCACTTGCCCTGCCCTCGGATTCCTGTATCTCAAGGCATTGTTAGTAGCAGCAGTATTATTTTTAGTAGTATTAGTACTCGTAGTACTGTAACACAGATGATGGGAGTAACCCATCAAGCTTCAGGGTGTCGTCAATGAAAGGGGAGGAGTTACTGGGGTTGGTTCGGAGATACCAACTTTGGACCAGGAAGGAGCATCCAAAGCCACCCAAGTTCAAATTTGCATGAAATATACCCTGCCCCTCATGCTGTTAACCGCTTCCTCAGGACTCCTTTTCCATCTGTGCGCATTATCCAAACCCTTTCTCATGGCTTATTGAATGAATGAGGGCCTTGAATAGCGCAGAAGCTCCGCGTGGGCTTCCTCGAGGCAACTTAACAGGAAGGTCCAGGTGGCTGGATCAGGATGAGGCAGATTGAGGTTTATTTGGTGTATATCTCATGCCGCGTCTTGTGGTACCTCTTGAGTTATGTCTCGGTGGCGTTGTCAGCTTGGACCATATTCCCTGACAGCAAACTCTGACATATGCATGGTATTGAAGCATGTGCTGAGTATGTGTGGCAGGTTTTGCTTCACAGACTGAAGTCTTGGTGTGCACCCTGGGTGATGGTGGTCACTTCCATGGTCCAGGTGGAACATTCTGCAAGGATCCGGAGACGCATGGATAGGACTAGGTAAAATGCGTTTCCTTTGTCCATTTGGAGCACCAATGAACATTCACACATCATTCCCTGCCCTCCTATTCCACTTTCTTCACTGGAATCCCAATATTTCCGCCTGCTGTTTCACCAAGAAACACCTTCCCAAATGGCGACCCATTGGCATTTCTCTTGGCAAGGCTGCTTTCGATGCACCCTGGGCACTGAAACTACAGAAAGTTGGCACCATGCCCACAAGAACCAAAAACGTACATTGAATTCTCCAAACACCCGGGTTCTTGTGGTTTCACCAGAAGCAGCAGAACATGGCCGGGGAACTCTGGTGGACCCTGGATCGGTACCTTTCACTGCTTCATATGACCACGCAGTGCTGATCAGCAATTAACATGGCAGGCGCACTGCGTCAAAGACCCCTTTGGCTTTCGCACTGATGATGCTAAAGTGGGCACAGTCTGAAGGCATCAAGCCGCTCCATGTTGGTCAGAATGCTGGCGTACACTGGCCAGCTTTTGAGTTTGCTGGCGGTACCTCAGACCGATCACCATGGTTAAGAGGTTCTGCGCCAGCTTCATGCACCATGCATGCACTCATTCCAGCAGGGGCAGATTCAGATAAAGGTATTGTAATAAATTGTAATCTGGCTGATGTTTTCATTTGTATTAATTAATTAAATGATGCAGGAAATTCCATATGTGAACGGGTAACCTGCTCATCAAATTTCCCTTTTATAAACTTCATGCCAAAAGCATATTTGGTACCTCTGTACGGCTGCATCCGTTTCCTGATTTGCAGCATCTTTTCTACCGGTGGCACAGAGCAGGGTCAGAGGTCACATGTGCTCATTTGACTGCTGCAGTGACAGCCATGTCCCTGCCGAGCAGGGGATGCATTTAGGATATGCACACATGTCCCAAAGCTATGATGATCATAAATAGCCTATGATGGTGGCAAGCTAAACTCTAAGAATGAAGCTATGCCCGAGTTAAGACGTGGTGCATGGCACTACTTATGCTCATTGCAGCCACATCCAATTTGTTATCACACTGTGTCCGCTCCTGTCAGCCAAGCTCAGCTGTGTATGGTGATGTGTATTCAGGCCAGACGGGTGTAGCCTACCCAATGACAGGAGAGGAACATAAATAGCCATGCCTCCTCTTTGATCTCTTTGTGAGGACAGGTAACATCTTCCACCAGGGACATCGGCACAGCAGGCAGCTGCCCTGGGCCTAGGCATCAAAGGAGCACACCCATTCATGGGAAGTAGCCCCAAACCAGGGTGCTGCATTTCTAAAGGCTTTGATCCTAATGATAATGGAAGGGGTGGGTTTAGAGTAGTCAAAAGGGCTGTGCCTCACTCTTTCCTTCCTCCACCCCTCCCCTTCCTTTAGACCAAAGCACTTTGGGTAGGATGGCAGAAGGGCAAAGTCCACTTCTTTCAAGGAAAGGTATTGGACCTTTAAGGTAGTCTAGGTTTAGTCTAATCACCTGTGTATTTTTACCTATAAAAGAAGGTGTCTCCCGCCACTACTTTAATTCAAACTGGAACAACACCTGAGAAGGAATCACTTGACCTCTTTTGGGAGGGATGTCATTTCCAAAGCCCTGAGCCTGAGGTGAGGAAGGAGCCTTCCAGGGCAGATGAGAGCTCTGGCCCCTACCCACTCCCAGGGCAGATTGGGAATGACATTTGCTATGTACTAGGACCTGCCCTCAAGTCCCCGTGAGCGAGCCTCAAAGCATCAGGAGGACCAGACCAACTGAAGCTTCCTGTTCTGCCGCACCGAACCGATCACACCATGTTCACCACCCATTCAAACTGTATTGTCAGTATCTCTAACCAGCTTGACGCTGCATCGTGCCCTTGGTGACTCTGTCGCCTGCTAGGTTTGAATCAACTGCTCGACACTGAAACCCAACTCACCCTCGAATGGCCGCTTCGCCGACCAGCATATCGGAGAAACCTGATCACCAATTTGATGAACATTGTGCTCTGACTCGCACCACTGGAGCATCACTCATGAACCTGTTCCAGAAAGAACAACCCGACTCAGCCCGGGCTCCACCTCGAAGAGATCCCGTTGAATGCACTGACCTTCATTGCTGAAAAGTCACGCTTTGAAACACTTGTGTATAGGCGCGTTATAAATACCAAATCATATCATATCAAACACCCCCTTCAAACCACACAGAGCATTCGCATTTTCCCTGCTCGGAGCCTGCTTGCCGTTTGGGCCCACAGGATCCACTGTACCCAAATTGAGCTTGATCTGCTAACATCAATGTTCGTAACTGGGTTTGACATCGTCAACACAGCAAAGAAGTGCAGCAAGATACAGTTGACCACTAACTGCCCCCTTAGTCCACTTCGGCCGTAGAGACTGGTTAAGGCACTACTGCACCTTCTTTTACCCAAAGGCAGATTCTTTTTTTGTGGTTGGTAATTTGCCTATCTCCCCTGTATTCATGCTCAGAGTGCTGCGTTCTTCGTCTGTTGTATTGTCGCTGTCTTTCCATAGCGGTGGGTTTGTACAGTGTTTTCTATGTAGTTCTACTGCAGATGGTGTGTTTGATTAAAGTGTATATATTTTTTATAGAACTTTGATTGGACATTCTCTTTATTTTTGACTGTATTCCTGTGTTGTTTGAGTCACTGCGGGGTCACATTCACACCCCTCTTAGGAGTAGACCCTTCCCTCGGCCACGTTACCACAAATGGCAAAGGAAGTATTTCTCTTAACTGTGACTGTTTTACCTTTATGATTGTGTCGGCTCTTGGTTTGTAGAAGTGTCAGGGCTGAGTCGGCATTTTTACCTATGCTCATCCTTGAACTCCTGCAGAGCAGAATCCAATTTGTCACAGGCACGGCATTTATTTTCTTGTGCTTTTTCTCTAGGTGTGCGTCATTTAAAATGAGTCACAGAGTGCACCCCAAGAGTTCTCACAGCATGGGAAGGAACCCCAGTAAATGTTTCGGGCTCATCAATTTTTCCCATCACCATTTAGTGAAGGCTAATATTGGGGGTGTCAGGTCAATAAGCTTTTACACAGCATCCATCACAGCGTAGCGTGCCAGCACCAGGGGGGGTCCCGTCCGGCTCTGTGGAGAGAAAAGAAGCAGACAGACAAAAGATGCGAGGATGGGTGAAGCAGGAGTAGGACAGAAACAAACAAAGACCACTTTCAATGGTACCCCGATATTAACGGTATGGGATTAAAGCCTACTATGGGATTAAAGCCTTAGTTTTCATTACTCATCAGCAGGAGCATAACCAGGTTGCAGCAGTTTTTTTTTTCTCTTTTGCTTACAACAGTTAACCCTTTGTGCAAGCCATCTACGGTCAGCTTGCTCCCATGATTTCACATTATGTCCCCAGCAGTTTTCCCTTTACCCCAACAACTCCCCCCAACCCCATCCCTTTTCACCAAACTTGTATGGTTTAAAGTCTACTTTTTTAACTTTCTGCATTTTTATAACATTGCAAGACTAGATGTACATTTTTATTCCCATAGTTTATATGAAAATCTGACTTTTACTGCTTTGACCAGGGTCTGCATTCTTTGGCTCTCCGGGTGATTTCAACTGCATCTCCCATAAGTCATTTTCAGTCTAATTAATGGTGAGGAACCATGGTAGTTGTAGTCTAAAATGTGGAGAGCCACAGATTGCAGACCCCTGGCCTAGACTATAGTCGGACGTAGAGGAAGTGTAAACTCCACTACTGTTCCCGATGTATTGTATGCAAATCTAGTTCTCCCTCTCCATATCTTTTTCTCCTTCTCTCTCTCTCTCTGTCTTTCTTCTCCTCTCTCTCTCTCTCTGGCTCTCTTTCTGTGTCCCACTCTGTCTCTGTCGCCAAGGGTCGCCTTGTCATGTGCATGTTTGCTACACACACCCCAGCCATTGGGTATCCGGTAATCTTTTCCCCATATATACGGTCGCCATACATAAAGTTGCCGGGAAAAGGCTGTGGAAACATTATATATGGTGACCATATATTTGGGGTCAAGGGGAGCGGGGGTTGCGGGTTGTCCTCCGGTCCCCTTGAAAAAAGAAAAGGTTTTGGGGGTACCCGGGATGTCCTCTGCATGTTCAATTTAATAATATCTGTGCAATAAAGTGCAATTTTTGTGTGACTTTTGTGCCAGGCGACATTTTTGCAGGGACTTTATGACAAGGAAGCAGCCATTGCCGACAGCTGTGCTACCAGAGGAAAGCACAGATATCTTGAAGCAGTGGCAGTGGCGTGTTTTATTATGGTTCAAGTAGCATCAGAGCCGACACGATGAGGGCATCCCCTGATATGGAGACCAGCCTGGTATTTGGAGAGGTATACGTTCTTTGCCTGTGTTCTGCTGGAATGTTGCCAACCCATTGAATTTATATGTCCATAAAGGAGGTGATGAGTTGAATACAGATAGGCTCTGCAGGGGGTGCTGGGGTTCTGGACGACCCTCAAACCAGGCTATTGGGTCGCTGGTCAGAACAGCGAATTATACATTGACTTGTCCTCCTCAAACGAGCCAATTATTGGTTTTAACTTGAGCGAAACTCTTTCAAAAACAGGAATTGAGAAATTGATGTGTATTCTCAGCCAAAGAAGCTGTTAAAAAGGGAACTATTTAAGTGCAATAATGTTGCAAACTCACTCTTTTTTAATTGTTACAATGTTCATGTCTAATGATCACTTTTAGGGTATATTGTAGTCATAATAAGAATGTTACACTTATCTTACTGAACAAAGAGCATTATCAAAACCTAGAATACACATTTAAATAAGATGGACAGTTGTGTACACTTGTATTTTATTATTTGTATTTGCCCTAATGAAAGGGGATGAGTACACACAGCACCAAAGAGGGTTCCTAGATGCTTTACCTAAAATGATAAGCATTTTGGGAACATAAGAATGAATGCAGAACTTTGTATCTGACATTAAAGGTCGTGTGCTCGAATCACCAAGTACATCACGTCTAGCGGACCAGGTACTCAGTTCACTTTTCACAACACTCGCTGTATAACGCTAGTGTTTTTATAATCAGGCTGTCAAACTTAAAGAAAATATCATGACCATGTCAGAAATGAGACTGTCATGATTGGCGCCTCTCCGGCGGTGTCCTAGGTGGGGTGGGCATTTTCTGTCTTTGGCTCAAGTGATGAGATGTGCTATCAAGTCATCACTTGCTCCCCAAAAGGTTTTGCACTTTTTGAGAGTCCCAGTGAATGGATTATTGATAGCGGCCCTGTCTCTCTCTTTAATGGATCTTTTTGCACTATATAGAGAAGCATTCAGCAGACTTCCAATCCATAAATATAACCCCAGTGGCATTGTATTAGACTTGAAATCTTGTTCAACTGGCCAGTAGATGGGACTATGATGCCTGCAATCTAAGGGGTTCATCGTTCAGTATTTCCTGGTCTGATGTCAAGCTGATTGTTTTTTTGGTTGGTTGACTTTGTACTTCAGTGGGAGGAGTCTGGCAGCAGGTGACAGCATTTTAGCTTCATGGAAGCAGGAAGGGAGTACCTGTATCCTAGTTACCGCTTGACTGACAGTTTACTGAAGCAATGACAGTGAGGTCTTTTAAGTATGGCACCAGGGGCTAAAGTTAGGAGATGGTGTGCATTAGTCTAAGGGAGCTGACTGTTTATAGGTGAGTGATGCTCTGAACAGAGTCCGTGATTGCGAGGGGTCCCACTTAGTTTTTCCACACAGTTGCTAGATATTACCTTTAAGGAGTGGACATTATTGGGATCCCCTCTCAGAGCAGGATTGTGGTTTACCCCACCGCGGTTTAGTGTGTGTCTGGCCTTGGGCAGACAATTCAATCAAAACCAAAAGGTGATGGTTGGAAGATTTTGAATGAATCATAACCAATGGCATTGCTCTGGGGAGCCCTCCCGAGCATCGTTTCTCAGCCTGCTAAGCCATTACAGAATGGGAATGACCATATGCAAGAAAGAGGGCTCAGGGCGGGCACCACTGTTTTTTCTAAATTCTTGTAATGACTCGTCAATTTCCTTGTATGGTTAATGGCAGACCTCAGGGACCCAGCATGCACTATGCTGGTAAAAAAAAAAATGCAGTAAAAGGTGTGTCTGATGAGAAAAACTTCCATCAGACCTGGGTCTGCCAATTGTGTAGTCAAGACTACTAATAAATGTTTTACTTATTCAATCAAGCGACAGAGGATGGGATGAAAGTCCCATGTCAACAGATAGTGATTAGTCAATTGTAGTGTTTCTTGAGGCTTTTTTAATTATTTGTAAAGTTCATTTTAACTGAAGAGGCAGAATTCCAATAGGCCAATGCATTTCAGACCTGTGTAACTTCATCAGGGCGAATTCTGCAAGAAGTGGAACTTTTGCCACATATTCTGTACGGTGGTATCTCACTCGACCATATTCACAGTTCTCATGCATAAATCCAGCGTGTTGCGATATGTTCACCAAAACATCTTAATGACAGTCTGCCAGAGGCTCTCTTTCTGGTCCCGTGGGTGTCATGTAAACTTTTGTTCGAAATTGCATGGCTCTTTAGGTTGTACGTGGGATGGCTGCAATCGGCACTCGCCGCCTCAGTTACGTCTCATAAACGTTGCCCTTACTCGCTATTGCATCTAGAAAGAATAGTCGGCACGATCGGCGTCCGTAATGCCGTGGTTCGTAAAACTAATGACCATATGTAAATCAGGCTTGGTCCCAACCCAAAAGGGTCAGTCCAGCCCAAAATGCTTGGTGCCATCCCTTCTGCACGAGACCACAAGCATCCCCAGACATGTTTCACCTATTTTGTTTTGCAGATAATTAAATGTCTTATACTAAAGGTCATTCTACCAATAACATTTTGAATTAGGGTAAAGACGGGGGACCTGCCTTGGATATTTCCCCTAAACAACCAGTTACTGTGCAAAATATGTCTCTGATTCTCATAGCTGTAAATATGGCATCAGTCCATTGTTTATGTTCTTGATACTAATGACTTTATAATGCAGACATCCACACACAGTTCCTGTGGGCATCATGTACATGCGAGGTACCACATTCATTCAAATGGAGGTCTAGCTCCTAATGCCCTTTAATCAATGGGTAGAGGGGTTTAATGACAGCCTAAGACCTCAAAGTTAAAAAGACACCTATTCATCCTGAGTGTGGGCCCCTGTGAAGGGGACCACACATCGTAACTTAAAGGAAGCCGAGATCTCTTCTATTCAAGTAGCACCAACCACCCCAGGTAGAGGGTGATGGGTGGGTTGCATAGGCACACATTAAGGTTAGGGTTAAAGGCAGGTAAGGTTAGGGTTAAATGCAGGGTTGGAGTTGGCATGGGGTTAAAGGCAGAGTTGGATTTGGGTTAGGGTTACAGTTGGGTTTATGGTTGGGGTTAAGGTTGAAATTAAAGTTAGGGTTGGGTTTAGGCTGGGGTGTTGCTAGGTCTGGAAAAGATTTGGGGCTACGCTAATGTTGGGACTGTCGGGGCTCGGGGCTAGCTAGCCTTTTGGTTATAGCCCATGAGCTTCTATCTGGGGCTACAACCAAGAGGCTATTGCCCCCACACCATGCCCCTAGCGAAGCCTCTGGTTAGGGGTCTGGGGTAGCTTTAGGGTTTGGATTAATGTTAGGGTCACATTGTGGTTCATGGTGGATTTAAGTTTAAGGTCAAAGTTATGGTTATGTATGATATGATATGGCATTTATAACGCGCCTATACACAAGTGTTTCAAGGCGCGACGAGGCAAGGGAGGGGAACAAATGAAGGACGTACAACGATCCTACTAGGCCAGGTGTCATTCAGATCGCGCAAGTGTGTGGGAAAGGGGCAGGCACAGTGCAGTACATGGCAAAGATGATGACAATAAGTAAGTAGTGGCCAGCTTGTGGCAAGTGCATGGGTAAGTGCAGACACCAGGTGTCAAGGGCTGGGAGGGGGACTGTAGGGATTCAGAGACGGTCCCCAAGTGTGGGTGTTGCCAGGTGGCCAGTGCAGGTGTGAAACTCTGGCGGGGGAGGGACCTGGTCCCGAGATCAGAGGGTGCCCAGGTAGCCAGTGCACTTCCAGTTACAGCTAGGAGGTCAGCAGAGGAGAGGAGGAGAAAAAGCAGAAGCAAAGAGAAAGGTTTTGAGGAGCTTCCGGAACTGGAGATGGTTCTCAAGTTTAAGGGAGGCAGGGAGGCACCAGCTGAGGAAAGAGATCTACCACCAACTCATTGCTTGGAGAAGAGATTGACCCTGAGGGAGTTGGAGGCGGATGAGCGAAGAGCTCGAGAAGGATGATATTTAGGAAGAGAGAGTTGACGGTATTGAGGCCCCAGGTCCCAGAAGGCCTTGTGAACGATGCAGAGGGTTTTGAACTTAATCCTTGTAGCCACTGGGAGCCAGTGCAGAGATTTCAGTCCTGGAGAGATACAATCCCTGGGCTTGAGGCCAAGGACAAGACTTGCAGTCCTGTTCTGGATAACTTGCAGAGGGCAGAGAGTAGAAGCAGGCAGATTTAGAAAGAGGCTGTTGCATTAGTCCAGCCTAAAGAGAACCAGAGCTCTGGAGACAGTGAGGTTCTGGGGGAAGGAGAGGAAAACAAGAATACCTCTGGGGAGGTGCAGCTGGTAGTGTAACTTCTTAGAGATGTCAGAGATGTGAGGAGAGGAGGAGAGTGTGGAGTCGAAGATGACCCGAGGTTTTTAGACTTGCAAGTGGGAGCAGGAAGAGGGCCAAGAGAGGCCGCCCAGAGAGCTGCAGGGAAGGAGGGAGCAGTTGTGGCGATGAGGAGAATCTCAGTCTTACTGGCATTAAGACAGAGGTCATTGGTGGCACACCACTGCTGGATAGCAGATAGACAGTCAGAGATGAGGGAAGGAGAGGAGGAGGCGAGGGTAGCCTGAAAATGAGCTGGGTGTCATCTGCGTGACACTGAAGTTGGGGCAGAGAGCTGTGATGCGGTGGGTAGGGAGTGCAAGGTGTTGGTTGAACAGCCAGGGAGAGAGGTTACATCCCTGGGGGACACCACAAGTAGAGAAAAAGATAGCAGAGAGGAAGGACCCAAATTGAACCTGGGAGGGTCGGTCAGAGAGGAAAGAAGTCAGCCAAGCCAGAGCCTGACCAGTGATACCCAGGTTATCACGGAGACGGTTGAGCAGGATGGCATGGTTGACAGTGTCAAAGGCAGAAGAGAGATCAAGCAAGATGAGGACACAAAAGGTGGTAGAGTCAAAGTTGGAGAGCAGGTCTTCACGGATGTTCAGGAGAGCAGTTTCCGTGCTTCTGGCAGCTCTGAAGCCAGATTGATGGTCATGAAGACAACCAACAGATTCAGTGTGAAGATTAAGCTGGGAGATGGCCAGTTTCTCCAGGAGCTTGCCCAGGAAGGGAGTGATGGAGATTTCAAGAGATTTCGGGTTTGGTTTAGCAACAGAGTTATGGTTATGAAATGTGGGCAATACCAGGACACTTAAGTGGGCATGCTTTACTAGAGAGGCGGGGGAGGGGGCGGGTGTGACTATGATGCGAATAGTGTATGGTCTGGGTTTCTTCCTCTGTGTCCTTAAGCAATAGACATTACAATTCTATAACAAACAGGCTGAGGGCCCACCCTGGGTTCACACCTAGATCCTGCACGTCCCCCAGATCTGTAGACGGATTGCAGAATCAAAGCACAGGGAGGGAGTTTGGGATCTAGTGATTTAGTGGCAAATGTAGATGTTTCCCCAAAGTGCCTGGCACTTGCATAAGAGGAACAGTATCTTCTAAACACTAGAGGAGCAGGACGGTCGGCAAGGACCTTACAAGTCCAACCCCACTGGGTGGCTCTGAGTGTATTCAGTGCTTCCTGGCTCAGCACAGGAATGGCACATTATAGAGTCCCACCTTCTGATAGTCCCTCTGATGGACCTTAGACCTTCTGCACTGTCCCTGTGATGAGAGGGACCGTAAACCTTCTTCACTGTCCCTGTGATGAGAGGGACTGTAGACCTTCAGCACTGTCCCTGTGAGGAGAGGGACTGTAGAGCTTCAGCGCTGTCCCTGTGATGAGAGAGACCTTAGACCTTCTGCGCTGTCCCTGTGATGAGAGGGACTGTAGACCTTCAGCGCTGTCCCTGTGATGAGAGGGACTGTAGACCTTCTGCACAGTCCCTGTGATGAGAGGGACCTTAGACCTTCTGCACTGTCCCTGTGATGAGAGGGACCTTAGACCTTCTGCGCTGTCCCTGTGATGAGAGGGACTGTAGACCTTCAGCGCTGTCCCTGTGATGAGAGGGACTGTAGACCTTCAGCACTGTCCCTGTGATGAGAGGGACCTTAGACCTTCTGCACTGTCCCTGTGATGAGAGGGACCTTAGACCTTCAGCGCTGTCCCTGTGATGAGAGGGACTGTAGACCTTCTGCACTGTCCCTGTGATGAGAGGGACCTTAGACCTTCTGAACTGTCCCTGTGATGAGAGGGACCTTAGACCTTCAGCGCTGTCTCTGTGATGAGAGGGACTGTAGACCTTCAGCGCTGTCCCTGTGATGAGAGGGACCTTAGACCTTCAGTGCTGTCCCTGTGATGAGAGGGACCTTAGACCTTCAGCGCTGTCCCTGTGATGAGAGGGACTGTAGACCTTCAGCGCTGTCCCTGTGATGAGAGGGACCTTAGACCTTCAGTGCTGTCCCTGTGATGAGAGGGACCTTAGACCTTCTGCACTGTCCCTGTGATGAGAGGGACCTTAGACCTTCAGCGCTGTCCCTGTGATGAGAGGGACTGTAGACCTTCAGCTCTGTCCCTGTGATGAGAGGGACTGTAGACCTTCAGCACTGTCCCTGTGATGAGAGGGACTGTAGACCTTCTGCACTGTCCCTGTGATGAGAGGGACCTTAGACCTTCTGCACAGTCACTGTGATGAGAGGGACCTTAGACCTTCTGAACTGTCCCTGTGATGAGAGGGACCTTAGACCTTCAGCGCTGTCCCTGTGATGAGAGGGACTGTAGACCTTCAGCGCTGTCCCTGTGATGAGAGGGACCTTAGACCTTCAGTGCTGACCCTGTGATGAGAGGGACCTTAGACCTTCAGCGCTGTCCCTGTGATGAGAGGGACTGTAGACCTTCAGCGCTGTCCCTGTGATGAGAGGGACCTTAGACCTTCAGTGCTGTCCCTGTGATGAGAGGGACCTTAGACCTTCTGCGCTGTCCCTGTGATGAGAGGGACCTTAGACCTTCTGCGCTGTCCCTGTGATGAGAGGGACCTTAGACCTTCTGAACTGTCCCTGTGATGAGAGGGACTGTAGACCTCCACCACTGTCCCTGTGATGAGAGGGACTGTAGACCTTCGCTGTCCCTGTGATGAGAGGGACTGTAGACCTTCAGCGCTGTCACTGTGATGAGAGGGACCTTAGACCGTCAGCGCTGTCCCTGTGATGAGAGGGACCTTAGACCTTCTGCACTGTCCCTGTGATGAGAGGGACCTTAGACCTTCTGCGCTGTCCCTGTGATGAGACGACCTTAGACCTTCTGCACAGTCCCTGTGATGAAAAAGTCTGTTTTTCTCTTTCCTACGGCTGCCTGGACTTTGTCTTTTGCCAGCATTGCAGCATGACACTGTGCCTCGAAGCGCTCAGAAAGACACATAGCGCAACATGTTAGCGCTATGTAAATGACCAAAATAAAGAAACCCCCTGAGCATTACCATTGTCAGTACTAATAATCTGAGGATACCACAGGATGGCCACGTGCACATGTTTAAATCGCCCCTCACCCCCCACTCCCTATGGAACAATAACATATTCAGGTAAAAAAATATAACTACGGCCAAAAAAAGATGACAAGCTCCTGGAAGAAGGACGAACACACGTGCAGCTGTAATAATGTTGAGAATATTAACAGCTCAACAGGCTGTGACTTTCCTCTGGGTGCTTAAGTAGCAAGGTTACCATTAGCAGCATAGAGGTACCCGTTGTAGCTATTTCTGGAGGATGAAGTCTAAGTTGGAGCCCTTTGAATTCAGATAGAAATCTCTGCAGCACTTCCTCAACTGACTGAGCTACCTACTAGTTTAAAGCCAGCGTATGCTCTGATTATTCAGTATATGCTGATGTGGGGGTGGGTGGTGTTGATTATTGAAGGGTCGGGTGGAGCGGTAGGAAAGCTATGGCCGCCCATTTTATAATCTTTTTGTAGGATGTGGGGGGGCAGAACTGGGGCACATGGTAACATGTCCCTTGTCATTCAAGCGATGCCCATCACGACCTGCCTTATTCTTTGCATTCTGGTACTTGCAGTCCTGCATTTGTAATGTGACAGGCGAAAGTAGAATTCCCATAATGGAAATAAAATAAAACAGGAAGAGGTTAGCAGCTCTTGAAAGACTGAGAGAAGTCGTGATGTGGTGCAGATTGTTGGAATATGTCTGGCAAATAATGGATTTTAAAGTGAAGACCTGCACCACAATTCACAGTCATTTCACTTCCTCTTGCAAGGAAATGTTACTTCATGTCGGTTACTCATTCCGATTTATGTAACCGTCGATGTGTTAATAGCCCACACTGGCCCTTTTGGGAGCAGCCAGGGCGTACAAGACACATACAATCTGGGGAGGGGGGGCACCTTGGGGACTTTGCTAATATGAATATTGGAGAGTTGGCTCAAGACAGACACCCAGCTCATCTCTACAATGTGGGATGCAAGTGATGTCAAAGACAGACCAATGAGAGTTTTAATGTGGCAATACCCAGATCAGAAAAAACAGGGGTTTCAATTGCCAAAGGTTATTCACATTTGCAAAGGCGGTATGTTTTTAATCAGAGCACATGCAAATTGCACATGAAATAAAGTATATTGCAAGTCACTGACCTGAGGAGAGCCATGACCACATACAGGAAAGAAGCCGAAGCTCGAATCAAGGCCAAGAAACATGCACTATACTTTTCCTTTGTGTCATGGCAGAGTAACTGCTTAAAATGCATGGTCTCCCTACTATCTGCTTTAATAATATTTGCCAACAAATTCTAATGGCGGCAGACAATCTGGCAGACAGAGCCAGAGCACATTGAGGAGGTGGCGGAGGGAGTGCGGGGGTTCAGTCCTCTCAGCCAGATTCTGATGGGTTACTGCAGGAGTGAGTGAATGGCAGGGCAAGCAATTCAGGTGGACCCGCCAGCATGCTTTCACTAGTACCTGAGGGGGATGCAGTACCCGTCCCGGGGCCATATCGGCACACATTTTAAAATGTTTAAAAAACTAAAGTTAGGTGAGAAATTAAAAATGCCACAGATGTGCTACGTTCTTTCCACTGAATATTTAGGAGGGGCTAATCTACTATTCAATCCAGTCCTCTAATGTGAAATATTTTTAAATGTGTATCACAGGGGGTCGGTGTGCCATGAAGTACCCAGAGGAACTTTTGAAAGAATACTATGCTAAATTGTAGTGGGACTGTCCTGGAGAGAAAGCAAACATTATCTTCAACTTTGGTTGTAAGTAATTTGTAAAAGAACTTCTCTGCGATGTAACGTGATCCGTGTAGAGTCTGGTCACCCATGCTTGCTCAAACACCATCATGCGAGGCCTAACAAGGAGACGGAAACGGAGTGGCTGCATGCAGGTTGGCACGGAGACATGGAGGTGGCGCCCTGCGAGCAGGCTGGCATGACGTGGCACACTGCCTAGCGATGACCTGCCACCATGTGCAATTAACACACACAGACGAGCTATGCACAGGGTATCGAGGCAAACCATGGCCAGTGCACATGTAGAGGTGCTGGGAGAGTCTGGTGGGGCAAGGTGAGGCGCTAGCTCCCAACACCACACAGAACTGATGTAGGCTGAGGCGCGTGAGGGCGTGATCATCAAACGGTGGCTAGGGACGCGCACTGTGGTGAGGCCAGGTGTGATAAGTGCCGATGTTGTCACCACATGCAGTTTTGGTGAGGTTATGTAAGCAGCTTTTTGCCTTATGTAGCCCAGTCTGGGCCCGCAGTTGTGGGCCCCCCAGGGGAAGCTCCCTGGCCGTACAGCCTTGGTCCGGTGCTCCACCAGTCTGGCAGAGTCTTGCAGGGGTCCAGAGCAGTGCGTGGGTGGCAGCGCTGAGCCGCTGCCACCATTCAGGGGGAAAATAACCTGAGGATTTCATTTCATACAGACGCCTTCCACACTCGTTTCAGCAAAACCTGCTGGGTACAAAATCTTTGCTCATGTAATTCTGCTGTTTCTAGCGCAGCCTTCACCCTGGGAGGGGGCATCGCCAGCCATTATGGAGAATTCCTAACTCCAGCCACTCAATCATGTCTGGCTGGTTTGACCAAGAAGCTGCGTGTGATTGACGGGGGAGGGGGTTATTCTGTTGAGCGCGCTCCTCCAGCATTTCTGCAATCAATGAGTTACTGTAAACGGGGGGGGGGCGCTCCTTCACAGTGTGACATGTGAATACTGACCCCCCTCCTCAACATATTAGCCACAGACGTATCCCAGTACTTAAAAAAAAAGCTCCATGCCCATACACCCCTTGGCCTCTTAGATGAGACTGCCTGTACTGGAGGCATTTTAGGGGGTGAATAGTGTGTCGGTACAATATCGTATCTCTCCAGCTATGAAATCTCTCAATTGGCTCCCAGTGGAAGCAAGGATTAAATTCAAAACCCTCTGCATTTTCCACAAGGCTTTCTCGGGCCTGGTTCCAAAATAACTTCAGCTATCCCTCCGCAAATACCTCCCCTCTCGAGCTCTTCGCTCCTCTACCTCTAACTCCCTCAGGGTCAGTCATTTTTCAAATAAATGAGCTTGGGGTATATCTCTGTCTTCGGCTTGGGCCTCCCTCTGGAACAGACTCCCTGCCACTCTAAAACTTGAGGAGAACCATCCCTGGTTCCAGAAGCACCCCAAGACCTTCCTCTTTGCTTCTGCCTTTGCTCCCCCTCTCCCCTGCTGATCTGTTCTGTCTTGGCACCGTGCACCTGGACACCCTCTGCTCTCCGTGCCAAGGTACCTGCTCACCCTGCCACCCTCCCGCATTGCCTCTGGGCCACCCCTTGCATTGGGGTCTGTATCATTACCCATACAGTCCCCCTTTTTTCTTCCTGCACTTATCAGACCTACCCTGTCTTCTGCCTTGAACCCAGCACTTGCCACTTGCTGGCTGCACTACCACTGTCTGTTGCCTTCATTATTTATTTATGTATTATTATTAATCTGTTTCTCCTCTGCTTCGCACTTTCCACTTCTTCACCCATCTATGCACTGATCCCCTCCCCCTCTCCCATGCACTTGCGCGTTCTCAATGTCACTGAGCCTAGTAAGATCGCTGTTTTGTTCTCCCCTGTTCCCCTCCCTTGCCTTATCGCAATCTGAAACACCTGTGTACGAGCGCAATAGAACTAAAATATCAATTCAATAAACTCTGACTGTCCAGTCCCAGTGTATCATGGCAGACTGTTGCCTCTCATGTGACTGACTCTGTCCCAGCCCTAGCTACCTGCCACAGGGGCTTGGCATGCCAGGATGAGTGGCAATGTTCCTGAAGGAATGTCCACCAGTGCACAAGCCTTGATAGTTTTCAATCTGGCTTTCCCCCAATCTCGTACTGAAACTGCCCTGACAAACGTTTGGGATCATAGCTTTGGAAATGCCAATGAGCGGCCATCTTCATTTCCTTTATTTTCAGTCCTCCCTGTGGCATTTGACGCTATAGGCCATAAGATACTGCTAAGTTAACAGTATGCCCTGGGGGGGGGGGTCCAAAAGCTGCTCTTGCTTGGTTTTGTTCACTCTTGTTCGAGAAATATCAAGCTGTCAAATGTGGTCCTTGTGTATCTTTCCCCTCCCACTGTTGCTAGTGGGGTCCCTCAGGGGTCCCGTCTGTCACCTCATGCGTTTAATATCTATATTCAACCACTGAAGGCCCTGTTTGTCTATTGTGCACATATATCTGATAATGAGATTCTAAAATGTCCTCCCTGTGGAAGATGGCTCTAATGTATCTGAATGTCTAGAAAGGATTAACAGTGGGATGCTTTTCAATGGCCTGCAATTTACTCTCTCTAAGACAGAAGTCCTGCTATCATGACTTAAGCCTCTGGTTAAGGACCAAGCCTTTTCTCTTTGCCCTCCTTTTCTTTTCGTGTGACCTACAATATAGTGGAGAGGATTAGAAAAATAGGAAAAATGGTGCAGTCTGACTTGGGGTTTGAGTCCAATACTATCAAGGTGTTGAAGTCTGCTCATTTTAGTTCACAGCAACCTCACCATAGACTCCTTTTTATTCAGAACTCGGGTTATGCATGTGTGGTCATTGCTTTGGTGCATTACATTATTGGCCTTGTTTCAGTCCTTCCTGGGTATCTTGTGGATCGACTTCCACAACTCTTCTTTGCACTCTCCAAGTTTCAAGCAGTTGCCATTTTAGACAGTCCCTTCGCTGGCTCTATATGCAGTGAAGGATCCAGCTCTATGCGTTGAAGGATTCATTTCCATGCGTTGACGGATCCAGTTCTATGCATTGCAGGATCCAGGTCCATGCCTTGAAGGATCCAGTTCTATGCTTTGAAGGATCCCGTGCAGCGTACTAGGTCTGTTTTTAAACATATCCATGACATAACACAGTGATACATATCGAGGCACAATCTCGTCTTATTTCCCCACAGTAATTCTTGGGTTATGTAATGACCTGTTACTTGTGTTTGTAATGGTTTATTGAATGGCCACCCTCAACATGGGGAGTTCCTTCCCGCCCCATCAAGGTGTCACACAACACACTGCTTATTGTCAGTTCTTTGTTCACCCTATTTCTGATTCATCTAATACCCTTTGATCCGTCCCCTGAGCTACCAATGAGCCAAGAACCAGGCCAGTGCACAGGAAATATATGTGTATTTATTTGAATGATCAATAATGGAGTTCACACTAAACTACACATGCCACCTTCTTTGTGGCAATCAATTTAACTGCTTGTTACATAAATAAGTCACACTATGATCAGGATGAAAAAGAACTGAACCGTATTTTCGCCATCATTGAACTTTGGATGATGTGGAATAATCTCGCTCTTAACCGTGCAAAGAAGGAACTTATGATTGTGGGCTCTGATAGCATCTTGGCTAAATTAGATCCAGCCTATAAACACTTTCAGCTTGGCGATGCCTTGATCCCCACTCTTCCCAAGGTAAAGATTCTGGGGGTGGTTCTGGACCAATCGCTCACTATGAATTCTTATGTGACCAGTAGTGTGTCTTCCGCTACTTATTATATTAAATTGCTATCCCACTTAAGACCACTTATTTCTCAACCTAATGCAGAGGCCATTGCTCGTGCCATCATAGGTTAAAAACTGGACTATTGCCGGAGCCTATTAGCAGGTGCCAGCAAAAAGACCATTAGCCGCCTTCAGGTGGTTCAGAATGGAGCCGTCAGAGCTATCTGTGGCCTTGCCCATAGAGCACATATATCTGAGGCACGTCGCGCCTTGCACTGGCTGCCCGTGGAGGCGCGTATTACCTTCAGACTCATGGTCATCACCTTTAAATGCCTCAAGGGCATCATGCCTACCTACCTACAAAGGTACATAGGAATAAAACCCAATCTCAGAAATCTGCGTTCCAATAATCAGAACAGGCTTCACCAACCTAAATTCAAGACCAAAAAAAGCACAATGGGGTGCTTTTGCCTTCGCGGCACCGGCTATCTGGAACACCTTACCAGCTCAACTGAGAAACTCTGCAGCCCTAAGTAACTTCAAGAAGGACCTTAAAACCTTCCTCTTCAAGTAGTAGTATACGATTCTCAGACTATCTTCTCGGTTCCTGTTTCTTTCGGTCTTCTCTTTCTGTTTTTTGTCTTGTCTGCGCCCTCACACTTACGGGTTTATGGCTGCCCAATATTAATGCAATAAAGTAAAGTAAACCAGCTGGTTTGCAAAAACACAAATCACAATACTTTACTTTCTCCTGATTTAAATTCAAGGAATAATCTACATTGGTCAATGAACAAAATCAGTTTACATTTGGAATGCTGTGCAATTTCGATTTTCCAGCACACTTAAAAGGCTAGCAGTTTGGTTTACAGATTCGGACAAATGCATATGACCATTCTTATTTCACCCACACCTTTGCTTTAAAATAAACACAAGGTGATTTAGCTGTTTGGATTTCAGACCCCCTCTGCCCCCCCCCACTTAAAGGCCGGTGTTTGTAAGCTGGACAGAAAGAATTTGTAACACTCACCTGATTCCCACGGAGGCGCAGGTCTGGCTTCGAGTGCTGATGCTTCTTCAATGGTGAAGCGCAGGACTCTGAAGATGGACAGGAAGGGCTCAAGCCTCCCACTCTCTTCAACCCTCCACGATAACCCTTCCATGATTCCCCCGTGAAGTCTCACCTTAGGGTCAGGAAGGATGAGCTCTCCATCCTGCTTCTGATGCAGGGGCGCGTTGAAACCCAGTTACTTCACTGGTTTGAGGATTGATGGGAGTTCAGGTAAGCTTGACTATTCAGGTAAGGCTCTGTAAAAGTTCTGTTGCAAGTTCAAAAGTCCAAGCTTAATAATAATGTTCATTGTCTTTTTCCCCTTTGGGGCCGGGGTTCGGAATGCCGGAGATGGCGCCGACCCGAAGTGAAACGTGCAGTTCCAGTAAATGACAGGTAAGTTCTGGATGAGCGCTCGGGTAATGTCTTTGCATTCGCTCATTCAATGTCTTTGTCTTTTTTCCCATAGGGCCGGGGTCAGGAAAATGCCTGGAAGCGGCAAGACCCGAAATGAAATGGGAATGACCCAACAGGTAAGACTTAGAAGGAAACTGAGCTTTCCTATTCCCTTCCTTCTCTCACCTTGTTCTTGTCTTTTTCTCTCTAGGCTCTGGGAAGTGGCTGTGGATCCGGATGATCGCTGCTGAAGATGTGGCGTCCAGGAAGGTGAGTGAAATGCAGCGCTGCAGCGATCGTAGCGAAATGCTTTTAAAATGATGTCTTCTTTTCAGGATCATCGGTGTGATGTCTCTGTGGTGCTGATTTAGCAGGTAAGGTCTTTTGTCTGCCTTTGCAGGTGACCCAGGATACTGACAGGCGTGGCTGAGGTTCAGATGCAGGAGCTGACACGGTGAGCGTCCAGCTGCGAGGAGCAGAACAACGCGAAGCGTGAGTTGCTGATCGGGTGTGGTTTAAATAGCTTTGGAAGAAGTTCCAAGTGTGTATTCTTCCTCCGATCAGGTATGTATCCTTCCCCGACCACACCCGGGTGAAAAGTAGTCCCACAGGTAAAGTAGTTCCCATTCAGGCCTCAAGAGGGCCTGGATGTGGCAGCATGGTCTGCATCAGGTAAGCACACATTAAAACACTTGAACACATGACTAGCTTTATGAGCCTGGCGCCTAAGGCGCCAGGACAGAGGTCCAACATGAGCCTGGCGCCTAAGGCGCCAGGACTGTGTCCAAAGGGCCCCAGCTTGGGCCCGCTGGCACTCCTCTGGGGGAAATGATGCCTGCCTCTGGGGTTGCTGGGTCGGACCTGGCTCCTTGGAGGTAGGCATCATGACAGTACCCCCCCTCAAGGCCCCTCCCAAGGTTCTTCCCTCCGGGGGTTTTGGCTTGTTCGGAAATCTCCGGTGAAACCTTTGTACTAATCGAGGTGCGTGGACATGGGTACTAGGCTCCCACGATCTCTCCTGAGGTCCATATCCCTTCCAGTCAACAAGATAGAAGAGTTTTGACTTTACCACCTTGGAGTCTAAAATGTCTTTAACTTCGAATTCTAATTCCCCTTCAATTTGAACTGGATCTGGAGGCTTGGACAATCGGGTTCCTGGTTGTACTGGCTTCAAAAGTGATGCATGAAAAACTGGATGAATACGCATGTTGGACGGTAGATCCAGTTTAAAGGCCACTGGGTTGATTATAGCCTTGATGGGATAAGGTCCTATGAATCTGGGATTGAAGGTTCGCGGGCCCTTGAGGGGTAAATGTTTAGTTGCTAGCCATACCTGGTCTCCTACTTGGTAAGGAGGAGTTTTACTTCGGTGCAAATCAGCGTTTTCTTTATACTTTTTCTTGGCTTGCTGTAAATGAGTTGCAGCTTCTTTGAAGGCTCCGGTTATTGTGGAATGCAGATGATTTACTGCGGGCATTTCCAGGGTCAGAGGTGGATCTAGGTCAGAGGTCCGAGGATGGTGACCATACAAAGTATAAAAGGGGGTTTGTCTGGTTCCAGAATGCACTGAATTGTTGTATGCATATTCTGCGATCCAAAGGATGTCTTTCCAATTTAACTCGGATTGGTGTAACGTGCACCGAAGATATTGCTCGAGGAGTCTGATTGGTTCTCTCGTTTGTCCGTCGGTCTGGGGGTGGTGGCTGGTGGATAACCGCACATCTGTTTGTGCTAGTTGGCAACACTTCTTCCAAAATGGGATAAATTGACTTCCACGATCCGAGACTAATATGGAAAGAAACCATGTATGCAAACTATATTCTCCAGGAATTCCTTGGCCAAGGTGGAAGCTGAAGGCAAACCCTTTAAAGGGATAAAGTGGGCCATTTTGGAGAATAGGTCCACAATTACAAGGATTGTGTTGTAACCAGCACAAGGAGGCAGGTCGGTTATAAAGTCCATTGACAGGGTGTGCCATGGTGCCGGTGGAATATCCAAGGGTTGAAGTAGGGCGGCTGGCCTTTTCTTTTGAGCCTTGTTTTGGGTGCAAATTCCGCAAGACAGAACAAAAGACTTTATGTCTTTTCTCCAAGAAGGCCACCAGAAGTGGCGTTTGATTTTTTCCTCCGTTTTAGCGATACCAGGGTGTCCTTCCATTAAAGATTCATGATGATGAGCAATAACAAGTTCTTGCAATTCTTTATTTGGCAGAAACAACCGCTCCTGGAAGTAGGGTAAGTCATCCTTAACGGTGTAATGAGGACCCTTTTGACTCCATTCCAGTAAGGTTGAGAGTCTAGAAGTTGTTTTACTTGCGTTTGGATGTCCTCAATAGTTTGCAATGAAGTTAAGCCTAAGATAATTTGCTCAGGTATGATGGGCACAGGTTCTAGGCTCGAATTAGGTTCTTCCATGCCAATCCGGGATAAGGCGTCCGCTTTTCCATTCTTGCAGCCAGAGCGATAGGTAATTACAAAATCAAATTCCGCAAAGAATAGAGCCCATTGGAGTTGTCGTGAAGATTGAGCTTTGGCCATCTTTAAATACTGTAAGTTTCTGTGGTCCGTAATTACAGTGATGGTGTGTCTTGCCCCGAGAAGGTAGTGACACCAAGCATTGAAAGCAGATTTAATGGCCAGTAACTCTTTATCGGTAATTGCCGTAGTTGATTTCAGGAGGAGAACATTTTCTGGACCAAAAGGCCATTGGGTGTAGTTGGTTAGTTTTTGGGTCTCTTTGCGACAGGACAGCTCCCATGGCCGAACTGGATGCATCGGTTTCCACTATGTACGGGAGATCTGGGTGCGGGTGCTTCAATACAGGTGCAGAGGTGCATTTTGGTTTTCAGGTCCTGGAAGGCTTGTTCGGCCTCAAGAGTCCATTCGAAGCGTTTGTTTTTCTTTAGGAGAGCGGTGATGGGTTGGACTGTTCGGGAAAATTCCGGGATGAATCTTCGATAGAAATGGCAAAGCCGAGCATGCTCTGAACTCCTTCACCGAGCTAGGAGATGGCCATTTGAGGATGGCGTCCAGCTATCGCGAGTCCATTCGGACTCCTTGAGGTGTCAGGATGAATCCGAGAAACTCAACTTCTGTTGTATGAAAAATGCATTTTTCGAGTTTTGCAAATAGTCTGTGCTGGCGCAATTTCTCAAGAACTGCCCTAACATGTTTTCTGTGATCAGATTCTGACGAAGAGTACACCAGGATGTCGTCAATGTAAACAATGACACAGACATCGATAAGTTCCCGAAGAACATCATTCATAAAGTACTGAAAGGCGGCAGGTGCATTTCACAAACCGAAGGACATCACCTGATATTCGAAGAGCCCAAATTTGGTGCGGAATGCAGTCTTCCATTCGTCGCCTTCTTTTATGTGCACCAGGTGATAAGCTCCTCGGATATCTAACTTGGTGTACACACAAGCGTCTTTAACCTGGTCGATAAGCTCAGGGATCAAGGGCAGAGGATAACGATTCTTAATCGTTATTTGATTTAGGGCGCGATAGTCTATACACGTTCTAAGGTCGCCTTCTTTTTTCGGCACGAAGAACAGAGCTGAAGAGACAGGAGACTTGGACGGGCGAATAAAACCATTGGCTAGGTACTGATCTAAATACTGACGCAAATGCAGGTTCTCAGGTTCCGTAAGAGCATAAAATCCTACTACAAGGTAGTTCAGCATTGGGTACCAGATCGATTTGGCAATCATAAGACCGATGGGAAGGTAACGTGTTAGCCTGTTCTTTCTGAAAAACGTCTTGGAATTCTTGGTATTCTGACGGTAGCTGTACAGGGGTGGAAGTTGCTGTGGCTAAACCCATAGCTGGATTTCTTGGATAACAAGTAGGCTCACAATCAGGAAAACTTATCTTCTTTGCTCGCCAGTCAATTCTGGGATTATGTGTTTCTAACCAAGGAATTCCAAGAATTACTTGAAATTGTGGGGCCTTGATCACATCAAACATGATTGCTTCCCGATGTCCATCCTGACCCGCCAGTGTCACTTCAACAGTGGAATGCGTTACAGGCCCTGAGGCTATTTCGGTTCCATCTACTGTAGTAATGACATCTTGGGTTACTTTCGGGCGGAGAGGAAGCTTAATCCTGGAAGCCAATTCACGGTCTATGTAATTTCCAATAGCTCCACTGTCGATGTATGGTTTTATAGCATGCAACTGCTGAGGCTGTTTTGGGTCCACAAGCACCATTGGCCTGACAAAATGCGAGGTCAAAGAGTTAGTTTTCAAGCTCGGCAAGCGGCCCCTACGCTTGTCGGGCTAGGTCGTTTCACGAATCGGGTGTCAATAATTTGTTATCAGTAGCTCCAACCACCTTCTTAAGTGGTTTAACTGGACAATTTCGAAGAAAGTGACCTGAAGTCCCGCAATACAGACAAAGTTGCATTTGCCGCCTTCTCTCTCGTTCTTTCTGCGTTAATGGTCCTTTAACACCACCGATTTGCATAGGTTCAGATACCTCGATACTCTTGGAGTTAGCGTGGGTTTTGATCGGTACTCGGTTTTCATACTTGAACCGATCTGCTTTTCTATTTTGAAGTCTGTGATCAAGTTGAACCACCAAGTCTATGTAGTCTGCGCACACATGGGGTGGGTTTACTATCTGAGCTAGAACATCCTTAAGCTCTCCGCGCAGGCCTCGATGAAACAATGTGATCTTTTGTTTTCTGGCCATCCAGTTTCCACAACCAGTCTGTTTAAAGGTGGCAATGTAGGACAGAAGATCCTGATTACCTTGTCGTAAGGATAGCAGTTCGTTATCAAGGCCTGTCCTTGAGAGTGTCGAGCGAACAATCTTTCCATGCTGGCCTGGAAGCCCTGAAATTCTGGAGAATGGGATCATCCTGATTTACCAATGGAATAGACCAATCGGCAGCACTGCCACTGAGGTAAGATAGTATAAGGCTTACCTTGGTCTGATCGTTAGGGAAGGCTCCGGTCTGCATAGAAAGTGTAAACGACATTGGTTCATAAAGACTGCATATTTCTTGGGATCCCCCGCAAAACGTTCAGGCGGGGCCAAAGGCATGTGTCCAGGTAGATTAATTTGTACCGGGTTATTCAAACCCATTGATGTGGAAATGTCTCCGGAATTAGGTAAAGGAGTGTGCCCTGCCTGGGCCTGTAATAACCTTTTGGCTAGGTCATCTGTTGTTTCCTTGGATAAGATCAGTTCTCTTTTGAGAGCGTTAGTCTCCTGGAGGGCTGAGTGCACCTCTGCCCGTAATTCCGCCAAAAGCTGGGCCAGCTGGTCAGTCTCGGAAGTCTCCATAGCGCCCGGGTGGGAAATTGTGGGTAGGCTTCGCATTCTGTAACGCTCACCTGATTCCCACGGAGGCGCAGGTCTGGCTTCGAGTGCTGATGCTTCTTCAGTGGTGAAGCGCAGGACTCTGAAGATGGACAGGAAGGGCCCCTCTACTCTGGCTTCTCCGGCTCGCAGGTATATTCCCCTGTGCGTGAAAAGGGAGTATTACGTACTGACTGAGTTATGCTCAAGCCTCCCACTCTCTTCCAACCCTCCACGATACCCTTCCATGATTCCCCGTGAAGTCTCACCTTAGGGTCAGGAAGGATGAGCTCTCCATCCTGCTTCTGATGCAGGGGCGCGTTGAAACCCAGTTACTTCACTGGTTTGAGGATTGATGGGAGTTCAGGTAAGCTTGACTATTCAGGTAAGGCTCTGTAAAAGTTCTGTTGCAAGTTCAAAAGTCCAAGCTTAATAATAATGTTCATTGTCTTTTTCCTCTTAGGGGCCGGGGTTCGGAAGCCTGGAAGCGGCAAGACCCGAAATGAAATGGGAATGACCCAACAGGTAAGTCTTAGAAGGAAACTGAGCTTTTCCTATTCCCTTCCTTCTCTCACCTTGTTCTTGTGTTTTTCTCTCTAGGCTCTGGAAAGTGGCTGTGGATCGGGATGATCGCTGCTGAAGATGGAGGCGTCCAGGATAGGTGAGTGAAATGCAGCGCTGCAGCGATCGTAGCGAAATGCTTTTAAAATGATGTCTTCCTTTTTAGGATCGTCAGTGTGATGTCTCTGTGGTGCTGATTTAGCAGATAAGGTCTTTTGTCTCCCTTTGCCGGTGACCCAGGATACTGACAGGCGTGGCTGTGGTTCAGATGCAGGAGCTGACACGGTGAGCGTCCAGCTGCGAGGAGCAGAACAACACGAAGCCTGAGTTGCTGATCGGGTGTGGTTTAAATAGCTTTGGAAGAAGTTCCAAGTGTGTATCCTTCCTCCGATCAGGTATGTATCCTTCCCCGACCACACCCGGGTGAAAAGTAGTCCCACAGGTAAAGTAGTTCCCATTCAGGCCTCATGAGGGCCTGGATGTGGCAGCATGGTCTGCATCAGGTAAGTGCACATTAAAACACTTGAACACATGACTAGCTTTATGAGCCTGGCGCCTAAGGCGCCAGGACTGCGTCCAAAGGGCCCCAGCTTGGGCCCGCTGGCACTCCCCTGGGGAAAATGATGCCTGCCTCTGGGGTTGCTGGGTCGGACCTGGCTCCTAGGAGGAGGGCATCATGACAGAATTTGTATAATTTAAGAATTTGGGATTTTAGTCCCCCCTCCACTTAAAGGCCTCTCTTGGGGGAAGCTGACAGTTTAGGTATTGTTATAGTTTTAGTTTAGGGGCAAAGGCACCCATCTTCCTAAAAGCAGTTGGAGTTAACAGGAAAAAATAGGACTACCCAATTACATTACAGCCTATAATTTTCAGCACACACTGGGAATGAGCTTTGTTAATTTAAAATTTTAACTAAAATCACCATGTGGTGTTCTGCTGGGGAGAATTAATTAAATTAATATTTTTAGTTAAATAGACTAAGGATCTGCACAGTTTTGCCCACCTCCCTGCCCACTATAAAGGGAAATGATTGAGGGCAAGCAGATTCCCCACCTTTTGGTTTCAAAGGCTCAATTCTGATTATATTGAAAACCACTGTTTAAAGTTCAGGAAAGCCAGATGCATTTCAGGACCCTTTGGGAGGACAGGGCAGGGGTCTGGTCACTCCAATCTCAAGGATGGTCGCAAGCTCTTCACCAGCTCTTCACCATAGGACCCAGTCAGAGTTTAAAAATAAAATACTCATGTATGTAGGATGACTTGTGGTTTCTGGGAAAATGCAAAATTGTGATAGTCCATTTAAACTAAGGAGGAATCTTCATAAATACAAATATGAGCTTCACTTCCTCCAGGCCATTTGCCACTCCTGGCCAGCATGCAACTAAAGCTTTCTGGACTGTGTTTTTATTAGACTATGTTGTTTGAAGTTTGTGGCTGCCAGTCATAAAAGGTTGGGATCCCCTTCCCCACATTCCAGTCACACACTGGCTAGGAGATTTAGCATGCACATAACTGCCTTCAGAGACAGCATGTCTGGGGAAACCTGGTTTTCAATACCCTGTGGGTAGGCCACATTTTATTGCAGTTGTAAATAGTTAGGATGGACGAACCAGGCTTGCAGTGGGGGAAGCCATTTGTAAATTCTGCACTTGTATGAAAGGAACTCACATATTGCATTTTCGAACATCAGCCTTGATTCTTTGACATACAGTGTGTTTTACTGATCAGGTTTCACTTTGCTTTTGCGCTGAAAGTACAGGGCTGTTTCTTACATTAATTAATGAAATACACTTTTAATTATCTTCTGTTTGTTTTTCTGCTGAAAAGTGGGTCTCAATTGCCGCAGCGCACAACCTTTTTGGTGGGTGCCATTTTCATTGAAAAATGCTGCATTTATGTCTCAGCCAGCAATGTGGTGTTGTGTTTTTCCAATTTGCTGTTGCATTGCATTTTGGTTGTAGCTTTCTCTGGATTTCACCTGCAGACAGACACCCACATAGTTTGCCTAAATAGGCCCATCTTCAGTGTGAAGGTTTTTGAATGCTGGCAGGTCATTTTCCCAGTGGGTCCTTCAGTTCTGTTGGTTGGGGCCTTGGATTAAACACCACATTATTCCCAAATACAAATATAAGACCAGGGCAGACCAATGTTTATCGGTCCTTGGACCATGATTGTGGAATTTGTTTCGACGTTCTCTTTGGAGACAGACTTCCTTGTTGTTTCTTTGTTGGGACCTTAAGCCTATTCTATTTAGGTTTTTAACATCTGCCTCTAGATATAGTTGAACCTGCTTGGTCATGCACTATAGAAATCCTATTAACAAAAATATAGCGTGTGCGGTGGTGCCAAAACGTTAACGGTCAAACCACAGCCTACTTTATCAACCAGGATAATGGCGATGACTCTTAACCACAACATACAGGCATGGGCATGGGATTGGAGATGCTGAAAGACTGGGCAGCTCTAAGGCAAGGACCGCATCATCACCTCAGCATTTCCATGCAGAAATGATCCATTCTGCTTGCCGTTCCCAGCTCAGACACTAGTACCTGGGAAATATGCTAATGTATAAACTGGTTTCAGCACCTATGTATTGGCGCATGGATATTGTGCTCCTGTACTGGGTAATTATGCGCCACTGCTTGGTAATTATACACCAGGTAATATCGTACTGTTGCAGGGAAGTTTGGTAATGACAATTGCAATGACCCACCACTGCAAAACATGACATTTGCACTTACAAGTGCATTGACATACTTTGCACCGGTTGGTTGGTACAGATTTCAGAGGCAAGTTGCTGGGCAGCCGGACAATGTATGTAATCTGCCCCGGGAGTGATGCCATCTGCGGCAGTGTTACTAAAATGTGGTATTTTGGTTTGATCCTGAATGCACTTTTAAGATGTAATAACGATTTGTCCACCTGGTATAGTTAGTTATTCATAGTGGGCTGTGTTCTTGTAACTTTTTTTAAATTCTTGTTCACAGAAACATGGAGTACTTCTATTTTCATCCTAACTCCACATGCCGAGAATATATGTTCTTACAATAGAAACTGGAGTGAGCCAGCGGCTTGAGCATGCAGTTATTATGTAAATCATGATATAGGTCTCGGGAGGATAGTTTAGGGCAACCTGCTCCCTTGGAAGCAAAACGACAGGAGCAACACAGGTTCGATCCCCGGGTCCGCGCTTAGAAACCTCTGTGTATTAAGCGCGTTGTAAATAACCTATCATATCTATATCACTGTATATATAAAACATGAATCGCCGTCAGGATACAGCCACAATTTCTTGCAGCAATAATGGAGTCACAACTTTACCCCCAACTGCAAAACATTGGGCCTTCTTACAAGTTTGGCGGTAACTCAGTGGTAATCCACTGAATTGTCACCAAAATTGATTAATGTTACTGCCACCTGGTCCCATGCGCTTTACCATGAGTTTACAAGAGGTGGCAACTTGCTGTAAAGACCTATTTTTGGAGTCCATAGGACTCCATGGGATTATGGCAGAACTTGCCTTGAGCTGTAATTCCGCTGCAGTTATTTCACTGATTTTTTAAGGTAAGTGGACAATTAACATCCAACTATCTGTTGGAGATAAATCCTGCACTATACCTACAAACTCAGAATTCGGCACTAAGGGGAAAAAGGTGGTACTTCCATTACTGCAGAGAATTGGTGGTAACAGGATTTCTACCACTTTATTACCACCCGTCAAACTTGCCCTGAGCCTCAATGTGTGGACAGGCCTTGACAGCCTTTTCGTAGGGTCCATAAGCTCCAAGTAGGCTCATTTCAGTATCAGACTGCAGGCACCAGCGTGAAAAGTGCATGTCCACCCATCCGCAAAGTGCTTGTAGATATGCAATGGTTAAGGAGTTACTGTGTATTATGGTCCTTTAAGGAGAGATGCCAGTACTGGGCCATACCACACGTGCAAGAATGTCCACCCTTCACAATGAGCGTAATCATTAAATGTAGTGGCGGATAACCATGAAAAGGTGGTGTAGCCTTCATAGTAACAGAGGGGATTGATTACACCGGCTCACAGCTGCTCCCTGCAGTGTCCAGCTCACTGTGTATTGCAGGGGACAGTTATTTGCCTGAAAATATAAGTGCAAGGCGTGTGGGCTTTGCAGGGGCAGTGCAATTGCTGCCCGTCCCACCCAACCCGGCAGCCCCTGCATTGAAGGAGGGGACGTGCCCTTGTGGTATTTGCAGTGGGGCAGCGCAATGGCGGGAAAAAAAAACAACAATATCTTACTTTGGCTATAAAAAAACATCAAATACATCCATAAAAAAATAACATCAGCATTCATGATTGCCAGCAGATTATATGTCCTTTACATTCTGACAGGTGGTCCAGGTGGACCATACTCTCTGCCCCCTGGACGGTGCATAGCGGGGAGGGCTCTTGCCTTACCCGGCCTCCCTGCCATGCCCCCCTTGGGGGTGATACCAGGAGGCACCCTACTTTGTACCGGCGCTAACTGCCCCCTGTTCCCTCCCCCTCGCCACCCCGGAACCACCAGCCTGAAACTCTGTTTGTGAGAGGCAGCCATCACTCACCACTGTACCTCACCGGCCACAGGGTCCCTGGAAGGGGCAGCTAAGTGCCCATATGGTACTCCCCCAGCTGCCACAGGTACACGGATTGCCAGATCCGGGGCACTGGCCCCTGCTCCCCATCCCATTCAATGCTGCGCATATAAAGGACAACAAGTTCTTAAGCAAGTGTTGGGTAGCCTGATCAGGCAGCTTTACCTCTTCCTGATGAGTTTTCCCGAGAGCCTCATCAGTCCATTGGCCACAATCCGCAAGATCGGTCCTCAGGATGACCTGGGAGCATGAGATCAGTGCCCCGGGATAGAACCTGCCCATCCACGAGAAAAGAGATACCAGAGAATCCCTCCCCTCTCACCTCCCCAAGGGCACCAAATCATTGCCCCCAATGTGCAGAATTACCAAGATCGGGTCACGTAGCGGCGTTCCATGCTTTGTTTTGACACGATTTTGCAGACCTGTAGGAGCCACATGCCCCCCCCACTCCGTTCCAATTATCGCCCACGCATGGACTTCGGCAACATAAGGTGTGTCCACGCCCTTTGCTCCATTCGCTTGATGGAGTGACGAGCACACATACCATTCTCCCCGGATGGCATCCTCTAGATGGCAAATGGAAGAGAGAAAACAGTTTAGTCCACAGCCAGATATTGCTCAAAAACCTCACCTCCACCCCTGTCGAACCAAGGACCCCCCCTTCTCAACAAGCCAGGTGTGGTCGGATGTAGCTCTTGAACGTGCTAGAGTTCCATCGCCCAATCCTCATGATGAGGTCCCTTTCCAGCTCCAACCTAGCCGCCGTGTTAGCTGCACCTATCCTAAATGAAAGCGGGGAAACCCGAGGCCTCCACGGCCCACCACCTCAAGGGCCTTCACAAATACTCTTCTAAACTGGAACCGAGATACACCTGACCCATCCCAGGGAAGGAAGACTGGCCCCCTGCTCCTCCCCTGAGAACGATGACATTTTTTTTATTTGATCATAGTTTCATACGAAACTTTTTTACAAAAAAAAAACACTTCCACACATCATGCATTTCATCGATGCACTGCTCACCTTACAAGTGAGTTAGACTTCCACTAAAGATCTCAACCTCATCGTAAAACAGTTCTTAACTCTTTCTTTCGATTCCTATGAGTTTGTCTAGACAGTTAATAGTGGCAGATATCAGCATGTAATTGCACCCAGCAATTAGCGAGGACCACCAGTCTTCAGTGTCAATGTGATGTAAAACAAAAGACCCCAGAGCAGCAGTTCGTTCCATAGTTAATTCCAGGCATTCAATGAGCAAATGACGAAGTGATTCTACACATTTGTCACGAAACCGGCAAATGTTATTTCAAGTCCTGTTATCGTGTCTAAAGAACAACATTTCTTTGGTCGGCAGCACATTAAGTCTCATCCGAAGAAACTTGTCTCAATGGTACTTGGACAGAAAGAATTGGAGATACTTCGGAACCTGGTTTGCTGCACGCATGTCATGGTTTTGAATTAGGCTTGATTTCAGCATCCGACGTTTGTTGATGGTCTTGCTCCAGTCACAGTTGCTGACCTTTATTTTGACTGCGCAGGGTTGTTTACACAAAAGTTCTATTGATGCACCAACATGATCAAGGTTCATTAACACGACTTCAGACCAAATTTTGAGTAGGCCGTTGTGAGGTCTGGTCAGCGTTTCTTTCAATATATTATAAGGTGATATTGATCCAGGCAGTATCAATTTCCTAAAAAGTGAGAAAGATTTCCATAGGATCGATGAACTCAAGGATTGAAGACCAAGTTCAAACCAAATTGCGGCAATAGCGACAAATCCTGGGAGTCTTAACACCTTTCGCCAGAACCGAGCTTCCAGCTTGTACCAAATTCTGGGTTAATGTTGAATCCAGCCTGCCCAAAAGTGATTGCTGCAACCACCTTTTGTCGGTGGAATAGAATAACTGGCATCATGGTGAATTTGCCAAATTCTCAATGTAATTTTGCACCCTGTAGTGCAAATGTATTCAGTCTCACTTTCAGGTCTTCAGTCCAATTCCACTCTCTAATGGATTTGTTTAACATAACATCAAGGTACCTGATGTTATCCTTTCTGGTTAGGGTTTTCTGAACGACTGACCATCTAAAGTGATTATTTCTGGTGCCATGTTGAGGACCCAGGGCTATGATCTTAGACTTATTTGTGTTTTTTTTTCATGCCAAGTGAGGATAAGTACATGCCTAGATGTGTTAAAAGTATCTGAAGACCGATGGGAGTAGTGTCAATCAGCACTACATCATCTGCGCATGTAGCCCAACTAATTGGATGCCCATTTATTCTTGGTGGAAAGGCTTTGGTGGCTTTCAAGGCTTCTGGCATGTCAGCTAAGTATAATTTGAATATCAAAGCCACCAACGGGCAGCCTTGCTCAACTCCCCTCTCTGTCTTGATCTCATCAGAGAGATCCCCATTCGCATTCAGGCGGACTTGAAATGATGTCTTGGTATGCAGCTGTATTAGCATCTGTAGCAAATCAGGTGGGCAGTGTGCTCTCGACAGTTTGTCCCACATGAGATCTCGATCCACCCTGTTGAAAGCTTGTCGTAAGTCAACAAATGAGAACAAGATAGCTTTATGACTTCTCAAGGACTCCAGCTTCAGAAGATTGAGGATGGTAAGATTCAATCCAACACCAACTCCCTTTGTAAATCCGGTTTGCCTTTCATCTATGAGGTTGGAGTCAGCTGCCTATTTTTCCAGTCTTAGTTGCAGAAAAGACGCAAAGATTTTTCCAATCACGTCTAACAGGGCAATCGGGCGGTAGTTGGCCGGGTTAGATCTATCACCCTACATAAAAATAGGCACAACTACCGCCGATTGCCATGAGGACAGGATCTTTTGTGTCCTCACTATTGTCATGAATAAAATTTCAATTAAACTTGCCCATTGTTTTTTTTTTTCTAAGTTAAGTTGGACAAGCCATCTGGGCCTGCGGCACCAGAGTTTTTAAGTTTCCCAATTGCAACTTCGATGGCATCTTTACTTAGTTCAAACACCCATTTGATCTGAGGGTTAATCCATTGTTTCTCCACATGTTTGTGGGGAAACGTAAAGACAGCTGAGAAATTATTTTTCCAGTCTGCATGACTTACTCCCACTGTCAGGCTGCCCATCTGATTACGAGATCCTTCATTTATTATGGCCCACGTTTCGCGGCTCTTTCTTTGGCATATTAGTTTTAATATTGTCTCTGCCTGTTCTTGCTCGCGAGTCCATTTGAACGAACTGACCCAATTGCGGTATCTTTGGTGCAGAAGTCTTGTTGCTTCATGTGTATCTGTGTTCCTGTAGGAATTTTTAAGTTTTTTCAGGTCTTCTCATAACTGTCTTTTCTTCTCTAACATTATTTGGCTAAACGGATGTTTATGTTTGAAATGAACATGACGACAGCCTGTTTTAACCTCAATGAATTGTGTCAAGAGAGGGGCATACTCGACCTGGTGGGCTCCATGGGCAAGACCCAATCCCAATGAGTGCGTGAGCTTCGACATCTCCAAAGGTCTTATGCGCAGGTGATTAAGGCCTTGATTTATCTCTAAGTGCTCCTTGTAGATTTCAGTTGGAGTGCTTTCCTTCATTAACCACTGGAGGTTAACAGCGTCAAGATCGCTGCTGCGCATTTTAAGAATCTCCAGGGTCTTGATCTTAACAGTAAATTCCAAGGAAGTCCAAATATAATCAATAGTTTTGTGGGTTTGATTGCTACTCCAGGTTGCCCTTGCGGGAATATCTCTGCTGATTTGTCTATTCACCATCACACAATTCCTTTCAGTCAGTTGTGTCCACCAAATAGTGCTGTGTGTGGTATGTGATTTTTCTTGGATCTTCATCACTTGGACATCAGGATTAATCCAAGAATGGTTCAGGTCCGCACATACGATGATAGAATATTTTCTGGAAATCTAACATAAATTAGTCTATCATCGGTGTAACCGATGAAATGAAAGTTCAAACACCTATTTTTGCTGGGTTCCAATATACATTTATTAAAAGGAGGAATTTGACTGAACCATCTTCATCGTCTGTGATTTGTATGATGTGCCCTGCACGATGATGTTTGGATGCATTGATCTGCATACTCGCCACTAGGGACGGTTTTTCACCAATGTTAGGAGGCCTGAAAAGGGGCGACCAGTAGCATTTTTCTGGGCTGGATTCAGTGTCACAGAGTAGCCTTCACAAATGGGCTTTGTCCTCAACCAAGTCTCCTGCAGACAGACCAAATTATGGATCCCACTTGTCAATTCATTGTTCTGGAATAAATGTAGAAAGCCTCTGGTGATCCACAAAATCAGTGAGCAATATTGTGGCTCACTATGGCCAGGGAGCTAATGATGTTTTGAAGAGACGCCACCTGTGGCATATGAGCAGGGATTTCGGTCATTCCTGGACAACCTTTGAGCTAGTTCAGATCCATCCAAAATGTTTCTGAAGAGTTTGTCTTCTGTTCTCATGTTGTGAAGACTGGGGTGGACAAAAAGATGGTTTAGTTGTGATTTCCGCTTTTGATTGGTTCCTGCCACATGTAGGGTTGCTTAGTGCATATCCAAATGCTAGGAGCTCGTCCTTTGCTGCTCTCAAGGTATTCACCATCAGGCGAGAGTGCACATGAAGTATAACCCAATATGGGCGGTGTTCATATTTGTATTCAACTATTTGAATATCATCTGATTCTATTTGGCTTAAGGCAGGGATGCAGTTTAGCCATTTCATGATGTTTCATCTGTTCAGGTTAACCAAATTAATATCTTTCAAGATATATTCGATTTCCAATGTTTTCCTTCTGCAGATTGGTTGTCTTGCCGCTCATCATGCAGCTGCTTCTCTTTAACTGATTTTTCCGCTTAGGAGGAAGTGCATTTAGGATTGGGCTTCAAGCCAGGTGGTGGGTGTTTGTGAGCACTCACTTTTGTTTCTGGAATCTCATTTATTGGCCACCGAGCATGTCGATGGAATTCAGTTGCATCCATCTTCTTTTTTACTTTTGATCTTGTTGTGCCTCCTAGACTTCCTTGTCAGTCAACACTTCACAGTCATCATTCTCTGACTCCTCGTCAGTGTAAAGACTGGTAGGGGGTGTCTGTACTTCCGCTCTCTATATGGTAGAGGAGAGGCACAGAAGACCCCAGCCAAGATTCTCTATTACGGTAGCAATGGACGAGCAATCAAGGCCTAGCTTCTCAAGAGGTGATGCAGGCTGGTTCTTAAGTACAGTGTAGTCCCCGAGCCCCCACAAAGGAATGTCCACACACTGTATTACTGAAAACACAGTCTTTATATAATTAATATTCAAAGGTATGTACACGAACACAATAACGCACTTTGTACTCGGAAGTCAATAATGATAAATATATACAATTCTAAAGTGGTACCACTAATGTTATCAAATCTCATTAAAGTGCATCAACTGTACGGTTAAAATGTCACACAGATTAATAACGAGGAAACCAGCAATAGAGATAGGAAGGAACGCAAGATAGTTGAAACAATAGACAGAATACTGACCCCTACCACTACGCACAGTTCTGTGTGGAGATCCCCCACCTGGGCAACCTGTAAATAAAGATATATAGCACAAGCCCAGTCCATATAATGTTAGATAGTCTTACTTCCTCCTATTAAGGTTTTACCCCCCAATGTACCTGGTGGAGTAGAGTTCTCCCGACGACGCGTCGACCGATCCTTCTTGAGTGCCTCCCTTTCAGGCGGGAGCCACGGATTGTCGAGAGTTGTCGGGAACTTGGCGTTCGGTGTCGGGAATCGACGGCCCTTCTTGAGTGCCCTCCCTTTAAGGCGGGAGTCACGGGTCGTCGAACGTCCGACGGTGACAGGTTGAACTAGGGCAGGGAAGTGACAGCTTCGTTCCTAGCGGTGCTCGTCGACAACAGAGCGTTGGCGTCCGCAAGGAAGAGGCGTGCGGGGCACCTCGGTGACGATAGTTCTGGACGACAAAGAGATGATGAAGATCTGTGGCCCAGCAAGGGCGTCGAGTCGTCGGCGTCTCTGTGGTCTTTAGGTGGTGGGAAACCCACCGGTGGATGCTCCTTGGCGCGTCGACGGTCGGGCCTTCTCCAGCGGGGCACAAGCGAATGACGATGCAGGCGAGAGCGTCTGATGATCAATGGAAGTTCTTAGGCAAACGGGAGCACGGCGGTTCCGGTCGGCGACGGCGGTCGTCGACAGTGGCGGACAACAGTCCGAGGGCTTCTCCTTGGAGTTCCGCAGCAGTCCCCGTATCGGGTCGGCAGCCTGTCGAAGGTCTGTCTACCAGGGAGCGTTGGCAAAGATCAGCTGTGCCCGATGGTCCCTCGTAGCTCGGGAAGAAGGTTGCCTTACCAGGTCCTCTCTGGGTCAGTCCTTGGAAACACAGCAGCCTTCAGATTGTGAGGGAGAGCCACAGCACTCCTTCTCGTCCAGCGGGGGTTTCAAGGTCAAGCGTCAGTTACCCCAGTTACTCGTCGTAGTGGACTTCAGCTTCTGAACACTATTCCTAGCAGTGAGAGGTCCCCAGATATACTGTTGATCTCCCATTCATTCCGCTAGGTCACACTCAAGCATCCAATCATGACTACGGGCATTCATGCAGGCAGGCAGCCGATCAGGCACACGAGGTATTCAGGCCATTCACTTCTCTCCAGACACTCACAACAAGTTATGTGTATTGGGACAAATACCGAGCCATTCAACACTCCAAGCTGCATTCATACCTGTTCGGGCAGGGTTGTCTCAGTCATTGTGTCAACCACCAGATACTAGACACCCACAACACAGAATACATATTCGTCACACACTCACCCACAGCAGGTACCCACAACATACATCACCGGGAAGGCTCCAGCTAGTCTGGCTGGGCCTTCACAACAACACCATATATGGCATTTCCACCCAACAGCCAGTCAGGGGGAAGGAACAGAGTCAGGGCTTCCCAGGACTTTGGGAAAACAAGGTAATGGGTAATAGAAAGCAAGAGGCCACCGGGGCCATCTTGTTTTACATCAGGAATCAACTGATCCCAATGGCAGGGCCGGGGTATCCCAAAATAGAGGATACTAAACACACCTGTCAAACTCAGCATGGAGCTGCCACCAGCCCCTACCCTGCTTTGCGGGCCACCCACAGGTGCCCAAAAACATACACTAGGGGCACAGGGTTGTACCCCCACCCATGGGTGCCATAAGGGTATCCCACGGGTCCATTCACCAAACCAAAAGAGAGCTGCACCGCCAGGAGTCCCACATGAACTCCTGCGCAGAAAACACGACAAAACACACAATAAAAAACAGTAAAGGACAAGGATACGGAGGCCCTGTCCCTCTGATTCATTTCCAACATCACAGTCAGATGATTCAACATTGATGCTATCTGTGGACTCTTCGCCTACAGAGTAGGTGGAAAGATTGGCAAGATCTTCAGATGTTAAAGACTCTGGCTTGTTTGTGCATTCTGAATCGAGGCAAGGTCACTTTCCCGCAGTACGCTTGGTGACCACCACAATCTCGTTCGTTTGACACTCGTTCTCAGACTTGCTGGCTGTAGATTTAGGTTTCTCTGGTCGTTTGAACATCAAGACCAGAGGAGGAGTGGATAGATTCCTAATTAATTTTTTGGACGAATTCGATTATGGATAGCGGAGTCAGACACCTGACTTGTGGTGCAGGTGGACAAAACATTTGAGGTTGATGTCTGCACTTTTGCAGCTGTTATTATGGTATTCAATTGTACAGTGGCGCATGGAAAATGAATCCCAAGATCATCTGTTGGGGGCCTTATTAGTTGAGCACACAATTGATGTGCATTAGAACTAATCACACTTGTTCTCTGATCAGTTTGGGTCGCACTTGAGTGATTTCCGACTGGATGCCTCGATGTGGAGTCAGAATCGCAGGCACAACCACCCAACTCTTCAGTGGGAAAACCTTATTGGGAGTGCAAACGCATCCATTTCCCGCATTCCAAAACAGCGTTAATAAACTCCGTTTTCTGGCATAGTTTGATCTGGCCCAAATCACTCAGCCTATTTTGCCATTTGGATGACTTCTCGGCTACATCGTCCAGCCTTCTTGAAGTCTGATCAGCGAGGGATTCAAGAGTTGAAATCTTGGCATTTACCACTGCTAGGAGAGCATTCTGGTTGCTCAAGTCTTCATGCAGGGTTTCATATAACTTCATGACGGTATCAAGGCAGTCAAGGTAGCAGCCATTACATAATTGTACATTTGCAGCCCGGCTGCCACCGCGAGGTGATGTTTATTTGCTTGGATTTGCTCAATGTCATTTCAATGCAGAGATTTGGATGTGTATTTGGATTTTCTGTCCATTCTTTATTTGAGCCCTGCGGCACAGTTATGGATGATGCCTTCTCAGCAGCTAAGGAATGTTTAGGTTGTTTCTCGATATTTTTGGTCTCTCCTACCATTTTGGCATTCATCAGAGTACTCGTTAAATCAATTGAGCGGAGATCACTTCCAATGACGGGGGAATCACAGTTCTTGTGATTTCCAATGGGAGGAATCCTCAGGAAGGAGCTATGATGTGTCATTTCCGATTTTTCAGGCTCCTTACACTTTGATGCAGGAGCATCAGGGATTGCTTGGTTTGCATAAAGTCTGCCTTCAGGCGTTCAGTCAAACAAGCCTCTCTTGCCGCTACGTCTACAAAGTGAAATCTCAACTTCTTATCGTCACACTGCACTTGAGACGAGTTTATGGAAATGGACTCAGCGTTGCCGGAATGTCCTGTGCTCGCACTGCAATTCCTGGGTCCAGAGGACATGTGAGTTACCAAGTTCCTCATGGCTGCGAGCTGGGTCGGGCTCAGTTCTGGATTCAATGTACCAGAGTTGTTGTCAATGTTCAGTATTGGAGCTTTTTGAGCAGTGCCTCGCGCACACACTTCCTGTGCCAGAGACTGATGTGCACCCTTGCTACCAATCTCGCCATTAATGCTATGAATTCCATATGACTCCTTCACTCGATTGGAAGAACATGGAACCAGTGCATTCACATTGTAGCTCCTTATTTGGAGATGGCATATCCTTAAAGAGAGAGGTCGTTTGCATGTCGCAATCACTCCGGCTTTGTAACGCGGCCATGTCGGTAATTTTGCTCACTTCAAGCAGTTCTATATCGGAAATCGCAATGCCGATAATGGCCGGCTGTGATTCTGGCAGGGTCTGTTTGGCTGGGCAGGAGGTGTGGTGATTGCCGGATGTAAATGTAAATCAGCAGCTATTGCATTTATACCTGAATGTGTCTTTACAGTTGGTGAACTAGGAGGGATTTGGCTCACTACTGATAGCTTGTTGCTAGACAAACAGGACTCCTCATGAGACAAGGGGGACTAGGCGGTGCTAATGGCGGATGGAATGGGTAAGGAAAAGCACTCAATGGAGCTGGCTCTTAGGGCCTCATCACGAATTGGGCGGTAACGCCGGCACTATTAGCACCAGCGCTAATAGCCCCACCGCCAAACCCCCGGCGCAATTAGCACCGGATCACGGGTTTGGCAGAAGGGTTATTGCCCATTCCCCATTGGGCCCATTCGGGAATTCCTCATTCCCCATTGGGCCCAATGGGGAAAATTTGCGCTATTACTGCCGGTGGATTTCCCGCCGGCGGTAATCTCGCCGAAAATCAGCAATTTTGCTGCAGATTTCCCCCCAGCTCAGAGCTGGGGGAAATCCGTCGAAGCCATGATCTGCGGACCCTTAAATGCGGCGGTAATAGCGCTACTGCCACATTTAAGGGTAAACGCCAGACTCGTGATGAGGCTGTTAGTCTCGGATTCCCGGCATCACACTCACCTTGATCGCCACACGACGGTGTCGATTTCAATGTCGTTGCTGGTGTTCATACTGGCGTTCGCAAGACCACCTTGTCATTGCTGTAGAAGGAGCTTCTGGTGTGTTAGGGGTCCTGCCTCCTGCATTGCTTATTTAATTGGTCACCAGTCTCGGATGGAGGCACTTGCAAGTCAAATATGCAAAAGAGCAGGTAGGCGCCAGATGGGCGCAGCAGTCAAGGGGCTAGCCCTGCGCCACTGCAGCCACTAAGACACAAAGGGCCTCATTACAGATCGGGCGGTCCGGAAATAACAGTGGCGGTAAACCCGCCGCCACTGTTCATTCCGGACTGCCCGATCCCGAGTCCTGCAGGCAGGAGATGATATTCCCGCCAGGTGTGAGCTGGCGGGTTTAACACCGCCCGCCTGCAGCGGACGTGGAAACACCAGCACCATCACGAAGATGGTGCGCGGTGTTTCCACTTCCCCATTCCCATTGTGTCCTAAGGGACTCAATGGGACTCAATGGGAATGGGGATTAACCGAATTCCGCCTCTGGAATTCCCAGGAGTCACAGAGACGGAATGGTAATACGAGTCCGGCGGTAACCAGTTGGTTTTACCACCTCGGTTACCGCCGGACTCGTAATGAGGCCCAAAGATGGCAGAAAGTAAAAAAAAGACTGCAGCAGGGCTCACAGATTCACACTCCTCCTCCGAGACACAAAGACTCTCCGTCAGACTCCGCTCATGGCCCTTACGGGGCATATCAACTCATTATCGCACATTACCACATAAACAAAACCCCGGCCTCTCTCCCTTCCTTCTCCATCTTGGATCTCCTTACCCATATGTGCATAGTGACCCCATCCACAATAGACAAATAAGAAAAAGCGAGACCCCCGTCCCCTGTCCTTCATGGAAGATCCCACCAGCTCCCCAATCCTGAATGCCCCAAAAAAGGCGATAACAAACACTGCCCTAAACAGTAAGGTCTTGTACCCAGAAACACCTCAGACCATGCACTAATACCCCCAAATCCTGCTGGTCCAGCAGCTGTCTAGTGTCCTTCTGCGACACGTTCCCCTTTCTCCATCCTACCAACGCCTTCCTTGGAGCACAATCTGCAGATGGGTTGTCCACCCCATGCAACGCCGTGAAGAAGTGCACTGCTGCTTCCTTACCTCGGGCAGTCACCCCGGACACTCCATGACCTTCCAAGTGACCTAGAAACCTGATTAGGAAGTCCTTGAGAAATAACGCCACCAGTCCCCGCTCCCTACAGAATACCATGAATTACACAAAGGACTTCCTGTGGGCAGCTTTAGTTTTCCTGGACATAGAACCCGCATCAAGGGGGCCATGAGGGTGGACAAAACCTCCAAAGTGTCTTGGGGAATGCAGTCATCCTGTCATCTGCATGAGCAGGCAGCGCCGAAACACCTGCACCTTGAAACGAGATTAAGCATCAGCAGAATTATTAAATGCACCTGGTGCATACCTTGCTTGAAATTGCACATTACCAGGTAGACATATACAAACCAAACGTCTCAATAGCTTCAGGACCATCGGGTATGATGTCATCTGGTTGTTGACCGCCAATTGTGACGAATCAACTTGCGGGGCACCAGTGGTCCAGGGATGAATAACAGTTTCTAAACCATCAATCAGCCCCCCACTTCTAGTGCACCAGAAGAGGTCCGAAAAGATTGGAACCACAAATAAATTATAAACCCCCTTGTCCAATTTTAGTAATGTTGATGGAACAGCTGGCTTACCTCTGCAAGGTGGTGGATCGTTGGTTAGTTGGAACACAGCAAAAATACAATTATTACCCATTCATAAAAGGGACTTTGCAGTCAAGGTTGTATACAAATGTCTACGTTATTATTATCACAACAGACAATTCTAGCACACTAAAAAATACAACCCACCCTGTAAAGGAATGCAGAGGACAGGCAGTTTCATAAAGGAAAAGGGATGCCCTCTGGATACTGACGTTATGTAAAATACATCTTTTTAGCAAGCTTCTATGTGCCTTTTCTACCTTGCGTTACAGTGTATTTACAGTTATTGGTCAGCAAGTTACTTCATCTTCTTATATTCACTATTACTTCATCTTTTGATGCTCTTAGTGCTTCAGTTACATCGTCAATCTTAAGTATGTTCATATAATTTCAGCATAGGTTCATACATCTTTTTTATGACATCATTATGTTGTCGTTAGACTTGGAGTACCTCCATATTACCCATAGCTGCATTCTGGCTTCTTGGTAGTGGACATCCTTCCTGATAGCATCCATCCACTGCCTCAACGCGAGGGTATATTTTGAATGGTTGCCTGAGTGCATATCGTCTTTCATACACTTGATGCAGTATAGGAATATTGCATGGATACATGCATGGGGTCCCACTTGTAGCTCTTTGTCTACTATTCCAATAGGATGGTGGTGAGGGGCGGGGTCCAGAAAAGAGTATCTGGTGTACTAGAGAAGTGGGCAGGATTAGCCGTCACATCCCCCGTTGTCAGGTCTGATGACGGTATGCTCCCAGCATTCCAGACCACCTGTGTTCCCACCTTTCCTGCCTGTCCCCCCGCGATATGGGCAATGGCCCCTACTGATTGAGATTGCCACCCTTCTGTCGTATCACTGGAGAACTATCCAGTGGCTCCCAGCTCATTGCCCCCCAGCTGGTGACCCGACTGCACCCCACACCCCAGAGAGTGCCAGGCCCGAATGCCTGAGCCAGCCAAGGGGAAGGCGCGGACACAATCTTTACTCATGCCTGTGAATCTCCCATGCCGCAGGGCTTACAAACTGGGTGAGTTCCCACTAGCCCGCACCACTCGGGGCCCACGCGGCGCTGTCCTACATTGTTCAATCAGCCGCTCCCATTCCCATATTTGGTGACCCATTCACCGTCATCACGTACCTGTATGATATGAGTCACCAGCAGAGAGCTGTATTGTCCCCACCCCCTGTGGATTTAGCGGGGTCACCCCAATGCCTGAATGCTCTCCCTGCATGCCCAGAGATTTGGTAAACCCTGTTAAAGGGGGCACGAGCTTCCATCCCGGCTGGGGATTGGACTATTAGTGCCCCAGGCCCCACCGCCCGCACCACCCCTGTTCTGTTCTCCAGAAGGCTGGGTGCACACATTACCAATCTCCATGGCCCACACCCCTCAGTGGATGTTAGGCAGAATCATATCCAGTACCCTTTGGGAACACCACACACAATTAAGACTACAAGTGCAAGTACAAATTCACCTTTGGTACAAGCCTGTACTACACAGTAAAGTGGTAGTGATGGCTGAGCAGCCATACTTATCTCAAGAGTAAAGTGAGCAGTATCAGAAGTTACACAAAGGAAAGAAATTACTATGGTTCAAGCAAACACTGATTCAAGGTTTCTGAGTAATAAGAATATACATGTATTTACACAATCAGTTATAAAACAGTTCACTAATATAGAGCAGCAGAAAATCACAATCTTAATACACTACACACCACCGATGAATTTAAAGTTAAGCTCAAAATTAAGTGTGAGCAAGTGTGAGCAAAATGGCACCCCAGCAATTTAAAAAGGGAGGGAGAGGGAGGGAAAGACAAGGTTATTCAAAATCAAGCAGCACCAACAAGTAAGTAGGCAGGGCAATCTAAAAAAGGCTTACTACAACTCGGATTCAAATCAATAGGCCTTGGCCAATGTTAATGGTTCAGAGTCTTTGAAGAGGATCACACAGTTCAGAGTAGTTCGCAGTTAAGTCTTTACCAAGAGTTTGAAACGAAGTTGGTACCAAGAAAAGTTATTTAAAAGAGTAGAGAAGGACAAGCCCTCAGATTAGCAAAAGATTTAAAACACTTTCACCGTGGGTGGACGGAACGAATGTCCGGATTTGAACAGTACCTTAGTAGAAGAGGAATGCTGTAGCTGAGGCAGAAGTTCCTGGCAGGTTCTGCAGTCTCACGGGTCCTGAAGCGACTGTCGGTCTGACAAGAAAAAGGAATACTGGAGGGTCCTGCACTGCCCAGGGAAGAAACCAGCAGCAGAGCAAAGCGACAAATAAAAGGTGCGCTCCTTAAAACCCAAACAGGGCCTGGACCTCCTGGCTATCCGGTTCAATGCAGCGATGTACAGCAAATTTGACCAGGGGAGGGAGGCCTTGCTTGGTGTTTGGCGAACTGGTTGGTCCCTCCAGCTCAAGGGGAGAAAGTTCTTTGCAGATCTTCCCTGTCCTTGAAGTTTCAGGCGATTCGGACCCACAGCAGGGCTTCACCGGGAGGTTCAGTAGTTGCAGTAGTCCTCTTCCTTCAGCTTCTCTTCGGTTCTCTTGATCCAGTGGCAACTCTGCCTTCCAAGTCGCAGAGACCTGGTTTTTAGCCGTTTTCCCCCATCCACACAGTCTGTCTGTCAATCACACAGCAGGGTGGCTGTCCTGACAGGACAGTCACCTAGCCAATCAAACAAGAGTGTGACTTGCGTCTCCAAGTAGACCCCTCCCTCACATCCTGTCCACCCAGACACTCAGGCGCCTAAGGAGGGCTTCTGTACAGAAGCCCGCCAAAGGATGGCGAACAAAGGACCAAAACCTGGTTTGGCGCGCAGAGTAAAACACAAAAAGAAATGGTGAATAAACCCAGCCGGAACCAAATAAAATTAAAAGGGGTCTAGCGGATTAAAGTCTGAGGCTACCACCATAGCCTATAACAGTACCAAGGCTATTTTCATAGTCCACGTTAGGAAAAAAATGGTAGATACCACTGCCACCAGCCAAATCTTAGAGAAATGGGAACGACATAATGTTCCATGAGAAACAGACAAAAAGGGATAACTATTAACACTTTCCAGTACCCGATGGAAGATAGTTTGTACTGGGTCTGTGATTTTTTAAAAGACTAGTAAAGTCAAGGGCAACTTTACATGTTCTGGGAGACAGTCAGTCCCAGAAAATGGAGTTTAAAGTGGGAAGTCTAAAAAGGCAACCCTGTGTCACTACAATGAAGGTGCGGTGTGACACACAGTAAAAAGATGATGCTTATGGAGTAGGTGAGACTCCACAGTCTATGAACACAGACATTTTAAACACACAGCAAAACACATGTAAGAGTGGGGAAAAAAGGCTCACACTCTTACCAGTTGAAAAAAAAAATCCTAGAAATCTAGCAAAGCTGCTGAGGGACTCAGTAGGTAAGGGAAATTAGCCATTCTGGAGAATTGTCCCTAACAGTGGGGGTGCTGCAACCTGGTGTAGCATGTATGGGGGTTATGATAGCCCACTTGTCCAATTACACAGGATGGGTCTTGCTCCCCACTCGCCCTTCTTCCCCGTTTTACTCCTTTTTACTGGAGGCAATGCCTAACTGGGTGGGAAATGTTTTCTCTTAGGGCAAACCTTTGCCTAATCAGAACCACCACTGCTGAATCCTGCAAGCCCTGCACCGGCTTGCACCCTTCTGTCCCCTCTAACTGTGCCATCACCCTATCAATGCCCCTGCACTGTAGCATGTAAAAAATTCTGCCACTTATGCTGGATTCCTCACCCCTGAGCCAACAACTCGTAAATCCACAAAGGAGAAGGTCCAGAGTATGATTCTCTGAAAAATGAGCCCCAGTGGAACTTTCCATTCACACCCCCAAATTCCACTGTCCATGTCGCACTGTGTTCACCTGATCACATGCACTCCCTGTGCCACAGCCCTACAGTCACTCATCAATCAAACAATGCGTGATTCAGAAACCTTATGTCACAAATATAAATATCTGCTCGCCTAATTCTCGCAGCTACAAAAAGACGGAACACAACTGAAACAACTGTCGAACTCAAAACAAATCTCTCACCTCCCTGATGTACAGCCCATGCGGTCCCCATCTTCCACTGCCGAGCACTCCGATGCTGCACCACCCTCACATATCAGTGGACGTTCCCAGGCCCGGGGCCTGACTCACCACCTGATCATTCACCAGACCCAGGGAAGCCCACAGAGGAGAAGGCAGCAGTGGCGACCGTGCAGTGGCTCGAAGCAGCAAACGAGCAATGCAAGCCCAGAAATTTCTTTTGCAAATGTTTCCTTCCACTCAGGGCGGCAGCGGGGTCATCGCGTAGCAGGGACTAGCAGATACGTGACCCGAAGGAGGGGAGAAGCTGATGCTCACCCCTCTCTGTGGCTTGGGCTGCATAAGGTGCCCTGATCGAACGGCGGGTGGCAATTTAGGACCGCCGCCTGCTCCTTCCAATGTTGCAGCCCTCTTCCTGACCAACCCTGCAGACCCTCGATTTCATGACGGGACTTGCCTTAATTTTGTTTATTTCAATGTATAGCCATGCTTAAAAAACATTGTCTTGATTCAGCTGCAGACTTTCTCCACTTGAGTGTGACAGGAACCTGCAAGTGAATAAAACATCCACATTCTGCAGGTGGACCGATTCTTCGAACAAATCAGAACTCTCATGTTATGCAGTACACCCACACAATGCAGGAGGCATGCACGCTGCGGGTCGGACTGCTGCAAATGAAAGCTCATTGCATTTGTATTTGTGTGTTTTGAAAAGAGAAAACCTAACTCTACAGCAAGACAGCGCTGTATATGTATCAAAGCGAAAAGGATAGATACATTTACAGGACAATCTCAGGGCAGTGCAATCCAGATACAGTGGATTAAACATCACACCCAGGATTTCCATAAAAAGCAGGTCCTTAAGCTCTTTTATGAACTGAATTCATCCTTCCCAGTGGAACACAACCCATCTGTGGCAGTCCGATTGTTAAAAGATTAAAAACTCATTGAACATCTCCCTTACTCTATGGCACCCCCTATAATGTACTGTTAAAATAAAAAAAAAGGTTAATTCTCAGCCATAATTCTCTGGAGCCAGCTATCCTGAAAATAAATATATTCTTGTGCAAGGAAGAAACATCAGCTGGCTGAGAGTGAATTTGTTTAATCACTGCTCTTAAAGTTGAAAAAGGAACATCACAGCTCTATAACACGTACACCATTGGTTTTATACAATGGCAACAGATTGTGGAATAATTTATGCTAATATGGAACTTAGAGTTTAGCACATTCTAATTGTTTATTTTACTAAAGGTCAAAACATCACTTGTTTCTCATTGGACATAAACTCTTCCTGTAACACATGGCTCTGTGTGCAAATTAGCAAGTCTAGATAGTTACCCAAATTTCAGTGACCATGCGATATACATTGCATTAGTACCCAGCGAGAGACAATGAGATTGTAACATTCAATCTCATTGGCCGTTGTTGGGGTGTTACCCGACCGGGAATCCCTCTCACGACAACGTTCCTTCCTTCCCCAGTGGGAGTGTGGCAGCCACTCAGCCAATGAGAAAGCTCGGAACGGGTAATCCCTGCTCCGAGCCACCACATGGCTGCAGGCTGCCATCCTCACCCGCCGGGATTGACCTAAGTGTTGTTCCACACCCATCCCCAACCCAAAGAATTACCTCCCCACCCTCACAACCCACATACCTTCATTTCTGTCAATTTCAGGAGCAGACACACTGGGAAAACTTCTGTTCCCAGTGCCTCCGCTCCCGATCCGTGACAGGCCGTCATGGAAAGGAAGAAGGTACTACACGTGTTCCCTTCTCTCCTGTCTATGGCGGCCATTTTTTTGTTTACATTTTTCCCTTTTTTTTGAATGGCCACCATGGAAATGAGAAGAGACTACTTGTAGTCCCTTCTCTTCTTTTCCATGGCAGTCATTTTGTGTGTTTACTTTTTAACGTTAATTTTCAATGGCCGCCATAAAAAAGGGAAAACAGCAGGGATGTCATTTCACCAAAATGCCAGGGGTAGTGGAAGTGGCATCACAATGCCACGCCCCAAGAGTGACATCACAGGAAGTGATGTCATTTGACCACACCCATGTGACATCACAGGACGTGATGTCATGTGACCACACCCCACGTGACATCCCTTCTCTATTTTAATGGTGTCAACAATTTTTTTGCCATTTTTTTTTCTCTGATGGGAGATGGGCTTGCACTTAGCTCATCTCCCGTCTGACAAAAAAAAGAAAACTATCTACACCACAGGAAATCCCAGGATGCGAATAGCTTTCATGCCCTGGCTAAGGGGGCGGACATGGGCTTTAACAGTCCGCAGACCGAGCGGAGGCCCTCGCTTCACTCAGGCCTACCTAAGCTCAGGCTTGCGGGCCTCTAAAGCCCATGACCATCCCACAGCCAGGACGTGAAAGTTATTTTCTTTCTCTGAAATATTAGCTTCAACTCTGTGTTTGTGTTTCCTAGAGCCCTGTGTCACAACCCTCCAGAAGGTTTTCGAATCTCTCTCGTTGGCTGCACTTAGCAGATTTAGCCAATTACAATTCCAAAACTCCTTTTTTCTTTTGTGAAATTAGGGATTTATTTGACATGCTAGAGATTCGACTAGGAGTAAGTCTTAAAGAATCTTTGAAACTTTGTACAATTGTCTTTCAATGTATTGCTATCCACATCACTGACAATTAATAACTACTAATAAGTAAACAATATGTTAAAATACAAACAAGAGCTCAGTTTACATCTGCTTTATACCACCACCCGCACACCCATAGCGCAACAAAATCTTTCAACCGAGGAGTTGTTTAACATCTTTAGAGCAGGCATAGTGCAACCACAGGAACATTCTCATGCCGCCTGTCTGTCCGCTTAGACTGCTATTCTGTAGTTACTTAGCTGCATTTTGTGCTGAAAATTAGCTTATCTTTACTCAGCGATGGACATCCTTGTACTGATGTAGACCACTGGAGATTTGTTCGAAACATGTCAAAGGTTTGTTAGAACAGCTTTACCAAGTTAAGAGATTAGAGTTTTCACCTTTATTCTTGCTATGTGTAGTGCACAATAACAGCATGTCCCCATTGATTGGGTCTTGGCTCATAGGGGCTGCTACAGTGACATCAAGAAAAGCAAAAACGACTGGTGCGGATCGCGGTAGATGGCCAATATATATATGGATAAAAATCGATCTTAGTGATGTGTCATTATTACCCACTTTCAGGAACTGTAATCAGCTGAAAAGTGGACATTTTGCTTGTGTATTGATAACAATTGGTTGCTTCTCCTGGCAGTCTAATGGATGGAGCTCCGGGTATCCAGGCTTGACAGAACATTCTGATGTTGCTCTACTTTTTCGGTTTGAAATGTTTGCTTATCTGTGTGAAGTGTTTAAGTGCTTGGTATCAATTGTATGATGGTGCGACCTTCATTGGAATCCTTAAGTCATGTCATGAAGAAGTCGGCTGATGATTTTTCTTTTTTTGTTTAGCTTATTGTTGTCTGAGAATGGCCCGATGCAGCATGGAAATATATGTTGGACAGGAACTGCTAATGTTATCAGTTAACGCGCTGCGTTTCTGATTCAGTATTGAAAGTTTAGGATATGCTGTTATCAGTTAACATGGTGCAAAGGGTATTGGTTGTGTTTGTTGTTGGGAGGATTTTGTAAGACTGCTACAGTATTTGTAAAAACAAAACACTCATTAAAAGCTTAATTATAAAGTCAATTGAACGTATGGTGACTATTCCTAGATTGTGATGGCATTGTTGAGTCTTCATCTGGCATAAGATGTAAGCACTTGCAAGTCAAACCCTTACAGATGATAAAATACCAGGCATATGAGGACATATTTGGGTGTTTTAGTCTGGGTTTACTGTATGATGGTAGTACTTGCACATGTGGTGGTATACCTTAGCATATGCTGACTATGCCAGGCATATGATGGCATTATTTTGGAATTTGTGGCTTCACTTGACTAAGGATGACTGCACCTGTGAGGCCATACTTTACATACAATGACACGCCAAGCACATGAAGGCATTTTTGGCCCATTCGAGGCTAGCCTTAACACGCAGCATGAGTCGCCTACACTTTCTGCTGTTTTGGCATTTCGCTCTGCACTGCAGCCCACACTGGATATATGCCTCGATGTGTTAGTGTATTGTTCTTGTTTACAATGCTCTCACCCCCCACGACACGCGATCAACCCATGGAGTTCGGTTACATGGAACACATCACATGTCAATGCGATGATCCCAATACTTTGAAGAATATTGGCTGGGATCTGTGACACCGTGGTGTCACAGTGTGCTAACACCTTATGTATGATTTTCAACAAACAGATCATCAACCTGCGAGTGCTGTGAATTAAAGGTGCGTCTCATCTATAGAAATGAATGTCATTCTTGAGTCTTGTACTCCCGTTTTGTGTTGCAACACTTGGGAATGATTTCAATTAGAATAGAATCTTCTATCTTTTAGAAAGCCTCTGGATATTTAGGTTTGATTTTACAGAAGTTTTGTCGTTTAGAAATACCACTTTTTTTTACAAAAGTGCCAAAGGAGAACAGTGGCCTTTTGAGTCGTATCACAAAGTACGTCATTGTGTGCATCGCAATTTACATGGTTGGCTGGCAAAGGGCAGGGACATGAAACAAGCCACCGTGGGAGCATACGTGCTGCAATTCAAGAAGAAACTGACATTTTAGATATATCCAACTCTACAGTGTCACAACAATGGCAACACAATCATGTGAGGGTGTAGAGCGGGTGCATGTTTGTTTGTTTGTTTTATTCACTTTTTATGCGCGCCAGACCCTGTGGTAGCAGGGCGCAGCGATAAGAAAATACGAAGCTTACATGGTTACAATAATGGCCTGAAATCACACATAGCTACATAATATACAATGTACAAGGAATGGGAAATACCAGGCATATGAAGACATATTTGGGTGTTTTAGACTGGGTTTACTGTATGATGGTAGTACTTGCACATTTGGTGGTATACCTTAGCATATGGTGACTATGCCAGGCATATGATGGCATTATTTTGGAATTTGTGGCTTCACTTGACTAAGGATGACTGCACCTGGGAGGCCATACTTTACATACAATGACACGCCAAGCACATGAAGGCACATGAAGGGTGCTTCACAGGATCACGAAGTAGGTTCCCAGTATTTCTCCGGTGACGTAGTTAAGAGGCACACATGATACATGCCAAGGCCCACTTTAGTTAGGGTGACCAGATTTCCAAAACGAAAAACCGGGACGTCCAACAACATAAAAGAGGGGCTACCCCATCACAGCCCATCAATTACTGCCCCTCCCCAACACGCCCCCACAACCACCACCCAATCATATCTTGTTTCCATAAAGTGTATATGATCTCATTTGTGCAGTTTTGTCTGTGTATCTTGGCATGTTAATTCAAAACAAGCGTTTTCTCTAATTTCTATTACATGGCTTGCTGTACAATCATTTACAGCAACTCTCTGTGGCACAGTCATTAAGTGTTGTGACTTGTACCTGAAAGGTTGGGGGTTCCAGGCCATCATCCAACTTCAAAATTCTGAAAGTGTTTGTTGTAAAAACGACAATTTTAATTACCGTAGCCACCCAAACATGCAAGTGTTTGTTGTAAAAAACGACAATTTTAATTACTGTGGCCACCAAACATGCAAACCCTGGATGGGGTTTTTAAATGAAAAACTCCCGGGACCCGGGACGGACGGTCATTTTCCCGGACTGTCCCGGGAAAACCAGGATGTCTGGTCACCCTAACTTTAGTAAACAAAAAAAGAAAATCATGTGTACTCACGCACACACAAAGAAAAACAAACAATGCGTGTATTTTTTCTCGCCAGGCGCGTATGCCAGACAGATATGCAGTAGGCATGCCAAACTATTCGTTCTTCCCACGCTGCCCTGTCAGAGAACTCAACCCTGAACCGAAGAGGACGCCCTCGGCCTCGTGTAGGGCGCGGGGTAATGCCCTCGCTACTCAGTCAGTGCTCTGCCAGTGGTGCCAAAAGCCAGCTGATTAAATGAGTGGCGGTTTTATAGCGCCTGGCACTGCCCACTTTAACTGGACCGACCCATCGTGTGTGGAGTAGGTCACTTCCATCAGTAACACGTCCGGGTAGTTGGAGGTCATCTTATCCCATCCTAACACATGCGAGCGCTACAACATAGAGGTACATCTGGCGACAATGCGCTGACTGTTTATAAAGCTGGAAAGCGAAGAGAACAAGCGGACGCAAGTCTTGCTCGAAGTCTACCCACACTGCGTTAGTGGCGTTCTGGCGGACCCCAGTAGGCCAGCAAGTATGCCATGCTTTCCAGAAGCTGTCGCTATCCCGTACCATCACAAGCGAAGACTCTGCGCTCCTCTATGAGGAAGGGGACACGCGAGAAGACGTTTGCGACTGGTCTACATTCTGCTAGGTGCCATTAATCGTTTGTCATCCCTACCAGGAGGGTGCACTAAAACTGCTGTTACGGAGCAACGTACCGCTGGCCCGGCCCACTCCCATGTATCAAAACTTGTGCCCTCATTACAATGCTCAGAATACTCCTCGCGCCAACGCCATACAGGAAAAACCCGCAGGACATAGCTAATCTAGTGCCCCACCTGAATGCGCGCATATACCTATGTTGCCATCCTTGGTGCCGCTGAACAAATGTAAACGCAATTCTTTTATCCAATAGTTTATAGTGATATTATTCGATCACCTACTCGTCCAAAGCACACGCCTGCACCCGACCTCCATCAGATTCACACAAAGTCACTGCACCTGCTCACCGTGTTTGAGAAGGTGGCCTTCAGTCTTCAGTTCTTGGACACAGGAGCGCTGTGCACAAAATGGACGACCACCATGCACGCAGCACTGCATGATCGTAGCTGTGACCACGCCCGAACCTCTCTGATTTGTCAAAATGGCAGAGGTCGCAAGAGATTGACAGAGGTTGCTGGCCAATCGGCAGCGGTCGCTCTTGCGACCTCTGGCGACTCCTAAATGACGTCCCTGGAAAAAGGACTTCATTTTCCCTTCCCAGTCAGACATTTCTTTTACATTTTATTGTCTTTATGTTCCGAAACACCAGAGCATTTCAGAACAGAAAATAAATTCTCCTAGTTCCTCAGTCTTATGGCCGGGGTACTAATAGCAAAAGGCGCCTCGGAGGCGGGGGGCATTACCACCTTCAGGTAAAGCCCCCCCAGGGCCTTTGTTAAGGCACTCGCTTTGCGTGGGCCTGTAACTATAGACCCCTGGGCAATACCTGAATTGGTAATGCCCCCACCCTCCCACTTGGGCCTATTGCTTAAATCTTAAACCAGAAAAAGCAGCTGAGTGTGACACATTTCTTCAGACTTCTTTAGCACATTTTGTTCTAAGCCATAAATAGACTGTCTGATTCTCTATTGGCTAATTTCCCCTATCTTGTCTTTTCTGACTGTAAGCCAGTTTAATTGTTATGAGTCACATCACTGAAAATGCCATATTCTAATATTAAATACTGCTAACAGTTTGGCGCCTGTTTTCAGCTGCTCTCAGTCAACCTTGGCTTTCTGCACATAGCACTACATTTCTGTGTCTGCTTAACATTTTTAAACATGTATAACCTATCAAACATGAATCCTTTATTCATTTTCAAGGCAAACAATGGAATCCATTTTGAAAATGATTGATATCTACTGCGGTCATATTTCTATTGTCAGGGAACTACTTTCTGCATATATATGAACGGTACTAGTTTTCTAATGTCAAAAGCCTATTGCGTGTGAACAACCTCCTTCATATGTAAACGCAGTGTGGCTAAACGCCTGTGCTGGTCTATAAGAAATGCATTTTTACCTTACCTCTCATGCGGCTATATGATGTCATAGGTGAAATGTCATCCTTCATCCACATCCTGTTTATCCTCCTGGTTTCTGCTTAGAGTATGAATAATACCGTTTTCTGACTATACAATTCTTCTCATATTTGCACTATTGGACCAGGGGGCTGGACACGGCCCCTAAATGGCATAGTCCCCTGTCCCTTTTCCAAAGAGCGGAGAGAGGCTACTCCTCCACACAATACTCCCAGGCTCCCCTGTCAGAGGTCAATGCTCCCAGTGGCCTATATCCTGTTCCACCTCCTCTCACCCAAATACACAACTCTAGATCTCTCCTTAGACTTGGCAACTATGAAAGCCCATAATTAAGCCCTTCCACCATTGACCGGTCTCCTCGCCCGCTCCACTGTCCTGGAATCCATGAAGTCTACCTACTATAGCGCCCCCCTTCCTTCTTTCAGCTTCCACCATCATGAGCTCTTCTCTACCATCCAGGGCAAGCTGCCCCACCCCCATTAGCCACACGTGTTCTCGTCTTCCCTATTGACAGCTGACTTCGCCTGTCAGTTCTTTAAAAACATCCAAGTTAATAGACTCTTGAGTGCCCTTTTTTTACCTGCCTGATCCTATGCCCTAAGGCACTGCATCCCACTCTCTCCCAGTATTTTATTCCCACCACCCCTGCTGAGCTCACAACCATCCTCGTGGCTGCAAAGGCATTCTATGCTCCAATCAAGCAGTTCGAGAGCTGGCACCTATAGCCGGCTCTTCTCACACTCACTCCATCTCTCTCGCTCTCCCTCTTTCTCTTCTCTTTTCTTTTTACCCCCTCAGCTGCTAAGATCTTGCCTGTCAGGTTCTTGTCACTATGTTCTCAGTACGGCATACAAGTTCTTACCACATTTGACATTAATTACACTGAGCATTGTGCAAAAATGCCTGTGGCAATACAGGGGTTACCCTATAATTACCTCTGGCTCCTTCCCAGCCTAATACATGGTGGCTATTCCATAATCCAACATAAAGGCATACCTGCTGCCCTTAACAACCCAGCCAACCATCGGCCCCTCTCCCTTCTCCAGGTAACTCTCTGAAGAAGCCTTGGTACTCTAAGACCACTATGTTGTGAAAAAACGATGAGCATTAAATAACGTCTCAAACGTTCTTTTTGCAGTTCAGTGGGCTCTGCAGTTACTCCGGTCTGAGTCCTGTAGCAGACACTCCATCAGATGGCCATCACCGTGGCCCCTGACTTCCTCACTCATCCAACTCTTCTACAACTTTAGGCTCCTTGATCGTTCAGCTGCCTTTGACACTGTCAATTACCGTCCTTTTGCAGATGTCATGATTTGCTCTGACTCTCAATATCCCAGCAATATCCTAGTGATAGCCAGTCCTTATTGGGCCATGTTGAGGTCACACTTTCATCCCATCATCTAAACACCCTTCATAAAGGGAGGACTAATGGATTCAGGATTTCGTGAGTCCAGCTTCTCTTCATCCAATACGAATGCTCACTTGGCTTTCATGTTGGTAACATGCATGAAATTGATTAGACTAATAAAATACTATGAGACACACGGGAATGAACACTACTCAGCTTAGGTAGCCCATTTGCAGAAGAACTGACCAAGGTCTATTTCCGGAACTGAACGTTAAATATGTGTGGCTGATACTGGCATCTCCGTCAACGAAGCGGCAGCCGATGCCATCGACCCTCATTGGGACACAGATGTGATTGTGCATTTGGGAGTGAGCTTCCAAATAGCTCCCGCCAACTGGCAGATGTGTGCAGGCATATGTTGCTGTTCCCTTATTTGGATCATCTGCACGCTCTATCGCCTCACGAACGCCGCATGCATTCATCGTTCACCGTACAACAAGTACAACACGTCAAGGGCATGCTACAACCCACACACATAAGACATTCACCACATTAATTCAGAAATCAAAATGTAGACCGCAAATGATAGCAGTAGTCAAAAGATGAGTGACGGCTTCTCCGTTGGGCCAAGATGCATGCCAATCAAACAACGGAACAAGTGTAGATAAATAGAACAGTGTTATTTCACAATAAAACAATGATGTGGTTTCTACGGATCTTGTTAAAGAATGACTGGTTCATTAACAGCAGCAATGGCGTGTCAGGGACTTGGCGAAATGGAGCCCAATTAGTGACTTAAAGGAAGTATCGCTCTTTATCCACTCATGACGAATCATCGTATGCATTGTATTTCTTGCAATTCTCGCTCTCAAATCAAGAGCCACCACAAAGGGGGTATTAAGGCTTCCCTAATCCACAAAAGGCCACCAGACTCCACCATAAACTCCATATTCTCGAGTTCCTTGAAAATCAAAGGATGTTTCACTTCATCAATCCTACCTCTTGGCGATTTCTGGAAGGATGTAGGGCTCCGTCCCACCTTACCGGCATTTGAACCTGCTACAGGCGTAAATTAAATATTGCTTCTGCAGTTACATTAGCCCAATTTGCGCTCTTTGTTAGATTAAAAACAAAGTGTAACCTGCTGTTTACAGACATGTCTAGTAAAGAGGGGGTCATCCTACTGGGTGATCAGAGGAATCAGATGACAAAAGAAGAAACAGTGAATTGATGCCAAGGGTATCGCCAAAGCCGATAAAAGAACATACATTGGGTTGCCCCCCAACCTCATATATTGGTAAATCAAGGAAAGTTATCTTCACAGAGTCTGATCTCAAGTGAAGCTTGAAGAGCACACATGTATGGGAAGCATTGCACATAGAAATACTGTGGGTGGATCCCACATTTAGGTAAAAAAGACAGGCACATTTATAGATCCAACCTGGTTTAAGCTGAGAAATGTCCTAGCCACAACCACATATCTCTCTGGGTCCTTCCATCACCGTTTCTCCAACCACATAGCAGATGGGTCACCGGGTATTTCAGAAATGTCCTGAGAAGTCGTGTCTTCATGGGCATGTTCTAGTCGATTTCTCTATAGACTACCTGTTTTCACAATTATCTAGTCTTCGGTACTCAAGGGGCAGAGATATGGGGGACAGCCAAGCAGTTCTCTTGGAGGCAAGTGTCCTTGGAAGGACCTGTCTTGTAGGGCACCCAGCTGCGGAAGCAGCCCAAGAAAAGCTGTTGATTTTATTTTGTGCTTAGCCTGGCACCGCTGCGCTGGGGGCTCGAGCAGGGTGCAGAGCAGAGATAGAAAAGCTGGCGCTGCCTGTCAGAGATTAGGATGATTATGAAAATTGCTATTAGCATTGCTGATAATCAATATCCAATTTGTTGTGCGGTTCAGGTCCAGGAGCTCCAATTTGAAAAGCTGTCCATATAGATGCTGCTTCCCAGGCAGGTGGATCCTTTGAAACTGGTAATAATGAGATTTTTGAAGGAAATTCCTTTTGTATTACATGCAGCAAAGATTGGATTCCCTCGCTTGTTTTTGATTCCAGGTAAAGTTGCAAGATACGGTTTAGCAATCAGTTAGGTCTGTGCAGGAGTATATGATCTCTTGCAATGCCTGCAGTGAGCACAACTCCTGCTCAGGCGGTGGGGAAGTCGGGGCAAATCAGACTTTCATTGGGTTTCCCCGCGGAGAGTGGCAAAGACCTTCTCAGTACGCGCCAGCTCTGAGGACGGATTGATTGACACTTGCACAAGTGCATTGGAAAAAGGACGCATTATCCCTATAAACAATTCTAGCAAACAGGCTCTTTGCACTGTTACAAAACCCTCTACAAGGCAGCATGCTTCAAGATGTGATGCGTGTGTGATAACATTGTGGAAAGCACAGCCAGCTGTTGCCCACTCTAGAATCCTTTACCTAAAATACAGGGCTGTTAGCTTTTCACATCAGCCATTCAACATGCTTGTTAAGTTTTAGAGGAATACTGCAAGTTGATCCCCAGAAATGGGAGCTAAACTGAACTGGAAGTTTGGACACCGCAAGTCCCATGAGCCAGTGTAGTGTTGTGTGGCTTGTTATCTGAAATGTCATTATTATTATAAATTATTATATTGTCTTTGAGAAGCAACAGAGCACTTTACAATTATAAGGGGAAGAACATGACGAGGGGGAGCCGAGAAACAAGAAGAGGAGAGGAAATAACAGGGAATTGGGAAGGTGGGAGTTTGTCAGCAAGGGATCTACAAGCTACTGGGGAGGAAACCGTTAGTATCAGGTCACCCAGGTAGTGGAGTGTGTGTGGAGATAGGTGTTAAGGAGGAGCCATTCCTTGCAGAGAAGGGTCTTGAGCTCCACCCTGAACTCTAGAAGTGAAGGGGCCAGTCTGATGTTGATAGGAAAAAACATTCCAGAGCCGTGGGGTGTAGACAGAGAAGACCTGTCTTCTGGTTCTTTCCTTCTTTCACCCAGTGAGTTCAAATCAGAACAGGTCCTTACTTCTGGTGGATGGTAGGCCTACAGAGATGCTGAGTTTCTCAGTGAGGTAGCTTTGGGATTTCAGGGTGACAACTTTGTAGATGACGCAGCAGGATTTGAAGATGAGATAGGCTTGCAGAGGAAGCCAGTCCAGTCTGATGAGGGTCATGGTGATGAGGTTGAATGTGTGGACTTTTGAGTCCTGCTGCAGGATGTAGGACACACCTCAGGAGTGTCAGGGTTTCTACTAGCCTATTTCAGGTAGAACATTTTGTCATGCTTTTTTTAAAACCCACCATAACATTGATGGTGTTTGCTAAACTTACTCAATGTCTGAATATACTGCACTAATGATCCATAAGGAGGGTGAATATGTGTATGGCCTGCCTTCAGCACCATTGAGGGCTGTCTGCCATATTGTATTGTATTTGGTGCTTTATATGGTGAAACCTACCTAAGAACCAACAGAGCATGGTACATGTTGTTAAGGGGAAAAATGAGGTACGTGGGGTTACAATTTGTGGCATTAGATGTTCTGGCATTGAGGGTGGGATGTTAATGAAAGCAGCTGAGGTGGCACCTATATTCTTACAGAAGACTAAGGCCTTGCATTCCTTCCTGAACTGCACAAGCATTGGCACATTCCTGATTGCCACCAGATGTTTATTCTAATAGGTAGAGGGGTGCAAGAGAACGTGTCCTTCCTTTCCCAACAGTTTCTTCTCAAGCCGAGCAGTGGCCGTATTCCTGGTGAAGCACGACCCACTGGAGCTATCTAGATGTGCAGCTTGATAGTCAAGTGTACAAGCGATGGTTGCCTCATCGTTACGGCAAGAAGTCTTAAAATATTTTGTGGTTGGGGTGGGAACCCGTGGATCCCCCTTAACTTGTGAGAAATATGGTTGAATGTCTTGTTTCCATCATGAGGTTTGCTGAAGTGTGTTGGGTGGTGATGAATGGCGCCAGGTGTGTCACTGGAATGCTAGTGAGGAGGGCATTTTGACCATCAATGTGGAAGGTGTGCACTGCCTGGACTGTGTGCCCAAGTCCTCAGGCAGATGGAGAGGGTGCTGTCTTCCAGTGGAGGTTTAGCTGCAAAAGGCAGTTTTTCCCTTTTTTGATATGTTGTCAAAAAGAGAGAATGCTGTTGATCATGATATCAAGAGGTTTAACTTTCCAGGTAAATCTTGTTTAGGCCTCCTTGAATGGTATCCTGCTAAGATGGGTGACCAAGTAGAATGATTTCTGTATGTGTGCGATAGACCCTCGTGTGTGTGCTTGTGATCCTGGCTTGAAGCAATTCCTGAAGGGTGAGATGTCCTCTTTACCACTGACATTTAGATAAAATTGGATATCTCATGTATTGTTGTAGTGAGATGTTGGGTTCATTGCATAGTGATTGCAATGGCTCCATGTATAGATTAAAGATCACCAAGGACACTATTGATGAGACTCCAAAGATGGCCAGACATTGGGCCTCATTACAAGTATGGAGGTAGCCATACCGCTTTTAGCGGGATGGCTACCCCCATACCGGGGTACCGGGTCCGGGTTCCTGGAATGAGGAATTACCGTGCCATTCCGAGCTTGGAGGGCCCAGTAATTCCCTTTCCTTGGACCGGACCGGTAAATCCCCATTCCCATTTGAGCTCCAAAGGGCTCAATGGAAATGGGGAGGATGCTAACAACGGGCCCGTTAATGACGGTACCGTTGTTAGCATACTGGTCTGCTCGCGGGTGCCGTTAAGAATGCCTGGTTTTACCAGATGTCCTTAGCGGGACCTGTGAGCAGACCTCGTAGTAAGGTGGTAGAGGGTTAACGGCGCCGGCAGCTCTACCGGCGCCATTAACCCTCGACCACCTTCCTTGTAATGAGGCCCATAGTCTGGCCTATAGTTCCCATGCAGACATCCTGCTCCCTGTAAAAGAGGGAAGATGCAAACATGTTGGGAACAGAGCTAGAGAAGCCTGTTTGCAGGTGTGAATTGGTCAACCTTGTCAAATGTGGCAGAGAGGTTGTGAAGGACTAGAAGGCATGAGACGCTCCACCCATTCACCAACTCCCAAATTCGGAACATTTGGGATCAGCCAGAACCCCATTTTAGATGGCCATTACAGTTCGCTGAGTCTAAGGAGGATGAATTTTATATCCCCAAGTCACCTGGAAATTACCTAAAGAATGATACATACATGTAATCAGTACAAGTTATGGCTGCTGAGAAAAAGGCCTACACGATTATAGTCCTTTTAAACAAATGGAATCTTCATATGTGCAAATATGAGCTTCTCTTCCTCCACACCATCTGCAATTTGCCACAATGGGCCCGCCTGTGACCAGAGTTGATTTATTAGTCTATTTGACATTGGTTGTTTGCTCTTTGCAGTTGGAGTTTTAGCCTCCCTTAATTGTAGCCCCCGTTTTCACACCTCCTGCTTACTTCTTGTCTTGCATCAGCCAGGCAAATTATCCTGCAGAGACAGTAAGTGTAAAGGAAACTTGGTTTCCACTGCTTTCAGAGGTCACATTTAATTGTTGTTGTAAAACAGCTGGGGGGATGGAATCCTGGCTTTCTGGGTGAGTCCTTTGTGCCATTTGTCCCAAGCAAGCAAAGCATTTGCCACAGTCCTACAGAAACATTTGCATGGCAATAAAGTTGGGTTTTCTTTTCAAATGTTTGCTGGTATTTTGCAGGCAAAACATAATTTACATTAGTTTGTTGTCAACACGTGCCATGTCTTTTTCCCTGACATTTTATTCTGTTAGCAGGAGTACATTTTTCACATTTGATCATTACAATAGTTTTTTTTATGACATGCTTAATACTTAAGAGGTTTCTAAGCACAGACTGGGGATTCAAATCTGTTTCGCTCTGTGTCATCTTGTTTCCAAGACAAGCGCATTGCCACTGAGCTAAACTACCCATGCCAACTGCTTTAACTTGCAAACACACATGCAAAGCATTTTTGTGTCAGTGTTTAAAAATCCTGTTTTTCATGTGAAAGGGAACCTTGAATTCCTTCTTCCTTTGTGGATTAAAATGCTGTTTTTCATTTGGTAATGACAGGTAGGCCTTTTTCACATGGACTTTCAGTTTGATGCCTTTGGTTACACCCACACACTACTTGTTGCTGAGAGTAACACAGAAGGTAAGGAGGTGGGATACAATATATGGCACGGGATGTTTGGACATGGGGGATGGAAGTGATACAGGAACACAAAGGGTCTATGTGGCACCTAGGTATTGACTGAAGTGTAAGGGCTTGAGTTCCTTCCTGAACTGCAATAGTGTTTGCACAGTCCAGATGGAATGGTGGTCCAACAGGCATGGGCGTAGCAAGAAAAAGTGGTGCCTGTTTTTTTTACTTGCTTTCCAGTTTTACCTCAAGCCTAACGACAGCCCGACTCCTCGAGGAGCGTGTCCCACCTGAGCTGTAGACTGTTGCAGCTCAGTGGGTATCTGCGTGAGTGGTGGTTGCCTTATAGGTGATGCAGGTAGCATCAAAGAGTATGCTGGCTTTGATGGGAAGTCACTGCAGCTCCCTTAGGATAAGAGGCGTGTGAATGAATTTCTTGCTTTCCATAATTGAGTTGCGCTGCAGTGTGTTGGGCGACCCTAATTTGGGCCAGGTGTGTCGCCGGAATGTCAGTGAGGAGTGCATTTCCACTATCGATGTGGTAAGTTACCAGCACCTGGGCTGTGGATCTGGACTCCTGTAATGTGGAAGGAAGGGTTTTAGTTTCCAGGTGAGGAGGGAGATCTGGTACCAGGTGGTTTGGGAATTTTGTTGGTATGTTGTCGGCAGGAGAGAGTGGTGTCTATAGAGAACCCAAATAATTTGGCCGTTGCGGTCCAGTACCGTGGGGAGCTGTCAAGGTGCATGTCGCTTAGCCGTCCTTGACTGGGAAGCTGCTTAGATGGGTGACCACGAAGGACCTCTTTGTGGGACTGACCATGAGGCACATTCTTACCATCCGGTCTTGGAGAGGTGAGGACATTTGGCCGGCTGCTGGGTATAACTGAGTTTTTGGTATAATTTGATAACGTGTTGGAGTGCGGTGTTAGGGTCCTGAGAAGTGGTCCCAGTAGGTCCATGTTTGTTTATTTGTATATTCATTTATAATGAGCACCAGACCCGGGGGTATCAGTGCGCAGCAGGTACAGGATATGCAAGGTTAAAGGTTACACGATATGAACAGGCGTAGTACAGGTACACGAAAGAATAAGTCAATACATACACTGAAGAAAAATATACAATTTACAGTACAAAAAATGTGTGCATAAAGTATATATATATATATATATTTCCCAATGTAATATAGCTATATATAGCTAATTATCTGAATTATATTCAGATATTCAGTGGGGAGGGTAAATGCCACCGGATTCTACGCAGGTATTTCCTTAAGATCTGCCACCAGGAAGGGGCCAGGCCCACTCCTTTTCCCTGTGCACTTGCGGCAATTACTGCCTGCATTCGGGTTTTTTTTAGAGGTCTGAGGCGTTGCAGGTAGAGGGAAGAGGCTACAAAAATCCTCATATTCAAATGCTGACACTTTCCGCCAGAAACAAAACACGGAAACCCAGGGAATAAAAAAAGGAAGGCAGGCAGAATCTGGGTGACAGAATTAGCAGTGACAGGCATCGCATTATTCGCAGCTGCAGAGGCGGGTGAATCCAGGGAACAAGCGCGAGGACAGGCAAGCACTTTGTTCCGCGCAGCAGCTGCCTCGGCTACAAGCCTCCACCCCGGGAGCAGGCGCGGTGGCGGCTCGGCTGGCCCTCGCTTGCTCTGCGCCTTATGCGTCGCCCTGTGTGTTTTGATTTTTGGAAACACGAAAAAATGACTTGAATTGGTATATTTATTCATGATGCCATTTTCAGAGAAAGGGACCGAGGGGGAGCAGGGAGGGAGGGAGGGACTGGCTTGCAGGAATAGCCTGCTGTATAATGTGGCTGCCACATTCTCCCGTAAGCTGCAGGGGTGAAATAAATCGATTCACCCCATACTCTGCATTTCATATTTACACTCGTCCCTGACACCAGGGCACTGTTAGAGTTCGTTTTCCACAACATTTGCAACACACAGGGGATATAGTAATGTGGTAAAATGATGTAATGCACACTGAATACATTCCGAGATGTTTTCATATCTCATGTATCTCTGTAAAACGACGCGTACAGTCGCAGTGTCTCTGTCTCTGTGTGTGTATGCGCCGTCTGAGTGTGCATTTGTGTTGCATGTGTGTTTGTGTTGGGGAGGGGGGTGTAGCCCACACTATGAGGACTGTGTTGGTCCTCACACTGCTGGTCCCTCTGATGTGATCCGAAAACAAGTATCTATACCGGTCCTTACAATGCTGTGTGTGTGTTTGTGTGTTTGTGTGTGTGTGTTTGTTTGCATGTGTGCTTGGGGCGTGTGAGGGTGTGCGTGTGTGCATGTTTGTGTGAATGTGTTGTTTGAGTGTGCATTTGTGTTGCTCTGTATGCATGTGTGTGTGTGGTGGGGCGGGGGTGTATAACACACACCATGAGGGCTGCTGTGTTCCTCACACCACTGGTGTCTATGATGGGACCAGACAGAAGGTATCCCTATGAGGACCTGAACCGGTCCTCATAATGCTGTGTGTTTTTGTTTGTGTCTGTGTTTGTAGTGTGTTAGGGTGTGTGAATCTGTCTATGTATTTGTGGGTGTTGTGCCGGCATGTCTGTGCATGAGTGAGTGCCTAGTCTGAGTGCGGGTGTGTGTGTGAGCAGAATTGGAACAATGTTGAATGTGAGAGTGGATTGTGTTGAGTGTTAGATGTGGTATTTCTCTGGTTGTAAGTGCAGCACTGCGTCCAAAGCCACTCACGGTGCACCCGGGATTTCCAGTAAGCATACCTCTACTGTGCCATTTCTACATGGGTGGCAAAGATGGGATGGGATTACTCGCCTGGGAGATACATGTATGCCTTAGTATTCCTTTAAGACATGTATGTCATCCGATGACATATGGCTCTGATGGCGGCTGAAGGAGCGAAAAAATCCAACTCCAAAATCATGAATTAAGGAATAACTCTCGTCCTTTTTGGGCAAGTGAGTATTGTGGTCTACTTGTTGACTAATGTGTGTGAGCCTCGTAGAACTAAATTACATGTTAAGAACCGGAGCAGAATTCTTTGAGATGAAGAAAATAACTCGATGGACGTGTTGTGTACTCTCAAACTGGGCACACGTGCATATGGGTAAGGTGCTGCATTGATACAAGAAATGAATAGACTAACGAACATCAACTCCACACAAATAGATATCAGGCATGTGGCGAGTGTGTTTCATAATAGTACAAGAGGGAAATGAATGATATTGTCATGATCCAACTCTAAATCGCAAAGATAGGATTAGAAATGGGTGCAAATAATAGGGTCTGAAATGGGGGTCCGGCTTAGCCTATCTAGGCTGTAACTGAAGGAGTTTGGGTGTAAAGGTTAGAGGAAACAAGGAAGTGATTGAGGCAGTGACAGGTTCTGTGAGAAGAGCAAATATAGGAGTAGATGAACAAAAGTAGAAAGAGACGATACACAAATTATGTTTGGAGTGTTCATTGAAGAGACCATGTGGAATAAATTAGCAACATGTCATATGTTCCATGTAAACTATGCTAGATAAATCTAAAAATGCCCTTGGATGATTATTTTTCACTATTAGTGGGGTGAAATTGAATTCAAGGCTGGGAAATGAAATAATGCAATTCAAATGTTTAACATGATGTTTACCAATGGAAATGTTCCAGTGAACATTGTGTCTGGCATTTGGGTTCCATTTTTGTCGGATAGTAGTTATAGCAAAGGGTATTCACATTGTACAAGCAATATCGACAGTATACAGCATGATCAGTTTTGGTCAACATTATATGGAGCACAGACAACAGTTGTGATCAGCACTAATTTTGGTATATGGAAAGACATGGAAAGGAAATTGGAGATGAGATATACTGTAATAGAAAATCATGTAAAATTTAATTTGAAGATTGTAGAAAGAACTTTTATAACTGATGTTTTATGGAAAGTTTTATACATGTACATTGTATTTGAATGTTTATACATACGTAATCTATTATCCTTATTAATCTTCTTTTACATGTGCTTAAGGTTTTGTAAATTAAACTAAAAATGCAGCACAAAAAAATAAAAAAAGATCACCTTTATACTCCTTATTTAGACCATCTCCAAGTGAATGGAAACACGGAAAGGGTAAACAGGATTGTAAAGAAATGCATACAATCATTGAGTGCTTGCAGGTTTGATGCTTATGCTGCTTTGGATTTTATGTTTTGGGAATAATATACCATTCCACTACTTGGTGGTGTCTAATTGTTCAGCAACCGGAGTAACATCACAACATCATATTCTTAACAATTGTTGGGAAGGTCTAATAAAGAGAATGAGAATACCAAAGGTGGATATTGAAAGACCATTTACAGTTCCTGAATACTAATACAAATATTATGAACTAAGAAAGTAGATGTGGGAAGCTTGGCTGTAAATGTGGAAATTGTCACATGATGTAATACGTCTTCAGCAATAAAAAGCTTTTTGGTGATCAGATGAATGTGAATGAAGAATGGTTTATGGGTATGCATTAAGATGACAGGATTACTATTGCGGAATCGGAGGAAGAGGGCAGGGAGGAGGGCTTTGATGTTCGTCAGGAGACAGTGGTTGAAAAAGAGGAACTTTGAAAAATGCTAATATCCGGAGAGGAGGAGACAACAGTAATTGCTGCCTTCGAAACCCAGAGTGGTCATACTAGCTTGGAATTATTGATATTTCTACCAAGGGTATGCCATCCCTGGTGATTCATGGACATGCTATCCCTGGTGATTCACGGGCATGCCATTCCTGATTCATGCACATGCTTTCCCTGGTGATTCATGGACATGCTATCCCTGGGGATTCATGCGCATGCCATTCCTGATTCATGGGCATGCTGTCCTTGGCTGGTTCCAGGGCATGCTGTCCTTGGCGGTTCCAGGGCATGCCATCAATGGTGATGCCACGGCATGCCATCAGGGCATGCCATTCCTGGTGACCTGAGGGCATGCCATCGCTGGTGATTTGAGGGCATGCTGTCCCTGGTGATTCCAGGGCATGCCATCCATGGTGTTTCCAGGGCATGCAGTACCTGGTGATTCTAGGGCATGCCATCCATGGTGTTTCCAGGGCATGCCATCAGGGCATTCCATCCCTGGTGATTTGAGGGCATGCCATCCCTGGTGATTCCAGGGCATGCCATCCATGGTGTTTCCAGGGCATGCAGTACCTGGGGATTCTAGGGCATGCCATCCATGGTGTTTCCAGGGCATGCCATCAGGGCAAGCCATCCCTAGTAATTCCAGGGCATGCCTTTCCTGGTCAGGGTCAGCTCAACCGTTTCTGGAGCCCAGGGCACAGACAACCTTTTTCTCCCCGTCCCCCCAAAGCCCATGTCCTACTCCCACCCCCAGAAACCCATATCACCTCACCCTCCCCGCAACCCTACCCTCCTAATTCGAAAAATGAAGGGATTACATAACTCGATTAAAATATAACAGGAACTCGTCTAGGCTTTAAGTAGAGTATCTAGTTGTTAATAAAATATTAACATTACACATCCCTATGACCTCTTTCCCCAAGAGGGTGCTATATCGAAGACATGTTCACTTTGATTTTAGAGTAATATAATAATTTTGAAAGAAAATAAGAGAAATTATTTGTCAGCAAGTATTTATTTGATAAGATTATAGCCTAGCAGTTCTACCTGACCATTCTTTCTGTATGAAAGTGTCCAAAGTAAATTCTCTTGAAAAAAAAGCATTCCATGACGATATAGAAAAAAAGCATTCCATGACGATATAGAAAAAAAGCATTGCATGACGATATAGAAAAAAAGCATTGCATGACGATATAGCATAGACGACGACAATGCATGCAGGAAACATCAAAACTCACTCAGCATTTCAGTTCATGTCCACACAGCAGACAAACTAATTCAAGTAATCCTAAAATAATGAATTGAGAAGCACCCGGTGAGGATATGCTTTCTACTGCCCAAGGCTTATGTGCCTGTAACACTGCCAAGATTAAACTATATTTTTCCTACTAGATCTGTATTTTGTAAAATCATTGTTAGAAAATTCTGTCTCTTGAACCATTTCAGACTCAATGCTTAACAGAGCCAAATAATTCACTCTGGCTACAATCATAAAGGTAAAACAGGGACAGTTAAGAGGGATACCTCCTCTTCCTTTTGTGTAATGTGGGCCGAGCCAAGGGGCATGCAGGTGAATCAGTAGTGAGCCAAACAAAAGATCAGAGTCCAAATAAAAGAATGTCCAATCAATGTTCTATAATAAGCTATACATTTTAATTAAAACACACCACCTGTAAGAGAACAAATAGAACATATTGTGCAACAAACCACCCGAAAGAAGAACAGAGAAGATGTAAGATGAAACTAACACCCTGAACATGATTCTAGGGGTGGTAGGTGAATTACTAGCCACAAAAAGGATATGTCAATGTTAAAAAGGTGTGATCATGACCTAACCATTCTCTAGGGCCCAAGTGGACCGAGGGGGCAATGGTAACAGGATTCAGTGCTTGTTGGGTGCCGGGCCGTCCCAGGATTGCTTCACAGTTGAGCCAGGCAGAGTTGGGCTTTACCCACTGGGAAGGGTTTGACGCTCTTGAGGTTAGAGTTGGTGGACAACGTTCATCGAAGTGGTGACTTTGGGGGTGTCAATGTGTCAGTCGATGACACTGCTATTCAAGGGATAGCTGCTTGAGCCAATGTTGTATCCCCTGGTCAGAGTCGGCGTGTGACTCACCAGTGATTTGGATCGGGTCCAGGGTGTCGGGTCCAGTTGTCGAGCAGTTGATTTGGGCCTAGCAGGTGACAAGCTTAGCTAGGACATAAGGCAATGTTCAGCTGGTTCGAAGTGCAAGCAATAATTTGACTTAGTGGAGGAGCGCAATAGCCAGCACTGGTGCCTTCCCTCTCATTTGCGGTGTGATAAACAGGGAGGGACCGGTTCGGTACAACAGAGAGCTTCAGCTGGTTCTGCCCTCTGGCTGCTGTGACGCCTGCTCAGCGGAACTCAAGGACAGGATGATTCAATTCTGGGTCTGCTCTCTCAGCATAAGGTCTTTCTACCGTAGAGTGGTAGGTCCTGATCCACAGCAAAGGTCACTTCCGATATGCTCTGGGAGTGGGGAGTGGGCAGCTCTTTCTTCTGCCTTGGACGGCTCCTTCTGCTCAGGTTGAGGGCTTTGGAAAGCACAACTTTCAAAAGGGAAAGTACAGTGAGGTCTTCCAGGTGAATCTTCGAGTCTTGATAGGATCCGAGTGGATCTGAGAGAATGTAAAGAAGGGGTGGGAGACCCCTTCTTTTAAAGGCAAATGTCCCCAGGTGATTGGATTAAAGCAAGCCTGATTTAGTGGTTCAGTCCCTGTTCTTGAACGGAGTGGACTCAGCCCTTCTGATGTCACACCCAAAGCACTTTGCTTCAGTGGAAGTGAAGGGGACAGGAGCGAGACTGCCGAGGAAGAAGATGGTGGTAGTCTCCTTCCATTGACCAGGGCCTCCTGCCTACTCTAATCCCACCCCCTTTCCATCAATCTGGTTTCAAGATTACCCTTCTGGAAATGGAATTACCCGCATCATTTTAATGTATTAATACAATTTTAAATATCCATGGCTTTGCCCCTCTGCCAGATGTCAATCCATCACAATGTGTACATTCTAAAATGTGACATGCACCATGCTCAGGAATTGATTAAAACAGCTGGATGTTGATCAACGGGGAACCATAATATGAAAAATACATCTCAAAGAAAGCACACATTAAAGTAAAGTAAACAAGAGTTGAAGGGGGCAATTATAAGGGGGATTTGAGAAACACTAACACCACTTCCCATTGCACATGTTTCATAAACCAGTAGATGGGTGACACTGAACAATGTAGCCGCTATCATGTACCGTGTAATGCTGTTCTTGCTATAAAAAATATTGGTGTGAGGAAAGACACACACCATCACTAACTAGACCAGCCCTATAATGACACTATTTTAGTTTGCAAAACTAGTTATTTTATATGTTGTATGTATTTAGTTTTTTGTTTAGTGGCACATCAAGTGCTCCTATCAACAGCATGTATACACACAAATATGAACCAGCACACAAGAACAGATCTTTGCAACAGGTGCTTAACTCTCGAAGCTATCTTTTTCACCATGGTTGAACACCAATTATAAATATTCATTTCAACTTTGATTATTGCATTTTGTTAATATATTCCCCAAAGAAAGATGGCATTGCCACCAAGATTGTGCTGTAGTGAACGCACAAACTTGGCATTTAGATGTTCAGTTGATCTGATCGGAACTTGGTTGCAATGCCTCATCAGCACACTATGCATTATCATGATGTTTATAAGTCTTTTAAAAAAAAGTCTCACAACTTCTTTGCTGGTGTAGAGGAGCAGCTGAATGCCTCTGCAGGAGGTCCCGCCCCATTACTGCCTGTATGCTGGAAGCCAGAAACTGCACAATGTTTGACACCAGTTGTTATGACCATACCACGACGAGTGTTTGAGAAAAGGTATCCGTTAAGAAAGCCGTATCAGATGTACGCCCGAATAGATGACAATCTTGTGGAAGAAGTCCATGAAGGAATATGAAAACGAGAGAAAGAGAAGTTGGTGATGTCACAAGAAGTAATAGTGACGTGCTAAGAAGATAAGAAGAAATGTATGGACCCTATAGAAACTGATGACGAAATAAAGAATTGAGGTAACTTTTGTATGTGAACAGAAGATTGCACGTGTGAGATGCACTGCAGAAAATGCAAGACGTTCAATTAATGTACATATGCAGCAAAACAAGTAGACTAAGTGATCATAGAATCTAGCTGTACGTAGTGAATAGACTGCAGGCAAAGCCACATTTGAATAGTGTTTGGACATCGGTGCAACAAACTTTAGTAAGTTCAAACCCACAGAGAAAGAGGGATCGAGAGATGTGCATGTTGCAGCAATTATTATAATTAGCTGCAGATCGCACACTTGAAGGGTGTAGCTGTTTGGCCTGATATCAAAGTTGGAGCAAGACCAGTTATCTATTCTCAAAGGCAGCAGACGTGAGAATCTGAATCACTCCTTGTTATGGTGCATAGAAACAACACCTCGAGTGACAAATGTATTAACTTGAGACAATTACATGTTGCAAACTAGGCCGAATTGCAGCCTCCTGTCACATGGACCAAGGATGAAAATAGGAGTTGGCCATGCAAACCAGAACTGTGATAAGTGTGTGCCGCATTTCCTTATTTTCCCGGAGATGAGAATACATTGCAAGGCCAAGTTCAAAGGAAGTTTTCATGGCAGAAGGCATAGACGATGAGTGATGTTGGACTAATTGGGTGGCAAAGCAAAGTCGTTCCCACCTCCCAGCACCTGGGTATATGATTACCTGCTGCTAAAGAGCTGAATGTTCTAGACATGGCACAAGCGTGCCAACCAATTTTAGAGAGCCATATAACTAAGGGCCTTATAGTTTGCGAGCCAATGATGTACCATGTATCTAATAAGTGTTGAGTATGACTTGCGCTAGAGGCAGACTTAAATTGTCCACCTGATAGTAGATGTCCTATTACAACCCGCCCCCTTATAGAAAGTATACTTAGATGTTCCCCTTGAGCCAACCACGATGCCCCATAGGTTTTTCTTATTTGCCACGTAGTATGACGTCACTTATGATGAATATAAATGTGTTTTTATGTAAAATGTATTGAGAGCTCGAGCGAAGGTCCTTTGATGTCCGTTGTAACTCCCTGTTTTAGACAATTGATATTAAAACAATCGAATTGGACTTTACCAACTTCCTGAGTTGGTCAGATTATTTGGTGTAAGAGTTACTCTGCTTCCCATCCTTTGCATGACGTTTTACTGATTAAGGATCTTATGTTCACGGGGTGGCCAGGTGGGGGCCTCTTCCACAGTGCAACATCGCAGTGTATGCAGCCAAATAGATTACACTTGTTCTGCCTGTTGTCAATCTCATTTTGTTGTGAACCACCACCTTAGCTAAGAGCTGATAGAGATTTACGATGTGCTAATGGCTATGGTGCAGATGCCAGCCCTTCACCAAAGAGGAACTGTCGCAGGCGTGCTTCAAAGCACACACTCACAGAAAATTACCCATGTCTGTGTTTTTTGTTTTTCAAAAGTATTTTCAACATTGAACCATACGGCCTAAGGTGAGATTGCAATGTATGTGTGATTATTCTAATTAGTATAGCCCATCATACAGCAATTCAACATGCACATAATTGCCAGAATAAATAATCTCAAAGAAAGCCTTCACACACCAAAACATAATTATTTTGCATTGCTATTACTGGTCTGTAACATCAGCGGACGCGACCTATCCATCACCTGCTTTTGTTTTCTCTTGGAGACAAAGGCTCCATGGTGGTTATCCCGGCCATAATGATGCAAATCAAATATGGTATGTTTAGAAGTGGCCCAGTATCTGACTGAGACAGCATTTTACTAAACTATGTATGGTACAAGGCGCTATACAAACAATTAGGCAAAGCCATTATTCAGCTTTTCCAGCATGCTGTGTGAAAACCATACTAAGTTGCTTTCCAAATTGTATGGCTGCTTTCTGAAGCCATACACTTCTTTACAGTCCCTGTGGATGGAGGAGCCCCTTCACTGTGTGCCGTCCAGAATCAATGATCAGGTGAGGATGCCACACTATAATTATTTTCAACTAAAGTGAGGACACCAATGCCCTCCTCAGGCTCCCTCACCTAATCTGATGAATGTATTTCTTCCTCAGACAAGTATTTTTTTTTAAATCTAGGAGTCATCTATTTTGGCCACTTTAAACCAACATGGTGCTTAAGTAATCAGGGGTTTCAATGCTCAGCTAAACGGTATTCATTTTTCTGCCCTTGAAAGGATGAAATCCTGAGTCAGCTCTGATGGGCTCAGAAACGGTGTCCTACAGGTTACAGAACTCAGCACCCCATTTCCTTTTCCTTTAACTTTGTGTATATCTTGTGTACTCTGAGCAGGGTATTACAAATCCAATGTAATGTAAAAGGTGAACTGTTACTGCACTGATCCGGTACCCTGCTGGACAAAAGCTGATATTTGTGACTGATGGAGGAAGGGCACCTCAAACATGTGCTACTGCATGAATAACAATTTGACCTTGGGGCTCTGGAGCTATGATATGATATGATATGGCATTTATAACGCGCCTATACACAAGTGTTTCAAGGTCAAATTAGAGAATCCTAGAGGTAATGGGGCGATGTTAGCACATGGCAGCACAGAAGCTGACGGCTACAGTTCCACATCACATTCCACATAATTGCACTTTTGGACACGTGAGATGCCTATGTTGATCCAGAATAACACTGTGCTGATTAGTTACAGAAGCTAGATTTAAATCAAGATGTCTGCCTGCTAAGCTCAGTAATGTGGACACAAGGCCACACATCCCAATTTGTCATCACTGGGACTTGGCTGCAGACACCAAAAGTGCTATGCAAATAATAAACTACAAAACATTTCAGGAAGTTCCCCAACCCCATGTGTCCGTCCAGCCTTATGAGATGCAGGGCAGTTCACCCCACACTGGCACCGACCTTGTGACAGTCCTGCATGGATGATGAATGTATGTACATTCCCCAATCTGATGATCATTTGTCTCCCTCACCTCAGGTCTCAAGCAGGAGTGACTGTGGCAGGCTGGCTGCCGACAGCAAAGTGAAAGTGCTGCTTGTGGGGGGCCAGACAAGCAATAACACTGGTAGTGACATGCTACACCACACACCAATGCAGGGCAGAGACAGAGCAGCCTCCTCAGACAAGCTACTGCAGTTTGCCACCTGCACAGGAGGAGGGGAAGCAACCGATACAGGGCAGGAAGGAATCAGAATAGAAGCCAAGGCCTGCTGTCTCTAAAAGTGTGGGCCCTCATGCTGCTTGTCGCAGAGGCCCGCAAGGTTGCACTCACTCACATTCGCACACATGGCCACACCCAGCAGTCAGGGGAGGCAGAGAGTCTAGTGCCACATGACTGGCTCACTGCATACAGGGACAGAGCCATCAGACAACATGAGCCCCTCCATGTCAATCATCATTACTGTTTTTAATTTGAGCAATTAGCGCCACCTATAAACTGAAACTATTGCGTCTGTCACAGGTTCTACACACTTCTCCCAGAAGGCTACATGATACTCTCTCTGCCTAGACCAAACAGACCAGGTGGGGGAGTAGCAATGATCTTCTCAAGGTGGATCCCTTTGTCTGTCATTACAACTTAGGCCGAGTCATCATCTGAGTGCCTGGTCTGCAGGCTCTCCCTCTCTCCCAGCTCTGCACTCCTGCTGGCCACCTTCTATCAGCCACCTGGTCAGCCCCTCCCTCTTCCTTTCAGAAAGGGCTGACCTGGCCTCCTCTCTCCTTTCCTCCTCTTCACAACTCCTCCCACCGGTGATCTCAACAACCATCTCGACTCACCTGATTCCTCAGGACATTTCTGCAATCTCTGGGACTATCTCTCTCTTTTCTGTCTTAACCACTGGCTCAACGCACGCTGCTGGCCACACTTTGTATGCTCTCATCTCAACTGACATTCCTCTATCTATCCCTCCCACTACCTTTCTCTGCTGGACTGATCACGCCCTCCTCTCATCTCACTTAAAGGTCTCTTCTCCTCTTGCATCGGTAAATCCGGCACTGCTCTCGTTTACAAGGTCATATGACCCCATGAAAAGCGTGTTCAGTAGCCGCCTTCTACCTACCCTGATCCTTCATAGTTAAACATAACTTGATGCTGAGCGGTCGCGTGGCTCCTGTTAACACGAGAACGTTGCTGGTAAACCTATTGAAGGAGAACTGACTTTCCCAAATGTTATAAGCACAATCTAACATCAGAAGAAGTCACGTATGAAACAGTGTTTCCCAATTACCTTGGAAGCTTAATGCTGACCAAAAGTTGGGAAGGCGTATCTTTTGAAGTGGCAGTACAAGATTAAAACGAAATTGCGTGTGCTTAATTTAGTTTCTATTAAGAAACTGTCTTCTTGAAACATACTGAACCCTGAAGTAGAAAGTTGTAGAAGTGGCTGAATCTAAACAAAGAAAAAGTACCACAACGTGGCTATGACCTTCCAGACTCAAAAAACTGTCCGGCAAAGGGTCACATCTGTGCGAGAAGTGGTTTTCTCAAACCATTTTGCTCGGTCTGCTGAGCACCTGCGCCATCTTCACACATGCGAGTGTAAGTCGCTTCAAGACAGGTATTTCAGAGACAGCCACGAACGGTATCTCAGGTCAGACTAAACTCCCAAGATGAGGACCTGCCTGTAGAGGTGGAAACAGACAAAGAAGACATGTTCTTCATATCTAACATGTCTGAGCTGAAAGCCTCAAAAAGACAACAGCTAAAATGTATAGTCCACAATTACGGATCTCAAATTCCTTTGTTGTTCCACACTGGAGCTTCCGTAAGTGCATTAGCGGATGGCCATTATCACAAATTGACATATGCTCCACTCCTGAAGGACACACAGGTACAGATATATACGTTTAGGGGAAACAGCCACTGCTACTAGAGGGAGTTAATGTAGCATCCATTTGACATGAAAACACCACCACCAGAGCGAGATTATTTGTCGCCAAGGTGAGCAATATAACACTACTGGCATCCACTGCAGCAGAGGCACTGCACATAGAAATTTTTCCTTTCAGCGTCTACTTGGAAGGTATTCAATCCCTACTGGCTCCTTATGAGAGCATATTCACAGGCATAGGAAAGCTCACAGATGATCCAATCCACCTTCACATCAATTTCACCATCCATCCCACAGCCCTGATGCACAGGCAAGTGCCATTCCACCTAAGGGAGATGGTCGAAAAAGAACTAGAGAACCATGTCAACTTGGACATTGTCTAAGGGCCAGCACCATGGGCCTCTCCGATTGTAATTGTCAGAAAACCCAAACAACCAGACTCCATTTGGATATGTGTTGACATGCATCTCCCAGACAGAGCAATAAAAAGGGAAAGGCACATCACACCAACGTTGGATGATTTTGTGGCTGATCTACAGGGGGCAAAGTACTTCTTGAAGCTTGACCTGAGATCTGGCTACCTCCAATTGGTGTTAGACCCAGCTTCCTGCTACATTAAGACGTTCAACACGTTCTGTGGGCTATATAGATACAAGCACCTCAACTTTGGCATATCCTCGGCTATGGAGGTGTTTCAAAACACGATCCGTGGAGTCCCAGAATGATTAAAAAGGGCCATCAACATAAGCAATGACATCATGGTATACGCCAGTTCAGAACAGGACATTTGGAGAGAACAGACAATGTCCTGAAACGCATCCAACAACTGGGACTTAAACCATACAAGGACAAATGCATGTTCCTGCAAAAGAAAATGTAATTCTTTGGCTTTGTGTTCCAAGAAGGAGGCATTTCTCAAAATACTTTTACAATGCAATTTCAAAAACAGGAGAAAAACACATCCAAGTTCGACAATCCTGAATCACCTGTCAAATATGCTGTCTCCTCCTTTTCTCCTGTTTTTAAAACTGCATTGTTAAAGTATTATGAATATGCATTGTGAAACCTAGGCCTTTTCCCCCTCTATTCAGGATTCTCAAACTTCGATGTGTTTTTCTTCTGTTTTTGAAATTGCATTGTTAAAGTATTTTGAATTTGCATTGTGAAACCTAGGCCTTTTCCCCCTCTATTCAGGATTCTCAAACTTAGATGTATTTTTCTCCTGTTTTTGAAACTGCATTGTTAAAGTATTTTGAATTTGCATTGTAAAACCTAGGCATTTTCCCGCTCTTTTCAGGATTCTCAAACTTAGATGTGTTTTTCTACTGTTTTTGAAATTGCATTGTTAAAGTATTTGAATTTGCATTGTAAAACCTAGGCCTTTTCCCCTCTATTCATGACTCTCCAACTTAGATGTGGTTTTCTCCTGTTTTTGAAACTGCACAGTTAAAAAACCTAGGCCCTTCCTCTCCTCGGGATTCTCAGACTTAGATAGCTTTGTGTTAGTCTTAACATCTGAGTGTCTGTCGTCTTATCCAATTGCTCAACTTGGCTCACCGCTCTATCTCGTTTGTTGTGTCCTTCCCCAGTGGTCTCCTTTTCCCTTCCTTGTCTCTCCTTTCCCTACTTACTCTATGGTGCTCTCCATCTCTCCTATATTCTCTAACTGCTTCTCTATTGACTATCCTGCTCTCCTCATTAAATCTGATCGGAAGAAGTTTAAAAAGGACATCCTGGTCTCCAACACAGGCCTCCCTATCGCTGATACCTCTACCGGTGCCTGCTCCAGGCAAACTGTCACCGACATCCTCTTTGTCGTTCCCTCGCCAGACCTATGGTCCCTACATATGGTCTCTGTGCTCTCTCCCTTCTCCTCCTCTCCCATTAATGGTGGCACCTGGTGGGGGCCCTCCTTGCCTCCTTCCACTCCTCTAAGGTCCTCATTAATGTTTATGTGAATGGTACCGTCTTGGTCCAAGGCCCTCAGGCCACCCTTCTCCTCTTCGATAGATGCTTCCTGTGCCTCATCAATTTCCTTTCTTCTCCTGCTGTACCCTCTACCCCTGCCACAGCTTCCTCGCCTGCTGTCTCCTCCTTGGCTACCTTGCCCTCTCCTACCCCCATCTCTGCCCCCCTCGGGCTTCCTCTACACTTCTGAAGGGCGTACCTAGAGTTGTACCCCTCCCCAGAAGTCTTTCAAAGATGGCAACCTTCTCCATATTGCCACACTAAACTCTCGCTCAGCTGTCAAACATTCCTCTTGACATCTGCCGCCTTCTAGAGGAACTTGACCTCTATGTCCTCAGTCTCACCGAGACATGGTTCACGGTCAGCTCTGTCATAAGCTTTGACACTCTCCTAGGCTGGACTATTGCAACAGCCTTTTCCTAAATCCGCCCCCTGCAACTCATCCAGAACAAGACTGTGAGACTTGTCCTGTGAGACTTGTCCTTGGCCTCAAGCCCAGGGATCGTGTCTCTCCAGGGCTGACATCTCTGCACTGGCTTCCAGTGGCTGCGAGGATTAAGTTCAAAACCCTCTGCATTGTCCACAAGGCCTTATGGGGCCTGGGGCCTCAATACCTTCAGCTCTCTCTTCCAAAATATCTTCCTTCTAGAGCTCTTCGCTCATCCGCCTCCAACTCCCTTAGGGTCAGTTGCTTCTCCAAGCAATGAGTTGGAGGTAGATCTCTTTCCTCTGCTGGGGCCTCCCTGAGGAACAGCCTCCTTGCCTCCCTGAAAGAGAATCATCTCTGGTTCTGGAAGCACCTCAAAACCTTTCTCTTTGCTTCTGCTTTATCTCCTCCTCTCCCCTGCTGACTTCCTGGCCGATACTGAAACTGCACTGGTTACCTGGCCACCCCATGATCATGGGCCCAGGTCACCCCACCCCCCCAACAGTAGCACACCTGCACTGCCTTCCTGGCAACCCCCGCACTCAGGGACTGTTTTCTGTATCCGTACAGTTCCACCACCAGCACTTGCCACCTGATGCCTGCACTACCCTTGCATTTACCACCAGTTGGTTGTACGTTACTTACTGTTATTATTCTTTATCCCATGTACTGCACTCCCCCCCCTTTCCCATGTATTTGCGCAATCTGAATGATACCTTGCCTAGTAGGATCGTTGTCTGTATTCCCTCTGTGCCCCCTCCCTTGTCGCATCGCGCCTTGAAACACTTGTGTATAGGCGCGTTATAAATGCCACATCATATCTTATCATATCATATCATAACCCTGCAAAGGTGGAAGACATCTGGAATGAGGGAGCCCCCATGAACGTGTCCGAAGTGAGTAGCTTCCTTGGTATGGTCACATACTGTAGTTGATTCATACGTAACCTAGCCACCCTGTCTGAGCCCCTCTGGAATCTCACAAAAAAGGACTGCATATGGAGATGTATTTGTATTTGCATTTTGAATTTGTATTTTATTTTTTATATAGCGCTTTACACCAAAGCGCTTTACAGCATAACAACCAAAATACATTAAACATGGGACATAGAAGCAATACAATATACATTATTCAAACCAGAAAAACAGCATGTGGAACAATTTGCATTTGGGAAGGAAGAGAAGAGGATAGTTATGGGAAGGAGGAAAGGGAAAGGGGAGAGGGAGTAGAGGGAGTAGAAGGGAGGGTGGAAGTCAAAGGGGGAGACAGGAAGAGATAAAGGAACAGGAAGATGGAGTGGGTAGAAGAAAGAAGAAGAGGAAGGGGAGCGATGTCAGGTAGGGGGCTGAAGAAGGAGTGTTTTTAAGGAGAAACGGAAGGAGGAATAGGTGGAGATGGAGCGGATAGAGAAAGCGAGCGAGTTCCAATGTAGGGGGGCAAGGAGTTGGAAGGAGCGGAAACGAGAGGAGGCACAGGCAGTGGGGGGAACAGAGAGTAAAAAGAGATCAGCAGAGGGTAGAGAGCGAGAGGGGGCATAAAAAGAGAGAAGAGCGGAGAGGTAAGGAGGGGAAAGGTCATGAAGAGATTTAAAAACGAGACAAACAATGTGGTATTTAAGTTGGGAGTGTAAGGGAAACCAGCTTAAGCTGGCAAGTGAATTGTAGATGGAATCATAGGGAGAGAGAAGACAGAGGGTAAGGACGGCAGAGTGGTAAAGGGATTTAAGGGGGGGGGCGAGATGGGAAGAGAGGAGGCTGAAAAGGATAGAAGAACAGTAGAAAAGGTGAGAAAAGATGAGGGAAGAGATTAAGAGTGTAGTAGGATGGAAGGTAAGAGAAGAACAGACTTTATGGCTATTAAAGAGGTGATAGCGACAAGAGCGAGTAGGGAGGGAAATGTGGTAAGTGAAGGACAGGGAAGAGTCAAAGTAGATTCCTAGATTCCTCGCATAGGCGGAAATGGGAAGATCAGCAGGGGGAAAGAATGGAAGGAGGGGGGGAGGGAGGAGGAAATGGCCCACCCTGGAGCAGAGTGCCTTCCAAGAAATCAAGAACATACTTACGGCAGAGGATAATATGGTTTTCTTCGATCCAGGCAGGAAAGCGGAGCTTGTGGTAGACCCCATCCTGTTTGTTCTTGGTGCTGTGCTGATGCAGACAGATGACAAGGCAAATGTACACCCTGTAGTCTTCACAGGCAGGGCCCTCTCTGATACAGAACAGTGATACTCACAAATTGAGTGCAAAGCCTTAGCTGTACTCTGGGGCTGCAAACGTGTATGGTAAATCTGTGACAGTGGTCACCGACCACAAACAGCTGATCCCGATAATGATTGACTCCTCCTCCAAACCTCCTACTCGAATCGAGAGATGGATGCTCGCCCTACAAGACCATGGCCTTGAACTAGTATTCCGCCCAGGGAATGCCAATGCTGAGGCCTCCCTATCCTGCCACCCCGTGGAGGCAGGGCATCAAGAGGGAAATGATGAGGAGGAAACAGAAGAATTCCTACATATCCTGAGGTCGGCCACCACTCCCTTCTGCATGTCTATTGATGACCTAAGGGAGCCATCGGCAAACGATGAGTGCTTCCGAATCTTACAATCAGCTGGAACTCAGGGGGAATGGAAGAGGGCCCTTGAGAAGGTGGATCGGCGCACACGTGACGCAAAGCTGGTGCTCGTACAGATGTGGCGGTCCAAACTCACATTTATGGACAATGGACTGGTCCTAAGAGGGTTGAAGATGGTTATCCTCACAAATCTAGTGCTCTGGGTATTGGAGCTCACCCACATCGGCCATCAAGAGGTAGCCAAGACCAAAGCACGACTCCGGATGAAAGTGTGGTTCCCAGGCCTTGAAAACAAAGCTGATGAATTTGTCTGCACCTGTGTGTGGTGTCAAGCAGCAATGCCCCACCAGAAGGAACCCTGCATCGAATCTATGGAAAGGAGCCGCATTCACTGGGGGACGGTACACATGGACTTTGGATGCACCTGCTTTGACACGTACTTTGTGGTCATGGTGGACCAAGGTATCCGTAGGTAGAATTCATAGATCCCCCTCGCTCGAAGATGCAGTGCCCATCCTAGAAAAGATATTCGCCACCCATGGGTTTCCTGCTGAGCTATGCAATGATAATGGACCACCCTAGTCAAGGGTTCTCCGAATACCTACAGGGCCTTGGAGTAAAGCACCAAAAGGTAACACCGGTGTGGCCCAGGGGCAACGGTGAAGCAGAAAGGACGATGCATACCCTCAATAAAATGGTTTGCATTGCACACGGACAGGGAGAGTGCAGAGGTAGGGCCCTGTACCAATTCTTGTCAGTCTATCGCACCACTCCCCCATGCTCAACTGGTATACCACTGCTGAGGCCCTCTTCCAGCACTTCCCGAGAGAGCTATTGCCGGACCATTCAATGTGCAGCCTGGGGGTGATCGATGATGACTTTGTTTTCGAAAGAAGGAGGATGTCAAACAAGAGAGAGAACATCAGAAAGAAACTGTGAGATCAACACCTGGAAGTCGGAGATAGAGTGTTGGTATGCTCCAGACACCCGAAAGGAAAAATGTCACTACCCACGAGCCCACTCCGCTCAAGGTGGTAGGCACAAAAAGTACTGTGATCACCGAATTGGGTGGTCAAGCGACAGTAACAAAGAACTCCCGTTCCTTATGGAAAATCACAGGGTCGCCAGAAGGTGGAGGTGAGAGCAGAAGGAGGAGGGTAGATCCTCCACAAAGGCTGGACAGCGAGGAGTCTGATCAGGAAGAACAGTTCTCCAGCAGTGATGAGGATGGGTCAACAGATCAAGGAGGAGGCGCGACCATGAGAGAAGAAGGTCCGGTTGGAGAAAGACATTTTCATGTGAGAGAACGCAGCAGGAAGCCAACCTACCTGCAAGACTTTGAGATTGATCTCCCATAACTTGGGTTTACGCCCCAAAATGTTGTTTGTGATTAATAATGGTTATATTGTGTATTGTTTACTTCCACCTATTGTGGTTAAGTGCAAGTTGTGTGATTAGTTTTGTTTAGTTATGAAAAAGGTGGCATGTGGTGTGTGTTCCTTTAAGCATACCGAGACGGAGGAGGTCACGGGGATCCCGTGTCACGAGGGGCAGTGAGCAGGGGACCCGAATGAGCAACACGGTGTGCGTGTTTATTGTTTGTATGGTGGTAGGGCTCGCATAGACAATACCCCGCCACAACAACAATCTGGAGGAATGGGCATTTCTATGGCTTGGGCAGGCTTTTGTCCTGCGGCCTGTGCTTGGTGTGGTTAACGCTGACTTTTGCTTCTTTCCAACCTTGGAAAGGAGTGACCTCTACCAGTGGTGCTCATCATTGTTGATGACCACTGGGCTGTTTGCTTCGGCTTCCCAAGTTTTGTGTCCGGCCCGTGCACTCCAGCCAGCAGCAGCCTGAGGTTAGCAGTGCACCCCAGTGTACTACACACCCGATGATTCAAATGCTATACAGAGAGGCAAGATTTTCGGGGAGATTCTACATTTAACACCCACATTCTGTATCACGGTTCTATGAGGAAAGAGTCTAATATAAAACTGAACAGTCAGAGCGTGAATGTATTAAACATATACGAATTAAATGGGGGTAGGGGAAATGCAAGACACAACAATGGACAAATGAGCAAAAGAAAAAGACAGGTGAGTAAATAACTAAATAACAGGAGTGCGGGAGCAAGGACACTGCTTAATCACTCCATTAGGAATGAAACAACACAGGGGTGTTGCTATGTCTGGAAAAAGATCTTGGGCTACGCTAATGTTGGGACTGTCGGGACTCTGGGCTAGCTAGCACTTTAGTTGTAACCCCTGAGCTTCTATCCGGCGCTACAACCAAAAGACCCGGGGCTCTAGCCCCCTCAGCCCCCCCCCTAGCAACGCCTCTGATTTAACGACATAACACGAAACAAACCGGAAAGAACACGACCTAGGTTAGCGTGAACATGCGAAAAGGAAATGGGACCGTACACAGAACAGCTCTGAGGAAGGGGGCGGCACTGAGGCAACCCTGTACTGCACAGTGCCCATGCCCGTGGATCACAAGGGCCGCGCACCCGCGCCGTAACTACCATCTACCTGGAGCAGACAGGAGCGTGCAATCGGAATCCTGCACGATGGCTCACGGATGGAATCCAAAAGCAGCCACCAACAAAAGGCACCCTTTCTGTCCCCAAGCAGTGGCATGACAAATGAGAAAATGGCCCGGGTCACCCTTGAGCAATCGCACCCGCCCTCAGTCAATCTCGCCCCCCAAGGTAATTCGAGCAATTGCCCCGCAGGCCGTCGCCCGGGCTAAGAAACGGACCTGCATGCAACCTACACTGAGGCAAGCCCGGCAACACTCTAGGGCAGGGGGTCTACAACCTTTGGCTCTCCTGGTGTTTTGGACTACCATCAGCACTAGCCGGCAACTCAACGGTAAGGGTTCATGGGAGTTGTCATCCAAAACTTCTGGCGAGCCACAGGTTTCAGACCTCTGCTCCAGGGTGAGCTGACACCATAACAAAACGTAAAGCTATTAGCCGGGTGGCGAAGGCCAAAAACAGTCAGTCTGATTTTACCAAATATGCTAATTACACGCAGGGATCGCCATCAATAGAACGCATGTCCCCTCTACACCCCTGCATGCAATTTGCTTCATTAGCAGAACATAATGCAGGGGGAAATGAAAAAGCAGGTGACATCCCATTCACGCCTCACTTTTGCAGTCCTACTTGCTAAATACGTAACTGTTGATTGTGAATGATGCTGTGCAGGTAACATTTTCAAAGGATTCGTATGGAATCCGCCTGATGGCAGCAGGTGCTAGATGCAATGGATTCCACAAGAATCCCTCGTTTTTACGCATGCATGAACATTTCCTTTAGGCTTAAAAGGAAACACACTTTTAAGACGGAAGAGGAAAACATGGCAGGAAAGTTAATTCTCCACCGTGCTGCAGAGTGGTATTACGCCTCAGCTGCACACCTTAGATTACCACTCCAGGGTTTGGAAAGTAAGGCCCAGTAAATTCTGGGAGAAGACTTGGGGACATAAATTAAGAGGCGGGGAGGGGCTCACAATTAATTTCAATGGAAAATATGTAGAAAGTATTTTACTGCAAGTTCAGAAAGAGAAATGAGCACTAGGAACTAGTGGTGGCCGCGTCTTTACTATATTTAGTCGTTGCACTTGAAGCCTGTTGGTAGAAACTGTAGCCCGAAGATTAGATGGAGGCGTGTAGACACAGACAGAAGCTCGATCATTAACGCAACAGATGTGCTTAAACCAAAAAAGACAACCTATTTCAAGGCTACAAGCCCTGCAAATACAATGAATCACAGTTTAAGTCTATACACCTCCTTCTAATCTTCCTACCAAGATACCCCAAATCCGGCCTTGATAAAGATCTGTTTTATGGTTGAAACATGCGTCAGCACTCGCTCAAATTGATAAAACTTCAATAAATCACAAACAAAACGCAAAAGCAAAATGTGTGGACCATACCTACTATGCACAACTAAGTGAATGAAATTAATATCTTCAACCCAATGCACTAGTGCCACATGAGTAGGCAACCAAGAAAGCTAATATACTGTAAGTGTTTCATGCATAAGGGAGAGCCCCGCCTCCCCCCACCAGCAGCACAGATACCTCCAAAGGTCTTTCATCCCGGGCGGTCTAATAATGTCCCAGACAAAAATATCCCTGTCAAAAAAGTTGCTGGTTTTTGCTGAGACATTATTACATTGAAAATGCAGGGGACACCCCTGCAACCGTTTTTTTAATGTATTTTTTTTAATGGGAGCAGGGGACATCTCCACAACCCGCCCCCACACATAATGTCACCATGTATAATATTGCCAATGGCTTTCCCCGGCGACATTATGTATGGGGACATTATGTAGGGCGACATTATGCATGGGGACATTATGTATGGGGACATTATGTATGGGAACATTATGTATGGCGACATTATGTATGGGGACATTATGTATGGGGACATTATGCATGGGGACATTATTACCTGATACAGTTGAAGCCACCATTTTATGATGACTGCTATATCTTTGTTGAGGTTGCAATGAAGGCAGGCAGCTTCTTTGGCTTCTGATCAGTGGGGAGACCTCTGCCTCTAAACCAGCTCCTCTCCTCAGTCCCCCAGTAGAATACGCAAAGGAAATACCCTCCGTGGACCGCACGCCCCCAGAAGCCAGCACTAATTGCCAGCAGTCAAGCCGGCAAGAGCCGGGGGACCTGTCAGCACACAGAGGCTGACGCCTAAAGGATCGCGAGGCTCCAGAAATAGCCTGAAACAGTACCCAATTCAACTTCTGCCCAAGTACGTGAACATTTGCCATTTTTGCTCGCTTAGCTATGTCAAGCATACAAAATATGTTATTAAAAAAAATGTATTTTAAGTGGACCGAAGTCTGAAATATCTTCGACAAAGCTGGCAGACAGAAACAGAGCAAACACTCTCGCACACAAAGCAGGTAAGGCACAGACAAGTAGACATTCTCCACAAGACAGAAGGTGCAGTGCGGGTGCAATGCGAGCCGATTGAGGACTGCAGACCGCAGGGCTGAAGCGTGATGCACACAAAAGAGCACTGCACATAGGCGTAGAATAGAGTGCATCGTGCTACTGCACAAAGAGCACTGCAAATAGGCCAATGGACAGTTCAGTAGGCCTGTGCACTGTGCATCGCGCTACTGCACAAAAGAGCACTGCACATAGGCCGATGCACAGTGCACCGCGCTAATGCCCAAAAGACCACCATACAAGTTTTCACACCGTGCACCGCGATACCGCCCAAAAGACCGCCACACACATTTTCACACAGTGTACCGCGCTACTGCCCAAAAGACCACCACACACGTTGACGCACAGTGTAGTGTGCTACTGCACAAAAGAGAACTACACATAGGCTGATGCACAGAGCATAGCGCTATTGCACAAAAGAGCACCATGCATAGGCCGATGCACAGTGCATAGCGATACTGTACAAAAGAGTGTGAAACGGAAAATATATAGTGCCTCCCTATATTTATATTGGCCTAAGCCCAATCGCTTTACACAGAAAACTGCGTTGTAAAGTTCCGATTTTGGATCGACTTTGCCGCCATTTTAAGATTCATCCGCCATTTTGATTTCTGTTTTCTACGATTCTCTGTTCTAAAATGGTGGATTGTGTTTTCAACTTGCAAGCAAGCCTCCCGACCTTTGAGTCCTGTTAATGTTTAGGCTGTCCGAGAGCCAACTGTTTAGACTAGGTAAAGAGACCTTGCGCTTCATAAGAACTGTCAACTAAGTATTGTCTGCGCACATAAGACTCATCCCTGTATAAATGTGGGGACAATGAAGAACAAACCTCGAGTGTATACTCAGGCCGAACTGCATTGCGCAGAGATCTAGTACAAGGCTTACCGCGGGATCCGAGAGCATACACCACCATTGTGCCTTCATGGAAAACGCAAATCTGTGTAATCCTTTTGCATATTATTGTATGAGCTGTATGTGAACTAGGCACAAACTCTAGACCACAAATTATTAACATGAAGAGAGGCTGGACAATATTATTCAAAATTGTATAAAAGCACAAATGTTTAGACTTCCAGCACTCTCTCTCCTCTCTTTGATGAGCTGGTACTCATTGCAGAGTGTTGAGAGCCAGATAGCTATCTGTTTCTTTGTAAACTGTACAGTAAAATAAAGATCTGTGAATCTTTATAGCTCGTGTTTGGCGCATTTCATTTGTGGTACTCAGCCTCGATATTTCTTTGCTTTTACAAGAGCACCACACATAGGCAGATGCACAGTGCATCGCACTACTGAACAAAAGAGCACCTCACATAGGCCCATGCACAGTGCCGTAGGACAGTGCATTGTGCTTCTGCACAAAAGAGCAATGCATATAGGCCGGTGCACAGTGCATCGTGGTACTGCACACAAGAGCATCAAACATAGGCTGAGGCACAGTGCATCACACTACTCCACAAATGAGCACCACACATAGGCTGATGCACAGTGCAGTAGAACAGCGCACAGTGCATCATGCAAATGCACAAAAGAGCAACGCATATAGGCTGATGCTAGCCTAGTCGGACCCACTGGCCATGGACTTCGGCCTTGCCGACTGTATTTTTAAAATCACTACCAGATCACTAGCCAGCTAGCCATGCCAGTGATGTTTCACTCCGACCTCACTGTATCTGTTAAAACGACTACAAACTTTTTAAATTACTTTTTCGCCATAGCCGAGGGTTTAATTATAATTAGTTTTTCCTGTTATCATTGTTTATTATTTTTACTTCTGGGGATGTTTTTCCAGTGTTTTGCAAATATTTCAGAATCTGTGTTTTTTCTCAGTGTTTTCCTGTGTGCCCCCTTTAAGCAATCACAGAACTCTACACAGGTGAGCACATCAAGCTTGAAGCCCCAGCAGTGCCCTCAGCACTTCAATTGACTGTAGAGGAACCAAAACGTCATGCAAAAATGGCTGCCGCGTCTCAAGCATCCCTCCCCAGTGACCTCCCAGCCTTGGATGAAACTTCCACACACATGTGAACTAATTGGCTGCAGGCAGAGGTAAAGGAGATAGTATCCACGAGCCATATGGCGTACCTGGCCTCATTTAAAGGCCCTTTATTAAAGGCAAGGGAGCCTGTCTTGGCCGGTCCTGGCATGACCGGCGTGTCCGCTGTCCTAATCCATCTCATCTGCCAAACCGAAGCACTGAATTGGACTCCTCCACTCAAGTGGTATGATGAATTTGAACTCTGCACTAGCTTAGGGTGACCACATAAAAAAGGGGACAGGCCATAGACATAGAAGTAGGACTACTTTAAACACACCTAGGACTCAGATAAAACTCTAGTCCTACTTCTAACTCCCTGGTCTGTTGTGGGGTGTGTGCTCACAGGCACACTCCTCTCATTGCATTATAGCGGCCAGGGAGGGTAAATGTGATGAAACAGGCATGAAAAGCATTCCCGCCCTCATTCACGCGCAGTGCCAGGCCCGATTTTGGCATTTTGCTATCGGTTCCTGCAAAAAACGGGACCTTATCCACCCACCCATCCAATCCCGGGATGGGGCTTAAAAAGTTTTTAAAAACTCCCGGGACGGAGGGCGATTTCTAGGACATCTGGTTACTCTACACTAACTATTAGCCGGAGGAATATCTAGGGTTCCATAGCAACGCCAAAGGAAAGAAGAGTGCTGCCTCCCCTATGCCCTGGCACAGCCTTGTGCCCACTGACCACACAGTTGCTGCCCCTCTTACACCTCCCTAATGCTATTTCGACCCCTGCTGCGATGAGACATCCCCTTTAGGTACTTGCTGCATAGATTGGTGCTCTACCTCGCTGCCACACCAAGACCAGGTATTTCAGCAGATGCTCACGGCGTACCCAGGTAAACCGACCCCTCACCATATCCCACAGCATATCTACTGCCTATGTACATCGGTAGCACTGAACTTGGTTTCAACTACCCGTCTGACTCCAAAGCCTCTGCCCTGGCAAAGTCACTCGCAGATATGAACTTCTCCCAATACGTCTCTGCCCCAACACATGACAGAGGCGCACCCTAGATTGGATCCTCTCTGCAAACATTCTCATGGATAATTTAGCCATCAACCGAGTGCCCTGGTTGGATCACTCCCTTATAGAGTTTGGCATTTCCCTCGCCTAACAGGCTACCAAACCTATCTCTCCTACATTACTCACTTTGATGCGCAATACACGCAGGCTGACAAATGCTACTCGCTGCTGCGATCCTCACCTGTAATGATCCACAGCTCCTTGTGGATCCCTACTCGCAGAGCCTCCCAACTGCTATGGACCAACATGCCCTCCTAAAATCTTTAACATCCAAACCTCACAAGCCTAACCAATCGAAGTTCACGGAGGAACACAAGAGCTCTCTAAAACCTCTGGAGGAAACTCCCCACCAACTTAGAAAACCTCTCCAACCTTACCCAAATGGACAAACATAGTCCCACATGTCCAAAGCCAACTCTCGTATCGCCAACGCCAGTTCGAACACCAAAGAACTTTTCGCCATCCTGATAGAGCTAGAAAATCCAGTCCCAAACCGTCCCTAGATTCACACAAAGATAGGTGCTCCACCTTACAATTGGCCCTAACAAACAAAATGGACTCCCTAAGATCCAAAATCACAACCAAAAAAGCACAGCTCACGGCTAAATCCCCTTATTCAAAGAAGGCTGTAGGCCCACCCCCACCCTTTGCCTACCCTCTTATCCTTTTTGCAAGTCTCCCAAGCAGAAGTGCTCAGAACCATCCTAGCACTCAAACCCTCCAATTGCAAGGGTGACAATTGGAGGGTGACACCTGCCTGATCGCATCGTTACGTTTTGTACCTCCACCCTTACCCCCGAAAACTGATTTAATTAATGAATCCTTTGCTACCAGATCAGTCCCCTCGAGCCTTAGGGCCTCCTTAGTCACCCCATCCTCAAGAAATAGTTGCTTGACTCATCCCTCCCCACTAACTACCACCCCATCATCATTGTGCCCTTCCTCCTTAAGATTCTGGACCGCATGGCCTATCACCAAGTACAGCACTACCTCGAACACCATAACCTCCTAGGCACCAGACAATCCAGATTCCATTCCAAGTACAGAACCGAATCAGCCCTACTCGACCACAGAATTCAATTAGACACCATCTGAGACACAGGCAGCCTGGCCTTGCTCATACTACTAGACATCTCCACAGCATTTGATCTGGTGGATCATCATCTGCTCCACAATCACCTCGACACAAACCTCAATTTCTCCACTGCAGCCGCACCTTGGGTCAAATCGTTCCTCTGCAAATGTACCTCCAGGGTTTCAATAGGAGACCCAATTATTGTCCCACAAAGCACCTGTCACTTCCCTACCATCTATAATACCTACACTAACCCCTGTTTTGACCTGATTGACTCCCTCAGCATTAGTTCTCCCTCTGATGACACCCAAATGCTTATCCCCATCTCATGAAACCATACAGATGTATAGAGGAGGTTCCAAATGCAGCCCGCACTCCAACCGTCCATTTTGAAGTACCAGGAAGGTTCACGCCAAAATATGTGACATATGATGAGTAAATAAACCAGCAGAGAGCCGCAGTGGGGCTCTGTCCAGTGCCCACCAGAAGAACAATACCTATTGAAGTACCGATACCAAGGAAACCATGGACAGTAAGGTACCCATTGAGAAAACCATATCAACAAAAGAAACGAAATGAAGGTCGTCTAAGTACAGTGCCTGAAGAAACCAAAAAGGTATTAATGGAAGACGAATGTTGACGACACGAGAACCTGGACTGACTCACATATAGAAGAAATGACAACCAGAGAATGACGTAAAAAGATGAAACGCCATGGGCCAGGGATTCCGTGAACCTAAAGTGAAAGGACGATGTCAAATGTAAGAAGCTCACGCCATGAGCATGGTGAAGATACTAAACGAGTTTACACATGTACATATGCTTGGAACCACAAGAAAGCTAAGAATAGTGTGCGGCTTGCTATGCTTAGTAGACAGATAGTGCGGCAAGCACCACCTATACATATCTATCTCAAAAGAAGTATGTTATATAAGTATACTTCCACTTTGCACAAGAAGCAGAATTAACCAAAGGTTACTAAAGGCCACACGAGAAAAACTTCATAGTTATCAAAATCATGAATAAGCAGCATAAACAAAAAACTCAGCAGAGGCAACCGGTGCCAGGACAATCAAAGTTGTATCAGTGGAATAGATGAGCAGTAGCTACAATTAATTGAAACTAAGAACAGAATATCCTGCTTCAGAAAGGTCAAGATATGAAACTGAAGGCAGGTGGTGGGTGAAACAAAAATCAAATGCACAAATTACAGGAAGAAGAGGCAAATTCATGGTGTCTGAATCATGTGATCAGCCGAACAAGGAGAAGTTGGACCTTCACACATACGCATGGCAACAGGCCAGGTGACGATATCAGAACTTTTCCAGACAGGAGATGCAGTCTTGAGGACAACCACAGTGAAATAATTGACACATGGCCATTAAAGTGATGATTGATTGTAACAAGAATTGGAGTAGGGCCGTGGGAGCTAGGGGGGCACCCTGCACCTGGTCGACTATTCTGCATGCTGCTAAGCAAAGTGAAAAAGTACGAGTGGGGTTGGTGCCAACCCAATCACAAAGGACCAAGTAATCTAGGGTCCTGTAGGTAGTAGAACCAATAGGACGTCGTATTTTTTGTGACATCTACAGTAGCCATTTTGAAGGACGGGCTTAGAGGCCCCACCTGACAGTGTTTACCCAATCCCCTTACTCTGTTACCATATTCAGATATATGTCCTATATTAAAGTTACCTTTCCTGAACCAATAGAAGTACATGCCAACTTTTAAATGTTACACGTCAATGATGATGAGATTTCAGTATACATTTTATGTTTTTTATGAAGATTGTTGGAGTTGTGAAGCGAGAGAGAAGATCACACATCCACTGATATTCATGAGACTCCCCGTTTTTTGTACTTGTCATGAAACGGACTCCCTTTGCCAAACCGTTGAGTTGTCATTATTGATTTGGTGTTGGAGTATTAATCTGCACCCCCATCCATCACAGGGGTGCTGCTTTCTTGCCTTAAAGTGCTTCTGGGCAAACCCTGACTCTATGGGCTGGTTGGGGGTCCCAGAGCACACTTGGTCGCAGAGATCGGATGGTTATCAATTATCGATTAGAATAAGACACCCATTGACTGTCGACATAAAGTAATTCTAGGTCCTCGGTAATATCAAAAGTCCTTTGCCATCCGGCTGAGTAGACCGTGAAGCTCCCGGTAGACAGTGGTTAGAGTAAAGAAATAGAATCTGCGGACAGAGGACTGAAGGGACCTGTGTTCCCCACTTAACCCCTTCCCACTCCTACGGGCAGTGGAGCGAGCGAACGGCAGGAGAGGCGGTGATGAAGGCGGTGATCCCGAGCACCCAGAAAGGAAACATGCAAACAGTGAGTGAAAAAGACTAAGACAGTCATTACGACCTGTGCAGAATGCGTTTAACGGCACCGGTAATGGTGCTGACGCCGTTAAATGCATTCCACACTATTACGAGGTACCCTCACAGGACCCGATGTGGACGTCTGGTTTTAATAGATGTCCAGAGCGGGTGCCGCGAGGGGACCAGGGAGCTAACAACAGGCCGGCGTAATCGGCCCATTGTTAGCTCCTGCACCCATTCCCATTGAGCCCTATGGGGGCTCAAATGGGAATGGGGAAGGTAGAGGCCGGATTCCCTGAAGGAGGAATTACCGGGACCTCCAAACTCGGAATGGCCCGGTAATTCCCCATTCAGGAAACCAGGACGCGGACCTGATTTTATTAAGGGCATGGCTACCTCCAAAGTCGTAATGAGGCCCAAAATGTTTTGGCAAAAGTGCATGCTTTAGTACAAGTGAGGGAAAGGTAACGGAGGGAGGCGGAAAAACAAAATATAGTCAGAAGTAGAGTACGATGTATATATATATGGGGAAGGAAATAGTGACTTAAAGGGTGATTAAAAGTAGTGAAAGAGGATACCGGGGAGGACACCCGAGAAGAGAGAGGATACCGGGGGGGGGACACCCGTGAAGAGAGATGATTCACCTTATTCCTACGCTTTAATATGGCAGCTAGAAGAAACTTGCATCCAGAGTCCTGAATAAAGAGGAACAAATAGGTCACCACGGTGATTAAAGACGCCTGTGAAAGGGACGAGTTTAAACTCCATGTCGGGCTAATATTAGAGGCAGAGGTTTGTGTAACCAGCTGGAGTTTGTCTAGTCTGTGAACATCTGTCTTACGTGTTATTTGTTGTGACGTCATAGGACGAACATTTTTCCTTCAAGGAACTAGCATAAATATTTCACGATTGGATACTTGAAATATTGTAGAATACAACCTGTTGTTTATTAAGTAAAATAGAAGATATAACATTTTGTGGAAAAAATGGGATTGGAGCTTGCAACGATTGGTGCTCGCTCATATTGTTGGAATTGTTTAAATAACGAAAGGCATAACAAGTGTTGTATAAAGAGAAAGTGAACAAATTTGAATATGGAAGACATAACTCCATTAGTACACCTGTGCAAACAGTTGCCAAACATGCACTTAAGCTGAAAAAGTACAGTGTAGAATGGATTAAAGGAAACGCAAACAAAATGTTTATGCCTTGGCCCCAGGGTGGATCGTTATCTACAACAGTCCTACAGCACATGACGACATATCTGCACGCCATAAACACGGGCAAAAAGTTAGACAAATGCCTAGCTAGTATAGAGTTGTGGAAAATGTACCAACAGGATAAAGAAGAGGAGCCGCCAGTAAATTGGATACTTAATGTATGTACCGAGGGGGGTGAGATGCCCACAGCACCACCCGCCCCGTCTGAAACGAAAATTGAAGACAGTAAAGACGAAGGGTTATACCCGTTAAGAGAACTTAAAGCAGACACAGGGTGTAGCAACCCGGCATGTGAGTCACCTACACAAAGTAGTGATGAAAATCTAGACAAAGATAAAGATCGAGATACCACCTCCAAAGTCCCGAGGGACAAGGAGAGACGAGAGAACGAGAGAAAAGACCAAACACAAGCAAGTACATCTCTCGATACAGGGAGAGAAGGTAAAAGATAGAAAGGAAATGAGGATAGAACTGATGAGATAGCATTCGCACAAAACAAATGGATGGGAGGTCTGAATTTATTGAAAATCGATGGTAAAGGCATAGATGACGAGAAACAAAAAAGGGAAGCTAGACGTTTTACAGAGAAAAAAAAAGGAAAAGGAAAAATTATTGAGAGACGAAAGAATAAGGAAAAAATAGACAGAGATGAGAAAAGTTATATTGTGAAGAACAAGAAAGGCAACGCGATCGTAAACAGAGAATAGCCAATGATCAAGAGCAGCGAAGGATAGAGGAAGAACAAACAATACAGTATAAAAGAATAAAGAGATGAACGGATGAGGAAATCTGAAGGGCAAATGAATGTAGAGACGCAAATAAAGAGGAAGAAGATAGGGTCAGAGAAGAGGCGAGAAGGCGCAGAGAATTCAATGACGATGTAGAACGTAAGCGAAGACAGAGAGCATGCGATCTCGAATATATGGAAAGGGAGGTTAAAAAACCTGAGCCAGTAGTAGACTGGGAATATATAGAAGAGTTATTTCCTGAGTACTATTCAGTACCAGGCACGTCTAGGGTAAATATTGAGGATGACTTCGAAACCAGAAGCATCGGAGAGACGATCGATAGAATATATGATGAAATTGGGCTAGAACAAGTACCCCGAGGGGGAAGACGAGCATCTGGGGAGCGCTCAGCTTTACGACACTGAGGACGTCTCCCAAAGCAGTGAAAATAGAGAACTTACCCTAGATAGGTTGGAAATCAGTAGGAATAAAGAGGATGCAAGAAGTTGCACAAGTTGGAAGCAGACAATGTCTGATACCGAAAGAGAGGAGCATGAGGAAAAGGAGGAAGGGAGAAGATGCGAAAAACGATTCTCAGGAGAGAAAAGGATAAGATGGTTGGATTCTAGTGGGTCTGCACCGAGGGCATCAGAATCAGCCACACAGTAAGACAATCATGAAGAAGTATCTCATGGTCAAAGGGGGTGTCTCCACCACCCTATGTGAGCCGGCTAAGGACATTGCCCAGTAGGCAGCGATGCGGGAATATTACTCCTGCAATAGACGGGAGAACAATGAGAGAAGAGAGAGAGGGCTTTGCATCCCAATTTCCGTTGCTCGAGAAAGGCGGAACAAGACCTCAGTATATTCTATGGCCACATGGATCGGGAAAACCTGAAAAATAAGCTTTCAAAGTTGACATCGGTATCCAGAAAATGGATGCACGAGCTAGAAAAAATGACGGGAGTGAAAACGTTAGCTATAGGGGATATCAAAGGTCTCTTAATCGCCATAATTGGTGATACAGTAGACGATGGGTGGACACGGGCAGGGTACCCTGGTGTGACCACAGTTAATACTGTACATGACAGCTCCATTTAACAATTGCAGAGCCACGGTATAGAAAGCATTACGATTGCTATATCCAGATACTTCCGACATGGGAACCATAATGACACGTAAAATGAAGGAGTCAGAGGACCGTTTGATTTACATCCACAATTTTCAAGACGCGTGGGTACTCGAGACTCGGGAATCTTGGGGGATATCTATACCTGTGTTCTACCATGTATTATGCCAAGGGCTGCCAGAGCCGGTATATAAACAGCTGAAGAAATTGGTAGGAATCGAGGCCAAACCATGGTCGGAAATACAGCTAACCATCGCACACTATTGCAGGCTACTGCAAGAAAACAATTGCAAAAAAGAGGCTGCACGAAAGGGTGAAGAGGCAAAATTAGTGCAGAAGGCCAATAATCCACAGCAGAATAATCAGGGCAATACTGGATTTTATCACAGGGGAAGAGGATTTAGAGGAAGAGGATGGCAGAGTAATCAGGGAGGTTTTCTGAATAATCAAGGAGGCTTTCAAAACCTGAAAAATGGCAATCAAGACATGTCAAATGAGCAAATAATCAGACCACCGCCAGCATGATGGTTTTGTTGAATGACAGGGCATCTAGCACGCACATGCAGAAATCAGGGCATGATGCAAAACGACCAAGGAACAAGAGCAGGTATGGTGAATCCACCTGTGTTTTTACAGCATGGAGGAAATAGAGTCGCACAGAATCACACGGAACAACAACAAACACCGACGGAACTGTCACAGACCGTAAGTGCAGGCCAGGCTGCAAACTCTGGAATGAGGAGTAACACTGGTGATGGGGGAAGTCCAATCGCACAAGGTGGGACAAAATTATATATAGACTAGGACAGCTCACTGGGAAACCTGATGTGTTCTATCCTATCAGTGACACCAGACCCTCAACAGGAACCAAGGGTGGATGTCGTTATAGGGGATAAAGAATATTCCATCTTAGTTGACACAGGTGCAACACATTTGTGTATACGTGAAGGCAAGTTTTCCTTGTCCGGCGATGCTATAAATACTCAGAGTTTCACAGGAGCTACAAGTCGTGTTCCTTTTACAGATGCAACTCCAGTCTCCATAGGAGAATGTGAGATGAATGTACCTCTATTATATTCGCGACCAACCCTAGTAAACAACTTGGGTCAAGATCTAATGACAAAGGTAAACATGACAATCTCACTCACGGAGGGGAGCATAGTATGTTCAACTCCAGGAATGCACTATTTGAATGTATGCGAAATTATTAGCGCAGACACAGGACACACAGCTATGAGGGCTGTACCATTAGAGCCCGAAATATTTGCGTATAGAACACGTGTGTTAATGGCAGGGCTGCCAGGCCTTACTGAGAAAACCATGAGGACCCTAGATGAATTTCTATTTAGGCCAAGAATATCTATGCACGAGGAAAAGGGAAACGTATTTCCCTTGGTGATACACACAGCTGCAATACGAGGGAAAATGGCTTTGATTGATGGGTGTGACGTTGAAGGCCGACAATGGTGCACAGTAATCCCCATTGAAGAAGGGTACAGATTGACTGATGTCACTGATGATGATCTGTTTGACGAACAAGCAGATATATGAGAAACAGCAGTTGAGGTAAACCTCACCTTTTGGGTGAAAATGATCAAAAGAGAAGTGCCACAGAGAATGATGTTGGCACAGATCCATCCTCAATATTTCAAGGACGACATGGACCAGGTGCCTCTCTCAGTGTTGACCACAGGTCCCTATGACGTAGGCTTACTGAAAGGAGTCGGAGAAGTGAAAATCTAACTGAAGCCAGGAGCAATTCTTCCAAAAGCACGACAATACCCCATGTCCAGGGAGGCAAATGAAGGAAATTTTAAGACAATTTCAGCTATTATGGAGCGGGGCATCTTAGTGATGTCAGAGTTGTATTGTAATACTGCAGTTTACCCTATAAAAAAATCAAAGGGAGGTTCTTGGAGGCTAATTCAAGATCAGAGGCTAATAAATTATATTGTTGAAGCTGAGTTCCCTTCAGTCCCTAACCCGGCTACAATTCTATGTAATATACCTCTTGAGGCAAAATATTTCACGGTGATTGACTTGAAAAATGCCTTTTTCTCAATCCCATTGCACGGAGACTTGTAAGATCTGACGTCATTTACGTTCAGACAAATGCATCTGAAAAGCACGAGGCTACCCCAGGGTAACTGTGAGTCTCCTTCTATTTTCAACAGAGTCTTGCAGATGGACCTAATTTATTGCATTAAAAAGTGTTGTTTTACAATATGTGGATGACATCTTTATTTGCAGCACTACAGAGGAAAGAAGCAGACGCGATTCTATTCATCTATTGACTATACTGGCAGAAAAAGGATATACAGTTGACAAAGAGAAGTTACAATATTGTCAACAAGTGCTGTAATTGCATGAGGGGAAAAGGGTTACCCCAGAAAGGGCTGAAGCCATACGGAACACGGCTAAGCCACACACGATAAAGCAGATGCAGAGCTTTTTAGGCCTTTGCAATTATGTCAGGGCATGGGTCTTCGACTACAGGTCATATACCAAGCCATTGCTACAGGCCCTAAAGTAGGCACAAGTGATGAAAGAAAAGATTCAATGGTCAGAGACCATGGAGGAAGGATTTGCTGAACTCAAGAGAGCCATTTGCACGGCACCAGTTTTAGGGATTCCCAATTATGCACATGAATTTTACCTGTTTTCACACACAAATGGCAGCGTTATGACGGCAGTGCTCACACAGAAAACCACATTGGGGTACAAGCCCCTGGCATATTATAGTGGAATTTAGACCCTGTGATGAGAGGTAATTTCCCTTGTGAACAAAGGCTAGCTGATGTAGCATTCGCCATCGAGAAGTCTACAGCCTTTGTAATGGGATGCTCAATTACATTGTACGTCAAGCACTCGCTATTTGCTATTCTAGAGAAACCGATGGGCACACTGACATCTCAGAGGGCTTCTGCTTATGAGGTGATCATATCAAACCCATCGATTAAGATAGTCTGATGCAAGATAGTGAACCCAGCTATGTTCATAGCAGAACCAGTCACTGAAGGAGAGCCAATGCATGACTTTGCAAACTATGAAGAATTCTATGACGAAATTCCCAGAGTGAAAGAAAATGCATTGGCAGAAGGAGAAATTGTCTTCATCGACAGTTCCTCGAGGGTTGATGAAAGTGATGGACAAAGGTATACAGGCGCTGCTGTAATGAAACACACCACAAATGGAGAATTTTGAGTGCTTCTTAGTGCACGATTACCATCTCATTATTCAGCACAGGCTGCATAATTATTAGTGTTGATACTCGCAATTGAGAATCACGTGGACCAGGAAGTAACAGAGTACATTGACTCTGCCTATGTGACATCAACAGTACACACAGGCTTAGCATGCTGGAAAAGGAGGGGCTATCTCCGTGCGGACGGTACGCTAGTGCAGCACGCAGTCTTATTGGACAGGCTCATTAAGGCACTACAGCTCCCAGTGGGCAAAGCGGTCATGAAGTGCACCGCCCACACGAAAGGGACAGATTTTATCTCACTAGAAAATCAAGCAGCAGACACAGAAGTTAAGCGTATGGCATCCAAGAGCAAGACGATCATGGATGTAGAAGTCGCAAATGTGAATGAAAAAATGATTGACTCACAGAGTGAACCTGAGAGCTACAATAATATGGGACAAACACAGTTAATGGAACTCCTAGGGGAGGCACCACGGCAGGAGAAAAACCTCTGGAAGCAGCAAGTGTGTTCTTTAAACCCCTCCGAAAACATGTGTGACATAACAGCACTGGTAAACCAGCAATGCCTATAGCCCTGTTAAAATAGTGCTGGAGCAGTTACACTTTCCAGCACACATGACAAAGGAGAATCTAGCGGCAACACTTGCTGAAGACTGTTTCATACCGAATTTAGCAGAGCACATTGCATTTTTTATAGTGAACTATATAATTTGCCAACAGTTCATGGCTGGGAACACACTAAAAGTAATTAGAGGAGTCATCCCAAGGCCCAATGGACCTTTTCAGCACTTGCATGTCGATTACGTCGATATGATTCAAGTATGTAACGAATACAGGTATCTAATTGTTGTGGTGTGTCCATTCTCTAGATGGATAGAAACAGCTCCATGTATGCACCCAGACTCTACCTGTGTGCCACATTTCTAGTGAGAGAGGTATTTCCCAGGTGGGGAGTATGTGAAGTCATGAGATCAGATAATGGGGCTCGCTGGTATAAAGCACAAGTTCTCGTCGGCGTATCACCCGCAAGGTAATGGGATATGTGAGAAGCTCAACCGCTTATTAAAGGAAAGGATGGCCAAGGTGAAGCTTACTCTAAGAAAGGGGTGGTTACACTGCCTTTCATAGGCACTGTATGCACTCAGGAACCAACCCGGTTCTGACAATCATCTTACGCTGCATGAAATAGCCACAGGAAGAAGAATGCGCACTCCCCTGACACCCCGAGACACAGCTAGATGTGATGCCCAGCCAACAAGAGACATCCTAGGATCTGAAATGCAAAATTACTTGTATTGCATGACATCTGTTCTTACTGTAATTTCAGGACAGCTGCAGCGATGAGGAAAAGGGTGCAGGACAGCACAGAACACAGAAGGAGATACTACTGCAAACACTGCTCAAGGACTACGTCTTCCATCAATCTTTCCTGGAGACACCGTCCTGTAGAAGAACCACATGAGGAAAAGGGGGGACAAGCCAAGGTTTAACTGTCCCTTTACAGTGGAAGACTGCACTCTCTCTGCAGTGAAACTGCAAGGAAGAAGAACATGGATCTTTTTGTGTGACATCAAGCCATACATCGAAGAAGGCCCCCTGCCTGCACCCCACCACGAAGAGACTGCAGATGACGGGGAAGAACCACAGCAAGTGCAGACGTGATGCATGACGAGGAAGAAGGACGCATGACCAGCAGCAAAGCAAAGACAAGGAACTTTTGTGTAAAAGTTGTGGCTTCCTTTTGGACATTCCTCTGAGCAAAAAAGAACAAAAAAAGGGATTACGACATAAAAACGGACACTCTGTGCATCGTAGTTGCAGGGTGAAGAAGAAAATTGAACTCATAAGCCACAACATAGTCTGTTGACTTTGAACTTTGGACTGAGGCACACTGAAGCCCTGATTAGAAAAGAATATGCCAAATTTTGACCGAGGACACATAAATAGAAGAAACTACAGTATCCAGATTCTTTCCACACAGAGACCTTGTTCGGAATCACTTATGGTGTCCCACAGTAGCGACATCAATAAAGACGTTCAGAATTACTTTGACCTAGTCTTGAGGTCATGCCCATCACTGGTGGGGAGGCTCACCAATATCGCTGACTTTCTTCAAGATCCTGAAAATGAAAAGACTGTAAGGGGGCTGCTTAAAGTAATTGCCGAACGGTTCCTCCTACTTCCAGATTACAGCAAGGAAAAACCAAATGTCCCAAGCGGAGGAAGAAGCGAATAGGCTTATTAATGTACTGTTCCTTTGCCTAATTGAAGATTGTCCAAATCTTGTTGGAAGAACTATAGACGTATTGACATTTCTTCGAGATCTAGCAAATACAGAACGTCTAAGCATAATCTTAAAAAGGCATTGTTATCCAATTTCCTCTTCACACACACTGAAATTGCAGAAACTGTTCACAGTAAGTGAGAGCCAAACAGTCCCAAACTGCAGTAAAAGCAGGAAAAATGTCCCTGTCACCAGAAGACAGCAGGTTGGCGAGTAATGTTTTCTTTCACCTAATCGAGGATTTTCTAGAGCTTATGGGGAGACCTGTCGATGTTGTCGTCCTCATATTCATCAGAGATCGAGCTAATTCTACGCAGATGGGCATGCTCTTGCATGATATTGTGATGCAAGTTGAACTTTCTAACCATCAACAGAACTATTTGAGAAGATTTTAAACTTTCCGCCGAGGGACAGATCGAGAGAACAGTGCCAGAGATTTCATTTTTTTATTTTTATACTGACAAGGACACAGCATGTCTTCGGGAATTAAACAAATCAGAGGCGTAGATTGGGAACTAATATATTTTGAACATGCACAGTAAAGAGACCTGCTGAATTATTGCATGATTT
>CM030325.1:1026429070-1026467135 GCA_002915635.3 Ambystoma mexicanum | reverse complement strand
CATGGAGGACCGCAGTGAACTAAACCATATCTGGGACAGCACATGCACATTTGGGAAACAACATCTGGTACCAGCGTATGAAAGAAGTTGGAAGACGAAAGTTCAGAGGGGAATGTTTTGTTTGTGCACTCCTATCGTACAGCATGGGGAAGTCGAAGATCTTCATAGCTGTAGAAATTGATGTCCTGACAGCACCGTCTTTCACACGTAGCAATGTGCAAAACCAGAGGCCAGTTCATGGTAGTGATGCCTCACTGAAATGGGTAACTGAAGAAACCGACCCAAATGAAGACAGTTATGTCCCGGACATAAAGACAAGAAACAATGGAAAGACAAAATACATTGTGATCAGATATGAGAAGCCTTGAGTTAAAGGAGCAGAGATTAGAAGAGAAGCAAATCAAACAAATGAATGTCCAAGGAAAAACTCCGGAAGACACTCAAAGTTGGAAAAACAGAGGCCAGATGCAGATTTGGGGAACAGTGCTTTCACCAGACGAATGGGAGAAAGGAGTAGTGATATGCAGGGCATGGACGATCCTTGGAGCCTGCAAAGAAGCTATTGAAAATGCACAAAGGATATGCAAACCATTATGGCCAAAGCTTTTAAAACTGCTACCATGGGTTAAAGACAGAGGAGGACCCTTGCAGATAGTGCCACTGCAAAGCCCAAAACTATACTTCAGGACTAATGGCACAAGAGAAATGTGAGAGAATCAGATCTGTGGATGATTGTTTGATGCTCCAGGAATGGTGCATGGAACTGCAGTAATTATGGATCATTATTGGGCATGTGGATACAAAGCATATATCAGACTGCCGAAAAACTGGGGAGGTATATGCACAATAGTGAATGCCCATGTTCCAGCGTTGGTGATTCCGAAAAGTGACCTGAACATTGACAGTTTCCTGAAAGCAGATGCTCACCTGAGGAAGAAGAGATCTGTGTAACTGATGAACCGAGTAAAGAGAGAAAACTACTTTTCTGTCAAATCAGAAGAAGCTTTTCATGCAATCCCGTATGAACACAGGCTGTTCAGCCTCACCTCATCAGTGTTCACTACAATCTTCATGCCAAGATTTGAATTTGGAGCAAATACTAAATGGTTGCAGATAACCAGATGGGAGTTACTGTAGAGCATCAACACAACCATAAAGGGATTCAACACTATCAAAGAAGAGTTAAGGGCAGTCTGACGGATGGCTCTCCAGAACAGCTTGACATGATCACAGCTATGGATGGAGGTGTTTGTGCAAAAATTGGAGAATCATGTTGTACATTTAATCCATCTCACGATGAAGAACATGGAACTCTAATGGAGGCCATAGGTATGCTGATGAAACTACAGAATCAAATGATTGATGAAACTGATGAAGTAGATGATGACAGTTGGTTTGGATCACTATTCTTGTGGGTTCCTCAATGGATGGCAGATGGATTCAGTTTCCTAGGAGCGCTGCTAGTGATGATATTGCTAGGATACTGTGTTATCAAGATAATAATCTCTCAGTGCCAGAAAACAGCAAAAAAAAGCCAAAGAGATGAAGATCATGTTTGATGTCGAGCCAGGATGGAATGCGAAGACATGACTGATGAAGAAATAAGAGACTTTGTGAAGGCCAGCATTCACACACCAAAAGGAACAAAGTTTCTATATCCCAGGAAGCATAGAAATTATGTGGGAAGATGGGTTTACTAAAGCCCAAATGGAAAGTGTCAACTGATGAGGTGGAACAAGGACGGACACGTGAGAACAGCAGGAAGTTTAAAAGGAGTGATAAAGATAATGGGCCTCATTACACGGTAGACGGAGAACCATGGTGCTGTTAGCGCCATGGTTCATGCCGGTAAAACACTGGCACCGCCTTGGTGGAAAGGGGAATTACCGCCCCATTCTAAGGTTGGTGGGGCGGTAATTCCCCCTTCCACCATTGCCCTTCCCCATTCCCATTTTTGCCCCACAGGGCATAATGGGAATGGGGAAGGCGCTAATTACGGTACTGCAAATTGCGGTACCGTAATTAGCTCCCTGGGTCCCTTTGCGGGTTGGTTTTTAACACCTGCAAAAAGCAGGCGTTAAATTCCCCATCCCGCAAAGGGACCTCGTAGTAAGGCGGTAAGGATTTACCGGTACCGGTAAAATACCGGTACCGGTAAACCCTTACCGCCTACTGTGTAATGAGGCCCATTGACCCCAAGAGACATTACTTCAGACCATCATGTATAGACCCAGAAGATGAAGAAAGAATGGACCCAGGCGATGAAGTGAAGGTGAATACAGAGGAACCAAAGAAGATCGATCCCAAGAAAGAGGTGAAAGTGGTCGATGAATCGCCCAGAGGGGGAAGTGAGGAGGACCCAAATGCGCCCGCACTCCACCTGTCCATTTTGAAGTACCAGGAACGTTCACAACGAAATATGTGAGAATTGATGAGCAAATAAACCAGCAGAGAGCCACAGTGGGGCTCTGTCAGTACCTATAAGAAGAACAGCACCTATTGAAGTACCGATACCAAGGAAACCATGGACAATAAGGTACCCAATGAGAAAACCATATCAACAAATTAAACAAAATGAAGGTCGTCTAAGTACAGTCCCTGAAGAAACAAAAAAGGTCTTAATGGAAGACGAATGGTGACTTCACGAGAACCCGGACTGACTCACATATAGAAGAAATGACGAACAGAAAATGACGTAGAGATGAAACGCCATGTGCTAGGGATATCATAAACCTAAAGTGAAAGGACGATGTTAAACGTAAGAAGCTTACGCCATGAGCATGGTAAAGATATTCAACCAGTTTACGCATGTACATATGCTTGGAACCGCAAGAAAGCTAAGAAAATCGTGCGGCTTGCTATGCTTAGTAGAAAGATAGTGCAGCAAGCGCCACCTATACATATCTACCTCAAAAGAAGTATGTTATATAAGTATACTTCCACTTTGCACAAGAAGCAGAATTAACCAAAGTGTTACTAAAGGCCACACGAGAAGAACTTCATATTTAGCAAAATCAAGAATAAGCAGCATAAACAAAAACTCAGCAGAGGCAACAGTGCAGAAAACCAGGTCGTATCAGTAGAATAGACGAACAGTAGCTACAATTAATTGAAGCTAAGAACAGAATATCCTGCTTCAGAAAGGTCAAGATAAGAAACTGAAGGCAGGTGGTGGGTGAAACGAAAATCAAATACTCAAATTACACGAAGAAGAGGCAAATTCACGGTGTCTGAATCACGTGGTCAACTGCACAAGGAGAAGTTGGACTTTCACACCTACGCATGGCAACAGGCCAGGCGAAGATATCAGAACTTTTCCAGACAGGAGATGCAGTCTTGAGGCCAACCACAGTGAAATGATTGACACATGGCCACTAAAGTGATGATTGATCGTAAAAATAATTGGAGTTAGGGGGGCACCCTGCACCTGGCCGACTATTCTGCTGCTGCTAAGCAAAGTAAAACAGTATGAGTGGGTTTGGTGCCAACCCAATCACAAAGGACCAAGTAATCTACGGTCCTATAGGTAGTAGTACCAATAGGACGTCGTATTTTAGTGACGTCTACAGCAGCCATTTTGAAGGACAGGCTTAGAGGCCCACCTGACAGTGTATACCCAGTCCCCTTACTCCGTTACCATATACAGATATAGTACCTTATATTAAAGTTACCTTTCCTGAACCAATAGAAGTGCATGCCATCTTTTAAGTGTTACACATCAATGATGATGAATTTTCACTATAAATGTTATGTTTTTATGAAGATCGTTGGAGTTGTGAAGCGAGAGAGAAAATCACGCATCCGCTGATATTCATGAGACTCCCCTTTTTTGCACTTTTCATTAAACAGACTCCCTTTGCCAAACCGTCGAGTTGTCATTATTGATTTGGTGTTGAGTATTAATCTGCACCTCATCCATCTCAAGGGTGCTGCTATCTTGTCCTAAATTGTTCTGGGCAAACCCCGACTCTATGGGCCGTTGGGGTACCGGAGCACAGACGACTCAGCCACTTCAAACAGGGTGTATAGTGAAGGCATGCCGCTGTACGCTCATGCCAGAATGAATACAACCCACTTGCTAAAAAAGCCAAGAGATTGCTTGCAAGGATAACACGTTTTATTCGTACAAAAGGTATAGGTGCAAGCAAAGGACTCTGCTGCTCGTGAACGTTCTGCCAGTGACATTATAAGGGTACATAGCATCATCAGTGACATCATTACATACAGTTGGAATTTGCACGGCTGGTTGGCGAGACCCTATGCATGGGCCTGCTCCATAGGGGATGCCAGGCTATGATTGGCTCCAGTTTAGTCCGCTTGTCTCCCCTCACGTGGGGTCAGCTAGGCTAGTCTCTTCAGGGACGTAAGGTCAGGCTTTTCACATGTTGATGTTCCAGGATTACTATTGTACAATACACTACTACATCATTATGGCATGTACCTGGAAACATCGGGAGTCGGCGGGGGAGGGGGGAATCATGGTCATGCTGACCCACACATTCTATGCTCGGTTCATATCGCACTCTACGCACCCAAGGCTTTAGCCCTCGTTTTGAGCTATAATGCATTCCTCCCTGTACCTCGTACTACAAAGAGTGTATTAATGGGGTAATGTGAACTGGTCCTGTTTGTCTAGATCGTTTATGGCCATTGGGTTTATGGTTGGTGGTCTGGGGGTAACCTATTATCGAGGGGTCTTAGGCTGGGACAGTTGTGGGTGTTACAACTCCTGGTTGGCTGGGTGGGGCTTGGAGACCTCCTTTGGTCTGGCAGTGATGAATGTGCGAAGAGAGCAGCTTGGCTCTGCCTCGTGGCCTTGCAGGGCACATTCCTTTGCAACAGTTAAAGAACAAATGGTGAAGCCTCCATGGGAATTAGCAGCGCAGGTTCTTCTACCATCTGCGCTTGGGCGTGTTCAGGTTTTTCGATCAAGCCTAGATTTACCACGTGGCCATGCAAGACTTAGGGCCTCATTACACGGAAGGCGGTAATGGTTAACGCCACCGTTAATGGTAACGGTGACCGTTAACCATTACCGCCTTACTACGAGGTCCCTTAGCGGGTTGGTGCTTTAACGCCTGCTTTTTGCAGGCGTTAAAAAACCAACCGCTAAGGGACCTCGGAGCTAATTACGGCACCGCAAAATTGCGGTGCCGTAATTAGCGCCTTCCCCATTCCCATAGAGCCCTATGGGGCAGAAATGGGAATGGGGAAGGGCAATGGCGGAAGGGAGATTTACCGCCCCACCAACCTTGGAATGGGGCGGTAAATCCCCTTTCCGCCAAGGCGGTGCCGGTATTTTACCGGCATGAGCCATGGCGCTAATAGCGCCATGGCTCACCGCCTTCCGTGTAATGAGGCCCTAAATGTGTCTACCATAACTACAAAATGGCGTCTCTTTCTATGCGAATACTATGCCTATACATCTGTAATTCATGCAATATTGTGTTTGTGCAGGGTCTCTTATCACTTCCCTCTCCCCCCTGGTGCATCGCACCTCCGTCTACTGGACTCGCCTCACTCTAAAGCGCCTAGGGTGGTGGGACGTGTTCATTTCCTTCCCTGAAATAGTATTATTCAATACTGGATGGCCACTAACAATCTGTGTCTCAACAATGTCAAAACTGAGCTGCTAATTATGGGCACCCCTACTGCCTCAAAGGCCTAGATCCCACCTTAGCCTCCTTCCTCGTCGACGGCATATCTATATCGGTTTCTAAACATGTCAAAGACCTTGGTATTCACCTTGATGCAGAACTCTCAATGAACAATCACATCAATGGCCTTGCCTCTTCCACAACTGACACCGATAAGCTCATCTCTCTGAGCCAACAATTCTCAGCCCTGAAAACTGCCTCACACTTGCCAGAGCCATCATAAGCAGAAAACTGGACTACTGCAACGCCCTCTACATGGACACTTCATCGAACAAAATCACCAAATTACAACTCCTACAAAACAAAGCTCTCACTGCAGCCCTGGGCCTACGGTGATCAGACCACACATGTCAGGCACCGGACGACAGGTCAATTGGCTTCCCATCAAAGCCTACATCGAATTCAAGATTCTGACCCTCACACACAGGTGCATCTACAAAGAGGACCCTCTCTACCTGAACAACTGCTTCGTCCTGAAACTCCATGTGCCTACTGCATTCCTCCTCCAGGCTCTCGCTTTCCAGTCCCACATTCAATTGCAAAAGAGCCAGAGGCACATGCTTCCTTGCCACTGCTCCCTCCAAACATCAGAAACAAACGTGTCTACTTGACCTTCAGAAAACTTGTAAAAACATAGCTCCTTAACAAACATGACTAACTTGGCCTTGACACTGTTCCCTCTGTGCCTCCTACCTGCCTGCTCAGCACTATTATTTACCTGTACACAGGCTGTGATACCCTTGGGTTTCGGTGTTAAACAAATGTGATAAATAAATAACTAAACTGTTTTTCTAGTGTAAACATGCACATATTACATTATTATTTAATTGCGTGCATAAGTAGGGTACAATCTCTTACGACCGGCTGCAAGAATAACATGCCCAGGTTTGAGAGGTTAACCAGGTAAATCCACCCTAATGCCACCATCACACAAAGACAGCGACTGATTTTGACCTGTTTTGACAGTGGTATTGCTATGTATAAAAGATGGCAGGATTTGAGAACTAACAATTTTTAAAGGCAAATTGCTCTGAGATTACATTGTTTGCCAAAGATCACACACTTTGGTTGAACGGCGTGCTACAAGTCCCTTGTTTTATGACGGTTTCTTGGTGAATGTTGGGATACATCACATAACCCCGACTAACCACATTTAAGCAGCACAGAAAAGAGGAAAATATGACCAGCTGCAAGAATAAAATATGTGGAGGTACTGTTGCCCCCATAGCGAAAATCAAAAGCTGGATTTGCAATTCCAAGTATGAGCAGCTCTTCACCCACAGAGAACTGCTCTTTTCAGGCTAGCCCCATGCAGCTTGACCTTTAAACCGCAATACTTTCAATGAATGACAGAAGCCCGGTTTAAAAAAATGCAGATGCTGTGTGTTTTTGAGCGTAAGGCCCTTTGGGTATCGTGCATGCAATGGATGGGATGCAGAGTTACTCCGACACCAAATAATTAAACCAACTCAGGAAGATGGCAGGGGTGCTGTTTTATTAGCAATTAAAACAGGAAGTTACAATGCACAACAAACGGATGTTTCGCTCGCAGCTCTCAATGCATTTCACATAAAAACGTCCTTTATACTAAAAATAAGTCAGCTCTGATGTCATACTACGTGGCAAATAAGAGAAACCGACGAGGGATTGTGAATGGTCAAGGTGGAACATCTAAGTATACTTTCTATAAGCGGTGGATTGTAATTTGATATCTACTGTCGAGTGGACAATGTATGCCTACCTCTAAACATGTCATCTTCAACAATATTAAGTACACATTAAATCTTGGGTCTGCAAACTATAAGGCCCTTCGTTACACGTCCCTCTATAATTGGTTGGTTCGCTCGTGCCATGTCTGGAACATTCGGTTCACTTAGCAGCACGTAAGCTCAGACCCGGTGCCAGGAGGTGGACTTGACTTTACCTTCCTATCCAATTAGCCAAAAATCTTTCATCACCCATGCCTTCTGCCATGAAGACTGTCTTTGAACTCCGACTTACAATGTATTCTTGTTTCTGCAAATATATGGGAGTGCGAGCACGCACTATCGTTGATCTAGGACTCCATGCTCAACTCTATTTCCATCCTTGGTTCATGTGACAGGAGGCCACAATTTGGTCCATTTTGCAGCATATAAATGTCTTCAATGAATAAAACGTGGCACGTTTGGTGTTCTTTCTTTGCACCTGAACAAGGGATGATTCAGCTTCACACGATTACTGCCTTCAAGAATAGATAACCAGTCTTGGCTGCTTTGACCTTGGTACCAGGCCAGACAGCCTCGCCATTCTTACTCTTGCTGCGACACAGTTCTCAACCTTTCTTTCCTTGGGTCCTGGCTTACTAAATTCATGACACCGATGTCCAGTTTCTTATACAGTGGCAGTTTCACCTAAAATCTATTCACTACACATAGCCAACTTCTGTGATCACGTAGTCTACTTGCGTACAGCAGCTGTACAGTTATTGAACGGCTTCCATTTTCAGCAGTGCTTCACACACATGCAATCTTCTTTTCTGCATATTAAAGTTTACTCGATTCTTAACTTTGTCATCCGTTTCCGCCGGATGCATGCATTCCCTTCGGCCAGTTTTCTCAGGGTGTCGCACTTGTCTCTTGCTACGTCACTACCTTCTCATTCACTCCTTTTCATATTCCTTCAGGGAGTTCCTCCCTCAGATTGTCGTCTCTTCGGGATACATTTGATAGGGTTTTCTCAGAGGATATTTTCTTTGAACTATTCACTGTGGTATGGTCACAACAGCGTTTGTCAAGCCTGGCACAATTTCCTGAACAGGTGTGCAGTTGCTCCTCTACATTCTCCTTGTGTGTTATGAAATATTTAAACTAAGAAAACACACAGCATATGGTACTGTGGACTGTCTCCCTCCGTGCAGTAACCCGGGCTCACCGAGCAATGAGAGATTTTGAGAATGCTAAATTCTATGGGTCTCATCAAGATGTTGGTGGTATGCCGGCAGTAATAGTGCCGGGATACTGCCAATGTAAATAGCGTTACTGCTACTCAGCCCAGTGCAATTTGCGCTGGATCCCGTGTAGTGGTCAGGCGGTTAAGCCCCATTCCCATTGGATCTATTGGTTCTATGGGGCTGTCAGCGCCATTAGCGGCGAATAAAATGCCCTCTCTGCTAGCACAATCACCTCTAGCTCAGAGCAGGAGGTAAATGCATCCTGGCAGGTCCCAACTCGTTATTGGGCAGCCCCTAAATGCAGCGGTAATAGCGTACTGCCGCATTTAAGGGATAAAACCCAACTCCTGATGAGTCCCTAGTTCTCTGTGTATTTGCCAGTCTTGTCCTAATGAAGGACCGAATCCAATGGCCGCACGGAGCGCAACTCACAGTACTGCCCTACTGTTAAACGATGCCAGACCAAAAGTTCACTTGACACACTCTGTACTGCAGGGCTCTGCAACCTGTTTGCTCTCAGATGTTTTAGACCACGACTCCCCTGATTCCTCACCATTGGAAACAACAGGGAATCCAAATGTTGCAGACCCTGCTATGATATCACATGATAAGTTATTTATAACGCACTTAATACCCAGAGGTTTCTAAGCGCAGACCCTGGATCGAACCTGTTTGCTCAGTGTCGTCTTTCTTCCAAGGCGAGCATGTTGCCGCTGAGTTATCCACCGAGAGGAGGTTAGCTGATGCTGCTCTCGAGCTCGGTCTGCACTTTAAACAGTAACATGAAAAATAAAATGCCTTTGTCCATATGTGCCTCATTAATGTATTAATGTATTCATTCATCTACACATTAAGCTGTACAGTCTATACATTTTGAGGAGGTAAGTACTCTCTTTTGCTAGAAACTGCCTTTTAACTGGGATGGCTTCATCAACTTGGGGCACATGCAGTTTCTGGGCACCCACAAGACTTTCAGGACATTGGTCCAGGGGTCCTCTTTACAGCTGGCCTCATTATTCAGGCACTGAATTTCTCTTGTTTAGCAATGGCCTGTAGGTCCCCGGTGTAGATAGAAGCAGGCTGCAAGAATGCAGCTGTGAGCCAAGCCCAGGTGGTTGCAGAAAGCCACCTCTAAACACAGTGAAACGATTCCTGCTGCCCAGTAGGAATACAGACAGACATTCTCCCATGGCCGGCAGTAGAAGGTGGCCAAAAAGCAGTCCACTGACATCACCTTATTGTAGAGCACCTATGGTTACATCCTATGGTTACATCCAGCGGAAGAGGGAGGCTTCTGAGCTGTGAGGCTTCCTCTTACTTCCCAAGGAAGTCCAGCCCAATAATGATAGCTGGGAGGGCTGCTTGCCCTGAGGATGCCGAAGCCTCTCCACGGCTGCATGAAAGTCCAAAGTCTAGCTGCGAAAAGGGCATTCACTGCCAAATGCAGACATTATTATTATTATCATTATTATTATTATTATTATTATTATTATTATTATTATTATTATTATTATTATTAATAATTTTCTTATTACACACCACATGCCCATGGTCCTCAGGGCGCACACTGACCACCTACCCCGGTTATTGATACCTGCGTTAGAGCTGTTACCCAGCAGGGCCACCTCCAGCTCTGACCAAGCAGCAAACTGAACCTCTAGACTGGACAATGAATGCAAATGAGCAAAGTACTTCTTATTACCATAGACCCAACTCACCTCCTTTGTCACTGCACCCATCGAATGAGATGCACCTCAATATTTATTTCAAAAAGCTTAATACTGGCATCTGGCCCCTGCCTTTGATGCTCATCCTTAACTTGACGGTCAATTAGAGGGGGTGGGGTCCTGCCATTCTCCTGTTGGTTGTTCTCTGCATCACAGGGCACTGTGGCATACCCCTGTGCGTATGCATGCATGCGTGCATGCGCACGCATGCACGCACGCACGCACCCGCTCTTGAGGTCGATGACTACACCACAGGCTACCGTAAGGTCTCGGTGCCCAGTAGAACCTGGCTCTTTAGCCTCGTTACAACCCGATCTATAGATGCAACACCCTCACCGGCGTAACACATAACCCCAAGCATTCATGTGTAACCAGTGTCATTTGTTATCCTGTATACTCCTGTGTAACTGTTCCATGTTTCAGCGTCTTGATGCCTGTGGGCTTAGTGCGCTATAGAAATGTAAAAAAATAAATAAATAAGCAGTTTCGGCCACCAGTGCTCCCATTTCACATAGCCCCTGAGAGAAAAATGATCTGGGCTGGTTAAAGGAGAATGGAGCAGGTGAGAGGATGAGGGACTAGAGTGCGGAGCATTAAGGGCCTAGTCTACTGTTTCCCAGCACTCTGCAGATGGTGTGGTTCTGGTGGCTGATCTACAATGTGTCAGAAAGAAGAAAAAGCTGGCAGGGCATGAAGTCTGTGGCCCAGATGTGTAGCTAATACATGTATAGCCATGGTGACTTGAAAGTGCTGGTCCAACTGCTGTTGCCAGGTTACTTGGAGAACTCTGTCCTGTTCCTGTCAGGTTGTTATAGTGTGCTTGCAAATCCAGCAGGGGCATGATGGGCCAAGCTTCCTCAAGACCCCCGTCTCCCAAAGGGAGAAGACACCTCACATTTCCCATGATGACAGAGTGAAGGGTTTGAGTCACTCCAGTGACTTACCTCACTCTTCCCATAGCGACAGAGGAGGGAGAATGAGGAACTCGTGGGTTTTGCATCTTCCAATGATGACAGTAGGAAAAGATTGAGGCACTCGGCGGACTTGCCTCACTCTTCCCATTTTGGACCGTTCATGACTCCCATAAGCCTTAGCAGGTTACAGTAATGTCTGAATAACCACACTGAGCCTTTCCCACATCTGTTAAACAGCATATGCTTGTTTTGCTCCTCTTGGGGTACAATGTATCTATTTGAGACAGAGACAAAGCGAGAGCATGCGAGAGAGGTGACTTTGGGAGCTAGAGACATGGGACCTGTCTGCGAATGGCCAGGCTGAGGAGTGTAGCGTTGCAGGATGTTTGCTTTGTAAGGCCTACTCCCGCCTTCCCCCAACTAAATGACTCCCTGCTAAGATCTCCTACCACCTTACACTACATACACAACTCCCCCACAGACAGCCACCACAGGCCTAGCCATTAGCACATCAACACTAACCGAGCCACGACTAAGCTCTCCTCGTTAGCGCTCTCTCACTCTCCCACATCAGCAGATAACCAGACCCAAAGGGCTGTAGTCTATCAAATCGTGTGCTTTTTCCTATGGATAACATGCTCCAAAGTTTCTATGCAAATGCATATTGGCACTCAGGAACTGGGTACCTCCGACCTGCACCCATCAAACACCAAAGATTTTGCATCTGTGCTGCATTGTCCACTGTCCTCCAACAAATGAGCCGAGCCCCCTTTTTTAAGAAGGCCAGTCCTGAGGGTGATGCGTCAGACCCAAAGGCAAAAGTCCAGTACATGTATTGCATAGAAAAGAAATAACTGTAATCATGGAGGGATAATGCCACACTGCATGTACTTGAGTTTGTAGCACTTTTGAAGTTGTAAAAAAGAACTGCAAACAGGAACAGGGTGCACCAAGTGCCTATGAGCAAAAGAGTCTCTCTACTCTCTTCTACTTCCTTCGAACTGCCACCCTTCGAAACCCTCACAAGGAGACTGCCGGCCTCCATTGCTCCTGGGTTCTATGGTGGCATGGCCACCACATGAACCATTCACTAAAATGTAAGTAACATGACATTTTTATTTTATTTATTGCATATTTGTACAACAAATGATGTTTTAATATCCACAAGACAAAAAAAGTGGGGGGGCAATGGAGAAAGATAACAATAACAGTCCTACTAGGCCTTGTGACATTCAGATCGTGCAAGTGAAGTAACAAGAAGTGCGAAGGAGGGGTGGTGGGGCAGAAGTGCCAGTCTGTGTGAAATGCGAAGTGCTAGAATGGGAAGGGGAGTGCACGGTAAAGAGAAGAGAGTGCAAGTGATGGGTGGGGCTAAGAGGGGAGAAAAAGGGCCACAGGGATAGGAAAAGGGAGGCCAGGAGGGAAAGTGCCAGGGATTGCATGGGGTGCAGGGTGAGGGTCCACATGCTAATTGCGAGAAGGGGGTGGACTGGGCTGGGGTGGTAGTGCCCTGTAGAACTCGGAGGGAACCAGGCATCCAGTCACTGCGGCAGACAGTGGTGTTAGCAGGGCAGGGGGAATTTGACCATCTGCACGGTGGGTGGTGCACTCACCTGGGTTTTTTCTGATATTTTTAAAAGAATTTAAATGATGGGAGATCAACCTCGAAAAATGTATGGAGCAAATCCACACACATGTTTTCAGACTCACAGCATGACAAACACATAGATCTGTGTACTCTGGGTGAACACAGTCTACAGGCACCCCACCCGTCCCATTTTGTTGTAATGTGACAGCCAGGAGTACAGGAAGGCATCTCAAGAGGAGCAGGGCAAAACCTTCCGCCGGCCATAGTCAGTCTAATTAACTCAGGAGGATAACTGTCACAGGAGGATAGCTCTGGGCAACAAGCTCACCTTGGAAGCATGATGATGCAGAACAACACAGGTTCGATCCCCGGTCTGCACTTAGAAAACACTGGGTATTAATGGCATTATAAATAACCAATTAATAATAATAATAATAACTATCAAAAACTCCATGGATCCGCCCTGTCCATAGGCAGTCCGGCTTGTGGCAGTGCATACTGATGAGAATAAATTGAAGCAGGCTTGCGAGAGGCATGGGTGCAGAGCTAACAAAGGGCAGGAAACCCCAACACCTTTTTTATATGCATCTGTGTCAACCTGAAGTCAGCTCCCACCTCTCAATATCAAGGGCAGTGAAGTGTCATGTCTGGTACATGTGTTTACAGTAGGCAACCCCCGCAGGGGGTCCCCCATTCAGAGGGTAGGAGTATGTGATTTGATGGAGACAGGCAGTCTGTTCTTGCCACAACTTCAAGGGAGACCTGCCTTTCATCAGGAACCACAGAGAGCTTCATTAACCAGAGAGAATCTTTGATCCATAACAGACAGGAAGATGGGTGGGACTTACTAGTACATGTTTTCACCCCTTTACCTTCCCTGTTGTAAAGCTCTCTGGTTATGACCTCATGTATAACTGAAGATTGTTGGGGGGACCCAGGATTGGTCTTTAAGGTAGGCTAAGCCTACACCAATCACTGGGGCCCATTTGACGTTAAAAAATGGTTGAGCCCCTCTTTTGACAGATCCTCTGAAGACTTTGCAAGGAGTAACAAGAAGTACTCATTTGGATCCTTGTTGAAGGTACAGTCTGGCTTACAGCTTCCATCAGTGAAGGAAGGCCAATATTTCCAAGAGGGAAGCAAGATCCCTCCACTAAACATCTCCCAGGGAACAGAGGGAAATACTGAATCCAGAGGACCCTATAGCAGCTCCAGAACTGGTACCCAGCCAGCACACAGCGTGCCCTGCTAGGTTCTGCAGCAAGCTTCCTAAATGGGAAGTGCCAAAGAGTCTCTGAACCAAACCAAGGACAAGGTAGCTGCCTGCAACAGTCTCCTCAGCACTGGCCCGTCCCCGTCCGCCTTAAAGATGGACACAAGCCCAGCAAAGAAGTTAGGAGGAGTGCATCGACAAGCATCTACCAGCGTCTATCTGAAAGGCCATTTTCGAGACAGTCGAGTCACTTGAGCTTCAACCGACTGCACCACTGACTGTTGTCACGCCGTAGTCGCTAAAGCCATCCGACATTCCTCAAACAGTGTTTCAGAACTGCCAACTGTTAAGATGGATTTCTGAACTCAGACCGTGTGGGCAGATGTTCAGAGGGCCAGCCAGTTTCTTGGAACAGGGTAACCTCTCCAGACCAATCAAGGTAGCTATGGCAGGCGGTCAAGACTAAGTCTGAGGAGGGTTGAGGGTGACTGAAAGACCTCAATGAACACACAAAGCAAGGACACTTACAAATTATGCCAGACAGGTGTTATATCAAAAATATAGACACATTTATTACAAGGCCTTTGTAACATACACCATAGCAAAAGAATCACAGTAAACAAACACATCACAATAAATACAGTATATATACAAGACCATTGGGGTCTAAAAGGTTACATGCAGAAAATATGTCGACAACCAAGAGGGGAAGGAAATAGGCAGTGCAGATATTCTTTAGGACTAGTTCAATATCAACATTACACCTAGCTAAGAGGCAGTCCAAGCCCTAAGAAGAGAGGAGCCTTGTGCTCAATAGTACATGCAATGCAAGTGCACGCGGTTGTGCCAATGGGCAGAATAGGGTCTCTTCAGGGGTCTCTAGCAGCTCGGGAAGATGGATGTGGTGATGCAGAACAAGTTCCCACTATTCAAGAACGTCCTCCACTTGAAGGCAGAGGCGGTTCGAGAGTTTGGGATGAAGTCGCTATTTCGCAATAGCAGTGGAAAGGAGAGGGACCCCCTAGGGGCCACCAGTTTGGGTATGGAGTACTCACTGGTCCCCGATGAAGCAGACCCAAACTTCACCAGTTCAGTCCACTTCGTTTGCAGACTCGAATGCAGCAAAATGGACATCTCGGCACCTTTCAGTTCCTGAGTTACAGCGATGATTCACAAACGGGACAGTGGTGATTTCTCCACTCTAGGTGGATGAATCGACCCAGTTTCACAGCAGCAGGCTTCAGGGGCAAGAGGGTCACAAATGCAGCGGACTTGCAAAGGACGTTGCCGCGGCAGGGCAACACGGTAACCACGTTTACTCTGGTCCTGGCGCACTTGTCTCACTTCAGACCTGGGAATGCCAAGTGTATGAAATTCGGTGTGAGGATGTTGGGGACACAGAGCTAGCAGTATACAAAGTTTCGAGGGCCTCCTTGAAACAGCGGCGGTGACAGAGCAAAGCAACTGGGTAAGCTGGTCAGTCCACTGGTTGGCCCAGGGGCACTTCTGAGAAAGCTTGCTTGCAGGGTTTGATGAAGTTGCCGAGAATAGTTGGTCCACTATTAATCCAATGGGTCAAAGCGTCTTCACATTCCTTCTAGGACGATCAGATGCAGAGGGGTCCCACGGGACGGCAGCGGGCTCAGGGTGCCAAACCTTCCAGCGGGTCACCAGCGGTTCCTCGACTCGGCTTCGTGTTGCAGGATACTTGGATCTTATCCTTTGTTCAATGAGAACTCAGGAGATCGACATGGTAGTGGTGTTTTCAACCTCCTCTTATCCAAAGTTCCCTTTGTGCAAAAACGGAGAGGTCCCATTGGGAGATCTGCTCACAAACACACACTCCATACGTAGACCAATCACGGACCACGGTGGTCCCAGGCATTCATGGCACTCCAGACTCTCTGGCACCCAGGATGTGTATTGGAACCAGATGTTCCAGCCCACTTCCTGGAGGCACACACACAAGACATGCAGAAGCCTGCGAAAGCATTGGATTCGCGGGAAAGTGCATGACCAAATAAGGACTGACCCGGGTCGACTCAACCTGGGGAAAGTGAAGGGGCAAGATGGCCAAAGGACAGTACAAAGAACCTTGTGGCACGGCCATTTTGGAGCCTGGCCACCTATTCGTGCCAAATACAGTTAATACGGTTAACATGGCAGGAAAGGGTTAAAAATAATGCGAAAAGATAGCTGCAACCAGTCCTGTCCATGACACATCTGCACAGTTCATAAAAAGTCCAGCGAGAGTATCTAGGGCCTTTGAAAATGACTATAGACCCAAGGGTGCTGTATGGTAAAATACATTGTACACTTGTTACATGTTGCACAAAAGTTGCAACATGAGGAAAGGACTAAGGGAATCAAAGTCTCCCAGTACTGACTGTCTTAATGGCATGTCAGTTTCCCCATAAGAAGTGAGCGAATGCCCAGAGGAGTGCGGCTGAGGGCTGCGCTTCTCTGGCAAAGTCAGTCAATGGTGTCTAAAACAGCAGCAAAAAGCTTTGATGGTTTAGAAACCGATATTCATCCTTGACCACTGGTGCCCTGAAGTTGATTTGTTACAGGAGAGGGAAGGAAGAAGAGTCTTGAGCTTCTGGAACTTCAGGAGATCTGGCTCAAGCCTGAGAGGGGCAGGGATACCATTCCAGAGGGGGCTCCTGCGGAGGAGAGAGATCTACCCCCACTCTCTGCTTAGAGAAGCCTCTGATTTGCAGAGAGTTGGATCTAAATGAGTGAAGGAGGTATTTAGGGGGGGGAGTTGGATCTAGGGAGGCCGGAAAGCCTTGTGGATGATGCAGAGGGTCTTGAAGCTGATCCTGGCAGCAACCGGGAGCCAGTGAAGAGATGTTAAGGCTGGAGAGATGTGTCCCTGGCTTGAGTACAAGCATAAACTGCCAGTCCTATTTTGATTAGTTGAAGGGGCGAAGAGGATAAACCACGATTGAGGGAGATGCTGTTGCAATAGTCCAGCCTGGAGAGAATCAGAGCACTGGAGACAATGAGTTTCTGGGGGAAGGTCAGGAAAGGGAGAATGCCTCTGAGGTTGTGCAGCTGATAGTGGGCCTTCTTGGCAAGGACTCTGTGATGTGAGGAGAGAAGGAGAGAGAGGAGTCAAAGATGACACCAAGGTTTTTTGCCACACAAGCGGGTGAGGGGAGTGAAAAGTGCAGGCCTTGGGAATCCCCAGATAACAGCTTGTCTAGAATGGAGTGTCGCTTAATCCTGATGCGTGCGTGGAGTAACCTGGACTTTTGTGATCAGATGGAGGAGGGGGTAGAGGGGTATTTTCTGAGCCATTGTAATACATTCGAACTGCTCACATGCCCCATATATATCAAGATAATACAGAATATGTTGAAGAGGGATTGGCAAGGGCTGGAAAAGAGCAGTCATGTTGCTTTGCGTATTGTTGCGTCATTGGAACTGCACAGCCGCGGTTGCTCTTTCAAAATGCATCCTGCTTGCTTGGTGATGCGGCACTCAATCCGGGGTATTTATTTATTGTTGAATTGCATTGCGTTATCTACGAACACGGGGCCTCCTTATGAGTTTGGTGGTGTGGTAAAAAAGTGGCAGTCATATCATTACCGCTAGTTTTGTTGCCAGTAACGGAATTACCGCCTCTTTTACCACACCACTGACTTTCCGAGTTTGGAGGTAAAATTAAGGTTTCATCTGCAGCATAATGGCAGCAGTGACACCTCAGCAAAAAACATGAAGGTGATGACTTGAAGGTTTACAATGAATCTTAATCTCTGGAAGTGAAACCTCAGCTTTACCTTAAACAAATGGGCAGATTTACCGCCAAATTCATAAACAGGGCCACGTGATCATCTTATTTGTGTTAGAGGCAGTGAAGGGGCAAGGATGAAAAGCAGGAAATTGGCTTCCTTCACGAACCCTAAGAGTGACACCCTCCGTCCCCCCAAACGCCACCTGTCACCCTGATGCTGTCATGTCATAACACTTAACTTCATCCTCCGCGTGTAAACAAGTGGTTGTACGAGCTTATAAAGCGCCGCTCGGCAAGCTGCCTTGCCTCAAGGCGCTGCAGGCAGGATCACGCCATTCTCACGCCCACTGTTCTACCGTCCTCTCTGCTGCCCTCATCAATCTGCTAAAACGCATTGCTCACCCACTGCAGTTCATAATTAAGTAGAGTTGGGTTCTCATTGCCAGAACATCAGCACTCTGTGTGTCAGCAGAAAGTGAATGAGTCTTCATTTCTGAGATGCAAGCAGTGGGTCAAGGGTTGGCCATTAATCCAGCGCTGCACTGGGCACTGGCCACTGGACATCAAGGGAGATGAGACATCAGGAGCTTGGCAGGGACCCGGCTGCCATGCGAGAAGGCTGGCAGGCCTGATATAGTCCCTGCCTTTAGAATACTTGAACATTCTAATTGACAAAGGCCCGAAGTGTCGCCCCCTTCCAGTGTCCCATACTTCCAGAGTCCCTCACTTCCAGTGTCGCCCCTTTCCAGTGTCCCTCCCTTCCAGTGTCGCCCACTTCCAATGCCAGCCACGTTCAGTGTTGACCACTTCCAGTGAGGGACACTTTCATTATCACGTACTTCCCCACTTCTTGGGTGACAATCAAAGTGGCCTATGCTGGGCCTGCCAACTTTCTCTGCATATGGCACCCAGTTCCAGAGACGCAGTGTCACCCACATCCATTATCACCCACTGTCAGCGTTGTTGCCTACTAGTGTCACCCACTTCATGATTCACCAACTTCCAGTGCCATCCACTTCCAACGTCACACAATTCCTGACAGACATTTCAAGTCTTACTCATTTCTACTATCATCGACGTCCAGGGGTGAGCAAATTCAAGTGTTGCCCCCTTCCAGTGCCACCGCTTCGGGTGTTGCCCGCTTCCATTGTTGGCATCTTCCTGTGATGGGAACTTCCTGTGCTGCCCCATCCAGCATCGCCCACTTCTCGGGGCAGCGATTTTCAATGTGGCCCACTTTTAGCCTCACCGCCTTCCAGTGTCCCCACTTCCAGCGTCCCCACTTCCAGTCTCACCCCCTTCCAATGTCGCCCACTTCCAGTGTCCCCACTTCCAGTGTCCCCCACTTCCAGTCTCACCCCCTTCCAGTGTCGCCCACTTCCAGTGTCCCCACTTCCAGTCTCACCCCCTTCCAGTGTCCCCCACTTCCAGTCTCACCCACTTCCAGTGTCGCCCACTTCCAGTGTCCCCACTTCCAGTGTCCCCCACTTCCAGTCTCACCCCCTTCCAGTTTCGCCCACTTCCAGTGTTCCCACTTCCAGTCTCACCACTTCCAGTGTCGCCCACTTCCAGTGTCCCCACTTCCAGTGTCCCCCACTTCCAGTCTCACCCCCTTCCAGTGTCTCCCATTTCAGTGTCCCCACTTCAGTCTCACCCATTCCAGTCTCACCCCCTTCCAGTGTCTCCACTTGCAGTATCCCCACTTCCAGTCTCACCCCCTTCCAGTGTCTCCACTTCCAGTATCCCCCTTCAGTGTCCCCCCCTTCCAGGTGTCGCCCACTTCTGGTGTCCCACTTCCAGTGTCCCCACTTCCAGTCTCACCCCCTTCCAGTGTCCCCACTTCCAGCTGTCTCCCACTTCCACCTCTTCCTGCACCTTCAGCTGTCTCCCCACTTCCACCTCTTCCTGCACCTTCAGCTGTCTCCCACTTCCACCTCTTCCTGCACCTTCAGTGTCCCCACTTCCAGTCTCACCCCCTTCCGGTGTCGCCACTTCCAGTCTCACCCCCTTCCGGTGTGCCACTTCCAGTGTCCCCACTTCCAGTCTCACCCCTTCCAGTCGTCGCCCATTCCAGTGTCCCCACTTCCAGTCTCACCCCCTTCCAGTGTCGCCCACTTCCAGTGTCCCCCACTTCCAGTGTCCCCACTTCCAGTCTCACCCCCTTCCAGTGTCGCCCACTTCCAGTCTCACCTCCTTCCAGTGTCGCCCACTTCCTGTGTCCCCACTTCCAGTGTCCCCCACTTCCAGTCTCACCTCCTTCCAGTGTCGCCCACTTCCAGTGTCCTCACTTCCAGTGTCCCCCACTTCCAGTCTCACCCCTTCCAGTGTCGCCCACTTCAGTGTCCCCACTTCCAGTGTCCCCCCTTCCAGTCTCACCCCTTCCAGTGTCCCCACTTCCAGTGTCCCCACTTCCAGTCTCACCCCCTTCCAGTGCTCACCCCCTTCCAGTGTCCCCACTTCCAGTCTCACCCCTTCCAGTGTCGCCCACTTCCAGTGTCCCCACTTCCAGTGTCCCCCACTTCCAGTCTCACCCCTTCCAGTCTCACCCCTTCCAGTGTCCCCCACTTCCAGTCTCACCCCTTCCAGTGTCCCCACTTCCAGTGTCCCCACTTCCAGTCTCACCCCCCACTTCCACCTCTTCCTGCACCTTCAGCTGTCTCCCCACTTCACCTCTTCCTGCACCTTCAGCTGTCTCCCCACTTCCACCTCTTCCTGCCACTTCCAGTGTCCCCCACTTCAGTCTCACCCCCTTCCAGTCTCACCCCCTTCCAGTGTCCCCACTTCCAGTGTCCCCACTTCCAGTCTCACCCCCTTCCAGTGTCGCCCACTTCCAGTGTCCCCACTTCCAGTGTCCCCCACTTCCAGTCTCCACTTCCAGTGTCCCCCACTTCCAGTCTCACCCCCTTCCAGTGTCGCCCACTTCCAGTGTCCCCACTTCCAGTCTCACCCCCTTCCAGTGTCCCCACTTCCAGTGCTCCCCACTTCCAGTCGTCACCCCTTCCAGTCTCACCCCCTTCCAGTGTCCCCACTTCCAGTGTCCCCACTTCCAGTCTCACCCCTTCCAGTGTCCCCACTTCAGTGTCCCCACTTCCAGTGTCCCCACTTCCAGTCTCATCCCCTTCCAGTGTCGCCCACTTCAGTGTCCCCACTTCCAGTGTCCCCACTTCCAGTCTCACCCCTTCCAGTGTCCCCACTTCCAGTCTCACCCCCTTCCAGTCTCACCCCTTCCAGTGTCCCCACTTCCAGTGCTCACCCCCTTCCAGTGTCACCCACTTCCGTGTCCCCCACTTCCAGTCTCCCCACTTCCAGTGTCCCCCACTTCCAGTCTCACCCCCTTCCGGTGTCGCCCACTTCTGGTGTCCCCACTTCCAGTGTCCCCCACTTCCAGTCTCACGCCCTTCCAGTGTCGCCCACTTCCAGTGTCCCCACTTCCAGTGTCCCCCACTTCCAGTCTCACCCCCTTCCAGTGTCCCCACTTCCAGTGTCACCCCCTTCCAGTCTCACCCCCTTCCAGTGTCCCCACTTCCAGTGTCCCCACTTCCAGTGTCCCTCACTTCCAGTCTCTGCCCCTTCCAGTGTCGCACACTTCCAGTGTCCCCACTTCCAGTGTCCCCACTTCCAGTCTCACCCCTTCCAGTGTCCCCACTTCCAGTCTCACCCACTTCCAGTCTCACCCCCTTCCAGTGTCCCCACTTCCAGTGTCCCCCACTTCCAGTCTCACCCCCTTCCAGTGTCCCCCCTTCCAGTGTCCCCACTTCCAGTGTCCCCCCTTCCAGTCTCACCCCCTTCCAGGTCGCCCACTTCCGTGTCCCCACTTCCTGTGTCCCCCACTTCCAGTCTCACGCTCTTCCAGTGTCGCCCACTTCCAGTGCCCCCACTTCCAGTGTCCCCACTTCCAGTCTCACCCCCTTCCAGTGTCGCCCACTTCCAGTGTCCCCACTTCCAGTGTCCCCCACTTCCAGTCTCACCCCCTTCCAGTCTCCCCCACTTCCAGTGTCCCCACTTCCAGTCTCACTCCTTTCAGTGTCGCCCACTTCCAGTGTCCCCACTTCCAGTGTCCCCCACTTCCAGTCTCACCCCCTTCCAGTGTCGCCCACTTCCAGTGTCCCCACTTCCAGTGTCCCCCATTCCAGTCTCACCCCCTTCCAGTGTCCCCACTTCCAGTGTCCCCACTTCCAGTGTCCCACTTCCAGTCTCACCCCCTTCCAGTGTCGCCCATTCCAGTGTCCCCACTTCCAGTGTCCCCCACTTCCAGTCTCACCCCTTCCAGTGTCGCCCACTTCCAGTGTCCCCACTTCCAGTGTCCCCCACTTCCAGTCTCCCCCCTTCCAGTCTCCCCCTTCCAGTGTCGCCCACTTCCAGTGTCCCCACTTCCAGTGTCCCCACTTCCAGTCTCACCCCTTCCAGTGTCGCCCACTTCCAGTGTCCCCACTTCCAGTGTCCCCCACTTCCAGTCTCACCCCCTTCCAGTGTCGCCCACTTCCAGTGTCCCCACTTCCAGTCTCCCCACTTCCAGTGTCCCCACTTCCAGTGTCCCCACTTCCAGTGTCACCCCTTCCAGTGTCCCCACTTCCAGTCTCCCCACTTCCAGTGTCCCCACTTCCAGTCTCACCCCCTTCCAGTGTCGCCCACTTCCAGTCTCCCCCCTTCCAGTGTCCCCCACTTCCAGTCTCACCCACTTCCAGTGTCTCCCCTTCCAGTGTCGCCCACTTCCAGTGTCCCCCACTTCCAGTCTCACCCCCTTCCAGTGTTGCCCACTTCCAGTGTCCCCACTTCCAGTGTCCCCCACTTCCAGTCTCACCCCCTTCCAGTGTCGCCCACTTCCAGTGTCCCCACTTCCAGTGTCCCCCACTTCCAGTCTCACCCCTTCCAGTGTCGCCCACTTCCAGTGTCCCCCACTTCCAGTCTCACCCCCTTCCGGTGTCGCCCACTTCTGGTGTCCCCCCTTCCAGTGTCCCCACTTCCAGTCTCACGCTCTTCCAGTGTCGCCCACTTCCAGTGTCTCCACTTCCAGTGTCCCCACTTCCAGTGTCCCTCACTTCCAGTCTCACCCCCTTACAGTGTCACCCACTTACAGTGTCCCCCACTTCCAGTCTCACCCCCTTCCAGTGTCTCCACTTCCAGTGTCCCCCTTCCAGTGTCCCCCACTTCCAGTCTCACCCCCTTCCAGTGTCGCCCACTTCCAGTGTCCCCACTTCCAATCTCACCCCCTTCCAGTGTCGCCCACTTTCGATGTCAGACACTTTCAGTGTTGAACACTTCCAGTGAGGGATACATTAATTGTCACTCATGCCCACTGATGGCCACTTTCAATGTCACCCACTGCTTGAGTGACACTGAACAGTTTTCTTTGCATGTGTCACCCACTTTCAGTAACATCTATTTCCAGCGTAGTGCACTTCCAGTGTCACCCACTTCAAGTGATGAAGGCTATTTCCAGTGTCACTCACTGCCAAGGATGCTCACTTGCAAGTGGTGCCCACTTAGTGGTATGTTATGTTATGGTTTACTTGCAGAGCACACTGCCACCTGAAGGTATCCTGCCGCTAGGGCCAAGGAAACCAGCAGAAGGAACTGAATGAAGAGATACCAAACCTATTTCGGAAAATAAAAAGTCTTCAGTGCTTTATGGACGTTGATGTAATCTTCCATCATCCTCGTGGACGATGAAAGAGTATTCCAGAAAGAGGGAGCTGCCGCTTCAAAGGCTCTACCCCCACTGCGTTTTTGGTGTTAATTTTTGGAACAACAATGAGGCCTGCATTTGTCGAGCAAAGATCTCTAGCTGCAGGGAATAATATGCAAAGCTCAATGGGTCTGACGAAGAGCCTTATTATTATTATTATTATTATTATTTATTTATTTATTTATTGAGCACAGACCTAGCTTCGAGAAGCAACAGAGCGTTTAACAGGGGTATACCACATTACAGATGCATAAGGGAGGGCTTTTCAGAGCTAACAACCACACTGATATTCAGTGGTGGGGTAGGATACTGATGTGCACAGAGGAGGGGTGGAGCTGTACAGGTGGGCGTCTGGCGAGTCGGGTGGCATGTGGGCGACGTGATGGACTAGGTGTTGAGGCGGAGAGACTCCTTGAAGAGGTGGGTCTTGAGTTATTTTCATGGAGGCAAGTCTGATGCTGACAGGGAGGAGGTTCGATAGGGGAGAAGGCATGTTTTCTGGTCCTTTCCTTTTTGGAGCGGCGGATCTCAAGTCTGCACGTGTCCTGGCTTCTGGTGGTGCGCTATCCACCAGAGATGCAGAGTTTCTCCGTGAGGTAGCTGGGTTACTTGAGGGCGACTGCCTTATAGATAATGCAGAAAGTCTTATGGTGATTTGTGCGTTTAGAGAGAGCCAGTGAAGGTCGATGATGGCCGGGTGATGTGGTCGTATTTGCATCGTGTTTGCATAGACCCTTGATGAGGTGTGCGGCCGCGTGTATAACACTTCTCAGGGGCGCAAGGGCGACGTTACAATAATGAAGAGCTCCTAGGACCACAGAAGCAATCACCTCGCCGCCTCAAGGAGTATTGTAGAAAGATATCACCTGTTTTATAACTTTAATTTTAATGTAGCCAGCACTGCATCTTGAGTTGACTTGCAAATCCGGTGATAACATACCTGAGATTTTGACAAGGTTTTTTACTGAATCTTCAGGAGTGGGAATATTACCCAAATTGGGGGAACACAAATCAGAGGCCCAAAAAGAGTGTGCTCCTGGTGGACCAATAGCTAGGACTTTGGTTTTGCCGCATTTGAGCTTTAGCCTATTTTAATTCATGTATTTGCCTAAGGCCGCAAGACAGGACTTCAGATGGGCTGTTTGTGCAGGTTCTGATCCACTCTAAGGATCAGTTGAGTATCATCTGAGTAAGAATAGAAACAGCAGCCATGCTAATGGATGAGGGGAGCTAGAGGCCAGACATGGGTGTTAAAAAGAACAGGCAATATTACGATGAGTGTCAAAAGCGAAGGGTACAGACACCCACTCCCTAACCACAGAAGCCAAATGAGTTTGACCCTCCCACCATGGTTGGCACAGGTTACTGAAGTTAACAATTACAGGGAACCATGTTTGTTTGTTTGTTTGTTTGTTTATTCATTTGATAATGCGCACCAAGCCCTTGGGCAACTGGGCGCAGCAGTACAAGAATTCTCAAAGCTTAGTTACATTGACTGTCGCAGGCTTGTGCATACATGTGGATACAAAGTGTATGACAGTAAATGAAACAGTACAGACATTTGTCATGCGTGAAAACCAGAGATTACGGTATGAGTACGGTAAGTAACGTAGTATAAAACATTACCATTCATGGAGCATGGAAAGATATAGTTAGTTAGATACAAGACACCAGTCCGGCTTAACATTGCGTAAATTAGTGAGTGCCTAAGGCTGTGGTTGTGGGCAGGCAGGGCCGACGTGTAGGTTGCAGTAGTATTGTCAGGTGCAGTGGTTGTCAGTGTACAGTGGTTAAGGGTCATTAGAGCGAAGCCATTTGAGAGCATTGGTTCTGAATCTGACGTAAGGTATGGGATGTCTAAGGTCTATTGGGAGTGTATTCCATGCTAGCGCAGCTTTGACAGGAAGCTGGTTCCTCCAGCCGTGGTAAGTTTAAATCTAGGGTATTGAGCAAGAATTTGTTGGCAGATCTCAAAGGTCGGGTTGTGTATTTCCTGGTGATTTTTTCGGGTAGGTAGGAGGTGCTAGGTTGTTGAGACATTTGGATGTAATGAATATGATTTTAAGGAGGATTCTGTCCTTTACCTTTAGCCAGTGGGCCTCTTTTCGGAATGTAGAGATGTGCTCTCTGTATGGGATGTTCAACGCCGCTCTTAAGGCGTTGTTTTGTAATCTTTGGAGTTTGTCCGTGACATACTGTTAGCTCCTGAATACAGGGCGTTGCAATAGTCTAGTCTAGACATGATAACGTTGTTCGCCAAGGTAATGCCAGCTGGCACTAGAGAGGAAGGGTCTGGCAGCTCGGATTAATTTACAAGTGTACGCAGTTGTCGAGGAGAGAAAGTTAGCATGCTTTTTCAGGGTGAGGGAGGAGTCCAGATAGAATCCTAGAGTTTTTACCTCCGGCATAACCTTAATGACATTGTTGTCAATGTTGAAGGATGCGTAGTTTGAGGTTAGTTTTTTTTAAGTTGGAATCAGATCCGAGGAGCAGAATCTCAGTTTATCGTCATTCAGGCAGAGGCTGTGGGTCGCCATCCATGCCTGAATGAGGGTGTATATCTTATTCAACAAGGCCAGGTCCACTTCATAGTTGCCCGAAAGGGGTATGAGGATCTGGGTGTCATCTGCATAATTAGTGTAGGTGACACCCAGTCTGTCCAACTTGTCGAATAGTGGCTTAGTGAAAATGTTTATACATGGTAGGTGAGACACAGGATCCCATGTTATTTGGATAGGATCAGCGCAGGTGGAAGTAAAGAAAACTCTCATAGTCCGGTTGGCTAGAAAGGATTGGACCCAGGCTATGGCATCTGCTGTGAAGTTGGCAGCGAACCTGAGGTGGTTGCATAAAACTGCATGGTCCACTAAGTCAAAGGCTGCTGACAAGTCCAGAAGGAGTAGCAGAGCTGTTTTGCCACTATCCTTTAACTCCTCAATTTTTGTCTTGAGATCTAGCAAGGCTTTTCGGTACCATGGAGAGGGCAGAATCCTGATTGCCGAGAGCCAAGCAGATGATTAGCTTCCAGGTAATCTTGAATTTGTAGGTAGGCTACTCTGTCAATAATTTTGAGTAGAAAAAGTACGGTAGTGCTGGGTCTGTAGTTAGTGGGAATGGAGGGATCAAGGGTTTTTTTTTGAGTAAGGGGAGGACCCAGGATTCTTTCAGGTAGGTACTGTGTGTGATTTAAAGGAAGAGTTAATAAGCTTCAAGGTGAAGGGGGCTAAGTCTCTGGCTGCATCCTTTATTATTTGCGCTGGACAACTGTCGCCCTTGCAATTGGAGGGTTTTAAGGAGAGAATTACCTTTTCAGTATCAATGATTGAGATGGTTTTGAAACTGAAAGGCGGAATGGTGTTGTGCTCAGAGGGCGGTGGTATTTGTTGATCAGAGAGAGGTAGAGAGTCTTTTTATTTAGTTATTTTAAGTTGGAGGGAGGAGATTTTATTCGATAGGGCATTTTGAATGTTAGTACACAATGTCTTATCCTTTGTGAGTTTCTACTGGTTGTAGGGGGGATTTCATTTCCCGGAGAATGGAAAAGAGTTCCTTCGTGTTTGATTTGGCTTTTATGATTCTGTCGTCAAATAATTTTTTTTTTGTATTGATTATTTCTTTCTTATAACGTTTGGATAGTTGGGCTAATTTGGCTTTGTTGTTGTCAGTAGGCGAGTTGCGCCAGATATTTGCAGCTTTCTTTTCTGCTTTCTTAGAACATTAAGTTGGGGTGTGAACCAGGCATTTAATGTGCCTCTGTTTACCTTTGCACATTTTAGTTGGAGCAATGGTGTCTAGTGCCGTGGTCATGGCTTTGTTAAAGGTGTCCACTAAAGTGTCTGGGTCGGTGTTGTTCTCCAGGCCATTGATAGCGGGAGCAGGAGGGGGTCAAGTCTTTCAGCAGTGATATCTTTTTTACTTCAAGTGGGTAAGGGGGATATCATATTGATAGTTTTGGGGTGAGGAGGTTGAGTGTGGCGGTTAAGTTGATTAAATAGTGTCCGTCCACGGTTGTGGGACGATGTCGGTGATGGCAATGTTACAATTAAGTTCAGATACCCAGTCAAGGTTCTGCCTTTGATGTGGGTAGGTGAGAGGATGTTTTGGGTGAGCCCATGATCGTTGAGTAGAGATGTTATTGAATGAGCATGCTTGTTGTCTGGGTCATTGAAGCTGAAGTTTAAATCGCCCATCAGCAAGGTTTGGAGTACTTTTGCGTATTATTTGCTATAAGGCTGGTATGGTCATCTTCGAAGGTTCCTAATGGCCCTGGGGGCCTGTAGATCAAGTGGATGGTCATCGTGCGGTTATTGGATAACTGCAGTTTAGCCTTGAGTATTTCACAGGATGAACAAGGAGGTGAGGTGGCAAGCCGAATAGGTAGGGTGGTTTTAGAGATGATGGTTAGGCCACCACCTTTAGCCTTAGGTCTGTCAGCTCTGATGATATGATAGCTGTCAGGTATAGCTAACATCAGGGTGGGTCCTGCTGCCTCGTGGAGCAGGTCTCTGTGATGGCAAGTAAATCCAGGCTGCCGTTGCTTAGGATGTCAGAGATTTCAGTAGCATGGGCTACCATGGATCGGAGTTGATAAGTGACCCAGTTAATGTTAGGGTGCTCTTAGGAATGGGATTGTGTGGGGGTTTGATTAAGTGTCTATTTTGGCTCAGGTGCTTCTTTGTGTAAGATTGGGCAGGTGCCATGTTAGGGGTGACTGTTCTGGTTGCCTGTGCACTCTTCGATAGGTGATCCTGAGTGGGGAGGAGTCCTGTAGTATTATATGTATATCATTTCTTTTGGGTTCATAGATACAGGATAGTCTTGCCCTGAGTCTCAGGTTTCTGTCTATAGGTGGGCTTGTGTTCAAGGTGGCAAAGGCCAAGATGGTGAAGAGTCCAGTCGTAAGTAGGTAAGTCTGGGTGTTTGTATTTTTACTCATGGTAATTGGGTTCTAGGCTTGGAAATGCAGAATGCAGGCTGGTAGTTTAGGTTACAGCAAGAAGGGTTCACCTAAAATCAAGGTTCACAGTAGAGGCTGAGGAAGCCGTGTGCAAACAGGCACAGTTGAGCAATAGGGTTCACCTAGATACAAAATTTACAGTAAAGGTTAAAAAAAGCCATGTGCAAATGGCGCAAAATGTGTCAGCCAATGGGGGAAGGAGGGATTGGCGAGTGGTTGTCGATAGGAAGGGGGAAAGTAGGAAACCAGAAAGAGGATTAGGGTAAAAAAGTTGGATGGGTAGAGGGAATTTTGGGACAAAACACACCTTGGCACACTTGCACATCCACTTAGTAACCTGCCTTCTCCTAGAACTGACCTAACCTTCCTGATAATGTCTACTACCTCTCTACGTTCCTACTAAAATGCTTTCCCCTGACCTCGTTGGACCCGAAAACATTATGGACATACAACATGGCACAACCGCCATTTAACTAAAAGGACTTGAGGCTCCCTGTAGATAGCGGTATTAATATAAAGACATGCGTCTTGCAAGCAAGGCAGAAACCCCTCCGGACTTCTACAGGAAGCTGAAAAAATGAACGGTTGAAAGAGGCGATAACGATGCGTCGATCCCGAGAGTCAGAAGTTGAAAAACCGAATGAAGAGTAAAACTGAGTGAGATGGCAAAATTGTGAATTGGCAGAGTGTGAAGGGAAAAGTGATAAGGAGAATCAAGTAACAGAGGGATGTATGGGGTAAAAAGCAACTCGAGACGATGAACGTCGAATTATTGAGAAATTGACTTGAGGAGAGGAGCCAAGCAATTGAGTAAATCGTGAGGAGCGGAGCCACGATAGAGTAAGACCAGTGTCCTGTATTTTAAAGAACGTAACAGAAGAAGCCACATCTAAAGCCCATTTATGGGGGACGTAGACTACAGATTTGTTTAAAGACAATCCAAAAAGAGTGGCTTAAATCCAAATCGGGCTATATTTGAAATAGGGGCAGGTTAAGTCTCGAGGATCGCAGACTTAGATATATGTGGCCGGCCAAGTCTGTCAGTTTGTTTGTTCGTTTTATGTGATTGTAAAGCTTAACATGTAGAGAAAAAGATTATGGAGAAATAAAGAGATGAGAAAAAGGGAAAGCGTGAGGTCTGAGAATTTTTTTTTTTAAAGACATTGAATTAATAGTGATCTGTTAATGAATGAAGTAGTTTCAAGTGAAAACGTTATATAGAGGGTTTGCAGCCTGTGACGATTGGTGCACGCTTATATTGTATTATTTTTCTTGAACTGTCATTGAAAAAAGTGCAAGTGTTAAGGTGAGTATTGACAGTCAAGTGTGATGAGTCGAAATGGAGGATATTACTCCGCTTACACATCTCTGCAAACAGTTGCCAAAACACCCACCTAAGCTTAAACAGTACAGTGCAGGATGGGTTATAGGTACCGCAGACAAGATGTTCATGCCATGGCCGCAAGGGGGATCACTATCAAAAGCAGTGTTGCAGCACATGACGACATATTTACACGTAGCATATATGTGGAAAAAGTAAGAGAAAAGGTTAGAGAGCTTAGAGCTCTGGAAGATGTACCAGGAGGAAAGGGAAGAGCTGCCACCTGACTGGATACTTAATATATGCAAAGAGGGAGGTGAGGAGCCTTCTGCTCCCCCCGCCGCACCTGAAGTAGATGGCTATAGTAAGAAAGAGGACGGATTGTACCCACTAAGAGAGCGTAAGGCTGCGACCGGGTACAGCAATCCGGCACATGAGTTGCCTGCGCAAAGCAGCAATGAAACCGTATAGAAAGTTCCTGAGAAAGATAATCTCTAAAGTCCCGAGGGACAAGGAGAGACGTGATAAGGAAAGAAGCCATCGAGCAAGCACATCCTTAGATATAGGGACGAGAAATAAAGAGATGGAAAGCAGAAAGAGATAAGACTGATGAGTAAGCGCTTATACAGAATGAATGGATGGGGCAGATTTTGCTTAAACTCGATGGTAAGAGCATCGAGGACGTAAGGCAAAGGAAGATCGAGAAAGAACAGGACAAAAAAGACAGAGAAAGAGAGAACGATTGAAAGAAAATGGGGCGAAAAGAAAGGACGGACAAAGATGGGAACTGTTGTATCAAGATGAACAACTGAGAAAGCAGGAAAGAGCAGAGGAGCAGATAAAATATGACAATAGACAGAGGGCAGTTGAAGAACGAGAGAGACTAGAAAGAAAAAGAGGAAGAAGAGGAACAAAAATGAAGGGATAAAAGAATACAGAGATGAAAAGATGAGAAATACAAAGGGCAAATGAAAGAAGGGGCAGGAAAAGAAGAGAAGAAGACAGGGCGAGAGAAAAAGCAAGGAAACAAAGAGAGCTTGATGATGACATAGAACTGAAAGAGAAGGCAGAGAGCATACAATCTTGAACGTAGGAAAAGGAATTAATGGATCCTAATCAGTAGTAACATGGAGGATATAGAGGAATTCTTCCAAGTAGAGGAGCCCATAGCATGTCCGTCCGGAGTAAATCGAGAGGATGAGTTTGAATCTAGAAGCATTGGAGAAGCTATCAATAAAGTCTATCATGATATGAGGACCAGAAAATAACTGGCAGGAAAGGGTAAGAATGATTGTCTTGAGAGCACTCAACTCTATGACAGAGAGGGAGGCTCATGCAGTGTTGAGCCTAAAGAGCTGTCTTTAGATAGACTGACTCTGAATAGAGATGAAGAAGAGAGAAATCACACCAGTTGGGGACAGGATATGTCAGACAATCACAGAGTTACCTTCCAAGGGAGAAGGGGGATAATGTGTGAGTCCAGAGAGAAAGCTCGCTAAGAGATCGAGAAGTAAGATGGTCTGATATAGAGATGCCCAAATCACGGACATCAGAATCTCTGGCGCGCAAGATCCTCCCAAGGGGCGATCGCATGGTGAGAGGGGGGACTCGCCACCTTATGTGAACAGGTTAAGGTCATTGCGAGTGAGAAGGCGGAGTGGAACTATTGTCCCTACCATGAATAAATAGGTGATGGGCGACGAAAGTGAGTTTGGAATTTCACAGTTTCCGTTGCTGGAAAACGAAAGGGCCAGATCACAGTATATCCTTGGCCGTAAATGGATAAGGACAATTTAACTTCTGGTGCTGGGAAATGGATATATGAATCAGAATAAAAATGACAGCAGGAAATACGGTAGTTGTAGGGGACATTAAGGGTCTCCTGTTGCTATCCTTGGGAGAGAGCTGATGACATTTGGTCAAGAGCAGGATTTTCAAGTGTTATCACGTTGAGCACCACTCATGAAGGAGCACCGTTCAATAATAACTGTTTGGTGGCAGTCTGTAATGCACTTAGAGTGCTGTACCCGGACACGTCCGACATGGGAGCTATAATGACAAAAAAAGATGCAAGAAGGAGATGATCCTCTTGTCTATATTCAGAATTTTCAGGAGCAATGGAGCTTGGAAACTCGCGAGCCGTGGGGGAAATCTATACCTGTGTTTTATCATATATTATGCCAAGGGCTGCCAGAGCCAGTGCAAAAAGCAGCTCAAGAAATTGGTGGACATGGAGGCAAAGCCATGGTCTGAAATTCAGTTGACTATTGCACATTATTGCAGACTTTACAAGAGGAGAACAGAAAGAAAGATGATACGAGGAAAGGTGAAGAGGCGAAGTTAGTACAAAAGAAACTATCAAAGAACGCCATTTAAGGGCAATGTCAACTAGCAGAGAAATGTCGAGCTTGCAGCAAGCAGATGGCATGCACCAGGCAAATAAACAAAGGCAGTACGATCAAGGTAATAATGGATTCATACCACAGGGTCGGGAACATTCCGAGGTAGAGGCTTTCAGATAATCAAAGGAATTTCAGAATAACCAAGGTGGGTTTTAGAACATGCAGATAATCAAGGTGTGTAGGAAGGGCATATTAGATACCTCCTGTATGTTGGACATGTGGTATGACAAGACACATTGCACGTATGTGTCGAAGTAAAGGATATGTACAAAATGGAAAATTTTCAAGAGGGAGGAATGCATACCCACCTGCATACACACACCAGAATGAAACTGGTTTTGTTCAAAATCAGACAGCACAGCAAACACAAGCGCCGAGAGCACAGCAGAATTTGTGTCTGCAGCAAATAGCAATTAATCTGTCGCAAGGGCAATCAAAGCAGTCGCCTAGGCAGTGTTGGGTGTCTTGGCCCACGTTCAAGTTATTATGCTGCAACACTTGGTGCTGTGGGCTTAGGAAATCCAAGAGGGCAGAAAAGCCCACATTTGCGCCAGAATCCTGGAGAACCGCGCAGTTTTGCACACAGCAAAATGGTCCCCTGACCTGCCACCCACCAGTGTGAGCATGAGGGGCCAGGAGTGCCATGAGTGAAATGTGTGCAAAAGGAAAAACAGCAGTGCCGGTGGCTAAAATAAAAAAACGCGTTGAAATCACCTTTGTTTCTCTGAAATGCAAGCTAAAAATGCCTATTTCAAACATTGCAAGATATTCAAAAATCTCAATGAACACCAGCAGACATTTGGCAGAATGTAGTCTTGTGTGCATACAAAATCTGGAAAGAGAAAGAGCCCAAAACAATGTTTATAACAAAACTGGCTGAGCTGTGGATGTCAGCAGCTGAAGTGAAATTGGACTGAAAGACACTAAAATGTAAATGTTTAAAATAAATGAGTGACCTACTGTGAGTGTCACATAGTTTGCAACTGTTGAAATGTCAATAGTTTTGAACTTAGAATCGGCGTTCTAGCTGCATGTGTAAAAATTGTCAGTTTGATTTGAATGTAGAAAACTGGGTACCAAAGTGATATTTAGCTGAAGCCGGCTTGAAGAGATTGAATACTGCCTGACAACCACCCCGGACAGAGTTGAAACTTGATCAGCAGCTGTGTTCCCAGGCCTGGCTGCATTCTGCTGCCCTTGCTAAAAGGAGATGACACCTCTCTGATTGAATTAGGGGAGGAGCACCTGGGGACTACAGGAAACTAAACAAAGCACTTTCCTTGGCCCAGGCAAATGTTAAATTAGGGGGGTCGTAAATGGCTTCCTCTGGAAGGAATCGGGAGGGGCCCTGCATCTGTGAGCCAGCTGAACTTGGGGAAGTGATAAACCAGAAATTCCACCATGTGCTTTGGAAAACCACACCCCTTTGGGCCAGAGCATAATTTTAAAAGATGGATAATTCATAGTGCGGACTTGTAAAAATTATATAAATAACATCATCATTCTTGTGAATTTTCTGTGCACATTTTAAGAGGTGTTAGACCCTGTGGTATGTTCTTGGGATAGTAGCGGAAAAAGGTTGTTACTCCAAATGTATGCATGTTAAAAATCTGACACTTTATCATCTGAAACCCATATCCCTGGTGCACATTTGTGTAAAATCTGGAAAGGTTTAGAGGTCGTTATCTGGATGAAAAGGGGAGAATTCTGTCATAAGTGGACACAACATCTTACAAAGACAGGGATCGGATGGTTTGGTGCTACAGAAAATATGTTAACTGGACATATAATATTAGAAAAATGGTACAAAGATAAATATGTATTTGGATCAGAAATAGATTTGTGTGCAATTTGACAAGGGGAGGATCCTCTGACCATAAACCTGCCTCATCACTCTGACTCACAACCCAGTTCCCCCAATCAAGGGAGAGAGGAGGAACCGGCCAATGATAAGTTGAGAGGGTTGGGCATAGAAGATAAGCCGACCCTCCCACTTTCAAAACACATAAAAGGAGACTGTGCAGGACAGGTAGGGACATTCACTTCCCACTTCAAGCTGATTTCTTGCAGAGCGTTTTGCCAGAAGACACCAGATCCAGCACTTAGACTTCAAATCCAGACAGAGACCAGAACTTTGAATTCAGACTTCAGAATTTGCCAGCAGGCCTCAAAATCTTTTGCAAACTGATTCACATCAGACTTCCAAGGGCACATCAGAGTAAAACAGCCGGCTGAGCTGTTTGATTCTGGCCTAAAACCCTGTGCCAGAAACACCCAGAAAGCAGAGCTGTAACCGGAACCAGAGACCAGACTTTGTGAAGCGCCAAGTGCCAGACCAGACCAGCAGAGCTGACCCAGACTGCTGTAACCAGAGAACCAGTACCCAGTAGCGAGAGAACCGCAGCCAATTCTGACCCGATCCATGACGAAGTCGCATTCCTGTCCAACAGATAGTGTGAGTACCCAGCCAGGACTGTGCAAAACCAATCTCTTAGTTAAAATAATCTAATTCAAACTATTTTACCTATAAAGAACTACACCATAGCATTGTGTGTCCTTCTGTGACTTTACAGCTGCAAAACTGTCATCTGTCATTCTGAACTTTAAAATTTAATTTCTGAACATCTACCTCCAACAAAATCGTCCGTATCTCTTCAACCGTTTGTGATAGAAGCAAGATTTAACTTTTATTAAATTAAGCTGAGATTCTAAGCTTTCCAACAAGCTGTAAACCGACTTGCTACTCTTTATAGTTCCTTCGTAATTGCACTCGACGCATACGTCTAAATTGCCGCAATTTGACATTTTGCTTCATTTCAGCCACGTGTAAAAAATATTTGTCTTTGCTTTCCTTTGCTGAAATTCGTTTGCAACCTGACAATCATTCATAGAGCATTGCTAAAGTGATCCTGAACTAAGTTAAAGTAGCTATCACTCACCCTGAACCTCTAGAGGGAATTAAAATAATTTTTAGCATATTTTTTACCTTCTTTGCATACCACCTTTAAAGTACTTTGCCTGCGTTTAAAATCATCCCTGTTGATCTAAGCTTGCTAGGGGGAAACTGAATTGGGATTGTACTGTGATTGTATTCCTCTAGAACTGTGGTTGTCACTTCCACCTCCTTACATTGCATAGAGGGGGGTGAATTGCCAAAAGGGGAAAAGTGATTATATTATGTTTTGCTGAAATCATATCAAGTTTATTCCTGTGTTGCTTCTTTTCCACCTTGCATTTCCTTGTACCATATAAAGCATTCTCAGCTACCTTATCCTCTATACTACTCCTAAGTAATTACCCTGTTGCTAGTATCACATCATCCATGTTTGATCACTCACTGTCATATAGTGTGATATCAATTTATTAATTTATTATAAAAGTGTGATATATATATATATTGTTTAATTCTCAAATAAACATTTTGAATTTGCAAAACAAACTTACTTCTTGGCTCAGTGAGGTCAGGGGGATTCTAAGAGAGGGGTGTTATATAAGGGTTGTCATCCAGAGTACACAAACTGGACATAAAAATATATAAATAAGGGCTTCCTTGAGCAATCCCAGACAAGGCACTGACTTAGCGGGACTGCTTGATTGGAGTCTTTAACAAAGTGGGGACTCGTAGCCGGGGATTCTGGATTAGATCTATCACTTGTGCAGATTAATACAATGTGCCAGCTGACAGGATACATATCCGGTTAGATCACCACGCTGTGTTACGCTGTAAAGCACTCCTCAAAGGAACGCTCTAAGGAAACGGTCTGTTTTGCAAAATAAAATACAAACTTCTGTAAGTCAGGCAGGAAATCAAGTTCTAGAATGACGACCTTGGTAGATATCAAAATAGCCAGAGAACACCTCTTAGATAAGCTATTTGTGAGAGGTCAGGGGGCTCAAAAGGACCAGGTGGTCTGGTTGCAGGCAGTCGCACCCCAGATCACTGAAACAGGGTCAGATATATGGAGAGATCAGGGTCCCTTACATGTGGCCCTGAGTGAACTATATATGGTCCCTAAGGCCAAGGATGAGCACAACAAGATTGCCAGGTAGCGGCATATTATATTTACATAGGGGAGCCATACAGGACAAATGTGCTGAAGTCAAGATCTGGCAAACAGGCAACTGATGGCATTAGAGAAGGCCCAATCTGACCTGGTCTCTTCTGAGCAGAGGCTGCAGAGGAGCCAGGAGTCAGAAATGATAGTAGGCAGTATATTATTAAAATAAAGGAGAAATGGATATCCTGCAACAGGAAAAGTCTGACCAGGATAAAAGATTTCTGGCCTTGCAGAAGGAGTACCCAAGAAGGTTCGGAAGCCCTACTGCAGAGGCCAGAAAAAGCTGGAGCAACAACTGGACTTCAATAGGGCATGCGCAGAGCACGGTAGTCCACCCTGCAAAGCCACCTAGATAGGGAGAAAGAGGAAAGCAATAAATTGATTTGAAAGACCTAGACACCCAGGCAGAGTTTGATCAAGAACGCCAGAAAGCTGGTGCCTTTCAAAGGCAGAGGGACGACCTGGCGGCACAGATGCAGGCTTTTAGTCAGGAAAGGGACACCTTAGGCCAGAAAGTCTGCCAATTAAAAGAAAAAATTGAAGGAAATCACCTGGCCCTCCAGGGGCTGGGTGACCTCCAAAAAGAGCATCAGAACTTGTTAGAGCACACCAGGAGGGTGGAAGATACTCTGGCAAGAAAGGAGCAGGCCATTGGGGATGGGACTCAGGGGGTAACCCTCCTGCAGCAAAGAGTGGCCCAGTACTCCAGGACCAATCAGGAGGCACAGAGAGAGAATGAGGCTCTCTGTCAGCACAATGATAGGCTCCAGCAACAGGTAGCCATGCAGGAGAGACTGATAGAGTCTAGTAAGGCCTTGGTTGAGGACTGAAAGCCTAGGCTCTTGCATTGCAACAAGGAGTTCGCTGGAAAGGGAAACACCTGAGCATAACCTCAGGAGCCCTAGTAGCAGAGGCCTTCATCCTCTCCCAGTCCCTGGACTCTGACACCCTCATGTCCCCTGGCACACATGAGCAACAGGCCACAGGATGGCAGATTACTATCCAGCCAAAAGGATGGGGCTCATAGGCCAGTACCACCCAGGAATGGATGGGCAGGCATCCGGGTATGGGCACCCAAGTGCAGTGCAATTTAGTGGGGAACCCCAGGAGAGTAGGCCCACTAAGGGCATCCTGAAAACCTCTGCCCAGTTAGGTCAGTGGGGGGGTACCCAGAGAATCCTGGTAGCAAGGAGGGATCTGAAGACTCCTCTGAGCATCACAGGACACAGGAGACCAGGTCCCCACATCCTGCCAGCCATTCCCAGGCTCGCAGAATCCGGGAAAACCTGGAAGATCAGACGGGCACCTCTTGGAGCAGTGCTTCTGAGTCGGAGGATGAATGGACCAGGGTTACCCGAACCAAAAAGGCCAATAAGGCAAAAAGGGCCTTGCTTAAGGACCCCTTAAAACAGATTAAGGCAATCACGAATGTCATCACGCCGTATCACAAGAACTCCAAGTATTCTGTGTGGGAATACTTGGAGCTCTTTGAGCAAATGATGGAGACCTTCCATTTGAAGGACAGCAGTATCTGCATCCAGTACATCAAATGGACATTCTCCCCAGAATACTCCAGTTTCTTTGCGGGGCTGGAGGACCAAAATCATTCAAGATGGTCCACCTATAGTGCGGCCATCTTGAAACACTTTTCTGTGCATAGAAATCCCCAAGAGGCTCGCAAGGCAGCCTACAATTTGCAATGTGAGGAGGATCAGGCCCCACAAGAATTTGTGCAAGAATTGAAGCGTGCCTTTGCGCAGACCACCAGAAGGAGCGCACGGACAGCAGAGAATTCATCAACACATTTTTCCATGCTCTCCCCAAATACATAAAGACCCAGCTCGTGAGAGATTTTCACGAGAAAAGATCTT
>CM030325.1:1026166150-1026429050 GCA_002915635.3 Ambystoma mexicanum | reverse complement strand
TTCTGCCGCATCACGTGATTGGTTTTCCGGGTCACGTGAGTATACAGCGCTGGTCACGCGACACAGAAGCATAGTAGCGCTCCGCCGGTAACCTAGGCGCCAAGGAAGCTGCCAATGCAAGAAAGGACGCAACCTGGAGAGTGTTCTGTTGTGGTTGAGGCGTGCAAGTGCCCGCGAGTCATCAGGGGCCCACATGAGTGCCGAGATGTGAAGGGGTAATGAGATGGGACAGAGGGAGCGGGGCGAGCTATAGTGATTCTAGAGTTTTGGGCATGGTGAGCACGGGCAGGAGTGGCAGTATTGTCAGATGTGTGTACAAGAGTGTGTGTGACAGAGCCCCCCCCAAAGGCCCACGACCTCGTGGGCAGAAAGGATGATCCCTGTGAAAGCGAGCCACCAAGCGAGGAGCATGGACATCAAAAGCAGGGACCCAAGAGCGCTCCTCCGGACCATATCCAACCCAATCCACCAGGTACTGCAAGCGTCCCAGACAGATACAAGAGTCCAAATGCCAGAGATCTCGTAGCCATCTGGGGCCGACAGGGACACCGGGGCAGCAGGGGCGCAAAGACGGGAAGGATCCGGACAAGGCTTGAGGAGGGAGACGTGGAACACAGGGTGAATTCTCCAGGAGCTCGGGAGTACAAAACGGTAAGTAACAGAGTTGATCACCCGAGACACTACATAAGGACCCACAAAACAGGGCAGAGCTTCCTGCAACCCACCAACCGCAAATGACAAGTAGAGAGCCAAACAGGAGAACCCACCGAAAGAACAGGAGCCACCATACGCTTCTTGTCTGCCTGGGATTTCATGGATGCTTGGGCTTCACGGAGGTGTGCCGAGGTACGGGCGTGAATATCAGACATATCCCTGTTACAAGCAGTAGCAGCCGGATTGGATGAGGTCGCGAGGTCAGGTATAGGCAGAACACGGGGATGCTGGCCATACAAGACATAAAAGGGGGAGAAACCAGTGGAGGCATGAACCGCATTGTTGTAAGCGAATTCAGCGTGACGGAGGGAATGCAACCAGGTGGATTGTTGTTGAAGTATCAGACACCGTAGGTACTGTTCCAAAGTCTGATTGACCCTTTCGGTCTGACCGTCAGTCTCTGGATGATAGGCAGAGGAATACCGGACATCGATACCCAACAGCTTGGTCAAGGCTCGCCAAAAACGTGAGGTAAACTGAGAACCCCTGTCCGACACCAAGACAGAAGGTAGACCAAATAGGCAAAACACAGAGTCAAAGAACATTTTGGCCATGGTAGGGGCAGAAGGAATACCTTTACAGGGGATGAATCATGCCATCTTGGAAAAGGAGTCTACTAACACCCATATGGTATCAAAACCTTGCACTCATGGGAGATCTGTAATAAAGTCCATGGACAAGGTATGCCAAGGCTTAGGGGGTCCCGGTAGAGGAAGCAACAAACCAAGAGGACGTCCCCTACGGGGCTTACATTGAGTACATATGGAGCACGTGTTGACGTAGGAGTCCACGTTCCTTTTTCATGCCCGGCCACCAGCACCAACGCTTCAAGAGGGCTAAGGTGCGTTGTTGACCTGGGTGACCGTTCACAGGGTTGTCATGCGACCACTCAAGAGCCATATTCCGAGTGTCTGCAGTGGGCAGAGACAATCTATTCAAGACAAAGGGAAGGCCATCATGAATGACCGGATTCCATTCTGACAACTCGTTAGGATGAAGCGATAGCCAATTCCTTACTGCATCCAACAAGGGCATTGATGGTGTGCACAGACAAACTACCTTGGTGTGGTCTAATAGCGTGTCAGGGTACACAGGCAAAGAAATTCCCTCAGGAGAATGTGACAGGGCATTGGCCTTCCCATGAGCAGACCCAGAGCGATGACGTATCTGGAAGTCAAATGCCGCAAAGAATAGATGCCACCTCACTTGTCTACTATTGAGACATTTTAAGGAAGCTAGATCCTGCAGATTCTGGTGATCCGTGAAGACCGTGACCTGATGCTTGGCACCCAAGAGATGATGCCGCCAAACACGAAAAGCATCCATGACCGCCAGTAGTTCATTTTCCGTCACGGTATAATGTGTTTCAGGGATGGTGACCTTGCGGGAGTGGAAAGCGACCGGGTGCAAGCGGCCTGAGGAGCGACATGTCTGTGAAAGGACTGCACCGAAAGCAAAAGAAGAGGCATCTGCCTCAACAATAAAAGGGAGATCTGGATCAGGATGCTGAAGGACAGGAGCCGTAGTGAACGCAGTCTTCAATATTTTGAATGTGTTTTGGTGTGTATCTGTCCACAAAAAGGGTGTATGAGGGCTGGTCAGGGCAGTGAGAGGAGACACAATGGACGAAAAGCCCCAGATGAAACGTCTATAGAAATTTGCGAATCCCAAGAATCATTGTAGTGCCTTTAAATTTGCTGGGACGGGCCAGTCTAAAACAGCTTTCACCTTAGAGTGATCCATGGACAAGCCGGCAGGGGTGATGCAGAACCCAAGAAAATCCATACTGCTGACATGAAATTGGCATTTCTCTGGTTTGGCGTACAAAGAGTGTTTCTGTAATCGTGAAAGTACTTCACGGACATGGTCTACATGCTCATCTGGGGACTGAGAAAAGATTAGAATGTCATCAAGATATGCCACCACGAACACGTCCAAGATATCGCTTAGGATGTCATTCATGAACCTTTGGAACGTGGTAGGGGCATTGCACAGACCGAACGGCATGGCTGTATATTCAAATAAGCCATACCGGGTACAGAAAGCGGTGTTCCACTCATCGCCGGAACGGACGCAGACCAAATTGTAGGCCCCACGTAGATCCAACTTGGTGAAAATGGTAGCATGTGCAAGGTGGTCAAGTAAAGGTGTAATGAGGGGAATGGGATACCGGTTCTTTCTTGTAATAGCATTAAGTCGTCGGTAATCCACACATGGGCGTAAATCACCCTCTTTTTTAGGGACAAAGAATATGGGACTCGCTGCAGGTGAGATGGAAGGTCGTATGTGCCCAATTTCAGGGCCTTTTGGATATAGTCTTTTAGAGCTAACTCCTCTGACGGTGAGAGGGAATAGGTCCGTCATGTAGGTATCGTGATGTCAGGGAGTAGATCGATGGGGCAGTCGTATGGGCGATGTGGTGGTAGAACCTCAGAAGAACCACGATCAAACACATTTGCAAAATCTTGGTATTCGGGGGGAATGCTCGTGGCTACCAACCCCACTATGTGTTCTGAGGATGACTCTTGAGAGTCGGACACGGTTAACTGAGCAATTGCATGAGCCGGGTTGTCACTGCTTGTGTCTGTGCGTAGGGTAAGGTTATTTATCGTGATACAACACAGAGTACAGCACTACTGCACAGGATCAATGTGTAGCATGTTTTTTTAATTTTTTTATGCAGTACCACTGCATGGGTTTGGTGCATTGCTATGATGCAATTGTTTCAAGCTATGTGTTGCCAGTGTAACATGGACATATAAGTGAGGGCAGGTTATTCAGTCAAAAACGATTTTTACATATAAAATGCAAATCATTTTCTTTTTCACAGTTAAAAGCACACATGTGTACATTCAAAATGCACACTATTTTTCACCTGAAATGCCTATGTTGCAAGAGACACATTTGAAAATTAATAAACTAACATCATTAACAACTAACCTGATCATAACCCACTAATAATAATGTGTTCTTCAGTGCAACATGAATGGAAAACGACAGGCTCTGAAAGTCATTATTTAAATGCACATTCAGTTTTTTTTTTCTTTTTGCTCTGCTGTTCTGTCCACGGTAACTGCAGGAAGCAAAGACCTTGAATAAGCAGGAAATCAGTTTGGTTACAGTTGCAACTGTATAAGCCAAGCCATTGTGTGCAGAGGGTGGTTAGGGCATGATAGCATTTTATTGGTTAGGATCCTTTGGTAGGAGATAACCAGAGTTTTCTTGTTTAATCTCGAGGAAGGAGCTGGGGAGAGACATCTTGACACAGCTCGAAGAAGGACTGGGTTGATAGCTGGGGATGCCTGATTCCTAAAGCAGATTCAACTTGGTTGCAGACACTGGGATTTCCAGTCAACAAGTCCCAGTTTGAGTGACAGTAAATGCTTGTCCTTGCTGGGTGAACCCCTCCAGAAGGCGAACAGCCAAAGAAGTAACATGCTGAATAAGCCTGGTAATTATCTCGCTGAGGTGTGGGGGCTGAGTGTGTACGGAAATATTCAGTCAGTGTAGGAAAGGAAATTTCTGTGCTTTACCCATGTGTTTAATGTTGCAAATTGAATTCTTGTTCCCTGCCACTCTCTTTTCAGTGTATCACAAATAATGCTGTTACTGTGCTATTTCATTTATTTCTGTAAAGAGTGAGATCGTGTTTAAATGCAACTTTTATAATACACAAAATATCTGAAAGCAGACGGGTGGTGTGTTTTATATTTACCAATACAGTGCTGATGATGTGGGGAGATGTTTAGACAGTGCAATTGTCATTTTTAAGGTAGCTAAAATAAGATTTGGCTGCAGCTGTGTGCATGTCATTCAGTATGAGCAATTATAAATAACTGTGTGTGTTGTAGTCTGCCGGAGGTCTATGAGTCGGCAGAAAGGGAGGCCCGGGACATAGTTCACTATCGTATATAAGTTAGTGAAAAATACCACATGTAGCTCATTGTTGTAGATAATTCCGTGAGAATTGCCCATGGTGGCACACTAAAAATGAAAATGTGGTATTTCTGAAATGCAGGCCTGAGGTCTCTCTAGTAATCACAAGAACTAAATTATTATTTTTGGCAGTAAGAAAATACCGCCAGGCCCCAAATCTACACAAAATACCCAACATATTTATGGTGCGTTGGCCGGGAAAGTGATCACAGAGCACCTACTGGGCGTGGCAAGTGTGTCTCACACTGCCATCTGTACATTAAAGGGAACCCATTTCATAATAGCAGTGTGTTACTAAAAACGAATTTCAGAATGTCACAAAGGGATACCGCATTCTCAGACCTAGTGCAATATTTAGAGGCAAAGTTGTTTGCACATGGGACGTGGTCGTCGAACAGTACCTTAGAATGGCATGACCACATTCAGGGTGAGATGCAGAAAGAAAAACTAGACAATATTTTTACAGAAGGCAGCATAATTCATGTCTGCCTTACAAGATTATTGAATGCAGCCGATAAAAGTGCAGAGAAAGACTGTTTAATACGGCTATGCAGCAAAATATGGTTTATTTTGAATTGGTCCCTGCGAATGCAGGAAAATGATACCCAGCTAATTAACAGGTTAAAGACTGAATTAGATGGGGCAAGTAAAAATCAGGAAATGTTAAGAGCAGAATTGGATGTATGCCAAAAAGACATGCAATTAAAATGCAGAGACTTTGATGCTCAGTTATGCAAAAGCAAGAAACTATTTGAGGATAGTGAGCAAGAATTGGTACACTTAAAAGCCTTAGTGGACCACATTATACAGGATAAAGATGAGATTGTTTCAGAAATGCAGATTTTACAAAAAGAACATTTTGAAAAAGAAAGTGATCTCCAAGGTGCAGAGCAAGAAATGGTTAAAATGATTCAAGAAAAAGACAAGAGAAACAAAGAATTCAATGAATGCCAAATTCAAATGTGCGACATGCAGGAGGTAATAAATAAAATGAGTGATGAAAACAACTATCTGCAAATGAAGCACGCAGGCTCCTTAAAAAGTGCAAAGACTTAGAACAACAAATGTGCATTCCAGGTCCCAGGAGAGGCGCAGGGTACCACATTCAATGGAGTGGAGGTGGATTCTAGTTCTGCCCAAAGAGCTAGTGCTCCAGTGACTGGGCCAGTGACTGAACTTGGTTGCAGCGCCCTTGGGGGATTTGATACTCCCATTGGTGGCAGCCACCAATCCCACACACCTGAAACCAGGATTATATCACAAAGTAGTGCCATTCCATGCATTGCAACAAGTAGCCCCAAATCTACACAAAATACCCAACATATTTATGGTACGTTGGCCGGGTGGTGGAGTATTTACCTGGCTGGAAATTGAGAGGCATGGTTACATACAGCAAAAAGCCACTTAAACATAGAAAAATGATACAAGCCATAGACAAATTGGTGCCAGAAAATGATTTGACAATATACTGGAGAAAAATTTGTGGACATTTAAAAACACCAGGAGAGGATAAGGAGGGAAATGATAAGGCAGACCACCTGGCTAAAATTGGGGCTGTGATGGGAGAATTGCTACCTATTGATGATTTACTGGGTGAAATACAAATTGATGCAGTAACACGTTCTAAAGCACCAAAGGAGGTAGATCAACCAGTGGTGCAATGGGGCCATGACACGCCAGACCAAGATTTGATTGAGGCACAAAAGAATGATCGAATTTTGGGAATCTATTATAATCATTTGATAGATCCTGAACAAAACCTTTAACAGAAAATGATTGTATGGGAAAAGAAGAGTTGAGGGTACTATTAAAGAATAAAAAACGAATTAGATTACAAGATGGACTCATGATTAGAGAGTCCATAACAGGACAGATACAGCGGGTGGTACCCCTTTCATTCAGAGGGCTAATGCTACAACATGCACATGATGCAATAACTGCAGGCCACAGAGGTTCACAAAAAACATTGGAAATACTAAAAGATTATGCTTACTGGCCACATATGTCCCAAGATGTGGAATTATATACTAGAGGGTGTCTAGTATGTGCCCAATTTAAACCTGCTTCACCAATGCATGGAGCCCCATTGATGAAAAGAGGCCTAACTCTCCCATGGTCAGATTTGCAAATAGACTATGTAGGCCCTTTAAAAAGGTTAAGCAGAGGACACCGTTACATTTTAAGTGTGATATGTTTGATGTCAAAGTGGATTGAATGTATTCCTGCACCAGATTGTAGTGTGCAAACAGCAGCCGCATTGCTGGTGAACCATGTGTTCTCAAGATTTGGGTTGCCACAAAGAATTGAGTCAGACAGAGGAAGTCATTTCACAAGTACCCTAATGAGTGAGGTATGGCAAATACTGGGTGTGAAAAGGAAACTACATATCGCATATCGGGCAGCCTCTTCAGGTGGAGTTGAACGGAGCAATAGGTCTGTTGTGGATATTTTAAAGAAATTCGTGGCAGAAGCAGGTTCCAGCTGGGATTTACGTTTACCGTTGGTTTTGATGGCAATCAGATCAACTCCTGCCAAAGCAACAGGTGTTAGCCCCCATGAGGTCTTGACAGGTAGGAAAATGGTGTTACCACAACACCTGTTATACAGAACACATGAGCAGACACTTGTGAGTGCATCCACAGTTCATGAGTACATTGATGAACTGAGGAAGCATTTGCAACATGCATTTGCTTTTGTGCAGAGAAATCTGGAAAGGGCTGCTGACAGTGCTAAGACATACTATGATAAAAGAACATCAGTGAGAGAATACAGTGTAGGGGATCAGGTGTACAAGTTTCATTTTGGAAAAAGTAAACAGAAAAATTCTAAATTTCTAGCAGCCTGGCAGGGGCCATTTCGAATTATAGATAAGATCTCTCCTGTAGTGTATAAAATTTTGAAGAATGAAGGTGAAACAGCGATAGAGCAGTTTGTCCATGTAAATCAGATCAAGCCATGCCATCCCAGACACGAGATCAGGCAGCTTGAGCATGTAGAAACAGAAAGCCCTGGGGCTACTGCCCACTGATGCACACAATACAACAGAAAGTCCCTTGAACACAAAAAGATAAAATAAATGGGTACAGTCAGGAGGCAGTGACAGAGAAGTTAAAAAGTTGATTATTATAATGGCACATAAACACTGTAATATATGTAAATATATATATATATAAAATATAAAAAAATAAAAAAATAAATAATATAAAAAGTAAAAAAAAAATGTAATGGAAGCTCATGGTTGGTGTGCAGAATGAAAATGCATTGAATTTAAAATGTTGTTTCATGTATGCTTATTTTCTTTTTAACCTGTGTTTAATTTCAGAAAAAAAAAATGTTTTATTTTTGGCAAAAGGGTGAAGTTAGTATTGTGCTATATACTTAATCTGTTTCTTTTCTATTTTGGTTTAGAACATTAACTATTTATACCGGAGGTCACGGGAGACGATGGAGTCCTGGAGCCCACGTGGGCGGATTCCGGGAAAGCCCCGAGGGGGGTCGAAGATCAAGGCTGCAAAGCAATCAGCATTGAAGATGACACCAACAATATGTTTAATGATGATGATATTTGGAGGGATCTTCAAGAATTCAGAAGCACAGGTTGTCATTGAACCTGGACCAGCATCTGGTATCGCGGTGGAAGAGGCACCAGGATTCATCATGAGTGATAGAAGGATGATTTTCCAAAATATCTACATACCATTGAATCCTGAGATTTTGATTGAAAAACATTTGAACAATACCGGCATTAAAATTGAACAGACTAAAGAGTGGCTGGAAATAAGAAAAGAGGACGCTAAGCAGTCGATAAGAGATATATTGATGCAATTGGAGAAAACATTTGTGAATTCAGCAGACATTAAGAAGAGGAGAGGAAAGAGAGGTGCGGTGATGCTCGCGATATCATTGGTAATGTCTATAGTTGGAGCCATAATAGGTACCACAATATCAACAGCCAATGCTATTTCGGTAGGAACACTGAGTACTAAAGCGCAACAACTGAGTATTGACCTAGAAATAATACAAAAAACATTAGATGGGATTAGAGGGGGACTGGATGAACAAGTAAGATTCATAAATGAAACTGCAATCATTCTAAATGAACAAGCGGATGTGATGCAACGGGCAACAAAGCTAATTATTAAGCATGACAGAACTTAAAATGAAATATTGAACATAATGAGTCCTGTTGATAGACTATTAACGCATTATATGAGAGAAGTTCAAACTGCAGTTTCACAATTGATTCAAGGACATATCCCCTTGTATTTTGTTTCGCAGGATATTGTCCATCAAATGATAGAAAGACTGACCAGGAGGGAAATTGATGTAGTACAGGTAAAAATTGCATTTGAAATGGGTAATGCGATGCCATTATATGTGGACCTGGAAAGGTTGCAAATTGGATTTCTACTATGCATACCATATGTAGCTCCTGAACTTATTTATCAAACGAAGTGGGTACACGACGTAGGATTTTGGCAAGAGGACAAATTTATTAAGATTAAGACTCCAGAAGTGGTGGCATTTCAGTCATGGGAGCCTGAAGTTTATTTAATACCAAATTTGGAAACATGTGTCAAATTTAAAGAATACAATTAAATGTGTGCAGGTAAACCGTTTGTTCCTGATGCCACAGATGCTATTTGTGGTTTGAAATCTGACCCAAGTATATCAGAAGGATGTGAGGTGATTATTAGCAATATGGGGAGTGAAGAACTGGCACAGGCTAAGATGGTCAGATTTAAATGGTTGGTCAGCACGTGCTTAAAGAACATGACAGTAGTACATTTTAACCATGGAACATACGTGGTTAAACAGGTGAAAGATAATGTTTTTTATTTACAGGTTCCAAAGGATACAATTGTGTCAATTTGAGGGTTAACATTGTTTCATATAACAAATGATATTTGGGAAAGCCAAGTGGAAAATATCGATTTTTTTCAAAGGGACACTTTTCCAATAGATCCGGATGTGAAGTTTTTATTGAATCACAAAGAAAAACATGTTATAAAAATGTATCTGAGAAAAAACAATATTACACTTAGTAATCTGGGGATAATAGAAGTGGAAAGATTTAATTGGGGAACCTGGGGGGAACGCTCTATAGTGGGTTTGGCTGTCCTGGTGCTAATCATGGGTGGTTGGTTGATTGTGCTATCAGTAAAAATGAAAATGTTGCTGATTTTGGTAGCTACGTCAGGAAGAGAAAGATATCCCAATACACATGCATTTTAAAAGAAGGATGGGGAGCAAACTTGTTTTTTTAAAAATTGGCTTGGATCATAGCCAAGTTCTAAAAAAAAGCAGGGTATTTAAGGTTATTTAGCGTGTTACAACACAGAGTACAGCACTACTGCACAGGATCAATGTTTTGTATGCAGTACCACTGCATAGGTTTGGTGCATTGCTATGATGCAATTGTTTCTACACAAAATACCCAACATTAGGCAGAAATTTGGACACATTTCTGATTCAAAATGAACCAAACCTAACTTCCAGTCAATGAGTGGGTTATGTTCTTGGAGCCAAGGAATTCCCAATATGAGACCAAACTGGGGCATGGTAATGAGGTCAAAACGTATAGTTTCCTTGTGTGTGGATTGGATTGTCATTAACATGGGTGCCGTTTGTTGTTTAATCGGGCCAGACACCAGAGAGGTACCATCCACTGCCTGTACGGGTTCTGGTCTAGTCTTGGTCAAAAGAGGTAGATTTAAAGAGTTAGCCAAGGCAATGTCAATGTAGTTACCCATTGCCCCTGAGTCTGTTATAATAGTGACAGGATGTGCAATAGTAGATGTGGGGTGAAGTGTGGCCTGTACTTGTACAGGCCTAATGCGGTCAAAAGCAGGAATCGGGTTTGGGGTATGGTGAGAATAGCTCGATCCCGTCCCCGGTTCTAAGATCGAGCTGTCCGAAAACCCTGAGTCTTGGTCCTTGGACGACGTGGGCACTCCTTCACAAAATGACCAACTAGACCACAATAGTAACAAGCATTATCCACCCTACTACGTTCTCTTTCCAGAGGGGAAATCGGGCTTCTAATTCCCCCTATTTGCATGGGTTCTGATGAGGTGTCAGATGCAGAATGTGATGTAGGGAGGGTGACTGAGTGAGAGAACCCAGCCTCTGCTCTTCTTTCAGATCTTCGTGCATCTACCTGGAGGGCGAGGTCAACCAAATCATGGAATGCAGTAGGTAGTGAAGGGACCACTGACAAGGTGTATTTCATGGGATTACTGAGACCTCTATAGAATACCACCGCCTTCTTGCTTTCGGGCCAGGATGTTTCAGCGGACAGTTGGTTAAACCGAGTTATATACTCAATAAGGGAACCCTTACCCTGATTCAAATCCAGGAGCTCCAAGTCTCTCGACTGAACTTTATGTCTGGTGTCGAAGACCCTGGACATTTCCGTAACAAGAAGGTCAAAATCATAGAGGGTGGGGCTACCACTTTCCAAAAGAGGGTTGGCCCATGCAGCAGCTGTACCTGCTAGATGAGAAAGGATGAATGCCGCCTTGTTAGTGGAATCTGGAAAGGCAAGGGGTCGACACAAAAAATGCAACTTGCACTGATTTAGAAAGGTTCTAAATTTCCTGGGATCTCCATGGTATCTTTCAGGAGTGGCTAAAGGGAACGGGGAAGGTAATACAACAGGGACAGGATTTTGGGGCACTGGAGCTGGAGGTGGCATGGGTTGGGAGACAGAGGGTGTATCCCCGAATTCCGTGTCTGGAGGCAATGGGTGTCTAATACTTTGCATGTGGTCAAGCCGCTGGTGGATGACGGTATTAGCGGCAGCCATGTCTGCACGTAGTACTGTGATGGCTTGGACTATAGAGGACATGGGATCTTCAGTGTTTCCCTCCATTGCCTATATGACAATATGGCTTCACAGTCTGTTGAGACTTGAATGTCGTGTAGGCAGAAGAGTCCTCTGTCCCCAAATGCCACACAGAGAGAACTCAAAGTCACTCCCTGTGCGACCGTTGAGGCCACAGGTGGAGATGGTCAACTCCGGAACCGCGAACCTCTAGGACCCCAATCCGCTGCAAGAAAATACTGATTAAGTACCAAGCAAATGACAGTAAATGACAGTACCAAATAATGTGAAAAGGTCTTACCAGAGGGATCAGGAGAAAGGTAATGAACCTATGAGGTAGGGGTCCGGGACTCACGTGGGCAGATAGACAGTAGTCCCAAAATAGCGCGAGCACCACCTGATGACAAGAACGTGATTTGATACTGTGAAGGTTGAAGCAAGAAGTTCCAAGGAAGGCCAGATGCAAAAAGGGAAATCCGTTTTGCAGTCCAATGAACAGTCCAAGTTTGATGCACAGGATGATCCAAAGTAACAAAGCCAGCAGGATAATCCAAGCGAAGTCCAGGTAAACAGGCCAAGGTCAAAAATCCAGAAAAGTCAAGAAATCCAAAGGAACACGTAACGCCAAACAGGTTGCAAAGAAAAGCTGTGAAGCAACGAGTCCACGGAAAGCCGCGTTTAAATACTCACGGTTCTGGCATTACTTCCCATCATATGACGTGCTGCCGTATCACGTGATTGCTTTTCCGGGTCACGTGAGTATACAGCGCTGGTCACACGGCGCGGAAGCATAGTAGCGCTCCGCCGGTAACCTAGGCGCCAAAGAAGCTGCCAATGCAAGAAAGGACGCAACCTGGAGAGCGTTCTGTTGCGGCTGAGGCGTGCAAGTGCACGCGAGTCATCAGGGGGCCCACGTGAGTGCCGAGATGTGAAGGGGAAATGAGATGTGACAGAGGAAGCGGGGCGAGCTAAAGTGATTCTAGAGTTTCGGGCATGGTGAGCACGGGCAGGAGTGGCTGTATTGTCAGGTGTGTGTACAAGAGTGTGTGTGACAGTCACGCAGGGAGATTATAGCAGACTCTCTATTGCCGTCATTTTCTGCTGCTAAGAAAAGGCATCAGTATAGGATGAAGCTTTTAGACCAGTCTCCTACACAGGTAGCACATGTAAAAGCACATAGTCTACTGACAAATGTTTCTATGATTGGCCAGTTAGAAGGAATTATGCTGACATACTTCATGAGATGATTATAGAAGCTCAAAGGAAAAGGATCAGGCCTAAACAAAGTGCTAAGGAGGATGTTCATGAGTTAAATGATTACCTGGACAGTACAGCACATTTGGTTAATATCATATTGTATCAGCATATGAGGGAAGTGGGAAGGAGGACCTCAAAGGAGGAATATTTTGTATGTGATCTCCTACCTTTCCATCATGGGGAAGTCCACAATCTTCATAGCTATTGAAATAGATGTCCAGACAGCACATTGTCTATTACACATAGCGCTCTGTTTGTTTGTTTGTTTATTTATTTGTTGTGCACACCGGACCCAGAGGTATCATGGTGCAGGTAAAAGAGAACTTACAGCTTAGTTACAGAAGTTAGGAGCAAAGATAAGGACACGTTACCACAAGGTTACAGGTTGATGGTAACAAACATAGAATAATTATTGTGTGCGTTACAGATATTTACAGATATTTACATATTTAACACAATTACGTCAAGAGTACAGACGAAGCAAGGTTAGCAACATGGAGGAAGGTGGGATTACAGACCTTTCTCTGTGAGCCATTTAATTGTACTCTTTCTGAATTTGATAAACGGCTGGTCCGATCTGAGTGTGTGTGGCAGGGAGTTCCACAGCCGTGCTGCCCTGACTGGGAAGTTAGACCCTCCAATGGTGGATAGTTTGAATCTTGGTACCTGGAGACAGTTAGGGTTAGCTATTCCCGGTGGTCTGAGGAGGTTTTTTCTGATGAATCGTTCTGTGAGGTAGCGGGGGGACTTTGTTGCTTAGGCACTTGTGGATGAGGGAAGCCGATTTGAGATTAATGTTTTCTTGGGTGGAGTGCCATTTATATTTCCTTCTTATTTCCGAAATGTGTGCTCTTTTGGGGATGCTTAAGGCTGCCCTGAGAGCATTATTTTGTAGCACTTGTAATCTGTTAATGGTTTGTTTGTTTGCCCCTATGTAGAGGGCATTACAATAATACAGTTATGATAAGATAAGGGCTCTAGAAAGGAGAAGGCAACTGTCAACTGATAGGAACTGTTTCCCTGCTCTTATTCATTTGCAGGTGTATGCCGTAGATGAGGCCAATGAGTTTACCTGTTTGGTGAGGGATAGGGTTGAGTCGAGGTAAAATCCTAGGGTTTTTACTTCTCTAGCAACCTTAATAGTGTTTCCATCAATATTGAATGCCGCATAGTTGGGGTTAGGTTTTGAGATGCGAGTTGCAGTGCCCAGAATGATGAGCTCTGTTTTGTCATCGTTCAGACACAGGCCATGGTTAGCCATCCAGGCCTGAACGATGCTGTAGACTCTGTTCACCAAAGCCAGATCTTCCCCATAATCTCCTGTGAGTGGTAGGAGAATCTGGGTATCGTCTGCGTTGTTGGTATAGGTGATACCCAGATTGTCAAGGTCGTCAAAGAGTGGCTTGGTGAAGATATTGTAGAGGGTTGGTGAGATGCATGATACCTGGGACACCCCACAAGTAATGGGTATCGGGTCTGCTGCGGCCAATGGTGAGAAGTCCCTCATGGTCCTGTCACTAAGGAAATACTGTATCCAAACTATAGCTTCCTTTGAGAAGTGGGCTGCTGAGTCAAAGTGACTGCACAGGACTTTATGGTCCACTAAATCAAAGGCAGCTGAGAGGTCTAGTAAGAGGATAAGTGCTAGTTTTCCCTCATCTCTTAATGAGTCTATTTGGGACTTTAGGTCGATAAGGGCTGTCTCTGTGCCATGGTGTAGTCAGAAACCGGATTGTCGGGCGCCTAGGAGTAGGTTCACCTCAAGGAAGTTCTGAATTTGGGTGTATGCTTCCTTATCTAGGATTTTTAGTAGAAAGGGCACCGTGGTGATGGGTCTGTAGTTGGTGGGTATGTTGGGGTCCAATGTTTGTTTTTTTCAGAAGAGGAAGTACCCAGGATTCTTTTAGATTGCTTGGGATGGTGCCAGTCGTGAAGGAGGCATTAATGAGTTTTGTGATGAAGGGGGCTAGATCTCTAGCGGCGTCCTTGATCAGTTGTGCCAGGCATTGGTCGCCTTTGCAATTAGATGGTTTAAGCGTAAGGATCGTTTTCTCTACCTCAATAATTGATACCTTAGTAAAGTTAAATTGGGTGTGTTCTATAGGTTTTGGATTCTGTATTTTGTTTGGGGGGGCTTGAGATTGAACTGATAGGAGAGCTTTCTTTAGGGCAATTTTGTTTTGGAGCTTGGCCACTTGAATGGTCAACTGAATGGACAGATCCAGATGAAGATGATTATATTTAAGACACAAAGACAAGAAACATGTGATCAGATATGAAAAGCCTGGAATAAAAGGAGCTGGAATTAGATTGGAGGTAAACAGGAGACTTGAAAGTCCAGGAAAATCTACAGAAGAAATTCAGAGGTGGAAGAACAGAGGCCAGATGTAGAATTGGGGATCAGTATTATCTCCAGGTGGATGGGAAGAAGGAGTGGTCATCTGCAGGGCCTAGGTGGTCCTTGGTTGTTATAAACCAACCATTGACATCGTGCAAAATGGATGGAAGCCCCATATCCAAGACTTGATAAACTACTGACTTGGGTCGAGGACAAAGGAGGGACCCCTGTAGATAGTGTCTCTGCAAAGTGCATAGCTTTGCTTCATAAACAATGGCACAACAAGAGTCGGAGTGAATCAGAACTGTGGTCGAATCTTTGACGTGCCAGAAATTAAACTTGGAACAGCAGTAATTATGGATCATAATTGGGCATGTGGATCCAGAGCCTATATGAGATTGCCCAAGTACCGGGGAGGAAAATGTTCATTGGTAAATGTTCATGTTCCAGCATTGGTGATTCCGAAAAGTGAATTAAGTCTCGAAAGCTTTCCAAAAGCAGATGCTCACCTGAGGACGAAGGGATCTCTGGAGCTAATAAATCTAATGAAGAGGGAGAACTACTTCTCAGCCAAGACAACAGAAGCGTTTGATGCCATCCCTCATGAGCACAGACTGTTCAATCAAACTTCGTCAGTGTTCACGCTGATTTTTATGCCAAGTGTCCAAGTTGGAGCAAATACCAAATGGCTGCAGATTACCAGATGGGAATTGCTACAGACAATCAACACGACTATTAAGGGATTAAATGCTATCAAAGAAGAGATGACAGCCATAGGACTGGTGACTCTTCAGAACAGATACCTCATGGACATGATTACAGCCATGGATAGAGGTGTTTGTGCAAAAAATCAGAGAATCATGTTGCACATTCATACCTTCTCATGACGACAAGAATGGCACCTTGACGGAGGCCATAGAGATGCTGACAAAATTACACATACAGATGATAGACACGGTAGGAGACATTGCTGATGATAGCTGGTTTGGATCACTCTTTTCTTGGGTTCCACAATGGATGTCAGATATCTTCAAGTTTCTTGGAGCCCTGATTGTGATGGTGTTGCTTGGGGTTTGTGTTATTAGAATAATGATATGATATGATATGGCATTTATAATGCGCCTATACACAATGGTTTCAAGGTGCGACGAGGCAAAGGAATGGAACAAGGGGTACATACAACGATCCTACTAAGCCAGGTGTCATTCAGTTTGCGCAAGTGCGTGGAAAGGGAGGAAAGAAAGTGCAGTACATGGGAATAGATAATAACAATAAGTAAAATAGCGGCCAGCATGGGGCAAGTGCATGAGTACGTGCAGACATCAGCTATCCAGGAATGAAGGGTGGGGGACTGTAGGGATACAGAGCAGTCTCTAAGTGTGGGGGTTGCCAGGTGGGCAGTGCAGGTGTTTGACGCTGGTGGGAGAGGGACCTGGGCCCGGGATCAGAGGGTGTCCAGGTAGCCAGTGCAGTGCCAGTATCAGCCAGGAGGTCAGCAGAAGAGATGAGGAGAGAAAGCAGAACAAAGAGAAAGGTTTTGAGGTGTTTCCGGACGGATATGGTACGCCTCAAAGTTTACAGAGAGCCAGGGAGGCTGTGTCCAAGAGGAGAGGCACGTCAGCCGAGAGAGAGATCTACCACCATCTTGTTGCTTGGAGAAAGCGGAATGAACCCTGAGCGAGTTGGGGCAGGATGAACTGAAGAAGCTTGAGAAGGAAGATATTTAGAAAGAGCGAAGTTGAAGGTATTGAGGCCGTCAGGACCCCAAAAGGCCTTTGAACTTAATCCTCGCAGCACTGGGAGCCAGTGCGAGAGATTTCAGTCCTTGAGAGATTACGATCCCTGGCTTTTGAGGCCAAGAACAAGTCTTGCAGTCCTCTTCTGTATGAGTTGCAGAGGGTGGAGAGTAGAAGCAGGCAGATTTAGAAAGAGGCTTTTGCAATAGTCCAGCCTAGAAAGAACTAGAGCTCTGGATACAGTGAGCTTCTGGGGGAAGGCAAGGAAAGGCAGAATACCTCTGAGGAGGTACAGCTGGTAGTGTGACTTCTGGGAGACGTCAGAGATGTGAGGAGAGAAGGAGAGTGTGGAGTTGAAGATGACCCCAAGGTTTTTGGCTTTGCAGGTTGGAACGGGAAGAGGACCAAGAGATGCCGGCGAGAGAGCAACAGGAAAGGAGGGAGTGAGAGGCTGTGCCGATGAGGAGAATCTCACTCTTACTGGCATTAAGGCAGAGGTCATTTGCGGCTCACCACTCCTGGATAGCAGACAGACAGTCAGAGATGAGGGAAGGAGAGTAGGAGGCAGAGGGTAGCCTGAAAATGAGCTGGGTGTCATCCGAATAGCACTGAAAGTTGGGTCAGAGAGTGGCGTTGTGGTGGGCAAGGAGTACCAGGTATTGGTTGAAAAGCCAGGGAGAGAGGTTAGACCCCTGGGGGACACCACAGGTAGAGAAAAAGGTAGCAGAGAGGAAGTACCCAAGTTGGACCTGGGAGGGTCGGTCATTGAGGAAAGAAGTCAGCTATGCCAGAGCCTGACCAGTGATACCCAGGTTATCACGGAGACAGTTGAGCAGGATGGCATGGATGACAGTGTCAAAGACAGATGAGAGATCAAGAAAGATTAGGACACAAGTGGTGTTAGAGTCAAGGTTGGAAAGCAGATCTTCACAGACATTTAGGAGAGCAGTTTCCGTGCTTCTGGCAGATCTGAAGCCAGACTGATGGTCATGAAGACAGCCAACAGATTCAGTATAGAGATGAAGCTGAGAGATGGCCAGTTTCTACAGGAGCTTGCCCAGGAAGGGAGTGATGTAGATTGGGCGATAATTAGCCGGGCATGAGGGATCGGCAGAGTGTTTCTTAAGAAGGGGGTGCACAAGGGAGTGCTTCAGTGGGGATGGGAAGACTCCGGTGGCGAAGGAGTGATTGCAGAAATCAGCCTGGGCAGGAGCCAGGGAGTTGATGTGGTCCTTGATAGTTTTGGAGGAACAGGGGTGAACCTGTTACGACAAGACTTTCATAGATCGGACTTGTCTAGAAACCTCATCTGCAGAGAAAAGGGGAAAGGAAAGAAGGAGGGATGGCTGCAGAAGGGCCAGAGGAAGAACAGGGAGTAGGCTGAGAGAGGGTATGGGAGGAGAGTGAGGGCAGGATGTCCTGAGGTTTAGAGATGAAATGAGAGGCCAGTGCCATGCACAGGGCCTGGGAAGGGACAGGAGAGGTAGAGACTGTAGCAGGATTGGCCAGTTCCTTGCAGATTTTAAAGAGTTCAGCCGAGTTGTTAGATGCCGCAGAGATGCAGGCTTGGATATGAGCTCTCTTCTTGGTTAGGACAGAGAGCCGGTATTGCCTTTGCAGCAGGCGGCAGGCCAGTTTGTCAGAGGATGTACAAGAAGCACGCCATTTCCTCTCGGCCACCCTGCACTTACGTTTTAGGGTGACAAGGTCTAAATCGTACCAGTAGTTGCACTTGGCTGTGGGCTTCAGGCAGATTCTCATGACAGGGGCAAGGATATCAAGAGTATCAGAGATAGCAGAGTGGAGCGTGGAGAGGGCTGTGTCAGGGTGAGAGTCAGCCAAAGTGGGAGGGGAGTGAGAAGGTGGCGGCGAAAGCCTCATCTGACACGTGCTTCATGGGTCAGATGACCGAGAAGTTAGGTGTCAGTGATGGAAGTGGCTTGGCCTGAGGGGTAGGGATGGTGAGGTGGGAGGAGAAGAGACATTGATCACTCCAGGAGAGAGGAGTGGCGAGAGGATCAGAGAGGGGAAGGTCGGAGGAGATCAGAACATCCAGAGTGTGCCCTGCAGAGTGAGTCGGGCCAGAGGGAAGAATAGTGAGTGAGAGAGGTTGCGAAAGAGTACAAAGGAAGGACAGGAGGCATTCAGGTGGATGTTGAAATCTCTGAGAAGGAGGAATTGAGTGGTCGAGGCCAGGAGTGAGGAGAAGAGGTCCACCCACTCAGAGAGGAAGGAGGAGATCTGACCAGGTGGCCGATAGATAGTAGCCACAGTAAGGGAATAGCCGGGTGAGAGAGAGAGCCTGCAGATGAGGCATTCAAAAGAGGAGTAGGCCTGTGAGGGAGTGACAGAGGCAGGAATCCACTCAGGGAAGATCAGGAGAACTCCCCCTCCAGAACGGTTGGATCTGGACACCGAGAGGATCTTGTAGCCATCAGGTAGGAGCCTGTCATAGCTAGTGATAGAGCTGGCCATGAACCATGTCTCGGTGAGACCGAGGACGTAGAGGTCAAGTTCTTCCAAAAGGCGGCAGATATCAGAGGAGTGTTTGACAGCAGAGCAAGAGTTTAGAGTAGCAATATGGAGAAGGTTGCCAACCTTGAAAGACTTCCGCGGAGAGGTACAGATCAGAGGCACGCCCTTTGGAGGTGTAGAAGGAGCCAGAGAGGGGGCAGAGAGGGAAGGAGAATGCAAGGAAGCCAAGGAGGAGGCAGAAGAGGGAGGCGAGGAAGCCATGGAAAGAGGGAGAGAGGGGACAGCAGGAGAAAAGAGGAAATTGATGAGGCGCGGGAAGCGTCTATCAAAGAGTTGAAGGTATGCCTGTGGGCATTGGACCAAGACAGTCCAGTTCGAGTAAACATAAATGATGACTTTAGAGGAATGGAAGGAGGCCAGGAGGATGTTCCAACGGGTGCCACCATGAGAGAAGAGGAGAAGGAAGAGAGCACAGAGACCATATGAAGGGTCCATAGGTCTGGCGAAGGAACGACAAAGAGGATGTCGATGAGAGTTTCCTTAGAGGAGGCACTGGTGTAGGCGTCAGTGATAGGGAGGCCTGGGTTGGAGACCAGGATGTCCTTTTTAAACTTCTTTCTACCAGATTTAGTGAGGGTAACAGGATAGTCCATAGAGAAGCAGTTAGAGAAGATAGGAGAGACAGAGAGCACCATAGAGTAGGTGGGAGAGGAGAGAGGTGGAAGGGAGAGGGGGAGGTACTGGATGAGGACACTAGAGTAGGCAGACAAGGAGCGAGAGGCAGGCAAGTTACGCAATAGGACAAGATGACAACACTCAAGCTTACAGAGCTAACATTTTGCACAGTCAAGACAGGAGAGAAGACACAACAAAAATTGAGAATCCTAAATAGAGGGAGAAAGGCCTAGGTTTCACAACGCAATTTTAAATACTGAGACAGTGAATATTATAACATGTGAAATCACACCTAAATTTGAGAATCCTGAATAGCGGGAGAAAGGCCTAGGTTTCACAACGCAATTTTAAATACTGCAACAGTGCATATTATAACAGGTGAAATCACACCTAAATTTGAGAATCCTGAATAGAAGGAGAAAGGCCTAGGTTTCACAACGCAATTTTAAATACTGCGACAGTGCATATTATAACAGGTGAAAGCGCACCGAAATTTGAGAATCCTGAATAGAGGGAGAAAGGCCTAGGTTTCACAATTCAATTTTAAATACTGCGACAGTGCATATTATAACAGGTGAAATCACACCTAAATTTGAGAATCCTGAATAGAGGGAGAAAGGCCTAGGTTTCACAACGCATATTTTAAATACTGCGACAGTGCATATTATAACAGGTGAAACACACCAAAATTTGAGAATCCTGAATAGAAGGAGAAAGGCCTAGTTTCACAACAGCAATTTTAAATACTGCGACAGTGCATATTATAACAGGTCAAAGCACACCGAAATTTGAGAATCCTGAATAGGGGGAGAAAGGCCTAGGTTTCACAACGTCAATTTTAAATACTGTGAAAGTGCATATTATAACAGGTGAAATCACACCTAAATTTGAGAATCCTGAATAGAAGGAGAAAGGCCTAGGTTTCACAACGCAATTTTAAATACTGCGACAGTGCATATTATAACAGGTGAAAGCGCACCGAAATTTGAGAATCCTGAATAGAGGGAGAAAGGCCTAGGTTTCACAATTCAATTTTAAATACTGCGACAGTGCATATTATAACAGGTGAAATCACACCTAAATTTGAGAATCCTGAATAGAGGGAGAAAGGCCTAGGTTTCACAATGCAATTTATTTTAAATACTGCGACAGTGCATATTATAACAGGTGAAGCACACCAAAAATTGAGAATCCTGAATAGAGGGAGAAAGGCCTAGGTTTCACAACACAATTTTAAATACTGAGACAGTGCATATTATAACAGGTGAAATCACACCTAAATTTGAGAATCCTGAATAGCGGGAGAAAGGCCTAGGTTTCACAATGCAATTTTAAATACTGCGACAGTGCATATTATAACAGGTGAAATCGCACCTAAATTTGAGAATCCTGAATAAAGTGAGAAAGGCCTAGGTTTCACAACGCAATTTTAAATACTGCGACAGTGCATATTATAACAGGAGAAAAACAGCTATGTTAGTGGGTCTACTAGGTGGAGCCAGTAGGCAGGGAGGCCCGGACCATTGAGCAGGGTGACAACTGGCAACAGGCATCCACTGCGGACACCTGCAGATACAACCAGGAGCCGCCAATCAGGGAGCCGCCCTTTGCCTAGGCACCCTTAGCAGAAAAGGGGCTGCCGGGGAGAGGGCTGCCTAGGGATGGTCAGCTAAGAGCGCCAGGCAACCAATAATTGCCCAATGCAAGAAGACAGCAAAGAAAGCCATAGGGATGAAGATTATGATCAATGTTGAATCAGGATGGATGGCCAGAGATTTTACAGATGAAGAAATCAGAGACTTTGTGAATGCCAGTATACATGCCCCTGAAGGAACAGAGAACCTGTACCCAAAGAACCATAAAACGTATGTGGGAAAATGGATCTACTGCCGTCCAAGTGGACAGTGCATGCTCATGACATGGAGCAAAGATGAGCTGTGAATTCCGCCGGATGCCTGAAAGGGGTTGTAAAGATATAGTTTCAGAAAAAGAATTTCCTCAGGCGAGAATGCTTGGATGTAAAGATGGATGGGTATGCGGTCGATGAACCACCCAGAGGGGGGAGCAAAGTACCCCCACCACAACCATCTCGCCCACATTACCTATAAGTTGGGGATGTGAATGTGAGACATGTGCAGTTCCAGTGAAAATACCAATACCAAGGAGAATCTTGGAAACAAGGTGCCCATTAAGAAAACCATACCTGCATACGAGACAGTATGATGGCCACTTGAATGAAATTCCTGAAGAAGTGGGACCAATGAAGGAAAGAGCGGATTGGTGATGACACACATGAAGCTGAGCCGACATATATGGAAGAGCTGCAGAGACAAGAGAATGGAAGCATTCTGTAAGGCATCAAGAAAGTATCAAATATAAGTGGTATCTTGGGCTCAAGATGCAGAAACGTATGCTACAGAAACAATGAAGATATCAAGCCATTGTATACTTGCATATATGCAATGAAACACAAGCAGATGAAGTATTCCTAAGGCTGGCTACGTAGTGTACACAATGTGTTATAGCAGAGCAGGACTTAAAAGAGCAGAGGCCTCTTGTTGAAGTGTGTCGCAGCTGAAAAAGCAATTGAATTACAGAAGCAGATCTTAGCAAGGCGAGTTTGGATATGAGACGTGGATGAGCAGAAAGTAGTTACAAATTGTGCGAAAGAACAAAACTCCCGTTCAGAGGGCACAGACAAAACAAGGAAGACATCAGAGGTCTATAAAAAAATAGTGTTTTAAATGCACTAGAGCTTGATTTTGTGGTCCTCAGTCACGTCAATGGATGAAGTTGGACGTACACAACGGTCACACCTACTCATGAGGGCAGAGCGTGCCTTCACTCTCTGTATTCTCTGGAGCAAAGAACATTTCCAAGGCCAAGTTCAAAGCCTTAATTGATAGCAGATCACTGAGGTGATGATGGATGATATGCTAAATTGGTGGGAAGCTATGGTTATGACCAGCTCACCAGCACCTGGAAGCCCAGCCTGCATGCTGCTAAACGAGGTTAGAAAAATACTGACGAATGTAAGAGTGCCAACCAATTGTAGGGGGCTGCATGATTGAGAGCCCTACAGTTGTAGATCCAATGGGACGTTATGTATTTAGTGACGTTCTTAATTACCAGTTTTAGGGTGAGGCTTATTTGCCCACCTGACCTTAGCAATCCAATCACATCCCGGTAGTCCATAGAAAGTATATGTAGATGTTCCGTTTAAACCTATCACATTTGCCACTAGGTTTTAGAAGTTTGCCACGTAGGATGACATTAGTAAATACGTAGGCTCACATTATTCGTGACAAGTTTCTGCTATATATTGTTTGTTTTTTCTAAAGTAAATGGAGAGATTGCTGTGCGACCTCGGATGATGTCCTTTGTAACTCCCTGTTTTAGATAATTGATATTAAAACAGTTAAACTCAGTGGTCAAAGTGAGCGGGAGCGTTCGGGAGCGGTGCTCCTCTACTTTTTTAAATTATGTTTTACAGCTCCTATACATTTATTTTAAAAAGAAACCATTCCGGAATAGTTTCGTTTTAAAATGAAAGTATAGTAAGAAGTTGAAACGTGCACTTTCAGTGCTCTGCACTGAACGTTCCCTTAAACAGCAGGTGCAAGTGTTTGGGGGTTTGGATTGGGCATGGGAGGGGACGTAGCGATGGGGTTTGTGGGGTGTGGGTGCAGGCCAGCAGGGAACATAGTTCCACTACTTCTTTTCGTACACTTCGACCACTGGTTAAACTTTTTTGTCAACTACCTGAGTCGTTTTGATCATTGATGCATCCACATTCAACTCGCTGTATTGCTACCTTGTCTTAAAGGGCTGAAGCGAATCCTTCAGTTCAGGACTGTAGGGGTGCAGATACAGATCCAAGTACAGGGATTGACAGGAGGCAATGCGGATGTGCAAGTGAGCGGGCAGGGACCTGGGCCCGAATTTAGAGGGTAGGAAGGTGACCAGTGCAATATCAACAGGAGATCAGCAGGGGAGAGGAAGATAGAAGGCAGAAGCAAAGCGGAAGGTCATGAGGTGCTTCTGGAACCAGAGTTGGTTCTGCTCAAATTTCAGAGAGGCGGGAGGCTGTTCCAGAGGGAGGCATGAGCCAAGGAAAGAGATCTACCATCAACTTATTGCTTGAAGAAGCGACTTACCCTGAGGAAGGTGGAGGTCCCAGCAGAAGAGCTCGAGTAGGAAGATATTTGTGAAGAGAGAGTTGGAGGTATTGCGGTCCCAGAAGGCCTTGTGGTCAATGCAGATTGTCTTGAAGTTGATCCTTGCAGCACTGGGAGCCAATGGAGAGATTTCAGGGCTGGAGAGATATGATTCCTGGGCTTGAGGCCAAGGCCAAGTCTTGCAGTCCTGTTCTGGATGAGTTGTAGAGGGTAGAGAGTAGAGGCAGGCAGATTTAGAAGAGGCTGTTGCAGTAGCCCAGTCTAGAGAGAACTAGAGCTCTGGAAACAGTGAGCTTCTGTGGGAAGGTGAGGATGAGAAGAATAACTCTGAGGAGGTGCAGTTGTTAGCTTGACTTCTTGGAGACGTCAGAGATGTGAGGAGAGAAGGAGAATGTGGAGTCGAAGATGACTCCGAGGTTCTTAGCCTCACATGTGGGAGCAGGAAGAGGGCCAAGGGAGGCAGGCCAGAGAGTGACAGGAAAGGAAGGTACAGGTGTGCTGATGAGGAGGATCTCTGTCTTGCTGGCATTATCATTTTTATTTCTCTCTGCAGTGAACTGCCCGCTGTTAGTGCTTCCAAGCTCCATCAACCGTGTCCTCTCTGGGACACTACATCTCCCCCTTCGGACCAAAGAACAAAGTCACTCACGGTTCTGTCCCTTTTACATCTCCTCAATTAGGTGTGTTGGTCTCCTGATGTATCGAGTAGCTGGGCACCTCGCTCCTCTTGCTCTCCCTCTGTCTCTTCTCTTCAGTCGTCACAGCGGCATCATTTTCTTCTCTTTCTTCCTGGTCTTCTTCTCTGTAAAGCTTGAAATGAGAGACATTTCGAGTAACCAGTCTTTTGGGAGAGTGAGCAGTCACCATTGTCCCGTTCACATGGGAGATTGTCAAGTATTCAGGATCAAACTTTGATTCTGCTTTCTTTTCCTGTCTTCTGCATACAAGTACCATGTATCCCACTTGCAGGTGGGAACTCTTGGCTCGCCTCCTGTTGTCAACGTAATCCTGCATGCCTTGCTTCCTGTGGGCATCAGAGTCTCTAATACATTCTATTTCCTCACTAGAACTACTCACTAGGTGAGGGAGTCTGGTCCTTGTCCGTCTCCCAAACAGTAATTCTGAGGGACATTTTTCTGTGGTGCCATGCAATGAGTTTCTGTAGTCCCTCAGCTTGTTGCACACGGCCTGGTTGAGAGACATTGGCCGCAGCTCATTTTGTTGAAGAACCCTTTTGAGGCGGCTCATAAATTTCTCCATCATGCCATTGGCCTAGGGCCAGAGTGGAGTAACTTTTTTGTGGTGAATGCCCATGTACTCCATGAACCTTGCAAACTCCAGGTTGCTGAAGCGTTGACCGTTGTCTGACATTAGGAACTCTGGGATTCCCCGTGCTGAGAATATGCTGTCCAGCACCGGTATCACAGTTCTGGCTCCAGTGAACGAGAGCATGTGCACCAATGGGAAACGAGAAAGTTTGTCCACGATGATGAGTCAGTATTTGTTGTCACCGAAATGGCCAAAGAAGTTGATTGCGAGGTGGGTCTACGGGCGCTCTGGCATTTCAGATATTTGTAAGAGTTGTGTATTGTTGGGTCTGGAGGTACTCTGGCACAGGTGGCATGCGTTGACTGTGCACTCTACCATCTGGTGTATTCATGCAGTAACCATGGTGTCCGTTACTTGTCTCTTTGTGGATACCACCCCTCGATGACCTTTGTGAGCTAGATCCACAACTTGTTGTCGCAGGTCAGTGGGGATTACTATTCACTGTCCCCATATAACTGAGTCCTTCTGCTGATACTGCAATTCCTCTCGTATGTTCTTAAACTCTCGCAGCTCAGCTGTGTAGCAGCCTTCCCCAGGGGTGCTTGTGAGATCAGTGTCTCTCCATCTTCTGGATTTGATGAGTTCTTGCACTTTCGTTAGCATGTTGTCGTGCCTGGTGTGTCCAAGATAATCTCTGGCGTGATTGCCCTTGGTGGACCCTGATGGGTGAGAAGGTTGACATACTCCTCCACAAGGGATTCATTGGAGGATGGGTTTGGCAAGAGGTGTCGCAAGATGAAGTCTGCAGGGTTATACTCCTTCCCAGGTTTGTGAACAATGGTAAAGTTGAAGTCCTGTAGGCGCAGGGCCCATCACTCTATTCTAGGGGGCATCTTGCAGTTGGAACTCCCATAAATTGTTACCAGAGCCTGATGGTCTGTTACACTTGTAAATGGTTTCCCTAGAATGAACATCTGAAAGTGTTTGCAGGCCCGTATGACAGGGAGCCCTTCCTTCTCGGGCTGCGAATACCTTGATTCCATCTCAGACAGGCTCTTGCTGGCGTACGCTATCACAGTCCTGGGGGATTCCCGCTAGTTAATGCTGTGCTAGAATGGCCCCGAGGCCGACAAGGATTGTGTCCACCGTTACTTCTGTGCATATGTTCAGATCAAAGTACCCCATGCATTCTGCTGAGGCAACGTTTAATTTTATCTGCTTGAATGCTTCTTCACATTGTTGTGACCATTGAAACACTCTGCCTTGCTTGGTGAGTTTTCTGAGGGGAGCGCTGGTGGAAGCGAAATCACAGAGATACTGGCCACAGTAGCTGGCCATCCCTAAAAATGATCTCACTTCACTGACGTCTTTGGAAGCTGAGATTTTTGAGATGGCAAAAACCTTGCTCGGGTCTGGACTCATGCCATCATGTGAGAAGATGTGACCGAACAATTTGAGGCGAGACTTATGAAATACAAATTTCTCGCTATTTAGAGTCAGACCAGATTCTACTAGTGCCATGCATACTGGTTAGAGACCTTGATCATGTTGTGCCGTGGTCACCCCGAAGACCAGAATGTCGTCACTGTAGTTGAAACAATTGTTCACATGGTGGATTACTATTCTAATGCTCTCCTGGAATATTTCTGCTGCTGAGCAGATGCCAAAGCCTCTTATATCGAAAGAGTCCAATTGATGTGGCAAAAGTTGTGATATATCTAGACTGCTTGTCTATTTGGATCTGGTGATATCCTTTATTCAGATCAAGTTTTGAGAAGACTCTTGCTCCATTGAGTAGGCTGGTCCTATCATCCAGATGCATCCCCAGGTTTCTTTCAAATGGTCTTGTTGGCTTGGCACATATCCACGCATATGCGTATCTTGTCCAGCAACACTCTTTTCGGCACTGCCAGAATGGGGGATACCCACACAGTGGGCCCATCTGCAGGTTCTATTATGTCTTCAGCCAGTAGGTTTTGTATCTCCTTCTTTACAAGCGGCTGCAGGATTAATTGTTATCCTTCTCAGGTGTTGAGCTACCAGTGGTAGAGATTCATTAATGTGGAGTGTCATGGGGTCTCTTTTGAGGCTCTCCATTCCTCGAATAGACTCTGGAACATTTGCATGACTGAGATCATGTGTTGTATAGTGTAATTTACTGTGGTAATGCTCATTTCAAGGGCAGTGTCGATGCCCCGAAAGTTGTTTCCAGGCACTACTCTTTGTAGTACATGAAACACGGCATGTGCAGGCTTTTTATTTTATTGTAGAGTTGTGAAGAAATTTCAGTGGTTTCGCACAGGTCCTCTCACAGCCAACTAGAAGACTTTCATATCAGATGGCTGTAGTTGTGGGGGAGATGCCACCTTGAGGTACTCCGACACACACATGATGCTAAGGTTGGCACCTGTGTGGATGAAAAACTTGGCTGGATGATTTCGCACTAGCAGACTGATATCACCCTGCGGCAGAGTTGTCGTTCATTACATCATCTACACGTAGTCGTGCTGGTTAGCCTCTCGAGGGAGTGACAGGGACCTTCTGGTGACTTGCCTGACATATCTGACAAGGTTCTGCCTTGCACCCACATCTCTTCTTGAGCCGAACCCACGTGGGCCCGATTCTGGTTTGGAGAATGGCAGAGCATATCCTGGTGATTGCCCTGGAGGGGAGATGCACATGACTGCTATGTGGTTTTCTCTGCCACACTTGGTGCATGATTGTCTGAATGCAGGACATCTGACACCTTCCACATGAGGAAAGGGGAGTCCGCATTGGTAGCATCTCCTGGACGATGTAGGTCTCTTGGGGAGCTGTCCACTCATTTGACGTCGTCGAGTTGCTGCCGCGACTTGGCATATTTGTTCTCTTCCAGGGGTCTTGGCAGTTTCGATTTCAGAGGCTTGGGTATCTGCTCTGAACTCCGTCCTGCCCATTTGCAGTATAGGGGCGAGCAGGAGCGGATCCCGCAGCAGCTTCTTCCTGAATGCAAGGAGAGACATCCTCCTATTATTATTATTATCCTAATGGCCTCTTTGTTCGTGAATTTGTGAAAGTAAGCCACCAACTTGCGAAGGCGGGCCGCAAAGGCATCCAGGAACTCTCCAGCCATCTGGCATGCCATGTTGAAGGTGTGCCTCTTGTGGTCGATGTTGCGTTACGGGTCGAAGTATGCGCTTAGCTCTTCCTTGAGGCCTGTATATGTTTTGACGTTATCTGGCGGGAATGTGGGAATGAGATCTTCCTCCTCGTCTCCCACTAGGTTCACTAGCAGCCTTCTGGCGAATTTGTCAGGCGGGCTTTCATCGGGGGCATGTAGGTAGTTCTCAAACCCTCTTATCCACCTTTCCCAGCATGGTCCTAGGGCTGGCTGATCGCCCATGTCAAATGGTCCTGGCCTGCGCAATGCTGCCGCGCTGTGCCCATCTTCCTCTGCAAGCTCACCTTGTGATATCTTGTCACTCCATCAGCTTGAAAGGGGACTGCTTGGAGAAATTGTAATCCTTATTGGGAAGCAGATCCTATCCTCGTCGCCATTGTCTGCTCCTCAGGGGCTTCACATGAGGGAAACAATGATTAAAAGGGTAAGCAGCGTATATGCATACATGCCAGTCACTGGGAAGAAACACATGAGCTGCTATGAGCCACAACGTTTTTTATTTCTCTCTGTGTAACACTGCCTGCTGTGCGGGGTTCCTAGTGCGCATGCATGCACTGTCCAGCTTTCCATTGGTTGGGGGAGCTTTCTGGCTCCGTTAACCGTGTCCTCTCTGGAACACTACATTTACCCTCGGACTTATCTTGCAGAACGTGTTAACAAGGCCATACGAAAAAGCGAGATGCTATTTAGAAAACTGTGAGAGTAGCCCCAGCCATGTCAGCTTTGGTTGAATGTGTTGGGATCTCTGCTATGTGTGCTGCACGATCCCTTTATGCACCACAATTGTTGCCATATGCTTTGAGTTGGTGTGGAGGCCCACCTCCTTTTTGTTGTTATGTTTTGGGTACCCATACTCCAGTTATACTCCCTGCTTATCCCCCTACCAACTACACTAACCACCTACCCACTCTGGTTTTGTGTGGCATTTACGTTTTTAATTAAGCTAAACCACAATAAGGTACTTTCATTTCCTTAAGAGTGCATGCTCCCTTTACAGCTATGTGCAGCGTCCTCCAGTTTGGGCGTACTAATTCTGAATTACAGAACAATTTAGGAGGTGAGGTCTTACAGAACCCATGGCCGGAGCGAAATCCTGGGGTTTAAAGACCAACGGCTTCGGAGTAGAAGTGTAAAGTTGGGGTGCAAAGTGAAAGTGGTAATGACAATAGGCCTCATTATGAGTTTGGCAGTGTGGTCAAAAAGCGTCAGTAATTTTGTTACTGACAATCTTTTGGGCGGTAATGGAATTACCACCAGTTTAACTGCATCACTGAATTCCGAGCCAGGAATTAAAGTTGAGGATTCACCTCCAGAAAAATGCTTGGGGAAAATCTACCTCATTACCTCAAAAAATCAGCAGATTCACTGCACAGTATTACTGCTCGCAGTAAACCTCCTAAAAACCCCATGGGGTCCTGTGCATGCCGAAAACGAAGATTTCCCATCACTCATAATCCCATGTTAATGCCAGAGGAGCAAGTGGCGGCAATGATAAATGATGTGGGCCGATGCATCACCAATTTACCACCAAACTGAAAATGAGATCATGGATAACTAAGAAGAAATTGTGTCCCACTGAACAGACATAGGATCTCATAACGAGTTGGGCGGTATTCTGGTGGTAAATCTGCCACAATGCCACCCAATTGAATTACTGTTACCGCCACTTGGTGCAGTGAATTTACCACTAGATTATAAGTGGTGGTAGAAATTAGTACCCATCTCAGGTGGTAAAAGTGTTTCATTTAAAAAAAGAAAGAAACCTACCTTGATGTGTGGCGCCGCACTGTTCTCTCCCAAATCCATTTCATGTTGATGACGTTGCAGTCATCACCATAGACAACAGACTTCAGAAGTTACTCTGCGGTGACATGCAGCACTGCAAGGTAAGTTTACATTATTTTTTGTAATTAAACACATTTAGCGTCCACGTAGGAAACTACACGGGTGCCAATGGCAATATGACCCTTGGCATTAGGCCGGCCCTGTCAGTAAAAGCATAGCATGCCGCCCTTGTTAAGGTACCCCTGCTTCGCTGGGGCCCGATACCTGCAGAGCAGTCAATTACTGTCTGGGTCAGCACGCTGCCTTGGGTCATATCGCCTCATTACGATCATTTCGTACCTAAATTGCACACCAAATTATTGTCCCCACACACCGCTGAACCACCAGAGGCGAAGGACGTTTCTCACTGCTCGGCCCTGAACTGTGGAATAATCGCCCTGTTCCCATTTACACCTTGGATTCCCTATTCACCTCTCGGAAACATCTTACAACTTTTTTTTGTTCTCAATTTCTGTCTTCTTAGTGTATAAACTGAACACACTTAGAACAGCGTTTCTATGAGAATGTATTATTCTATGCAGAATGGTCTTACCGGGAAGAAGGTTGAAATGCTGTCCAGTTTGGTCATTAGAAGGAATACACCTGGAGACTGTTCAAAGCTACACATATTAAGGCTGTTTTCTAAAGTGGGAGATTCACTGGCAAGAAACTAAGGCCAAATGCATGGTCATGGTTAATTCATTGGCAGGAATGAGCAATGTTCCACTCAGACTTGACTTTCGTTATAAACCGCCAAAATAGCTCCAGTGTTTTTTTATGGAATCGAAATTTCGGGCCATAAAAAAGGTCAAGAGTTGTTTCGAAGCCAAAATCCTACGAAAACTCGTTTGCATTCCATCAGCTCTGTCCGTTGACTTTTTATACCTAGAATTTGACCCAGTTGGGATAACATACATACTGATCCAATTGCATTCATGTATTGGATATATCTGACTAGGTTAAACAACGGCACGACAATGGTCCCTTTTATTAGATCGCTTCTTGGTTTGGAGAATTCTAAGAAACTCAGCCCTAGCGGAAACATTATTTTGGTGTTTGATAGATGGAGGTCTGATACGAAGCCCCTCTCCACTTCCGCTTCAACATATGCTATTAAATGTCAGCTGTAACAGCAGCTCAGTAGCTTCACTCATGCCATAGTGGTCCCTACATAACGTATCAATTGGAATTGCCATAGCATTTTGGAGCTGGACTGCCCATGTGGGCGGGACAAAGACTGATATGCAAACGGTTATTTCCCATCTGTGAAAGCAAAAGGCGTGTGCTGCAAACTCTCACATGTTCTCTCTGGAGAGGGGCGCCTGCTACCTTTTCTGACTAACTTATCAATGGGATCATATTCACAGGCCATCTTATATTGCAGCAGTTCCTACAGCTCCTCTCCACTCTGGCCACTACTCCTACTTCACTACCACTGCTCACTACTACTGCCTTCTCTACTGCTACCACTGACTACTACTCCACTACTCCCACTACCACTTTCCCTCGTACAACCACTGCTGTATTCTTCCTACTCTACCACACTACTACACTCACTCCTCACACCCATCCACAGACCCCTCTCTCCAATAGCCTCCACACTCTCTCCGCACTCTCCTCCTCTGTTCTCTCTGATGTCCTCTTCCAATGGCTGTCCTTCCCAACTACAACCCACACCAACACATCCCCAGCTTAAATATCCCAAATCCCTCCCAGGATTGGCTAGCATCCCTTGTCCAATCACTTACCTTATTCCAGGGGTTGTGACAAAAGAATGGCTATGCAAGGCTTATTAATGGCGTGCAAGCCCTGCCCCCTCCTTTCCATGCGGTCTGGCCATGTTTTCATATGGGTAGTATGATAACCCATAGATAACTGTTGTTCTCTTTTATCAGGGCCGATTGGTAGGCCTTCATGTAAACTGCCAGGCTATTATGCAAGTCAATGCAGAAAGGACAAGCATACTTGTCCTTGGCACTTAAGGCGTTAATAAAATCCCTAATGGGGTAGTTGGATTGCTAGGGCCTTCCTGGAGGCCTTTCTTTAATTACTTTCCTGGTGGTGTATTGGTTCTGTGTGCGTGGGCTCCAGCAGCGGTGTGCTGCTGGAGCCACGCTCCTCTTCCTGAAGGCGCGTCTGATACAGGATGTTCCCGCGGTGTCCTCTAACTGTTGTAAAGCGTGGGCTGCCCAAGGCCCGCGCTAGCACTCACACACGCATACTCAAGAGACCACAAGGGACGCGTGTGGATTGCTCAGGTCCCCGGCGGCAACTGCCGGGTAGGGCCGTCTTTATTAACAATGTGCATGTGCGAGCCTCGTTGTTGGCCGCGCATGCGTAACACTGCGTATTCACTATGCAACATCCCTCCTTTTTTCCCAAACAAGAAACAGCTATAACATGTGCACCCAAAACTAACAGTTTAAAGTTCACGAACAGTCCTCCACCTGTTACGAGGCAGTGTCCATGATAAAGTCTTGGAACCTCTGCGGTGGTTTGTGCCCCGCCCGGCTTGGGTACCTTCTGGACTCCTTTGGGGGCATCTCTGGTGTCCCGGGAGCCTCTACTTTCCTCGTGACCGTGCCTCGGGCATTGGCCGCTTTTATCATGGACCCCTTGACGTGGGTCACTCCCAATGGCTGCGCTTCGTACGGTAATGACAGCTTCCCTTCTGGCCTTCGTTTCCGGACCAGCACCGTTTCCCCCACTGCAATCGCCTTCTCTGGCAGGATCCGCCCGGCGCTTTGCCGCTCATTCTGGACGGCCCTTTCCACCCGCACTTGGTTGTTGTCGATCACTCCCAGGCAGCAGCCTTCGACTTCGGGCAGTAGTCCCCTGGGAGCTCATTTGAAGAGGGCCTCCGCTGGCACGACCCCGGTAGACTGATGGGGTCGTGCGGTATTCGCGCAGAAATTCAAAGAGGTCGCGTCGGAGTTCCTTCCCTCCATTCAGCGATATTCGGAAGATTATATTCAGCGTCCGCATGATGCGTTCCACTTCCCCATTGGCTCTGGGCCGGAGTGGGGTGACCTTTCGGTGCTTGATCCCCCTTTCCTCACAGTACTGAGCAAAGTGCTGCCCCTGGAACGGCGCACCGTTATCCGAACAGATCTCGATGGGGAAACCATAGGTGGCAAACATCTTCTCCAGGGCCAGAATGGTGTGGTCGCTGGCCGTGGATTCCACCAGCTCCACCTCAGGATATCGCGACCACTGGTCTACCACTGCCAGAAAGTACATTCCTGGGCCCATGGACCCGAAGTCAGCATGCGCCGTCCCCCACGGTTGTTCACTTCTTTCCATGGCCTGGATGGGCGGCCCTCTTTCCCCTGGACTCGCCACCTGGCATGGTATGCATACTCAAGAGACCACACGGGATGTGTGTGGATTGCTCAGGTCCCCGGCGGCAACTGCCTCGTTGTCAGCCGCGCATGCGTGAGACTGCGTATTCACTATGCAACACTAACCATCTGGCTCCACCTCTTCCTCTCCTTTGCTAGCCCGCCTCATCCACCGCTTGTAGCATGATGCCGGGCTCAGCTCCTAGCTTGTGCAATCTCTGTGGCTTGAAGCATCATTGAAACCGCGCCCCTGTCCTCGGAGCAGTTAAGGAGGGGCAGGGATAGGGTCTGCCTGCAACCACTCCAGCATCCACTGGGGCATCTCGCATCGGGCTGCCTCCTGCCCCTGACAAGGCCTGTTTTGCAGCCCTGCCACACCATCTACCGAAGTACATAACAAAGGGGTCATGTATTATAAGCAATAAAATACCCTCTAGTCTAGATATAAAGATATTGCAAGTCACCTCGGAGTTCCATGATCCTTCAGAAGAACACTTGAGGAGCTCGGCCTTCAGTCTCGCTCCTCTATTTAGTCACACAACGCCTCAGTGATTTGCGGTATTCTTATAATGTACCTTGTAGCGCACTTTATATCAACTGCTATTGCTATATTGTAAGAGCATCCCAGCTAACACAAAGAAGATGTAAAAAAACGTGCCGACACTGTTCTAATGCACAAGAAAGAAATGCCTGTGTGTGTGGGGGTTGGAGGGGGGGGTCTCACACTGAAACGCCAGTAGATAGAAGGAAGGGGAGAAAACTTTGAGGTCAGTCTAAAGGGACAGTGGACTCACTCTACTGCAAAGACCTGGAACCAAGACACACCCAGCATACCCTCAGCAACTCCCGTGGCTGAAACCAAGCTAGAGCCTAACCCAGGCATGTAGGGCTTGTCTCCCTTCCCTTAACTGCCAGGCTATTATGCGAGTCTATGCAAAAAGGACGAGCATACTCGTCCTTGGCACTTAATGAGCAAATCATCTCTTTAAATCAGAGCCCATGGAAAGACTTTTCACCTTAAACGGCCCCCGTCTCAAATAGTTCCAAGTCGTCCATTAGTGCCAATGGCCCGATGTGCAGTGATGTGGTTTTGGGATGGCAATCGATAAGGCGGGGAGGACGAGTCAGGAACAGGGACGACGGAACAGAGCACGGGGAATCTAATTAGCTTTTATTACTGTGATAACTCATCTCCCAGACCTGTCGCTATTACAAATAATGACACTTTTATCTGTCAGACAATTATGGTTGCTTGGCAGCTGGGGCGTGCATCCGGAACATACAAATGTGAGTCCATGGGTTGCAATGAAATCCTTGAATGGTCCAGGCTCTAGACTGAGCAACAGGGTCCCACCCTGTGCCGTGGTCAGACCATTTTAAATGATGCCTGTGGGGGGCTTGATGGGATGCGGTGCTGGCCCATCCTGATGACGAGGGCAGTGCCTTTAGAACATGCTGATCATGGCAACTTGACAGGATTGCTGGAACGTTTCAGCAGATGTCCACACGCTAATTTGCACCACCTCACCTTCATGACATAAAACCATGTATTGGTAATGTGCACGCCCTGGACTCTGCAGTAACCCTGCCACACAATGCACACTTCTGCATGGGATGGTGTGCATGGAGGTGTGTGCTGTCCAATGCACTGAACGTCTGGTAAGAACTTGGTCCCACCCTGCCACGTGGAGCTCACATGTCATTCCCTGGAGCGTTTTGGCCGCCGCATCATCACCACAGACTTTGGCCCTCATTCTGAGTTTGGAGGTAGCCATGCCGCTATTTGCGCCATGGCTGCCTCCAAGACCGGGTCCGGCATCATCTGGTACAATGGTGACTTACTGGGTCATTCCGACCCTGGAGGACCCAGTATGTCCCCATTGAACCAACCATTCCCCATTCCTGTTTGAGCCCTCATAGGGCTCAATGGGAATGGGGAGGGCGCTTATAACAGGGTCGCGAATAGCAGGCCCGTTATTAGTGCCCTGGTCCCTTAGCAGGACCCGTAAAGGACGTGTGGTCAGATCACAAGTCCTGTACGGTTCCCGCTAAGGAACCTTGGAATAGGGCGGTATAGGATTACCGGCACCGGTCTCCTTACCGGTTCCCGGTATCCCTTACCGCCCAACCTGTAATGACCCCCTATGTTACAAACCTTACCACCCAACTGATATATTAAATACAATTTTAGCTGGTGCAACTTGAGACTCCAGAAAGGTCCATGCCAATGCAACTTTGTGACACATATCCTTGGAGCTGCCCTGATTTGCGAAGGCCATGCTAATAATGCTGACCCATATCACACACCCGAGAATCTTCCTGGAGCCCTCACCCTCAGAGCAGGAAAATTGTGCAAGCATGGATCAGTCCAATCCGGAATCCGCCGGGTATTGGCAGATTTGCCCAAATTAAGCTTCTCAAACAATGTCAACCGCTGGGGTCTGGAGACGCAAGAGGTACTTGCAGTCGGTGTAGCGGGAGTGTACGGTACTACTGGGGAGGGTGATATACCACAGTGATTTGAAGGAGATTTTCTGGGAGTGAGAGAGCAGAAAATCACAGTGACTGGCTTGAGAGTGGTGCACACATGTACTTTTTTTCTGATGGGCAAAGTAATATTGCAGAACCTGGCAGTGGCTGGAGGATATGCATGTTTTAATACAGGGGTCTGCAACCTGAGGCGCTCCACATGTTGTGGACCACAACTCCCATGATCCCTTACCATTGACTATTCTGGCTGGCGCTGTTTGGAATTGTAGTCCAAAACGCCTGGGGAGCTAAAGGTTGCAGACCACTATTTTAATACAAATGAACTTGAAACACACATTTCTTTTTTTTTATTAAGGGAGCAGGATACCTCCAGTGAGACTGGCTTGAGTGTGATATACACACGTGATTTGTTTCTGAAGAATTACAAAATCACAGTAAATTGAGAGACGAGCAAACTGATATGGAGGTTAGGTAAAGGGAGGTCATACCCCAGAATAAACTCATGCTGCAGATATGGCAGGGCAGCAGGAGGGCTGCGGCTGATGGGCACTATTAGGACCTCGCGAGATCACGCCAAGGCGTAGTCACGTGAGATTTCCCATGCGACCCGGCGAGAGCCAAGGTGCCAAGCCACAGAGCAAGTTGTGCTCCCATCGCTCCTCCTGAAGGGAGATTCTAAGGACATTTAATGGCAATATTACTACCTGGTTTGCATCACTTATTGCCAGTGTTTCTGGATGTTTACAGAACCTTATTGAATTGCAATCGCTGAGTAATTTCACAGCAATAAAGTTGTTTGAACTCACCGTCTTATCCTCATCATTTTACAACATAATTGGCGACGAGGAGGGGATTGGAACCCGCACATCAGCATGCAAGGAGAAATTGCCACTTTACTATAGCTCCAGTAGCAGGTGTGTTGTGCAGGAGATGTCAGAACGCAGTGTGCTAGTATGTGGTCATCAGTCTCACATTTACAACAGTCTGATGCCTTGGCTTGCAATTAGTACAAGCCTAGGTGCGGCAGCCTCACGAGGTGATGCCGGATGAGGTGCAGCCCAGTCCAGCTGGGAGAGTGGAAGAGGTGCAGACCCCTTCTGGTCAAGCACGAGGCAGAACGTGGTATCAGCAACTCCACGCCTCCTCTCACTTCACGAGTCACACCCACACAATATTGACTGCCAAGATAAAGATGACTCTGCCTTGCTTATGGCAAGGCTGCAATACATGTGTGACTAGGACACGACCGATAACGAGGAGGACAGCACAACAAATACAGAACAATGGCAGACAGAAGTGTAGAGCCCAGAGAACAAGCCTGGCAGCCGCATGCCTCATGTGTGTCCGCTTCTAGGCACTATGGGCCTCATTATCAATTTGCAGCAAACGTGAAAAAGACGGTATTTACAATTACCAGGTTTATCAACCACACAATCTAGATGACTTATTGTTGGAAAAAATACTGGGTGGCGAGAGGGCCAATTTAACCAATGTGTTATTTGGTCAACACCACATGCGAAAAATGCGGTATGTAGAAAGTGATGAGGTCCACGTACATGATGTAAACTGCATGATTATATAATTGTCCAAATAACACCAGAAATACCTCCAACATTACAGCCAACAAAGTCAATAGGATAGACAATTTGCAACAAAACCTCCAACACAACACAGGTCACCAGGCAGCAAAGCAGGGACGTGACCATGTGCATTGTTGTACTAAAGATGTTCTTGACAGACTTAGACAACACCGAATCGTGTGAGTGGGCCATACCTTGAAAAGAGGAGGAAGAAGCAGGGTCCACCCTTCCCTCAGGATGTACATGGCCACCGACAAACCAGCATTTGACCGCCCCCTCCATGCCTCAACAGGGAGAGCAACATGCATGTAGTGCCACTGATAGTGGGCGAGCTACAGAGTCACATCAGCATTTGGACATTTGAAGAAGATGGTGTCTGTTCTGCGTTTCTGTACCACCAACACATTTGAGCACTTGGTCGGCATGGTGCACGGTATGGTATAGTGCACATTCTAATTATGGCTTGCCCGGGTCTTAAATGCTCTCCTTCATCCTGGACCGCGCTGCACTTACTCCCACCTCGCATCGCACCAATACCATCAAAGGGAGGTGTTATGAAATAGCTCGGTTCGCCAATGTCACAGGTGCACTGGACTGCACACATGTCCCATTGATGCAACCCACAGGCAAGGGAGCGTGTGTACAGGAGTCAGAAGCAGCACCAGAGCATTAATGCTCAGGTAACCTGTGATGCACATCTCACCACCACTAACTGCTGCGTGATATGTCAGGTTCCATCCATGATGCCAGCCTGCCAACACACAGGGCCACCAGAAGGGCACAAGCCCGCTCACTAGCATGTATGGCATCATTATGGGAGGGAAGGGGCTCGGAATAAGAGAAGGATATGATTATGGAGGGAGATAGGAATAAGGGAGTCTGGGGAGACAGGGGTGGAATTAGGGATGTGTGAGAAGATCGAGGAAGTGTGGGTGTATTGGGGGTGGGAATCAGGAAAGCTGGAGACTCACATGTCCTTCCCCATCTCACCCTTCCCCTTTTTTTTCTCCTTCTCTTTGGCCCCTTACCCTTGCTGGGCCACTGTAGGTGAAACTCAACTGCGTGATTCCTTTGCTGTGATCATTGAGGCAAACGCCCCCCTGCCCACGCACCACATGCACCCCCCCTGCCGCAGAAGTTCTCACTCTCTTTCAAGAGGAAGCAAGGGCATTGGCACCAAGTGTTTAGGTTCCCTGAATCCGAGGTGTGGTCCAAGGGTGCTTGGCAGAGTGGAGTGGCCCACTGAGCTCCATGGGGTTCCATGCCCCGTACAGGTAGAGTAGTCTTCCCTGAACCTTAAGGGTCCTACTTTACTATCCGGCTTCACCTACCGTTTGTTTGTTTGTTTGTTTGTTTGTTTATTTTATTTGTATAGCGCTCCAAACCCAGGGGTAGAAGGGCGCTTAAGAATATGGTTACAGCATTGCGAAGTATCTTTGTGTTGCATACTTTGTACATACTTATAATATATACATATATATACAGTCATCAATAAACAGAGCACATACCATACGCACAATATACAATTTTCAATATAAATACAGTACCTAAACCTGTTACCGCACAGGGGAGTAAGCTCTGGTGTTAATGGGGCTATTCTTTGTTTAGGAGCCAGCTGATGACCTGATTCCTGAAGATCTGGAAGGATTCGATAGTTTTGATGTTGAGAGGTAGGGTGTTACAGAGTTGGAGGGCAAGTACTGTGAATCTTGCCCCTCCAGCTCTTTTTAGGTGGAACCTGGGCACTGTCAAGCATAGAGTGTTGGAGGATCTGGTGGATCGGGTAGCAGGTTTCATGGTGAATTTATTAGCTAGACATGGTGGTGCTAGGTGATTGAGGGACTTGTACGTGAGGCAAATGGTTTTTAAGTCAATTTTTTGGCATATGGATAGCCATTTGCAGGCTTTCCTAGTAGCGGAGATATGCTCTCGTCTAGGAATGTTGAGGGCTGCATGCAGGGCGTTATTTTGTATTACCTGCAGCTTGTTGCAGCCGTTGCATCCCTGTTTAGACTGCAATATGAAGAATCAAACTTTCTACCAACTCCTGGTCTCTCCTTTCCAGAATTCTCTCCTTTTACAGCCACCTCTTATCCAAGTATTCCTTGTCCCCTTCTGTCCTTTCTTTGAACACCTTCTTTGCACCTGTGGTCAGAGACCGTTTCCCACTCACTTCGCTTAGTAATGCTAAAATCCAGAAAGAAATGTCATTAAGCAAACACAAAAACACCTACACAACATTCAACTTCCATACAAAAGAGGTCCAACTAAACAAAACATCAGAAAAGAGAGGATATTTAACATCAGGTGGAGCATTGTGGCTCTTTTTGTCGAGGTAGTGCGTCATGTAGTGGATGGGAAACAGAGTAACTCTTACACCAAATACCAGCACCAACTCAGTAAGATGGCAAGTCCAACTGTTTTGATATCAATTGTCTAAAACAGGGAGTTACAAACGACATCAACGGACAACGCACAGCATTTCTGACGAAGCATACAATAAAAAATCATACTTATATAGCAAAAATTAGTCATACGTGACATCATACTACGTGGCAAATGAGAAAAACCTATGGGTGTTGTGATGCGCTAAAAAGCAACATCTAAGTATACCTTCTATAAGGGGTCAGGTTGTGATTGGGTCTCTACAGTCAGGTAGAAAACTCATGCCCACCCCTAGTGCAAGTCATCTTCAACAATTATAAGATACTCAGTACATTATTGGCTCTCATACTATAAAGCCTTTCGTGATATGGCCCTCTACAATTGGTTGGCCCACTCGTTGCCTTCTGGAACATTCGGCTCACTAGCAGCATGTAAGCTTTACCCCAGGTGCCAGGACATGGACATAACGTTACCTCCCCTCCGAATTAGCCCATCATCTCTCATTACCCATGCCTTCTGCCATGAAGATTGTCTTTGAACGTGGCTCTGCAAAGTATCCTTGCTTCTGAGAATACATGGGAGTGTGAGCACGCTCTTATCATAGTTCTGGAACTGCATGCCCAACTTCTATTTCCATCCTTGGCTCACGTGACAGGAGACCGCAATTCGGCCTATTTTGCAGCATCTAATTGTCTTAAATCAATAAAACTTGACACTCATGATTTTCTTTTTCACACCTTAACAAAGGATGATTAAGCTTCTCTCAATTTCTGCATTCAAGAATAGATAACCAGTTCTTGGCTGCTCCAACCTTTACACCAGGCCAGACGGCCGTACTCTATTCTTCCATAATCCCTGGTTGATTTCTCTGACCTGGCAGTTTTGCTGCTTACATCATTATTCCTGTCGTTCATTCCTTTCTAAGGTTCCCTGGTTTGTTTGCAACATTTTATTGCCTACATCTCGCTGTTCTTTCATTCTTTCATGTTCCCTGTTTGATTGTTCTTTTTTCTAGCAGTGTTTTTGCTCATGATTGCTTGTCTATATTTGTATCTGATTTCGGTCATTGTGCTGTCCCCTTTGTGACCTCCACCTTCTGTGTCCTCCCCTCATCCTATGTTTCTCCCCCACCTATCCCCTAGCCTACCCCTCCCTCCTCTCTCCACCCGCTTTCCCCCCTACTCTGCACCCTACATGGTGCTCTCTGTCTTTCCTATCATCTCCGACTGTTTCTCTATTGACTATCCTATCCTTCTCACTAAGGGCCTCATCATGAGTTGGGCGGTATCCCCAGCGGTAATAACTTTTAGCGATACCGGCAAACCACCCAGAGCAATTAGCACTGGATCCCGGGTTTGGCAGAACGGTAAGTCCCTCTTCCTCATTAGGCCCATTCAGGAATTTCCCATTCCCCATTGGGCCCATCCGAGAATTTTCTGTGCTACTGCTGCCGGCGGTATTAGTGTGGTGGTAATAGTGCTGAAATTCTGCAAAATCAGCGCAGATTTGCCGCCAGGTCAGAGCTGTGATTTCGCGCACACTTAAATGCGGCGGTAATATCATTACCGCCGCATTTAAGGGTTACCGCCAAACTCGTATGTCTGGTAGGAAGAAGTTCTAGAGGGATATCCTGTTCTCCAATCCAGGCCTCCCTATCGCTGATACCTACACCAGCACTTCCTCCAGACAGTTCCTTACCAACATCCTCTTTGTTGTTCCCTCTCTTGCGCCTATGGACCCTCCAAATGGTTGCTGTTCTTTCTCCTTTTTCTTCTTCACCCATTAATGGTGGCAACCAGTGGGAGGCCCTCCTGACTCCTTTTCACTTCTCCAAGACTATCATTATTGTTTACCTAAATGGCACCGTCTTGGTCCAAGGTGCTCAGGCCAACCTCCTCCTTTTTGATAGAGACTTCCCACACCTTATCAACTTCCTTTCTTCTCCTCCTTCTCCTGCTGTCCCTTCTCTACTTTCTTTGGCTCCTCTGACTCCCTCCTCCTTGGCCACCTTTACAGCTTCCCCTGCTGCTTCTCCAACCACCCTTTTGCCTCTTCCTCCTGTCACCCCTCTAGAACCTTCCTCCTCTTCCTTGGCTACTTTGACCTCTCCTCCTTCATCCTCTGCCCACCTTTGGGTGCCTCCAACACTTCCTCAGGGTGTACCCCTGACCTGTACCCCTCCACAGAAGTCTTTTAAAGGTGGCAACCTGCTCCACATTACCACTCTCCGTTTTCGCTCAGCTGTCAAACACTCCTCTGACAACGGCCGTCTCCTTGAAGAACTCGATCTGGATGTCCTGGGTCTGACTGAGGCGTGGTTCATGGAAAGCTCTGTCACAAGCTTTGACACTCTCCTTCCCAATGGCTACAAGATCCTCTCGACACCCAGAACAAATGGTCCTGGTGGGGGTGTAGCCTTTATCTTCCTGGAGTGGATCTCTGCTTTTATCATTCCTACGCAGGGCTACTCCTCCTTTGTATGTCTGGACTGCAGGCTCCCTCTCTCTCCTGGCCTTTCTCTCACTGTGGGCACTATCTACCAGATGCCCGTCCAGGTAGCCACATTCCTCTCTGAGTGGGCGAATCTCTCCTCCTCCCTCCTCACTTCTACATCTCAACTTCTCCTCCTCAGAGACCTTAACATCCACCTGGATGCTTCTTGTCCCTCTGCAGGACTCTTTTACAACCTCTGTGACTCCCTCTGTCTCTCTTTTCTTCCCTCTGGCCCGACTCACTCTGCAGGACACACCCTGGATGTTCTGATCTTCTCAGACCTCCCCCTCTCCAACCCTCTCACCACTCCTCTCTCCAGAAGTGACCACTTTCTCCTTTCCTCCATCTCTCTCTCTCTCTACTCCCCAAGCACAGCCGATCCCAGCACTGCCACCTACCTTCTCGTCATTCGACCCATGAAGCGTGTATAAATTGAGGCTTTCGCCACTGCTTTCTCCCCTCCTTCTGCACATTTGGCTGACTCACATCATGACACAGTCCTCTATAACCTCCATCTTTATATCTCTGACACACTTGATGTACTGTCCCCTGTCATGCGGATCCGCTTGAAGCCTCAATCCAAATTGCAACTCTTGGCACAGCTCAGACCTTGTCACCCTGAATCGCAAGTGCAGGGTGGCTGAAATGAAGCGGAAGGCTATTGGTGCACCCTCTGACAAACTGGCCTGCCACATGCTCCAAAGGCAGTACAGACTCTCTGTCCGCATCAAGAAGAGAGCACACATCCAAGCCCGCGTTTCTGCGGCATCCAACAACTCGGCCAAACAACGTTTGCACGGCCTTGGCATCTCATTTCATCAATAAAATTCAGGACATCCTGTCCACGCTCTCTTCCTGCTCCTCCTCCTCCTCCACTTCCACACCTGGCCCGCCCGTGGCCTCCTCTCCTCCTACCTTCTCTTCCTTTCCCCTGTTCACCCCGGACAATGTTTCTAGACATGTCCGATCTATGAAAGTTTTGTCAAAACAAATTCTTACCTGTTCCAAAACTATCAAGGATCACATCAACACTCTTGCATCGGCCCTGGCTGATTTTTGCAATCACTTTTTTTGCCACCATAACTTTCCCCTCCCCCATAAAGCACTCCCTTGTGCACCCCCTCCTTTCTTACTGACCTACCCTCTCAGGACCAACTGGGGTCCGTCCTCTCTTCTATCTATCTCTCTACCTTTGGTGTTTCCCAAGGGTCTAACCTCTCTCCCAGGCTGTTCAATGAATACTTGGCTCCTCTCACCCATCACATAGGTGCTCTCCGCTTCAACTTTCAATGTTATGCGGATGACACCCAGCTCTCTTTCAGGCTCCCCTCGGACACCTCTAATCTTTCTCTCATTCCTGACTGTCTGTCTGCAATTCATGAGTGGTGTGCCACCACTGATCTCTGCCTCAATGCCATTAAGATGGGGATCATCCTCATCAGAACACCAGATCCCTCCTTTCCCCTCTCTCTCTGCCACCCATTCTGGGTCCTCTTCCTTCTCCTACCTCTGAGGCTAAGAGCCTTGGGGTCTTCTTCGACTCCACCCTCTCTTTCTCTCCTCATATTTCTAACATCTCTAAGAAGTCAAACTATCAGCTGCACCTCCTTAGAGGTATTCTTCCTCACTTACCCCCAGAGGGTCACTTTCTCCAGAGCTCTGGTCCTCTCAACACTTAACTACTGCAACAGCCTATTTCTAAGTCTTCCTGCCTCTACTCTCCGTCCTCTACAATTTATCCAGAACAGGACTACGAGACTTGTCCTTGGCCTCAAGCCAAGGGATAGTATCGCTCCAGCTCTGAAATCTCTTCTTTGGCTCCCAGTGGTGGCAAGGATCAAGTGCAAAACCCTTTGCATTGTCCACAAGGCTTTCTGGGACCTGGGTCGCACTACCTCCAACTCTCTCTTCCTAAGTATCTCCCTTCACAATCTCTCTGCTCGTGCACCTCCAACTCTCTGATGGTCAGTCACTTTTCCAAGCAGTGAGTTGGGCAGATCTCTTTCTTTGGCTGGGCCTCCCTCTGAACAGCCTCCCTGCCTCTCTCAAGTTTGAGAAGAAAGATCTTTGGTTCCAAGAGCAACTTAAGACCGTCCTCTTTGCTTCCGCTTTCTCACTTCCTCTCCACTGCTAATGACCCATCTGTTCCTCTGAAATTGGGTCATGGTCACTGCCTGTCCAGATGCACCTTGCACTGCCTCTTGGCTCATCAAGCACTTGTGGTCTGCATCTGTAACCCTACAGTCCATCCACTCTCTGCACTTATTAGCCACCCACTGGCTGCACCCTCTGATTACCAGCATTTAGCCACCTGGCAACACTCTGTTCCTGCACTTCTCCCTCTCCCCTCCCTTTTGCACTACTTCGTCCCCCTCCCCTTTTGCAATTCTCCCCCCCCACTCCCTGCGCTTGCATGATCTGAATGACACAAGGTCTAGTAAGATCGTTGTTTTGTCCTCTCTTTGTTTCCCCCTCCTTGTCTTGTCGCTTCTAGAAACACTTGTGTACAGGCACATTATAAATGCCATATCATATCATTTACTTTCCCATGCTTGTTACAATTTGACAAATTATGTTTTATAATGCAGATGACGTAGTTCGCAATGAGACATCTATTTCTACCCCTAACAAAGGAACAAGTGATATTTTCCCTGATATTTCCAAACAAATTATCTGACTTAAGAGAGATGCTAGTGAATAAAATGAGGATATAAACTCATATCTTGATTATTCGGCCCATTTAAAGAATGACATGTGGTACCAGCACATGAAGGAAGTGGGATAGGGAACGTCAGATGAAAGCTGTTATGTGTGTTCTCTCATCCCTTATGCAATCAGCACAGCCAGAACATTCCTTGCAAGATAAATACCTATGCCTGATGTGAAGTGTCTCAGCCATCTAGCAGCCTGCACAACAAGAGGACAATTTGCAGGAAGATGGGCAACCGTCCGATGGATGTCGAAAAGAACGTTTCCATATCAAGATGGTTACATAAAGATGAAAACATGGAAAAAGAACTAGATTGGAAAAGTAGAATGCTCCAATTTCCATTCAGTGGTATGACTGGAGAGCAGATACAGACTGCTGAACCAAAGAGACTGGGTTGTGCAGATGTATGGGAAACACCAGGAATGCCAGGATGCTGGGAGGGTCCTCAGCTATTGGGATATGGACGAGTTGCTACCAGTACACAATGGGAAGACGGAATGTTGGCATGCAGTGCATATTTATTGATTGCAGCACCAGTACACATAGTGTAAATGGTCAATGGTGAATGCCTAAAAAATGGCCAAGTGTTCATAATGATTAACATGGGTTGAAAATGAAGCAGGACCTGTGTTCATACTGCCAACGAAGAATGCGACGCTGTGTTTCAGAAACAGGGGACTAACCACAGCTGGAGAAAATAAAGGACCCAAGAAAATAATTGTTTTCCCAGGAATGAATGGAGGAACTGCCGTGCTAATGGACACTATGAGGCCCTGGGTTCCAAAGCCTATATGCAGCTGCTAAGAACTGGGAGGAATATGTGCTATAGTGATCATACATGCTCCTGCATTAGTGATTCTCCAAAATGATCTAGATGTCACTGATTTTCTGAAAATGAATGTACATCAGAGGAAAATCCGACAGAAGAGAGAGAACTATTTCTCAGCAAAATCAGTAGAAGCATACAATGACATTCGAGAGGAGCACAAATTCTTCAGTAGAACGGCAATGATATTCACAGGCATATTCATGTCAGTAGTTCAAACTGCAGTAAACACCAAGTGGTTACAAATCACAAGTTGGGAACAGCAACAGACAATTAACAGAACAATAAAAGTATTTAATGTGAATAGAGAAGAACTGAGGCTCATGACACTCTAGAACAGGTATGTCTTGGACTTGATACAGCAATGTAAGTAGGTGTTTGCGCCAAGATCGGGGCTTCTTGCTTTTCTTACCTACCTGCCCACGATGGAGGAAATCGAAAACTGACAGAAGCAATAACTCTGCTATCGACCCTGCATACGAAAATGGCAGAAGAAGTAGACGCAAATGAAGATTCAGATTGGTTCTCATCCCTCTTCTCATGGGTTCAAACCTGGTTGGAAAATGCATTCAAACTACTAGGAGCAATACTAGTGTTGGTGTTGCTACGATTCTGTCTTATAAGAATAATCATAGGACAGTGCAAGAAGACACTAAATAAGCTATTGAGATAAAGATAATGATCGATTTGAATGCTATGACTGACGAGCACACACAGACCGAAAACACCACCCATGAGCACATGAAGGGAAGTCCTCTGGCAGCTCCAGGAAAAACGTCCTACTATCCTAAGGATCATAAGAAATATGTGGGGCGTTGAATATTCTGTCAACCAACTGAGGAATGTTGCCACATGATCTGGAGTGTGGATGGTGTGGATGGTGACAAGGATATGGATTCCAAAGAAGCCACATTGTGAAGAAAAGGTGAAGAGGATTCAGGAGGTGGTTGAGGACTTGCACAGAGGGAGAAATGTAGAGAAGGAGAACTACACATGACTCATGGAGCCCCCCCTCACCTTCTTCATATTGGAATTACAGCAAGAAAGCACTGTGCATGACACCTGGTATCGTACCAATACAACGTCAAAGATATGAAAGACGTTATGCGCTCAAACAACCACATCGAATGTACACTCAAACCGAAGTGATAGAAGGAAGTCTGCAGACACTATTGGACATGGAACAACTATAAGTGAAGTCTAAAAGGTGTAAAGTGACGTCATGAAGAGAAGACACAATGACACACTAGTACAATATGCGAATACTTAAAGAATGAAGATGTAAGTGAAGTAACAAAGTAAAGGAACATGTGGATACGAAGAAAATAAGTAAGAAGAAATGCAACAGATGTATATAAGCATAAAGAAAAGGTAGATTAGACATATAATAGCTTGCTACAGTAGAAAATGAAACATGGATAAAGCAGCCATGATGAGATGATGGACGTCGGTTTTTGTATAATAGAAAGCTAAAAAAAAAAACAGGAGAGAGGCCAAGGCTGCATAGCTGACAGGCACTGGAACACAGAGTCATGCAAGAAAAAAGAATATTTGTTTGGCCAAGGATCAAGGATGCCAAAGTGAGAAGCAACTGCAAAGTACAAAAGGAGTGAAAGAGGATAAGCCATGTACGTACGACATATTTCTCTTAGATTAAGAAAAGTAGTAAACATTTGTGAGTGCCAAGTATTGACAGTTAAAAATGCAGAAAGAATATGCAAGACAGACCAACCAAGTCTCCAAAGGCAAATGAGAGTAATAGCACCCAGTATAAATGAATTAAAATAAAACTAAATAAAAGGAGAGAAAGGACACAGCATGGTCTCCTCACATGTAATGCAAGACCAGAAAACAAGGCCTATTCAGAACGCTCCAGATGAAGATAGAAATGTACCCTCACTCCCTTAAATGATCTGGAGAAGGGAACAGTCAACAAGGTCAACTACAAAGAAGAGGTCTTGGTTTAGGGCCTAACTGATGAGAGATGGTAAGGCTAATTAGCCAAGTAGGCAGTTGTCTGGCTTTGTTCCCCACACCTGGGTTTCGTTTTGCTTACGTGCTTCTAACAAGCCGAATGTCAAAGGCTGGAAGAGAGTTACAACCAATTAGGGTGGCCTATGCGATGATGAACCATACATTACTTCAGAAGCCAATTCGCTGCTGTTATTAAACTATCATCTGTATTATTACCTAGTTAGATGTTGTTCTAGGCGTGCCTACCAGTAAAGGGTCAGTCAATGAGTTAAATAAGTTATAGGTATATATGTTCCCTTAACCAATCCCTCCACCCAATTTGTTTTTACAATTTGCCATGTAGGTTGATGTCATAGATGATGCATATTGAGGTATAAAACCTTTGTGTATTGGAAATGTATTTGAGAGTGTGTGAGTTATGACTTGTTATGCGTGCCAGATTTCCCTGCTTTATTGAACTGATAATAATTTAGTACTTTGCCATATTCTTTGAGTCTGTCCATTTATTTGGTCCCATAATTAGTTGTTATGGTAATCCCGTCCAGCACTTGATACGCTCCAGGTGCTACTGCGCACTACTAATCCAAAAGTAGATGTCACTAGTCCCACAAGAGTGGTGGTTGAGGACAACAATGTGTATATCTTTAGTATTCAACTTGAAGGGGAATATCTAAAAGAGTAAGAGGCACTATGTTGGCCTAATGTGCATATAACACAAGATGGCCTTTTAGCAGAACATAATTGGCCCAGGTTTATGTTAGGGAATGCGCTAGAGGGGATGAGGTAATTAACCCCTTAAGTGCTAAGGACGAGATATCTCGCAAAGCAGGGACCGCTCAAAACAGTAATCCAACCCCCAGGCTATGTGAGGGTAAGGTCCCACCTCACTGCCCGGGGGCTGGATTACCTTCAGTTTCACTTCGGCGTGTGAAAAGCACGCCAACATTAAAGTGAAAGTAATTTTCACTGCAGCAGCCATTTCGGTCTGCTGCGGTGAAAATTAAAGGTGAGTCTCCACATTTCTCCCCCTCGACCTCCGGCTGTATTTCAAGCCGGAGATCGAAGGAGGTGTCGTTGGAAAGGGGAGATTCTCCCCTTTCCAACGATGCCTTGTGTGAAAGCATTACGGGGCGTGGATTGGGCCCAGAGTGCTCGATCCGCGCCCAGCAATGCCCACTAGACATCAGGGATGTCTTTGAATGCGGGGGGGAGTTGGGGGCTGCTTACAGTAAGCAGCTCTCCCCTCCCAGCCCCCAAAGCATAGGGGCCCATATGTGCACTACCCTGAGGGCAGAAGGCTGATCATCTGCCCCCAGGGAAGGGGGCAAAAATAAAAAAAAAATAAACAAATGGAACGGGAATGGGGGTGGGGGTGTGGGGGACCTAGACACCAGTGATTGTCTTGCCCCCCTGAAATGGTGGTGGACCTCCCACACCAAGTGGAAAGGGGGACCACCCCTTGTAGCCCTCCCTGGGGGCAGATTGCTGCCCCCAGGCAGGAGTACATGAGGTGGCCCCCCATCCAATTGGAGGGGGGAGGGCCACCAGGAATAAGTGTGCAGGCCCCCCAAAGGATGGGGCCTGCAGGTTAGGGTCCAAAAAGAAATTAAAAAAGAAATAAAAAAAAACAAAAGGGAGATTTGGGTGGGAAAGGGGGGCACTAGCCACCAGGGATTTAATTGACGGAAAAGGGAGTGGCCCTCTCCCCCTCACCCCAAGGGGAAATGGGGGAACCCCTTGTAGTCCTCCTTTGGGGCAGATATCTGCTCCTAGGATGGGGCATCTAACCCCAGGGAGGGCTGCATGAGATGCCCCCCTCTTATCTGCCACCAGGGAGGGCTGAATGAGATGCCCCCCTGCATTTGGTGTGGGGGAGAGAGGGTCACCCTCCATTACATTAGAAATACCTGGCGGTTTAGCATGCCCCTCAACCCCCCCAAAGTGCAGCCTTTCATTTCCATTTTTTTTCTTTGTTTTCCAAACTTGCCTTGGTGCAGAGGGGCACATTGATGTTCTAATCTGGCCCCAGAGTGCCAAAACCTTACTGCCCCACCCACTGGGGGGTCTGTACCACAATTTCTGGTAGCCCTCTCTCCCCCACCCCAAATGGAGGGGGGTGTACCTCACGCAGCGCTTGTAGGAGGCCCACGGAGGCCTGCATGAGGTGCCCCAGCCACCCATTTGGTAAACAAAGAAAAACATTGAAAATGGAGGCTGCAATTTAGGGGGGCTGAGGGGCACTCTACACCACCAGGGAATTATGTAATGTGAAGGGGGGTGCTCCTCTCCACCCCCACCCCAATTGGAGGGGAAGCGCATCTCATGTAGCCCTCTCTGGGGGCAGATAAGGGCGCTGTCCTCCACTCCTTCCTGGGCTCAGGTGTCCCTTCCTAGGAGCAGATATCTGGCCCCCGGGAGAGCTGCATGACATGGCCCCCACTCCATTGTGGGCGGGGGGCAATTGGTCACCACCCCTTCCCATTAGAAAACTACCCATCATTTGGGGGTGCCCCAGAGCCCCCCTAAAATGCGGTCCACCATTTTCACTTTTTTCTTTTGGTAACCCAACTCCCCTTGGCACAGAGGGGCACATTGGTGTGCCAATCTGACCCCAGGGTGCCCAAACCTTACTGCCCCACCCACTGGGGGGCCTGTCCCACAATTTTTGCTTCCGGCACCATACACTTTTGTAACCTGCACAAGTCACCTACTCTTGAAAAGGTCTGCCTGTGCTCTTTCAAAAAATATATGCTTGCCCTTCCTCACCACATTGGTTTCCCTGATTTACACATGCTAAGTAAGTCTGTTCAAGCAGTAAGCATAAAACTCCTTTGTACCATGGCTCAGTGTTTGTCTTGTGGTATTGCTTGCTTTGTCAAACACTACAAAAAAATGTGTGCTTTCCTAACTGCAAGAGTCGGGGGAATGTAGCGGAGCATTGGTTTTCTCAAAATGCATAGAAGCCATTGCCGTACCAAGCCAACCATGTCCGCCACATACCTTTTTTTTCTGTCATTTTCCCGCTTTTTCCGCAAACTATGGCATTTTCCCCTACCTAGTTATTGCCCAACCTGCTCAAATCACCCCTTCCTAAACTTGGAATTCAGTCTACTTTTCGAAAATGTATGCCTTTCTGTCCTCCAATTCGGCTTTCCTACCCTTTTCTTCCATTCCGTCCATGCATGTCCAATTGGCAAAAATTGCCAAAATCGCCTACCTCTCACAAAACAGTTGATAACCACACAAAAATAATTTTGTTTCCACTCAACCTGTTCTTGAAAGCCAGGAAATTGCTCATACAAGGAAAAAAACACAGGCTTCTTTGTACATCATTTTATTGCCATTTCTTGAAAAAACACCAAATGTTCGTGCTTTTTGGTTATTTTCTCTCACCCCCCTACAGCAACCTATGATTCCTTGGGGCCAAATTTGGCTGAGATATCTCATGTAACAAAAAGTTACAAGGCATTGAATGGCGACATACCAAAATCACCAAAAAAGGCCTTGGCACTGGGGGGAAAAACCCAGGCACTTAAAGGGTTAATCCAACCTTTTCATATAAACATAGAGAAATACAGTGAACTCCTATGTTGCCTTATGGTCTGCTTTATGTGCAGCACAGCTATACAATAATCATGTAGGACATGACATTGATTACCCTCCACATAGAGCACAGTGTTTGAAACACCAGATCCCCAGAGACAATACCCAATCAAATCACAGGCTATACCATATTTGAAAGTAATTGTGGATACGTCATTGGGACATGGTGTTCTGATACAACAGGCACACCTATACAATACAGCATTAAATCTATTAGCCACACCTGATGGTTCATATCAATTGGTAATAGATTTTAGAATCTTAAATACTTAAATGCTAATTCACGCACAGAGGCTGTACGGAACATGCATAGTTCAGGCTTTTGTGTTAACATACAGAGATACACATATAAGGCTGTATTGGAACTGGGGATGGATTAATTACACAACCTTTGGAGTCTGAGAGCACAGATATAACCTTTAGGGGAAAACCATATGCTTCACTAGACTCTGACAGGAGAACACAATCCATTTTAGAAGGACATGTGCAGATGATATATAATGTACATATGATAACTTAGATGAACACTTGCAGAAAGTGGACTTGATCATTAGGACACATGCAGCTAAAAGCTACATATTCAATTTGAAGAGGTCTACGTTAGCCCATAGAGAAATCTTATTTCTGTGGTTTTCATTATTTGATGAGGGGCGGGGACTTTCTCTAGAATTCCTAGAGAAATGTGCACACTTGTAAAGCCCATGTACCCGTAAGCAATTGCAGGCCAAACGTGGCCTTTTTAACTTTGGGTGATCATTTGTGGCAGACTATGCAGCATTAGTGAAACCACCACATGACTTGTTAAAGCCCAACTTCGATCCCACAGACTAGAAGGGAGAGCACACATGCATCCTGCATAATGCCTAGCAACAGATAACTCAAAGTAGTCCTCCTTAGGACAGGAACAGAGCTAAGGACTTAGAAGATACACTATTTCCTGGTCCAAATCCTCTTACATATATAGTATGTAATCAGGAAGAGACAAAGTCCATAGCATACCATTCACAAGTCTATACAATACCTCAGCTACAACTTGCTCCAGAAGAAAAGATTATGGTTGCTGTACAAATGATAGTGTAGAAGCAACAGAGACAGCACCAGACATAGGGCATCACTACAAACTAGCATAGTTACACATGTATGATCTGGAATGGTCTCTACAACCAGACGCAGACGCAGCAGTACCAGCTATCCCACTTTGGATGTTTGAAAACATACTGTACTATGGTGAGAATGCAGTTCTGGCACTTGGGATACACTCTAAGTAATCTGCTGTCTGTGCTGCTGTTAAAGGGTGACGCAATCATAACAATGAGTTTGAACACCAGGAAACACAAACAAAGCAGCTCAGGTTGGTGGGATACAAGGCCTCCTCCTTGCACTATAGAGAAGAAACACCACAGCACTAAGACAAACACAAGTCACACACTGCCTTGAAATCTAGGGACAATGGGCCTCATTCTACGTTTGCCGGTATGGGAATTACGATACCGGTAAGCATGCCGGTACCATTGTTCCCGGATCGGCAAACTACGACCTGGCGGGCTGAAAGGCACCTGCGAGCACAGCATGTCGGATGCACGGTGCATCTGTCCTCCCCTATGGGGCCGAATGGGAATGGGAACCATTTTTTTCTGTTTTCTGGTGCCTGCAAATGGGCAATTACTAGGTCTGACAGGGCCATAATGACCCTGTAATTGCTCATTTGCGGGCGCCCGAAAAAATTGCAAATTTGACGGCCGCCTGCCTGTTTTACAGGCAAGGCTACCGCCAAACTTGTAATGCATCCCAATGTCTTAGAGAAGATTTATTGCAAAGAAGCATGTGTGCCGCGCTACACACCTCGTGGGAAGGTACTGAAACAGATTGACTCAAGAACAGCAGTCCTCCCAGCCCCGCCTCCTAAGAAAGGTACTTTGCAAGTGTCCATCGACCAACTGCAGATGGTTACGCCCCTGTCTAGCTACAAGATCTAAGACACTCTATCTTGAACAAACCGACAAGCAGGCAAGAATAGAAACAAATTTGAAGTTAACAAAAGCTCCAGAAACCTCTGAAACCTTTGAAGATATGTTTGTTTTTCCAGGAACTGAAGAACCCGGAACAAGGCTCGATACAAGGCTCGTGAAGATGAGGTTATTTTTTGACCGTCCAAAGTGCACAAATACTTGCAAACTTCTTTGTAGCAGTCATCCTGTTTACACTTTGCTGTGGATAAGCCTTCTCACATTTTTTTGTCTCATTGAGTTCGGGATAATTTCCCAATGTACAGCCGAAAGGTGAACATTTCAACCTTAGATACAGCACACACTCCAAACCCAATGCACAAGAAGAAGGTGAGGGCGGCTGATGTGGAAGGGGTCTCTTCTTAAATAGGCATATTAATACTGATCCTGTATATATTGTTATTACCATATTGCTAATTGTTAGTTTGTGGATTGCAATCACATGTCTCTGTTGTTACCTGTAACCTTGTAACCTTTTGCACCAAGTTGTACGACTTCTTATCTCTTGCGTCCTGTTACTCTTGGGTCTGGCGCGCACAATAAATACTAAACAAACAAACAAACAAGCATATACCCACTAGAATTAGGGCAATCCTGGACACACCATTGTACCACCTTCCGTGGGCCTAGTATGCAACTCCAGGTGCATACACTATTGGTGATAGATAACTCTAGGCTAGTGACCCCTACAGTGAACCCCACATCACAGACGCCTATAAGGACCTGTTGAGACCCAAGATAGAAGCTTGTGCTCAAGGAGCATTGTTAGATCCTGAAGATGATCTAAGACAAGCTAGATGACATGACAGGCCATGTATGTTTTGTGAAATAATTTGACACCTTTCTATTCTATAAGCTGAAACCTTTGCAGTGGTTAGACACATTGCATGCACGATATCCAAAGGGCCATATGCTCCTCACTACTGAGGTTTGTTGTTTTCCACACCACCATTTACCTTACTATCGCACACCGTCAAAGTGCGTTGAACCAGTGTGTCCGGCATATGAAAATGTGCCTCCGTCACAATCAAGTTGCATTGGCAAGCCTTGTCCATACGCTGACGGTACACCTGAGTCTGATAGGACATTTCAGATGTATTTGAAGAGGCTTGTGATATAAAGTCATCAAAGGATTCTACCCAAATACTAAAGTCCATACTGTCTTACATTGATTGAGGTTAAAAATTATTTTCTCTTTCATAATCTGCCAGATATTAGAGCTCATTTGGCTATTATCCGATACTTTGTTTACCATATGAGACTGTGTAAGCACTTCCGTAGAAAACTGCATCACCTCATGTACAATTGCCAAGAGTTGAGCTGGGTCACCTAAAGTACCGGACCACCCACTACTAGAGGGCACCTCCGGCACATCCTCAAGAGCCTTCCCCGTGCCAACATCTGTCTTAGGCCACTCTAGGCTGACCATGGGCTTATCCTTAAGGACTCCCTTATCCAGAATAGTCGCCGGTCTTTCATCCTGCAGGTGCTGCCTTCTGGGCGCACTCCTTTTCTAAACCTCTGATACACTACTTGTATTAGCCATCATAGGTCAGGGGACGAGCAGTGTTCTTGAGGTACCAGTTTGATTGGTTATCGAGTCACAGCTCTGGTAGTAAGCAGTTCAAAAAGAAAGAGGAGACCACTACAAGCTAAATTGCTAATCCACGTGGATAATACATGGGAGAAAGCTGCTTGCAGGGGACCAGAAGGGCAGTCAGTGTATGGACTATATGTTCTCACTGTCGAAGGCTAGATAGCGCTAAACTTTCATGACCTACTTCTAAGTAAGGCACCCTGTTTCACTACAAACTAAAATAAAGTCAAGAACAATGTGACATGGAACTAACTCTTAAGAATACCCTTTTTGACAACAACGTGCAGGCCTTTTAATTTGTACTGTACCAGTTGGACCACTTCATTCCTTTACCTTCTGTTACCAACAACAACATGCACCTTTATAGACCGTTGATTATACATTAGGTCACACGTGGTTCAGGCTTGACAGTCACACAATTAACATTGTGGAGGTTTCCCTGGGGTGCAGCGTAAAGAGACACCCAGGCAAATAAGCTGCCAAACGCCCAGGATTACCTGAGACCACTCTCTCGCGAGTTCCTCTGGTATCCAACATTGCACTGTGTGCGAACTTACAATTCTCCAAATCTGATTTGGAAACGTAACCCCGTTATGGCAACACTTTAGGTCATACCCGCCTCCTCACCTTTGCAGAAGTGTGGTCCACCTAACAAGACTGACATGATTGCATGCCACCACAAAACCTTCTTCGCCACTGCCTTCTTCTCTCCCTTTGTTTGTAGCATCTACTTCCAGTTTCCAAAGCTTATCTTCACCCCGCCCATTTTCTTTCCTCCAGCAGGCTCAGAGCTGGATACCCCTAGCAGCGGCAATGTGCACCCCTCCACAGACAAGCCTTGAGGAGCTGAATCTACTGTGTGGGTGATTTGGTGTAGGGTAAAGCAGTGGTCGAAGTGTACAAAAAGAAGTAGTGGAACTATGTTCCCTGCTGGCCTGCACCCACTCCCCACAAGTCCCATCACCACATCTCCTCCCATGCACAATACAAACCCCCAAACACATGCACCTGCTGTTTAAGGGAACGTTCAGTGCAGCACTCTGAAAGTGCAAGTTTCAACATCTTCCTACACTTTTATTTTAACACTAAACCATTCCGGAACGGTTCCTTTTTAAAATAAAAGTATAGGAGCTGTAAAAGTTCATTAAAAAAAGTAGAGGAGCACCGCTCCCGACCGCTCCCGCTCACTTCGACCACTGGGTAAAAGCATATTAACAGTGTGCATCATAACAAGGCAGCTCCGTACACATAACTTTACTCACTGTCTGAAACGTCACTGCTACGTGAACACCAGGTGGCCTCACAGAGCCCAGGATACATTATGCCCAAGAACCTTCTTGGCCTGCAATTATGCTGATAGTTCCTCTGTTCCTTTCCTTTCAGAACCTTTCAGCGCATGTCGTCCACAGAACGGCTCTCATTGGATTCTCCATTGATTTTGTTCAACAGGCACAGCCTATTATTTTTAGACCTGTAATGACATACAGGGCATGTTGCCTTAAAAAGGTGTATTTTCTTGGTATATGCTGCACAGGGAATGTGCCAGAACATGATGGAGTGGGGTTCCGGCAAAACCTGTTGCGCCTGCTGCCCCGACGCAAGGGTTTTCTCACAACACACACGTTTTAATGAGCAGACTTCTGTAAGCAGTCTGCTTGATGAAGTGTGGCTTGCTTCAGTGAGATCTGCTCTGAAGCCGAGTTATCACATGTGTGAGCAACCCACATTTTAAATAGATTGGGTGTGGGCCTAAGAATCCAGAAACAGCCAAAGCCTTACATACTTGTTGTAGCTGTGTTGGGAAAAGGGTAGCCTGCCCCACCCCCCCATGTGCATTAGAGTGAGGATAGATGCATTTCAAGCACTATGATAGGCCAGAGGGAAAGGGGGAGGGTGAGAAGACCACCTCCCAGCATAGAAGGACCCCACTGCAATATAACTAAAAATAGTCTATCCACATGGTACAGCAGAGCGCACGGGCAGCATGGTTATTTTGCATAGATATTAGTAGCCATAGGTAGAAGGAAGGCCTGCGTGGCAAATGGGTATTGAATCCACTAGGCCCAAATTGCAAAACAAGGGAAATCTCCAGCCATGCCGAGCTCCCATGAGGACAGCCCACACGCCCAACCACCAAACTGCCTATTCATTGTTCTAACAGTGTTGTAAAGATGTTCGAGAGGAATGTACCCTACAAGGCCATGATCACAGACCGGCGCCTGGTGTGTATGTTATCTCATACTGGTCAAAGCATGAGCCAGCCTACCCCCAGGCGACCACAGGTTATAGCCCATATAACTGACTAAAACATAAGACCCCTGAATTCCATGGCACCAGTTGTCCCTTGACCACCATCCCCAAAGTAACACGTCTTGAAATGTTCAAAGAGGACGGACAGGGCGTATCGGGGAAGCGACAATCGTGTGATTCGTATTGAGAGGTGCTGGGAGGGATAAATTATAGTTAAAAACGAGGGTGGAAACTTTGTATGTCGTGGAAGGGAGTGAGTGAAATGTGTGTGTGAAGGTTAGAGTGCCCCAGAACCTCCTTTGTGGCTTTCCTAAGCCCTGCCATGTGCACAGTAATATTGATAAAGTAGTTGTAAAGTAGGAATATCATTAATTTGTTCTTTGACCTTCGACATGAGAAGAAGACGATCACTGCAGCACCCATGTGACGGAAGAAGGATGGATTGGACTGGAACCAATTTAAATTTAAAATTTAAATTTAACATTTTTAAAGCGCACACACAGGCCGTGGGCATCGAGGCGCTGTTACAGAAATTGTTTTTTTGTTGCGTAATTGTTTTTTTTTGTGTCTTAGTTGCGTATTTATAACGCGCTTAAACACCCAGAGGTTTCTAAGCGCGGACTGGGGATCGAACCTGTGTTGCTTTGTGTAGTCTTGTTTCCAAGGCGAGCGCGTTGCCACTGAGCTATCCTCCCTATCCTCCCAATGGCCTGGCATCCCTTATAGAGCATGCAGATCCTGTGTGGGCGCACACCAACCAACCGTGCTGGATTTTACTCTATGTATTGCATCATGTATAACAATGTTTTTCTTTATAAGATTCTGCTTGTACTATTTTTCGGCAGAACATTCTTAGCAGCAGAACCCTTGCTCTCAACTGCGTGTGTAAAACTTGTTATCCTTACAAGATCGACTTGGGCCTTTCTTCCATAGCGGGTTGTATTCTCGCTGGCATGAGCATTCAGGAACTTGCCTTCAGCTGTCCAGACTGGTAAATATTTCCTGCAATGTAGAGACATATCTTTCTTAGGGTCGGTAGTGTGACCAATTAAAACTGCAAACCCGAACTTACATTATTCTCTCAAAAGGGTTTCTTACTGAATCACAAAAGGTATGTTTCAAATTTAAAATTGTGGACATACTTGCTTATATGCAAATCGTCAGGCTTGGGTTCTATGAAGAAATATTATATTGCGTGACCTGGCCTGGGTCCATGCCACTCGGTACCGCCCACTCCTCCCCCATGTCCCTACCCCTCCCAAGGAGGAGAGAGTTCCCCCGATATATTTTTCCCATTTCCAGCAATCGGTATATTACAGCATCCACAAGGATTTCCAGTGCCCTCTCTGAGAAATTGTGTTTCCACAGCTCTCAAATGTCTTGAGCCATGTGTGAGCAGGTCTCCTAGTTTTGGTTTTGCTTGGAATACTGCGATGTGTAGTTTTCCTGTATTTCAAAATGTAAGGAAATGCACTGGGGCTCCCAGAGGGCAGGACCCCTGGGGAAGAGGCAGGAGAAGTGCACACCAGCCAACCACGAGAGCCCCTGATGTTACATTAAAGGTCAGAGCCAAGCAGGCTCTGATGGCATATGGGCGGCTTTACAAGAAGGAAGGGGAGTGGCATAGGTCTAGATGAAAGGGTGAAGGAGAAGGGTCCCAGAGAGGAGGGGGATGTGGAGAGGCCTATCAAGAGGAGCCTGGAGAGAGAGGTGAAGAGCAGAGCACCAGAGAGGTTGTGGGAGGGGAACGGAACGATGGAGGATAAATACACCAAGAAGAGGTTGGAGAAGAATTGCAGGAGGAAGGAGGGGAGAGCAATAGACGCACAAGAGAGAGGTTGGGAGAGAACCAAGAGGAGGAGAAAATAATCTTAACAAACCAGGAAAAGGACCGAACAGGCAAGAAGGGGCTGAAGGAGGTGCACATAGAAACAGAAGACAGCGGAAAGAGAGGGCGTGGGTGGGTTCAAGAAGAAGAATCTGTTTTGGGTCCTTCAAGGAAAGAATGTTGGTCGCGGTCTAGTCAGAGTAATAGTCCTGCCCCTAAATTCTGCCAAAACCTGGTAACTGTAGAGGATGTGTCCTGCGCTGAAGGAGTTTGCTTGGACAGGGTCTCAAGGGGTTTCTAGACACATGCCTTACTGTGACAAGTCTGCTGAATCCTTTAACAGTATGTAAAGAGGACTAAAACTGGTTACTTGTTTTCATCTACACGTGTTTACGAATGAAAGCAATGCATTTTCCCTTTTAGTCGTTTATCACACTTTTTAACTTTTATGTGTTTCGTTTCACCTCCACCCTGTCCTGCGTACACGTAATTCGGGGTCTACTGTAGGTGGTAATAGCAGGGTTCCTCGATGTAGGGGTCCACCATACACTTTTTACGGGAGCAATGTCTTCCCTCTTGCAGCTAGGCACAGTTAGTTGTCCACTTAGTTTTCAGTGGTCATTTTGATCATCTGCTCCCAAAAGTCCAAGGGTGACACCTGCTCCGAGTGATCATGGAATCTGTGTTTGTTGTTAACCGGAGCCAGGGTGTTTAGGGCTGCTCTTTTTTAGTGTGGAGACTGCGCTCCTCTATGTTCACGCCTTGACCCATCGGGAGACCGCCTACTGTTTAATACATGGAAAGGCAAAGGCAACGCTAGGAGGGGCCTGGGGAGGCTATAGTCCCGGCTCTTTTGGTTGTAGCCCAGGATAGAAGCTCAGGGGATACAACCAAAAGGCTAGCTGGCCCAGAGTTCCGACAGTCCCAACATTAGCATAGCCCCAGATCTTTTCCAGACCTAGCAAAACACCCCTGTGGAAAGGGAAATAAGCAAACTTAGCCCTTCAAAACTCCTCAGGTTTACATCACTTTACTTATAGAAGAGGCAGCAAACTGGTATCCCTCTCAACAAACACACGTAGAAGTGCATGGCCGGCTGGCTGAGCTGCGAATCCTCAAACCAAATCAGATGGTGGGATCATCTGAAATCAGGGAGAAGACACCTCGACTCAGGACTATATAAGAGGATCCACGTCCTGATTCAGGGTGAGAGGAAGTTGGCCTGCCTGGGAGAGCTGTAGCTGAGGAAGGCGGAGGATGAGACAGCAAGTCTTCCAATTGCGTGGTTACGGGTGGAGGAGAGAAAGAATTGAAGATGAAGGAAGGCAGAGGCTGCAGTTGCAGGATGGAGAAGAAACAGAGTAAGATACAGGTCAAGAAGGTGGAGGGAAGCAGACCTTCAAGGGGGAGGTTGGTGTGGTAGAAGGAACCGAGCAGGAAGAGTGAGAAGAAACGTTGAAACCTGAGGAAACTGGAGAGGAGTGAGATGAGGAAGAAGGAGGTAAATGATTGGAGACGATGAAGGGACAAAGATGAGAAGTATAGCAATGGGGGCAAAGTCCAAAGTAAAGCATTAGCATTTATCAGAGAGTAGAGGACCAAAGTAGAGAGTGTGTGTTGATAAGCCCAGTGCTACCTGGCACGTGGTGTAGTAAAGGGATGGTTTTGTAGACCATGGTCCATACATTTGAAGGACCACTGTATAAAGACCTCAGCCTCATCTTCCTCCTTTGAGATTTATTTATTTATTTATGCATTTGGTTTTACATTTATAAACACACAAACCCAACACGCAGCAAAGTGCTGGTTACAAGAAGCCAGAAGGGTTTGAGGGGCGTAGGACTGGGGAGGCAGGAAGTGGCTCAGTCAGAGTTGGTCTCAGTATGTTCTTTGAGCAGTCTGCAGTCAGCTGATGAGACTGGTTTTAAGTTGTTTCCTGAACAGCCCGTAAGAGTGTTTGGCACGTAAGTGTAGAGGCAGAGCGTTCAACAGCCGGGCAGCAATGACCAGGGAGCTGGAGCCCCCAGCTTTGGTGCACCTAAAATGTGGAATGGTCAATTTGTGGCAATAGATTGATCTTGTAAGTCTTGAAGAGGTGCATTTGGTGATCCTTTGCGAGAGGTGGGGCGGTGCAGAGTTGGAGAGACATCGGTGGGTGATAGAGAGAATCTTGAAGTCAATTTGTTCTCTAACTGTGATCCAGAGCAGCTTTTCTATGGGCTGAAATGTGGTCTTGGTTGGTCAAGTTCATGGTGGCAGGGATTGCATTTTGGATAATCGGGAGTATGTTGCAGTTGTATACCAATGTGCCGGCTCGGAGAGAGTTGCAATAGTCAAGCCGGGAGTCGAATATTGCTCTTGCTATTGTAGAGGAGTAAACATGTGTCATTGATGGATCCTGCCTCCTCACCTCTGTCATACTGGATGAAAGACAGGAAGACACTGTGCATGACACCAGCTATCATTCCTTTACAGCATCGCGTGTATGAGAGACGTTAGGCACTCAGATAACTGTACCGAATGTACACCCTAACGGAAGGGGTAGCAGGAGATTCGCAGATACCACTGAGTATCGAAGACGCTGTGGAGAAAACCTGACAGGTGTTAAGTGACGTCATAAGGAGACGATACAATGATGCACAGAAACGATGTAAGAATACTTAAAAAATGTAGATATAATTAAAGAAGCAAAGTAACATACATATAAGTGAAAAGAAGACATATATACAAAGAAGATAAGTAACTAGATGAGTAGTGAATGCATATATGCAGAAACGCAAGGTACATGAGCCACATAGAAGCTTACTGCAGTAGAAAATATAACATGGGTGAAGCGGCCATGTTGAAAAGATGGACGCCGGCTCTCAATGAAAGTAAGCAAAGAGCTCGGAGGAGAGAGACCAGGGCTGCAGAGCTGACAGACTCTGGAAATACAAATTCATGCTTGAACAAAGAATAGCTGCTGGTCAGAGATCAAGGATGACACAGCGAGAAGCTACTAAAGATTACATGGGGAGTATACCAGGATAAGCAAGGTTTGCAGGACTTTTGTCTCTTAGATTAAGTAAATGAGCGAATGCCAAGTATTGACAAATCGAAGATGGAGAAAATCATATGTGAGACGGAGCAACCAAGACTCTAGAGGCCGCATATTTGAATCAAATAGCACTAAATATAATGTAAAATAGACAAAATCATGGTCGCCTCACACATGGTATAAAACCAGAAACAAGGCCTATTCATAAGCTCCAGGCGAAGATAACGATGTACCTATCTGAAACTTAAAGTTTCAGAGAATAGAACATCCTGCAAGGTCAAGTACAATGGAGAAGCCTTGGCTGATTAGAGATGGTAGACTAGTTGGGCAAGTGGGCAGTAGTCTGACGTTGTTCTCTGCACCTGGGTTTCATTTTGTTTACGTGCTGCTGGTGAGTCGTGTGTCCAAGATTGGGGAAAGATACCAAACTATCATGAGGGCCTATGCAATGATGAGCATGCAATGTTGCAAGGGCCATTCTGCTGATGGTATGCTGTCATAATCGGTATTATACGTAGTTAGAGGGAAGTTCGAGGTTTGCCCTCTAGACGAGGGGCCAGCAAATAATGTTACTAACATTTACAGAATGTTCCCCTAATCAATCCCTCTATCTGATAGTTTTATTATTTGCCACGTAGGATGATGTCATAGTTGACACACATCAAGGTATAAAGCTTTGTGTACCTAAAATGTAACTGAGAGTGTGCGGACTACGATCTGTTGTTCTCCAGGTTTCCCTACTTTTTTGAGTTGATAATAAAGTAGTATTTTGCCATATTATTTGAATCTCTCTGGTTATTTGGGTCCGAGATTATGTATTATGGTAATCCCATTCTGTGCATAAAAACTGCACAATATAGTCAGGGGGTCTTGTGTGGAAAGGAGGGGTTTGGTAGCATTCAAGAGTATGGTGGTGTGGGCTGCGGATGAGTGATATGGAGGGTCATGTTAAGGCTAGAGTCCAGGAAGATTCTGAGGGTTTTGACCAGGCAGGAGACTGGGATGCAAAAGGAATCAATTATGAAGGAATGATAGGAGGGGTCTAGTTTGGCTAAGCATGAAGGGGAGCCCACTAAGAGGATCTCTGTTTTGTCGTTGTTGAGGCACAAATTGTGTGCAGCCATCTGGACTTGTATAGTGCCATAGATTTTATGAGTCTTGATAGTAGTTGGCTTCGATGTGGATGAGGATACAGTGTCATCGTCATAGTTGTTGAAGGAAATGCTGTAGGAGTTCAGGTGGTCAAAGAGTGGTTTAGTATAAGTATTGTATAGGGTTGGAGAGACCCAGGAGCCTTGAGGGACCCTACAGGAAATTTGAGTCAGGTGAGCAGCTACCTGAGAAGATGCAAACAGTTTGATCCGGAAGGCATGAGGCAACCCAGCTAGTGGCCTTCGGGGATAAATTGGTGACCGTGGTGAGTTGTTGGCAGAGTGTTTGGTGGTTAACCAGGTCAAATGCTGCCAACAGGTCTTGCAATAACAGGAGTGACAGATTGCTGGAGTTGGAGATGTCATCCATTTGTTTTTTGAGGTCATGGAGAGATGACTCAGTGCCATGACCATTATTAGGATACCTGTTCTGCTTGAGATTCATTCCATTGTCATTAATTGTTCGACTGCACTACAGTTTTGCCTACAGATTTCACTTACACAAGCTCCAACTTCCCTCGGGGCCTGAAGAAGGAAGTTTATTTTCCAAAATGCTCTGTCGTGACAATCTGGGTATTACATAGATCTCTGGGATCTGTCAATGAGTGTCAACTTGGGATGTCCAACTTGGGTCCTTCTTCTCTGCTATCTTTTTCTCTACCTGTGGTGTCCCCCAGAGGTCTAACCTCTTTCCTGGCTATTCAACCAATACATGGCACTCTTTGCCCACTCGCATCGCCGCTCTCTGCCCCAACTTTCAGTGCTATGCGGATGACACTCAGCTCATTTTCAGGCTACCCTCGGCCACCTCTTCTCCCTCCCTCATTTCTGACTGTCTGTCCGCCATCTAGGAGTGGTGCGCCACCAATGACCTCTGCCTTAATGCCAGTAAGACTGAGATTCTCCTCATTGGCTCACCCACTCCCTCCTTTCCTGTAGCTCTCTGGCAGGCCTCTCTTGGCCCTTTTCCTTCTCCCACCTGCAAGGCTAAAAACCTCTGGGTCATCTTCGACTCCATACTCTCTTTCTCTCCTCACATCTCTGACATCTCTAAGAAGTCACACTACCAGCTGCACCTCCTCAGAGGTATTCTTCTTTCCTCTCCTTCATCGAGAAGCTCACTGTCTCCAGATCTCTGGTTCTCTCTAGGCTGGACTATTGCAACAGCCTCTTTCTAAATCTGCCCGTTTCTACTCTCCGCCCTCTGCAACTTATCCAGAACAGGACTGCAAGACTTGTCCTTGGCCTCAAGCCCAGAGATTGTATCTCTCCAGGGCTGAAATTGCTGCACTGGCTCACAGTTGCTGCGAGGATCAAGTTCGAAACCCTCTGCATCATCCACAAGGCCTTCTGGGGCCTGGGGCATCAATACCTTCAACTCTCTCTTCCTAAATATCTTCCTTCTCGAGCTCTTAGCTCATCCGCCTCCAACTCTCTCAGGGTCAGTCGCTTCTCCAAGCAACAAGTTGGTGGTAGATCTCTCTCTTTGGCTGGGGCCTCCCTCTGGAACAGCCTTCCTGCCTCCCTTAAACTTGAGGAGAACCATCTTCCGTTCCGAGAGCACCTTAAAACCTTTCCCTTTGCTTTTGCTTTCTCCCCCCCTCTCCCCTGCTGAATTGCTGGCTGATACTGAGACTACACTGGTTACCTGGCCACCCTTCTGTTCTCAGGCCCAAGCCCTGCCTGTTGCATGCCTGCACTGCCTCAATGGAAACCCCTGCACCTGGGGACTGCTTTCTGTATCCCTACAGTCCCCCCCCCCCAGCACTTATGTCTGCACTCACCCTGCACTTGCCACCAGCTGGCCATTTCCTTATTTATCTCGTTATGTTATTATCCCATGTACTGCACTCCCCCCCCCCCGCACTTTTCCTTTTCCCCCTTCCCTTGAACTTGCGCAACCTGAATGTCACCTGGCCTAGTAAGATCATTGTCTGTCTTCCCTCTGTTCCCCCTCCCTTGCCTCTTTGCACCTTGAAACACTTGTGTATAGGCACGTTATAAATGCCATATCATATCACATCATATCATATGTATATAGATCGGTTTATATCATATTTTTTTTTTTATTATTCATGCAACACTGGCATTTATGCACTGTGTTATATTTAGTCAGACAGGGTCAGCAGTATAGGATCTAGTTCCTCTATTTGAGTCAATTATATTGACTTATTACTATAGCCATGTTCTTGTTGAAATATTATGTCTCTGACCTGTGTCCCATAAGATTTGTTTTTTTTACACAGAAAAAAGAATTCTAATTCCGCAATTAAATGTCTATGGGCCTCATCATTACACGGTAGGCGGTAAACCATGGCGCTATTAGCGCCATGGTTCATGCCGGTAATTTACCGGTACTGCCTTGGAGGAAAGGGGAATTACCGTCCAATTCCAAGGTTGGGAAGGCGGTAATTCCTCCTTCCTCCATTGCCCTTCCCCATTCCCATTTTTGCCCCATAGGGCATAATGGGAATGGGGAAGGCGCTAATTACGGTACCGCAAATTGCGGTACCGTAATTAGCTCCCTGGTCCCTTTGCGGGTTGGATTTTTAACGCCTGCAAAAAGCAGGCGTTAAATTCCCCAACCCGCAAAGGGACCTCGTAGTAAGGCGGTAAGGATTTACCGGTACCGGTGAAATACCGGTACCGGTAAACCCTTACCGCCTACCGTGTAATGAGGCCCTATGTCTGTACAATAGGCTTTTTGAATAAATAATTTATTTTATATTCATCTGTGTGCCTTATTATAGATGTACTCTAATAAAATCAAAAATAGCCACATGCTCTAGCAGGAGTGTGGCTTTACAGAAATACATTTGAATATGTTCATTGAGGGTACCCCCACCCTTTTTATGCTACAGTTCTATTACTCATTTGTTCCTTCTGTGCTTTTGAGTTTTTCCCTTATGTTGAGCATGACCCAGGTGAAAGCCTGATTAGCGTGGGCTGAGGATGTTATTGTTCTCCAGGTAGGTCTGCATTTGGGAGTAAGCAGCATGGTCCAGGATCTTTAGTAGGAATGGAACGGTGGTGATGAGGCAATAGCTAGTCGGGATGGTGGGGTCGAGGGAGGCTTTTTTGATGAGGGGGGAAAACCAGGCATCCTTTAAGTTGGATCGGATGGAATTTGTGATGATGGTGGAGATAACAAAAGCGGTGATGATTGGTATGAGAGCTTCTGCACACTCCTTAATGAGATGGGCAGGCCAGATGTCTCCTTGGCAGCGTGATGGTTTCAGACCCGCGATGAGTTCACTGATTGCAGCTTCAGTGACAGGAAGGAAGCTAAAGGTGATGGCAGTGGAGGAGTAAGACTGGGGTCAGAAGAAATGGCGACGGGCTTAGGTGATTTTGCACAGATGGCTGCTTGCTTCTCATTGATTTTGATCTGAAGGTGGCAGTTATTGAGGTGAGGGAATCCTGGATGTTTTGGCACCAAGAGTCGTCTTTAGTGAAATTTGCAGTGGAGAAGATGGGCTTTTCCAGTTTGCACAGGACAGAGAATAATTCCTGTGGCTGGGATTGGGATTTAGAGATCCAGTTGGAGAGGGCTTTGGCATTGGCTTTGAGGTTGGCTTGTTTATGTTCTGTGGAGAAGTTGAGGGTGCTAGTTTTGTTGGCTGTGGATGGTGATTTGCACCGAAAGGTTTTGATGGATTGCTTCTTGGCATGCATGGATTGGACACTAGATGTGGACCTAGAGTTGATATGATTGGTAGGTTTGGCCTTGCAGGATTTTAGTGGGGTGATGACATGAAATGCTGATAGGATGGCTGTGTTGTAGGTTTGAGTAGGTCACTGGGAGTGGAGGGAAGTGCTTTGCGGGTGAGTTTATGATCAGCTATAAGCATGGGGAGGAGGCATTCTTTAGTGAAGTTACATGAGCATCGTGTGATTGCTGGGGCTTGGGGGTGAGTGGTACTAGTCAGCACATAGGTTTGGGCTCATTGAAAATGATAGTGTAGTGGTGAGACGAGAGATTGGGGGTGATGGTGGTGTTGGCTACATTGCAGTTCAGGTCGGCGAGCTAGTCTAAGGACCTACCTAGATGGTGTGCTGGCCTAGAAACGTGTTGTGTGAAACCTATTGAGGCAATTAAATTGGTCAGTGTGAGGGCGTCTTTGTCAGATGGGTTCGCTAAGTCCCAGGCTCAGGACCCCCATGAGGACTAGTTTAGAGTGTGGAATCATAAAATACAATATTACGGCTTTACACCATGCAAAGAGAAATACACCAACATGGGCTTGTAAAGATTCCCAGAATCTTTATTGCAATACGGAACAGTTTACGAAACAAAGTACACAAATAGCTATTTGGCCGTCAGTACTTCACAGAGACCACCAGAAGGTTCAATGTGAGCAGTGAACAGGAATTGCTATATACATGCAAATTTCCCTAACAAAACATAATATTTCAATGGAGAGTGTTGGGCCTGTGGAGGGATGGAGACATGACTTTGTTAGCATGCATATTCAGAAGAGCACATGATTGTTTTTGGGAAGTGGTGATAGATGGAGAGGGTGTTTTGGTGGAAGGTATGGGTAAAGTCATTGTGATGGGATGTGGGAGGGAGTCAGGGGTGGTTGTGTGACCTCTGGGAATTGCGTTTCGAGTTCTGACCTTTGGAATGAAAGATTTGTGTGGAATGCTGGGATTAGAGGTGCAGGTAGATAATATGGAGGTGATTGTGGTGGTGGGGGATAGTGATAGTTTGGCACTGAGTAGATCGCTGGTGGGAGGCGGAATAGCCAGGACGGTCTTGAAGGTAAGCATGTCCCTATAGATGATGGTGACTCCACCACCTTTGTGTGAGGGGCAGTTACAGCGGAGGATGGTATGGCCGTCCGGGATTGCAATGGAGAATGCTAGGCCTTGCAGCCAGATGGAGCCACGACTCTGTTATTGCTAGAATGTCTAGGTTGTGACTTTTACAAAGGTTCTTGACATCCGAGGCGTGTTTGACGATCGGGCATGCGTTGATAAGTGCACGTGATAGTTGTTGGGAGGGGGTGATAGGTGGAGAGGGTGCTTGGGTGGAGGGTATGGGTAAAGTCACTGTGGTGGGAGTTGGGAGGGAATCAGGTGGGATGTGCAACTTCGAGATTTGTGTTGTGAGTTCTTACCATGGGGTGGTGGATTTGTGTGGGATGGTGGGATTAAAGGTACACACTGCCAGGTTGTAGGAGTGTTCAGCCTGTGGGAATGGGAGGACAGTAGATACATGATTTGCTAAGGAGACATCAGTTGCTAGAGACCTGGGGTTGGTGTTTAGTGTCCAGGTGAGAGAAGGGGGAGAGTTATATGAGGCATGATGTTGGGAGAGCGAGGCTCCAAAGTGTGACTGGCTTTCCTTGGAGGGGTGTTCTACGTGGAGGGCTGTTGTTAGCTGCAAGGGAGTCACAATGGCAATGCCTGGCAAGAAGTGGAGTGGCGGGTAGAGGGAGGGTTGTGGTATAGGTTGGTTCGTAGCACAGGGCATGTTAGATGAGAACTTGCATGGAGTACTCAGACCTTTAATTGTGGAATTATGAGCACAATGAGGTGGCGATGTGTGGTGTGCTGATGGTGGCGGCATGGGTGGTGCATGCTCCAAAGTTTTGGGAATGGTGGAGACAACAATAATAGCTTTTCAGGCAGGATGCAGGGGTGGTTAGGTATGTACACGGGCCAGAGCGGTGGGAGGAATGGAATAGGTTTGGCTTGCGGGTCGATCGCGGTACAAGAGATGCTAACATTTGCATATGTCTCATACTTAAGTGGGCCTCTCATTCCCCCTCGCCCCTCCTCCTCTTTCTGTTTGCCTGTGTTTCCTCCTATACTTCCTTGGTTCAAATGGAACCTCTTCTCTGATAGTCCTTCCATCCTTTTCCTTAACATACTCCTGTATCCCTTCCTATAGGTCCACCTAACCCCCTCCTGGGTACTCCTTTCCTTCTTCTAGCTTATGTTCCATCAAACATTCTCGCAGATGTTCTCTCCCACCTTCCTCTCAGTACTCCCCCCTCCTTCTTCCTCACAACCTCCTTTCTCCACAGTCCTTTCACTTCCTTCTTTTCTCACTTCACTACCACCTCCGCTCTCGCGCAGTAGTACTTGTCTCCCCGCAACTCACAATGCCTTCATCAAAGCCCAAGTGTTTGTGCTGTTTGTTGCACTCCAGCCCTGTCCTCTGGGCTGAGCTTACTGGGAGTGATTGCATCAAGGAGCAGTAATTTATTCCGAGCTGGGATTGGTTTGCTAAGTGGTGCAGCTACACAAAATCTAACCTTCACACTCGCGTCAAGGAATACGCAGGTAAAATCAATAGCATACTGATCGAAAAGCTGAAACCCATCACTCACATAAACACCTGACAAGTGAGCCGGCGTTTTCTACACATTCCATTCTGCAAACTAACATGCATACAAAAACAAGCCTTTACCCGGTGGCCACCCAGAGCCTGGAACACTGTACCACTTCCCATCCAGACTGCATCCTCTGCCACCACATATTGATCCAGCCCCGGAACACGTAATCCAGATTCTCTTCCTCCACTTCTAGGCCTTGTCTATCCTAATCTTCCCGCCTATCCTGAAAACATTTTGTAACTTCTGTTTCACGTCCCACCCTTTGAAACTTTGAACCTTGTAAGGTGTTCTGAGCAGTGGTCGAAGTGGGCGTGAGTGGTTGGGAGCAGTGCTTCTCTACTTTTTTTAATACATTTTTCCTGTTCCTATACTTTTATTTTACAAAGAAACCCTTCCTGAATGGTTTTGTTTTAAAATAAAAGTGTAGGAAGCAGTTAAAACGTGCACTTTAGTGCAGTGGCAATGGGGTTTGTGGGGAGTGGAGCCGGGCCAGCAGGGAACATAGTTCCACTACTTCTTTTCATGCACTTTGACCACTGGTTCTGAGACTGGGTAGGGCAATCGCTGAACACAGATACAAATTAAATAAATAAAAATAGTTGAAGTGAGTTTTAGGTTGTATTTGTAGTGGTAGGGAGTGAGTGTTTGTAGCTCTGTGTGATTACTTGTTATTCCCACTCTTCTGTTAGATGAACCTTAACTGTTTATCCAATATATCTATAAATATATATGTTAGAAATCTCTTTATGGTCCCTCAGTCCTGTATTTGCAGATGTGGCCAAGGCTGAATTTGTACCTTCTCACTGTACATTCCATGTTTAAAACAGATCTTGGTCGGGCGAGGCAAAAGGACTGTTCTTGGGATCCAGATCCAAGTCACCTTTTCCCCGATCCACACAATGGGCCTCATTACGACCCAGGTGCTAAGTGGTTAACAGCGCCGTAAAAGGCTGCGGCGCCGTTAACCACTTAGCACCTTACTACGAGGTCCCTTTGCGGGACCCGACCTGAACGGCTGGTCTGGTACCGTAATTGCTGCCTTCCCCATTCCCATTGAGCCCTATGGGGCAAAAATGGGAATAGGGAAGGGCCATGGTGAAATGGGGAAATACCGCCCGCCAAACTTGAACTTGGGGGCGGTATTTCCCCATTTCACCATGGCGGACTCGTTACAACACCGGCACCAACCATGGTGCCAATAGCGCCATGGTTTAGCGCCGGTGTTGTAATGAGGGCCAATATGTTATCTCTTCGCTTGTTAAGTATGGGGGATCCTTTGTTTATTTATTTATTTATTTGTAACGCGCCGAAGCTCGCAAGCATCAGGGCGCGACAAGGACACAAGGACGAAGAAGAACGGGACAACACATAGAGAGCATAGAGAGGGAGGAAGCAGAACGATGGCAACTAGAAGCGGTGTGGAGGTTGTCTAATTATATGAAGAGAAAGGTCTTCAATTGTTTCCTAAAGCGTTGGAGGTTGTTTTCCAATCTGAGGCTGCAAGGCAGTTTGTTCCAGTGGAAAGTCGCCAGGTTCGGAAAAGCTCGGCCGAGACCAGTGGCTTTACCTGGAGGGCTGGGATTGATCAATCCTTGTTTTGCAGATCTCAAGCTACGGCTCGGCTCATACCAGCTGAATTTATTCTTAAGGTATGCAGGTGCCGTGCCATATAGGCATCGGTGGGTTAGGATCAGTGATTTAAACTTGATCCGTTCCTTTACAGCCAACCAATGAAGATCTTTTCTGTCCTTGGTGATGTGTTCACGTTTGGATTTATTAGTGATGGACCTAACAGCATTATTCTGGATAATCTGACATTGTTTCAGGCAGTTGTTGCTGGCGCCGAGCATCAACGCGTTCCCATAATCTAAGCGGGACAGTATGGTGGCTCTCCCTATCGTGGTGCTGTTCTTGGTATTGAGAAAAGGTCTTATCTGACATAGAAGCCTTTGGTAGTATTGACAGTTTCGCTTTAAATAAGCGGTTTGGGCTTCTGCACCTAAGGAGGATTGTAAGTAAATACCTAGTGTTTTAACCTTATTAGATACCTTAATGGTAGAATCTTTTATGGTGAATGTGGAGTAATCCGAACCAAGATTGTTTAAGGCTTTAGCGCTTCCGAAGGTCATGAGTTCCGTTTTGGAGCTATTAAGACACATCCAGTGTGCAATCATCCAGTTTTCGATGATGTCGTAAATAGCCGATAGCTTCTCGTTATCTGCGTGATGGTCTCCGCTCAGCTCTAGAATGAGCTGTGTATCGTCAGCGAAGTTGGTGAAAAAAATTCCGAGCTGAGATAAAAGAGTGTTGCTGCTACATGTGCTGTACCTGCTACTTATGGGAAGCAAGCTTGCACATCTGATCTGCAGGCTGTTCATATGTGTAAGATGGTATGCTGTACTGTTATGCCCATGCTGCCCATCATGTGTGTGACACTGTGTCTGTGTGTTTGTGTAACTGGGCGTGTGAAGCATGCACCAATGCAAGACTTTGTGTTCTTCTTGTGTTCTTGTGTGCCTGCTTGAGGGGTTTGCATTCCAGGTCCCTTTGTTGTGCTTCTTCTGTGTGGGAAGGACGCATGCATTTCTGCTACTAACGTTGTACTTGCGTTGTTGCGCCATTGAAGTAGCTACCCTCGGCTTGATTCAGACATCCGTGTAAAATAGAAATGTGTTGGTCCAAGAAAGAAGAACAATTTACTTAAAAGCACCATATTCTGAAGAAGAAAGACTCTGCTGTACTGGCATTAAAGCCTTGACTTTTGAGTATGTCTGATTTACGCCCATACAACGTCCCAGGTGACCACCAGAATGCATGCCAGGGACCGCGAGGGCGTTCTCCCTGCTAATCTCTGGATTTGCATGTAGAAAAAAAAGGAGTTAAAATACGGCACCGGTGGGGTGCCATTAACATCTACTGCACACAATTTTACCCTCACAATGAAGGCGTTTCCCAGACTGCAGCACCACTCATCTAAATTACTTAAAAAAACAAGGACGCTGTTTTAAATCAGAAAAGTGGCAGTCTTTTAAGAAATGCTTAAAGGGATACTGCAGCACACGCTGGCCTCACAACTATAGATTTTATGAGTTTATGCTCCTGGAAAGCACATCCCCTCACCAATCTTTCCACCCCCCTCAGAATGGTGTTGCTGGAAGCTGGAGGGGAGAATATGAACTTTCTACACTACTCATCTGGGCTGTCGTACCCTGGGAGAGTATTCACCCAGTCACTCGCGGGGGCGGAGGTGCAGGCCACAGCATTGAGTAAGCCTCCCGGTAGATTAATAGCAATGTCATAGCTTCTCTGGGGTTGCAGAGGTTGGCAGGCCATTCATACCCCCACCTCTCCACCAGCAGAGTATGGGGCACTCATGCGTGAGCCTATTGGATGCAGTGGGTGCAGGGTTTCACCTCCCCTAGTGAGGGGGATTCAATCCCCAGCAGGAGAATTCTCTTCTTCCCTATTGACTCCTGTCTTGGGCAATCAGCACTTTCAGCCAATACCCCTTTCACTCTCTTCTTCCTCATTTCTCCTCTGGATTCTCTTCTTCCACATCCTTCTGTTTCATTCCTCCTTGCTCTGCCCTTTCCTCTGTTACAGCCTGCCCCATCTCTCGTTCCTCCTCCTCTCTTCTTCTCACTCCTCGTGTTTCATTCCTCCTTGCTCTGCCCTTTCCTCTGTTACAGCCTGCCCCATCTCTCGTTCCTCCTCCTCTCTTCTTCTCACTCCTCCTTTTTCATTCCTCCTTGTTCTGCCCTTTCCTCTGTTACAACCTGCCCCATCTCTCGTTCCGCCTCCCCCTCTCTTCTCACCTCCTCTGTGCCTGCCCTTTCCTCTGTTACAGCCTGCCCCATCTCTCGTTCCGCCTCCCCCTCTCTTCTCACCTCCTCCGTGCCTGCCCTTTCCTCTGTGACAGCCTGCCCCATCTCTCGTTCCGCCTCCTCTCTTCTTCTCACTCCTCCTGTTTCATTCCTCCTTGCTCTGCCCTTTCCTCTGTTACAGCCTGCCCCATCTCTCGTTCCGCCTCCCCCTCACTTCTCACCTCCTCTGTGCCTGCCGTTTCCTCTGTTACAGCCTGCCCCATCTCTCCGTGCCTGCCCTTTCCTCTGTTACAGCCTGCCCCATCTCTCCTTCCTCCTCCTCTCATCTTCTCACTCCTCCTGTTTCATTCCTCCTTGCTTTGCCCTTTCCTCTGTTACAGGCTGTCCCATCTCTCGTTCCGCCTCCCCCTCTCTTCTCACCTCCTCCGTGCCTGCCCTTTCCTCTGTTACAGCCTGCCCCATCTCTCGTTCCTCCTCCTCTCTTCTTCTCACTCCTCCTGTTCATTCTCCTTGCTCTGCCCTTTCCTCTGTTACAGCCTGCCCCATCTCTCGTTCACTCCCCCTCTCTTCTCACCTCCTCCGTGCATGCCCTTTCCTCTGTTACAGCCTGCCCCATCTTCTCGTTCCTCCTCCTCTCTTCTTTCATCCTCCTGTTTAATTCCTCCTTGCTCTGCCCTTTCCTCTGTTACAGCCTGCCCCATCTCTCGTTCCGCCTCCCCTCTCTTCTCACCTCCTCTGTGCCTGCCCTTTCCTCTGTTACAGCCTGCCCCATCTCTCGTTCCGCCTCCCCCTCTCTTCTCACCTCCTCCGTGCCTGCCCTTTCCTCTGTTACAGCCTGCCCCATCTCTCGTTCCGCCTCCTCTCTTCTTCTCACTCCTCCTGTTTCATTCCTCCTTGCTCTGCCCTTTCCTCTGTTACAGCCTGCCCCATCTCTCGTTCCGCCTCCCCCTCTCTTCTCACCTCCTCTGTGCCTGCCCTTTCCTCTGTTACAGCCTGCCCCATCTCTCGTTCCGCCTCCCCCTCTCTTCTCACCTCCTCCGTGCCTGCCCTTTCCTCTGTTACAGCCTGCCCCATCTCTCGTTCCTCCTCCTCTCTTCTTCTCACTCCTCCTGTTTCATTCCTCCTTGCTCTGCCCTTTCCTCTGTTACAGCCTGCCCCATCTCTCGTTCCGCCTCCCCCTCTCTTCTCACCTCCTCCGTGCCTGCCCTTTCCTCTGTTACAGCCTGCCCCATCTCTCGTTCTCCTCCTCTCTCTTCTCACTCCTCCTTTTTCATTCCTCCTTGCTCTGCCCTTTCTCTGTTACACCTGCCCCATCTCTCATTCCACCTCCCCCTCTCTTCTCACCTCCTCCGTGCATGCCCTTTCCTCTGTTACAGCCTGCCCCATCTCTCGTTCCTCCTCCTCTCTTCTTCTCACTCTTCCTGTTTAATTCCTCCTTGCTCTGCCCTTTCCTCTGTTACAGCCTGCCCCATCTCTCGTTCCGCCTCCCCCTCTCTTCTCACCTCCTCCTTGCTCTGCCCTTTCCTCTGTTACAGCCTGCCTCATCTCTCGTTCCGCCTCACCCTCACTTCTCACCTCCTCCGTGTCTGCCCTTTCCTCTGTTACAGCCTGCCCCATCTCTCGTTCCTCCTCCTTTCTTCTTCTCACTCCTCCTGTTTCATTCCTCCTTGCTCTGCCCTTTCCTCTGTTACAGCCTGCCCCATCTCTCGTTCCTCCTCCATTCTTCTTCTCACTCCTCCTGTTTCATTCCTCCTGGCTCTGCCCTTTCCTCTGTTACAACATTTTTATGTTTATGTTTATTTTTTGGAAATTATATTTTGCACTAAGTACCCTGACGCTTAAGGGTGCTTTACTAACAAACAAAGAACTAAACTCAGACATCTTCCAAAGATAGGAACTATGGCAGATTAAAGTAGGGACTCCATAGGCAGTCGTAACATTGTTGAGGAGTGAGGTAGGCCTTAAGAAAAAAGGACTGTTTTCAACGTTTTCTTAAAAACTTCAGTAGAAGCAATAATTCTCAAAGAAGGCATTAAAGTGTTCCAGGCCTGGCAGGCCGCAGACGCAAAGGCCGCATCCAGTGGTGTAACCACGTGGAGTCCAGGGGGTCCCACAAGCACATGTCCTGGGAGGGGCCCCCACTTGTTAGTTTTTTTTTTTCACTCTGCATTCATAAAGAAATTATTTCCGCTATGGTTCGGTCCTTTACGGAAATCATTTTTTTATGAATTCAGAATGACTTTAAAAAGAAACGATGGGCCTCATTATGGGTTTGGCGGTAACCGTGCCGGTGCTACCAGCAGGTTGCCGCCGGACCGTAATGATTTACCAGCTCCTGACTTCCCGGTAACACCAGAGATAACAACCCCGGCGGGCTGGGAAGTCAGGCGCCGGCAAATGGTAAGTCCACATTTCCATAAAGTCCTATTGGAATATATGGGAATGGGGACCACAGAAGCACCGGAAGCGTTAATAACGGTGCAAGTGCTTCCATGAAAACTACGTGTTACTCCTAGATTACTTACTACTATCTTACTCCTATGAACACATAAACATAAGACACAAGAAAAAAACATGAATCGATTCAATTATAACAATTGAATAAATTTATTCATACATAACAATAACATGGTCAGTATGATGCAAACACTACTAAAACTATGCAAATCTCAAATGTGCACGTTTATACTTTTGGTGCAAATCTACCATGTAGTTCAATGACTATAAGCCTTACAGGCTTCTAATGCAAGCCTGTGATTAGCTGGATCTATCGTGTCTAATGCAATATACATATGGCAAGTGCCAGCATTCAGCATTCCTCTCTAATCCACACCATGCTTCACCCTCTCTCTCTAAGACAATCCCTGTCTGATTTCCCCTTTCCCAAACCCAAAGCTCTTTGTTTGAGTGTCTGCCCTAATCAATCAATCAGTTTAGGCCATAAACCATATTTCCCATTTCAGCTTCCCATGGTCTCATCTCAAATGTGTCCCATCTCTCCCCTCTCCAATTCAGCTAAGTCTGGTCACTCGAACTGCCTCAAGCCTCTGCCAAGCTCATCTATCTCTGCCAAGCTGGTCTGCCAAGGCTGCATCAATCCCCCACTAAATACCTCTCGATCTCATGACAACCAGACGTCTCTCTCTCATCTAACTCGAACTCCATCTACATCTAGCACCATCTAGACCAGCAACTCCCCTCTCCTCTGGTTATACTGTTCAATGACGTACTCATATCCATGGTTACATATCTCTCTCTCTAAGCTAAAATGCCTCTCTGTCTCTGACAGCATTCTATATTTGAGCCGTGCCTACATGCCTGTGTTGCATGTTCTTTCACTTTCAGTTTGCTGAACTCTAGATTGGTTTACTTAACACACGCTCCTTACCTAAACATGCCTCTAATATTAAAGAGATGATTATCTCCAATAATTTCGACATTTTCTGTATAACCGAAACCTGGCTTAAGGACCCAGTGGGGCCTACTTGCGAACAGGCTATCCCTAACGACTACACTATTTATTTTGAAAACAGAGTGCAGGGTAGAGGAGGTGGGGTGGCAATCATTGCCCAAAAACAGTCTCAAACTTTTCAAAGTGACATTAGGACTCAGTGGGTGCGAAACATTGCATCTTAAACTAGTGTTTTCACCCAACAACTGCTTAAACCTAATAGCAATTTACAGACCACCTGCGTTGGTTTCAGAGTTCTCGTCGGAACTCTGCTCTTACTTAAACACCCTGAGTACTGCTAATGCATCCACAGTTGTTATGGGCGACGTGAATTTTTGGCGAGGCAATAAGAAGGATAAGGGTGCCATTGCCTTGGAAAAAGCTCTGAATAACTTGGATTTTACCATTCTTAACAAGGAACCTACTACTCCGCAGGGCAACCAGTTAGACTGGTTGTGCGGTCACAACATATCATTACTAAACTGCAGAACATCCCCTTGCATTTGGAGTGATCACCACATGATATCAGCTAACTTAAAACTACCACACTATGTATATATACCAAACCCCCACATCAAAGTAGCCAAGAGAGATTTTAAAAATTTGAATGTGCTACTCCTTAAAGCCTGCACGGATAAAATAGCGGGTTCTTTTCAGGATCAGGATTCCTGCATTATCCTCCTGGATAAATATAATAAGCATCTCACTGAATTAGTGAGGGAGGCAGAAGCTCCGCTTACCTCGAAATTAATTAGGAAAAATAACAACAGCCAAAATGGTTTACTCCAGAGCTTCATTCTTTGAAGAGGGAAAAACGGACCTTAGAAAGGAAATGGATTTCAGACAAAGCCGCGGAGAGCAAAATTATCTGGAAAAAAAAGGACAAGGAATATAGAGATAAGATTAAATCAGCAAAGGCCGACTTTTTCAATTGTGAAATTGAGCTTGCAGAAAACAAGACAAGCAAGCTTTTTGATATTCTGAAGAATATTGAAAAGCCTGACTCTCTCACCCCTCCATTTACGCCATCTGAGGAGGATTGTAATATGGTTTTAAATGCCTTCCAAGCAAAAACAGAAAAAGCAAGACAGAATATTATCAAAGCTAGATCCTCTGCTAATCTAGACACCTGCCCTTTAGTAACAGATAATTCTGCCAGAGAGCAGTCTTTTAAATTTAGCTCCATCTCAGAGTCAGAGATGTTAGAGGTACTGAATAACATGAAGCCAACCACTTGTGCAGAAAATATCTTGCCTCCAAACATCATTCTACAACATAAAGACATCTTCGCTCCTATTCTACAGAGAATAGTGAACTCATCTTTTCAAGAGGGCATAGTGCCTAGAGATCTTAAGAAAGTTACTATTACCCCTCTAGTTAAAAAAGCAGGTCTGGATCCCAAAGACCCTGGGAATCTCCGTCCAATAACTAATTCGAACTTTGTTCTTAAGTTATTGGAAAGGTAGCTACACAACAACTGCAGCAGTTTGTTGAGAATGAGGAGATCCTGCATCAACAACAATCTGGATTTAGAGCATCCCATAGTACGGAAACTGCCATGCTGGACCTGCAGAACCAGATGCTCAGCTTAATGGATAAAAGCAAGTTGGGAGTACTTATGCTTTTGGATCTAAGTGCCGCATTCGATCTGGTGGATCATCGCCTTCTTATCAAGGCGCTTAGAGAGAATGTGGGTTGCTCGGAAGGAGCCATTGATTGGCTCTTGTCTTTCCTCTCGGATCGCCAAGCAAGAGTACATTGGGGCAGTAGTTTTTCCGATCCGTATGACATCTTATTCGGAGTCCCACAAGGGGCCAGTCTGTCCCCCATGTTGTTTAACATATACATGCGCACATTGTGCAGTCTACTGGTGAATGCGGGGGTGTCGTTTACTAATTACGCAGACGACACCCAACTCATTCTGGAACTGGGTGGCAGCCACTATGATTCAGACAGTGAAATAATAGCCAGGGTTTATAAGATAATCGACGATTGGATGCAGACAAACTGGATGTGTCTGAACGACTCTAAAACCGAGCTGATGCTGTTTGGATCAAGTCATCAGCTAGCGAACTTGGGGGCTGAGTATAAATCGTTTAAAATCAAGAATGCCACTATCCAGGTGGTCCAGAAAGTGAAGACCCTGGGAATAATGGTCAACTCACAGGTGGATTCTCATGCCCAGACTAGCTACCTACAAAAAAATACGGCATATTACTTAAGGCTCATGAAAGCCATTAGGCCGTTTCTTAATGAGGGTAATATGGCCACCGTAGCCAGGGCCATTATACTATCAAGGCTTGACTATGGCAATGCCCTGTTATTAGGGGCCTCCTCTAAGGATGTTTCTAGTTGTCAGGTGCTTCAGAACAACGCGGTTAGGCTGGTAAAAAATCTGAAGAAAAGAGATCATGTTACTGCAGAGAGAATAGCCTTGCATTGGCTCAGAGTGGAGGAGCGTATTAAATTCAAAGCTCTCTGCCTGGTGCATAAATGCCTGTACGGCTCTGCTCCTGAGTATCTGAAAAAGGGCTTAGTGCTTCATACCCCCAGTAGGAATCTTCGTTCAAAGGGTAAATGTCTGTTGATCGTCCCCAAGTTTAAATTGAAATCTGGCTGGGCAGTTCCTTTTTGGTGCAGGCCCCCAGCTTGTGGAACAGTGTTCCAGAAACACTCAGAACCTTACCTGTTCAGGCTGAGATCCTGGTGCTGCAGAAGCTGCTGAGCCCCCCGACAATCCACCAAAATGTGGCACTCTGAGCTGATACTTAAACTGCTCAGTTTACCTCACTTCCAGGGAAAGGGGAAGGGACAAATTAACAAACACCAGGCTGGAAGCTAGACTAAGCTGGTTCTTCACCTGTGGTAAAACATAAACATATAATACACCTTGTTATTCATGAGGCACATATACTAACCTTAAGTATCATATATCCTTTACCAAATATAAGTAAAAACCATACCTGGAACTTCTCTACAATATGCCAGAGAAGTGATAAGCTGACTAGACTTTCCTTACTAGTTGACTTGAATCTCAACGATCATTCAGCCTTCTTAGTAGGTCCATGAATGTGAAATTAACTTTGCAGGTTAATCTTCTTTAAACTTCAAGAAGCTTGGACAAAGTCTTAAGTCATTGAAAGTAAATTGGAAGTTCTAGTGTTTCTGGAAAGTATTTATATTTCTTCTTATAAATTTCTTTTTAGAGTGTTTTACTTAAATTAACAGTTCTGAAACTTGCGTCAAAAAATCTCATGTAAGAAATCTCTTGAATTCGCATAGGGATCCAAACTGAGTGAAGATCGTTGAAGCGCTGTAATTTTAACCACGGAAAAATCCACACGCCGATAAACCGAAAACACGCACACGCGCTGAAGTTTCAACCGCGGGTAAAAATCCACACGCGCTTAGTCCAGGATGCGAAACACACGCGCTGACGACAAACCGCGGCGTAAAAATCCACACGCGCTTAATCCAATATGCGAGCACACGCTGCTGACGGACAAAACCGGCGGGGTAAAAATCCACACGCGCTCATCCAATATGCTAGCACACGCGCTGACACATAACCGCGGGTAAAAATCCACACGCGCGCTTAATCCAATATGCGAGCACACGTGCTGACGGACAAACCGCGGGGTAAAAATCCACACGCGCTTCATCCAAATATGCGAGCACACGCGCTGACGACTAACCGCGGGTAAAATCCACACGCGCTTAGTCCAATATGCGAGCACACGCGCTGACGACCAAACCGCGGGTAAAAACACACGCCACAAGAGTATCACGCGACACGAAAGAGCTCGCGCTAGATACTCAAGCGAAGTCTCTCACGCGCAGGCTTCTTGTTAACGAAAAAACACGCTCTTGATAGAAAACGTAGCGTAACAAAGCCAAACATGCGACAGCCAATAAAGTTCTTAGTAAATATTTTTTCATATGAACTTGAAAATCAAATTAAATCTTCTACAATGACATTTAGAAAGAGTCTTGAGTTTTGAAGGACTTATCTTGTGGAGAGTCTTAGAAACCTTTCTTTTTTCTTGGATAACTCGAAATCTTCTTACTCCAGTTCAGCTGCCAAAATGAATCTCCGCAAGATTCCTGTTTGCTTTTCCAAATAAGCGCTCGACCGCTTGAAACTTGAAACCCCTGAACAAGTTAAGCAGGAGCAGCTTAATACGCGACTTCTCAGCTTGGGCAAAGACGGATGAAAGGCAGTTTAGAATGTTCTATTGTCTTTCCTATAAACAATCACCAGCCAATCAGAACTTAGACTGAGGACCTCCATCTTGGCTTGGGGCATTCTCCATAGACTGCCAATGAAATGTTAAGGCAAAATTGGCTGTTTTAAAATTAAACTCATAATAACTTCCAAAAACCTTTCTATTACTAATTTTCCCCAGACCTAATGTCTCAGATTATGTCACTGTATCCCAACAGTACCTGACAGTACCCCCTTCTAACGCCCAGTCCCTGGGCCTTTTTTTAATGGAAATTTCTTATGAATTTTTTTAACCACAATGAGGAGCATGTACATCACTTGCTTTTTCCCAAGTGCGTTCTTCAGGACCAAAACCCTCCCAATCAAGGAGATACTGTAGCTTTCCTCTCACTATTCTAGAGTCCAGAATTTTCTTAAACTACAAATTCTTCTGAATCATCTTCCTCAAATACAACTGGTGAAGGAGTAGGTGTCAATCTGGTTCCTTTAACACTGGTTTCAACAAGCTAACATGAAAAGTTGGATGAGTTTTCATATGTCTTGGTAATCTAAGCGAACAGCCACTGGATTTATCACCCTTTCAACCACAAACGGCCCTACAAAACGATGGGCAAAACTTATTTCTTCCCTTAATTCTCAAAAATGTGCGTTGATAACCATACCAAATCTCCCTCCCTATACTGGGGACTAGTCTTTCTTTTAAGGTTCCGCAAATCTTTTATATTTCTGTTTACTCTCCACCAACACACCTTTTGCTTCTCCAAATTTCTTTTCATGATCTCTAGTCTCTTTTCCACTTCCGGTGTTTTCAGCATCATAATCGAATCTCCATACTATAGAAAACGAGGATGAAAACCTCGTCCCAAATAAAAATGGAGACATAGAGGTTGGCATCCTTACTACAGTTGTTTATTATGCAAATTCTGCCACCCACAACAATATCTACCCACTCTTCCCCTGTCTGTAGATAACATCTCAAATATTTCTCCAACTCCTGATTTATTCTTTCCCACTTGCCCATTGGTTTCGGCGATGGTAACCGGATGATAGGCATACCTCAACTCCCAATCTCTTACAGAAAGCCCTCCAAAATTTAGAAATAAATTGAGACCCTTCTGTCTGAGATGACCTGACTGGGAATTCCATGCAGTTTAACTACTTCTTGTAAGAAACTGTGAGCTAAACTTATCAGCGGCTAACCTCTCCCTTCATTGCGAATGAAATGTGCCTTCTTTAGTGAGTAAATCCACTACAACCCAATACTGATGTACACCCCTTATCAAGTGGTAGATCCGTGATGAAATCTAAAGACACTGAATACCAATGGCCGCGGTGGGAACGGGCAACCGGTTCCAATAACCCAGAAGGCTTTCCGATGAGGTTCTTAGATCTAGCACAAACTTCACAGCGTCTTAACAAAATTAAGAGTATCTTGTCGAATATTTCTCCCAACACAAAAATGTCTTCTGACCAACTCAAGTGTTTTTCGATATCCTGGATGTCCTGCCAGAACTGAATCGTGACATTCCTTCAAAATCTTTTCTCTAAGTTCAATAGATGGTAAATAGAGTCTGTCGTCCAGATAAGGTAAAACCATCTTTAATCTTACGAGCTGTGATCCAAACGAACCCAAAGTTCAAGTTGTCTCTCAGATAATGGATTCTCGTTACTTGTTTAAAGATTTCGTTTTCTTTCTCAATTCAGCAAGAACCAAAACGTTCTGGAGCGATCAGAGGAAGTGATTCACAAACCGCCTTAACTTCACTTTCTGGAAATTGTCGTGACAGAGCATCTGTTTTTTTATTTGATTTCCTGCTTTAAAAGTAAACTATAAATTCATAATCTGCAAAAAATAAAAGACCACCTTAGTTGTCGAGGTGTCAGTGTTCTTGCTGTCTTCAAAAGAGTAAAGTTTCGGTGATCGGTTAATACTGTCACAGTGTGACATGCTCCTTTTAAAAAAATGTCGCCATTCTTCAAATGCTGCTTTGCATAGCCAAGAAGCTCGCGATCTGAAATGTATAATTTTCTTCCGCCTGGTGAGAAACCTCTGAGAAAAGTAGGCCACAGGATGCAATTGTCCAGTAAACATTATGCCTCTGCGACAACACTGCTCCCATTGCCCACATTGGAAGCATCAGCCTCTACAAAAAATGGCTTGGAAGTATCAGCGATGAATTAAGATAGGAGTAGTTATGAATTTCTCCTTCAATACTTTAAAAGCCTCATTTAGCCTTAACGTCCCAAACAAACCGAACTCCTTTCTTCAAAAGTCGAGTAATTGGAGTCACCAAACTGGAGAAGCCTTTCAATGAATCTTCGGTAAAAGTTGGCAAATCCCAAAAAACTCTGGATCTCCTTCACCTTCGTTGGAATAGGCAATCACGAACCGCTTCCACCTTTTTCGGATTCATTTCCAGACCACTAGGAAGTGATCACAAAACCTAAAAAATTCCACCGAATTTCGTATGGAACTGACTCTTCTCCAATTTTAGCGTAAAGATTATTCTCTCTCAATTTTCTCAAGACCTGTCGAACGTGAATTTTGTGTTTCTCCAAATTTTGGGAAAAAATCAAAATATCGTCAATATAAACAATAAACAAAAATATCAAGAAATTCCCGAAGAACCTCATCGATAAAAAATTGAAAAGCCGCTGGGCATTGCAAAAGACCGAATGGCATCCACTTGGTACTCCGTACAGGCCAAATCTGGTCTTAAATGCCGTCTTCCACTCATCCCCCTCTTGAACTCGTACCAGATGATTAAGCCCCCCTTAATCCAATTTAGAAAAATGGTGGCACCTTGAATTTGATTTAACATCTCAGAGATGAGAGGAGCGGATACCTATTTTTTATTGTCATTCTATTTACCGCCCTATAATCTATACAAGTTCTGAGAGAACCGTCAGATTTTGGCACAAAAACAATGGTGAGGCAGCCGGCGATTGAGAGTGCCGAATAAAACCCTTAGCCAAATTTTCCTTTAAGTATTCTTTCAAATAGTCATTCTCTTTTTCTGTCAGGGCATAAAACCCTACTGCTAGCGTAAAATAGCTCCAGGCTCCAAATCTATCCTGCAGTCAAACAGTTGTATGAGGAGGTAACTCTCCAGCTTCCTTTTCATCAAATTACACCCCAAAAATCTTGATAACAAGTAGGAAGTTCACCCACTACTGCTCCAACATCAAAACCTATTGCCCCTCTTTCCGCCAAGTGAAAATGAAACAGGAATTCACAAATCTTTCTTCCTCTCCATGACTTTTCCCTAAGAAACAATGTTCCTTACAAAAATTTGATTTCTAGGGATACAATTCTTGCACTCCAATCAATTTTAGGATATGCCAGAGTAAGCCAGGGCCACACCCAAGATTATTTTCAAGATTGGAGCATCAATTAATTCAAAAGAGATAGTTTCCTTATTGACCTCCAGTTAACTCCATCTCAAGTACCTCTGTATTATGAGTGATTGGACCTGAAGAAAGAGATGTACCATCAACTGCCCTTACCTGCCTCAACTTCTTTCTTAGCCACTAAAGGAACACCTAAACTCTTTGCCAATCCTCTGTCCATAAAATTTCCTGTAGCCCCTGAATCAATAATTAATTGGCCCAGAACCTAAGATTTTTCTTTTCAAACATTAAGGATACGTTCACAGTTATATGAGGAACAGCTGTCTGTATCGTGTTAGCAACTTGTTGTTACTCTGCCTGAAGAGTTGAAGATCTTCTTGAGCAGTAAAAGGACAGTTTTCAAGAAGGAAATACCACTCCTACCGCAGTATAGGCACAAATTATTCTCCCTTCTTTCTTGTCTTCTCTTCCTTTGACAACGGACCTCTCACCCGACTCTGCAGCCTCATTTCCTTTGACTTAACTTCCCTGTTCACCACCTCAACCTTAGGTTCTCTCTACTCTTCCTGGAAACCTAACTTCCCCCTGAGAACGTTCTCCGCTCTAAACGTCTTTCGGTTAAACGAAAATCTAACCGAACACCAAATCAATTTAGAGCATCTAAAGTAGTTGGTCGTTCCAAAACACCAGCCAAAGCATCTTTTTCAATTCATCTTTTTAAGCCCCGATAAAATAAGGAAGCCCTCTTCTCCTCTGGCCATCTACTCTCTAAAATTAAAGTTCTAAATTGCAGTGATATAAGAAATCAACTCCTTTCCTCCCTGACGCAGCTCCAGTAGTTTCTCCATCTACCTCTAAAGAAACCTGTCTCTTATCAAACATCTTTTTAAAATCGCCTGGAACAGGGAATAATTATTCAAAGCCAAAACTCTTTTGACTCACCAAGAGACTTTCCCAAGCCGAAGCTTCTCCCTGATAAATAAGATAATGTAAATGTGACCTTGGAAGCATCCGTTGAAAATAACTCGCGGACGACTTAAGAAATGTAATTCACACTGAGTCTGAAAATTTGAAACTTTCTCGGATCTCCCAAAAAACGCTTCAGGAGCAGCCAAAGGAACAGCATAACTAAAGTTCCTTAAACCACCACCACTTCCTTGAAAGTCTAGGTTTCTTCCCCTACTCTCACTAGCTCAGGTGGGTTTCCTGCCACCTTCCGAAACTTCCTTTTCTTGTATTTGTGTTACCTTTAAAATTTAACTCATCTATTCTTTTATTTAGATTTGAGTTATTCTCGATGAGGCCACCCGTAACTCTTCTCTAATTTCCCTAACCATTTCTCCCCAACGCCTCCATGGCTGTCTCGTCGGGGTTCATACAGCCTTGGGGCAGACTTTTCTTTTTTATTGGCCTTTCATTCTGTCAGGCTGAGATCCTGGTGTCTGCAGAAGCTGCTGAGCCCCCGACAATCCACCCAAAATGTGGCACTCTGAGCTGATACTATAAACTGCTCAGTTTACCTCACTTTCCAGGCGGAAAGGGGAAGGGACAAATTAACAAACACCAGGCTGGGAAGCTAAGACTAGCTGGTTCTTCACCTGTGGTAAAAACATAAACATATAATACACCTTGTTATTTCATGAGGCACATATACTAACCTTAAGTATCAATATCCTTTTACCAAATATAAGTAAAAACCATACCTGGAACCTTCTCTACAATATGCCCAGAGAAGTGATAAGCTGACTAGACTTCCTTACTAGTTGACTTGAATCTCAACGATCATTCAGCCTTCTTAGTAGGTCCATGAATGTGAAATTAACTTTTGCAGGTAATCTTCTTTTAAACTCAAGAAGCTTGGACAAAGTCTTAAGTTCATTGAAAGTAAATGGAAGTTCTAGTGTTTCTGGAAAGTATTTATATTTCTTCTTATAAATTTCTTTTTAGAGTGTTTTACTTAAATTAACAGTTCTTGAAACTTGCGTCAAAAAATCTTATGTAGAAATCTCTTGAATTCGCATAGGGATCCAAACTGAGTGAAGATCGTTGAAGCGCTGTAGATTTAACCACGGAAAAATCCACACGCGCATTAAACGAAAACACGCACACGCGCTGAAGTTCAACCGCGGGTAAAAATCCACACGCGGCTTAGTCCAGGATGCGAACACACTCGCGCTGACGACAAAACCGCCGGGGTAAAAATCCACACGCCGCTTAAATCCCAATATGCGTAGCACACGCGTGCTGACGACAAACCGCCGGGTAAAAATCCACACGCCGCCTTCATCCAATATGCGAGCACACGCGCTGACGACTAACGCGTGAGTAAAAATCCACACGCGCTTAATCCAATATGCGAGCACACGCGCTGACGACAAACCGCGGGTTTTTAAAAATCCACACGCGCTTCATCCGAATATGCGAGCACACGCCGCTGATGACTAACCGCCGGTAAAATCCACACGCGCTTAGTCCAATATGCGAGCACACGCGCTGACGACAAACGCGGGTAAAAACACACGCACAAGGAGTATCACGCGACACGAAAGAGCTCGCGCTAGATACTCAAGCGAAGTCTCTTCACGCGCAGGCTTCTGTTAACGAAAAAACCACGCGCTTGATAGAAAACGTAGCGTAACAAAGCCAAACATGCCGACAGCAAATAAAGTTCTTAGTAATATTTTTCATATGAACTTTGAAAATCAATTTAAATCTTCTACAATGACATTATAGAAAGAGTCTGAGTTTTGAAAGGACTTATCTTGTTGTGAGAGTCTTAGCAAACCTTTCTTTTTTCTTGGGATAACTCGAAATCTTCTATACTCCCAGTTCAGTGCCAAAATGAATCTCCGCAGGATTCCTGTTTGCTTTTCCAAATAAGCCGCTCGACCGCTTGAAACTTGAAACCCCTGAACAAGTTAAGCAGGAGCAGCTTAATACGCGACCTTCAGCTGGGCAAAGACGATGAAAGGCAGTTTAGATGTTTATTGTCTTTCCTATAAACAATCACCAGCCAATCAGAACTTAGACTGAGGACCTCCATCTTTGGCTTGGGGATTCTCATAGACTGGCAATGAATGTTAAGGGCAAAATTGGCTGTTTTAAAATTAAACTCATAATAACTTCCAAAAACCTTTCTATACTAATTTTCCCCAGACCTAATGTCTCAGATTATGTCACTGTATCCTAACAGTACCTGACATTACCAACCTTACTGTTTTTAGGAAAGGGTTGAAGACTCATCTTTTCAGATGATGAACTGGGATACGGGGGATTATGACCACCTCATGGCTTAGCGCAGACGTTCCTATTGTATTGTTTTGTTTTTCGTTGTTTGCCTAAGCGCCCTGATGCCCACGGGCTATCGGCGCTATACAAAAAATAAATACATACATACATACATACTATGCCACCCCTACTTTTGTATCTCAGGGCCTATGTGCTCTGTGTTACTCCTAGATTACTTACTACTATATTACTCCTATGAACACATAAACATAAGACACAAAGAAAAAACATGAATCGATTCAATTATAACAATAGAATACATTTATTCATACATAACAATAACATGGTCAGTATGATGCAAACACTACTAAAACTATGCAAATCTCAAATGTGCACCTTTATACTGTTGGTGCAAATCTACCATGTAGTTCAATGACTATAAGCCTTACAGGCTTCTAATGCAAGCCTGTGATTAGCTGGATCTATCGTGTCTAATGCAATATACATATGGCAAGTGCCAGCATTCAGCATTCCTCTCTAATCCACACCATGCTTCACCCTCTCTCTCTAAGACAATCCCTGTCTGATTTCCCCTTTCCCAAACCCAAAGCTCTTTGTTTGAGTGTCTGCCCTAATCAATCAATCAGTTTAGGCCATAAACCATATTTCCCATTTCAGCTTCCCATGGTCTCATCTCGAATGCGTCCCATCTCTCCCCTCTCCAATTCAGCTAAGTCTGGTCACTCGAACTGCCTCAAGCCTCTGCCAAGCTCATCTATCTCTGCCAAGCTGGTCTGCCAAGGCTGCATCAATCCCCCACTAAATGCCTCTCGATCTCATGACAACCAGACGTCTCTCTCTCATCTAACTCGAACTCCATCTACATCTACATCTAGCACCATCTAGACCAACAACTCCCCTCTCCTCTGGTTATACTGTTCAATGACGTACTCATATCCATGGTTACATGTCTCTCTCTCTAAGCTAAGATGCCTCTCTGTCTCTGACAGCATTCTATATTTGAGCCGTGCCTACATTCCTGTGTTGCATATTCTTTCACTTGCAGTCACTCCGTGTTCTGGTCAATCACTGCGTGCTCTTTGTCAATGTGACATTTTGGCCTATCTATATCCTATCTATCTTCTGTCTGCCTAGCATCCTACCATCTATTTCTCCATTCATACCCACCTTTTCTCTCTGTGTGAACATCAGCCCAATGCTGATTAGGCCTTCTTCTCCGTGTCTCTACTAAGGCAAAGGCGACCTCCTATCAACCAAACTGATTACGCATTCCTTCTTCACACTGTACGATAACAACTTCGCACAGAACAAAGTGACCCTTCTGTGTGTCTCCATCAGAATGGCTTTATAATGCCATAGGCCTCATGCTTTCTCTATTCTCGATTGTAGTGTCTATAAGCTTTCATTCATACCAAGCACTAAATGTAAAGCTCAATGCATATTCTAAGTGCACACTCAATGCTCACACAATACATAACAACATATCTACATGTGTCTCAACATGTCTCTACATGGCTCTTCAAATATGACAGTGTGTCATTCTATAAGCAAATGCAAATGGCTACATATATGTGGCAGAATAATGTGGATAGTCTAATGATGCTACTTCATAATGTATAATGGGTAACTAAACAGGATACAATGATGGAATGATGGGTAATGATTCCACAACAAAGTAATGATGCCATAATGATAACAACCCAGGCTTCTCCAAACTATCAGGTTTTACACTACGATGGTGAAAGAATGCACACTTAAATGTATGGATGGCTGGGTGTGCATGTATAAATGGTAAATGGTTTGTGTGCTTGCAACACAACCTACATTTCGGGGACTAACCCTTCAAATGTTTGTAGAGGTGCTAACTTCATGGGCGGTGGGGGAGGGGCAAACATATTTCTTTGGAGCATCTAATTTCTTTACGCATTTTAATGAGACTATTCTAGTGCAGCCTCAATGTTACAAGCCGTTAACTCTCTCCTTTAAGGTTGAAAGCACCCACTTATGGACTGCTGTGAGAATGAGTGGTCTCCTGTTCCCTCTCTACCCTTCCAATCACTCCCCTGGCATGCAAGTATTAAATCCACATCACAATTTCAATTGCCCAAAATATTTGGCAGTTCAATGCAGGTACTAACAGTGAAATGCTTTATGTTAGTAATTTGTGGGTTCTTGTTAAAAACGAAACCCAGGTGCCATTTAACATCTGTGTCCTGCTCTGTCTGGCAACTTCTCTGAAGGTCAGCCAGGTTGAGTCAACAAAGCCCAACATTTCAGGGTGGGGGGGGTCTGAATCTCAGTCAACTTAATGATGTTGCACCAATACCTGTGTTTAATGCCTGGATTACTTATTGGTAATCTTCATTACGCCTAGCCCTATTCTTTCCAGTGTGTATGAGACATTACTTGTGTTTAAGGCACTCTGCCTCATGCACAAGTACTGGGATGAGTTAGAAGTACATGGAGGTAATACCTGATTTAGTTACCTGTAATCTTCATTACTCTTAGTCCCACTCTTCTTCATCCCAGTACTTACCTATGAGGCAAGAAGCCTCAACTGTAAGATTGGTGGCAAGGAAGAGGGACGTGGAGGTAATTCTGGGCCAAGGAGCTGATTTTGGAGGTTGGTGTGGGAGGGAGAGGGGATGTGTGGGGGGACAGGACTGTACTACAAATCATAATGGCTGTCCATGTCCAGGCTAAGCAGGCATGATATGTGGTAATAGTGTCGAGAGATTCATTTTGGTGCAGCCTGTCCAGTCATTCCTCTGTTTGGTATGACTTTTTTTTTTAACTGGGCATTTCTGATAAAGCAGTCCTGCTAAGTGAATTACCTGGCTAGACTGCCATTTGGGTGCTGCCAGTCTAGCCGTTTCTTACTGCGGAATTGTATATTTTTCTGTTCATCTGTATCTGTGATAAAATGATATGATATAAGTCATTTATAACACACCTGGACACAAGTGTTTCTCGGCATGACAAGACAAGGGTGGGAAGATAGAGGGAGGACAAGACAAACAATATTACTAGGACTTGTGTCATTCAGATCGTGCAAGTGCGAGAACGAGATTTGAAAGGGGAAAGCGAGGGGGAAGTGCAAGGGAGAGGGGATGGAAAAACAGGGCAGCTATGCTCTGAGTAAGTGTGGCCAGAGCAGGGCGGCTCTGGTTAGTGCAAGGAGAACAAGGGACTGTAGGGTTACAGTTACAGCCGCTAAGTGCGTGGTAGGCCCAGAGGCAGTGCAAGGGTACCTGATCAAGAAAGAGTCTGGACATAGTGCGACTCTGAGGGTAGCCAAGCAACCAGTCAGTATAGCAGACAGGTAGATCAGGTATGCCAGCAGGGGAGTGAGAGAGAGAAAGCAGAGGAGAAGAGGAAAGTTTTGAGCTGCTTCCGGAACTTCAGGTGGCCTGGCTCAAGTTTAAGAGGGGTAGGGAGGCTATTCCAGAGGCAGGCACCTGCAGAGGAGAGAGATCTACCCCCCACTCTCTTCCTGAAGAAGCGTCTAACACTTAGAGAGTTGTAGGTAGCTGATCAAAGGGCTCGAGAAGGAAAATATTTGGAAGAAAAGGTTGGATGTAGTGCGTGCCTCGGGCCCAGAAAGCCTTGTGGACAATGTAAAGGGTCTTGAACTTGATACTTGCAGCAACTGGGAACCAGTGGAGAGATGTCAGGGCTGGAGAGATACAATCCCTGTGCTTGAGGCCAAAGATAAGTCTTGCAGTCCTGTTTTGGATTAGTTGCAGAGGCTGGAGAGTAGAGGAAGGCGGATTGAGAAAGAGGCTGTTGCAGTAGTCCAGCCTAGAGAGAACCAGGGCTCTGGAGACAGTGAGTGTCTGGGGGAAAGTGAGAAAGGGAAGAGTCTCTTTCAGGAGGAGCAGCCGGTAGTGGGACTTCTTGGCGATGTCCGAGATGTGAGGAGAGAAAGAGAGAGTTGAGTCAAAGATGACACCAGGGTTGTTTGCCTCACAGGAAGGCGAAGGAAGAGGGCCCAAGGCAGGCGGCCAGAGTGAGAGAGGGAAAGCAGGGGCAGGAGTCCAAATGAGAAGGATCTCCATCTTACTGACATTAAGGCAGAGATCATTGGAGGAACACCAATCCTGAATCGCGGACAGACAGTCGGGAATGAGCGAGAGAGGAGACGAGTCTGAAAGGAGCCTGAAGGAAAGCGGAGTGTCATCCCCATAACACTGAAAGTTAGAGGAGGATTTAGAGATCAGATGGGCCAAAGGGGCCACGTAGAGGTTGAAAAACTAGAGTGAGAGGATGGAGCAGAGAGAAAGGGACCAAGTTGGACCTGGGGGGGCAGTACAAGAGGAAGGAGGTCAGCCACTCAAGGGCCTGATCCATGATGCCCCGGTTTCATGGACTCAACTGATCAGGATTGATCAGGATGGCATGTTTTTTTTAAAATAAATTTCTTTATTGGTTTTAACAATATAACAAACATAATCGTCATCGCTTGCGATATTTAACGCAAATCAACAGGATTACGCATCCCCACCCTCCCCCGATCAGGATGGCATGGTTGACCACATCGAAAGCAGAGGAAAGATCAAGGAGGATGAGAACAGAAGGAATGCTGGAATCAAGGTTGGAGAGCAGATCTTCACAGATGTTCAGGACAGCAGTTTCCGTGCCTCTGGCAGCTCTGAAGCTAGACTGATGGTCATGGAGACAACCAACAAATTCCGTGTGGAGAGTAAGCTGGGAGATGGCCAGCTTTTCCGACAGTTTGACCAGAAAAGGGGTGATGGAGATTGGGCGATAGTTTGCCGGGTAGGCAGGATCGGCAGACGGCTTCTTGAGGAGTGGGTGCATAAGGGGGTGCTCAATGGGAGAGGACAACGTTCCAGTGGTGAAAGAGTGATTACAGAAATAGGTCAAGGCTGGAGTGAGGGTGTCAATATGGTTCTTGATGGTTCTGGTGGAGCAGGAGAGCACCTGTTTGGATGACACTTTCATAGATCGGACTTGTCTAGAAACCTCGTCAGGTGTTGTCAGAGAGAAAGAGGAGAAAGGAGGAAGAGAGGTAGAAATGGCCAAAGGGGGGCAGAGAGTAAGTGGGAGAGGAAGAAGAGATGGAGGACAGGATGTCCTGAGTTTTAGCGGAAAAGTGAGATGACAGAGCCATACAGAGGGCCTGGGAGGGAATAGGAGAGGTAAAGACCGCAACAGGATTGATCAGTTATTTTCAGATTTTAAAGAGTTTGGCCATGTTGTTACAGGCCACAGAGACACAGGCTTGAATGTGTGTTCTCTTCTTGATGAGTGTTATTGCTTCGACTGGCATTCTTGTGCTACCTGTCTAGATATGTCTAAATGTGGCCTGGCAAGTGTTATGCTCACCTGGTCTCTGCAGAGGTGTTGGGGTACGGTTGCAGCCTTCCCGGGGATCAGATCACTAGGCTCCGGCTTTGCCCTCTGCGCTTATTTGGTGACTGGTGGTAATAGGTGATGCTGTTCGGGACTGCTCCTGTTGATTAGTTTTGGTGAGCACTCTGTCCTGCTGCTTCTGGCAGGGGCGCGTTGTATGATCTGGACCGAGTTCCTTCACTGGTCCCTTGCACATGGTAGTCCAGTCCTGCTGCGACTAAGCCACTTGACTTCAGGTAAGTGTTCCTGTTTGCCTTTGTCTTTCCTCATTTGTTTTTGTTGTATTGTACAGTTCGTTGTCTTGTATTGATGTCCTTTTCACTTTTGATGTTTGCTCTTTTGCTTTCTTCCCTTGCAGGTGATGTTGCTGGCCCGGCAGAAGCTGCGGAGCTCGAGGCGACAGCCGGAGGAAATGAGGAACAAAGCTGCAGTGGTACAGTAGCTGGTAAGTTGTTAACTATGGGGGCGCGCGGGGTTCAAATGTGGCGTGGCCCTGGGATGGATGTTCTAACCTTGTCTTACTTCTTCTTCATAGGGTCCGAGTTCGTGGATGCGGAGTGCAGTGCTGCGGCGTTGGGATCAAGATCACTGGATGTCAGGAGATGAGTCTTTAGATGAAGCGATGAAGCACTGGTTTCCTGGAGGTGAGTATGCAGGAGAACGCCTGGTTTCAAAGGTAAATTAACTGGTCCAAGCGGCGGTAAGCATCACGTTACACGTGAGTGCACAGTAACGCGAAGCACCAGCCTTAAGGATGGAGAAACTTATATAGCTGAGCTTCTGAAGCCATGCCCACCAGGTTCAGCCTGCCTGCCACACCCTGCCACACCAGATAAATCAGCACATGAAGACCAGGCCTAGGAAGCCACGCCCGATGAGTCAGCACATGAGATGTTCTCTGGAATAAAGGCTTTCAGCTTCTGGAAAGTTCTTGTAAAATAAAAGCACTCCTGCACTGAAATACCATAAAAGCACTCCTGCACTGAAATACAGTGTCCCTGCTCACATCTCTATATGAACCTGGCACCAAAGGCGCCAGGACTGAGTCCAGCCAAGGCCCCTGTGTTTATAGGTCCCAAAGGGACATAAGTGAGTCAAGTGACCCATTCCCCCATCACTATATGGTGTGTTTTTTGTGTTCTGGGGCCTGTGGTCATGACAGCAAGCTTTTCTATATTGTTATTATGTGTCTACACTGGTCCACATTGTGCAGCCAGTTGGACATGTTTTCTTGGTGGAATGGCATTTTTAATAGCAAAGCATTAATGTTCATGTGCCCTGTTGGTGACTTGCATGTATTGAATTGGTGTTATCCTACAAAACAATTGCAAACACTCTGGCATTTTAGCCAGTTTTTCTCAGAAAGTGTGCTGTATATTATATTAAAACACATATTTATATCTTTCTCCTAGTGCAGTGCGCGGCATATCCCTTCAGCAGCACATTCGTGCATATTGCGCAAGTGTGATAATCTAAGACAGCCTAGAGTGTGGCGCAACCTTTGATTTGTTGCTGAATTGGGGGGGCCCCCTCAGCATGGCTCACAGGGAGGCCCCCACAATTTGTGTTACGCCACTGGTGGCATCCCTAGACTTCTTGGTCTTCCAACAAGAAACAGTAAGAAGTTTGGAGTCATTTGACCTGAGGAGCTTTGTGTTTTGCTTTGGAATGATGAGTTCTTTTGGGTACACAGCATATGTCCCTGCACACATTTGTGATTGATAAGAAGCAACCTAAACTAGACTCTGTCCTGAATGGGCAGCCAGTGGAGACTTCTTCTTGCCTCTGACACATGATCTCTTTTCATGAGACGTTTAACCACTCTCACCGCCCCATTCTGAATAACCAGAAGTCGGTGAAAGTCTGATAGCGGCAGTCCCAACAGAAGGCTACAACAATAATCTATTTTGGAGCCTATGATTGCCCTTGACAATGTTTCTGCATTTTTTTCCCATATAAACAATCTAAGGCAGCGGAATAGTTTAATAAAATATGAGGCCGACAAAATCAGGCTATTGACCTGGGCCTTCATGTTGAGATTCTTATCTAAGTAGATTCCCAAGCTCTTCACTTTGCTCATGACACAGATATTACAGTTGTCTATGCTAAAGTTCTTACAGCTGGGTCCTAATTCCTCTAATTTGATCTCTGATCCAACTAGTAGGAGCTCTGTTTTGGAACTTTTAATGGCTAAACCATTCGCCACCATCCAATGCTGCATCTTTTGGTAAATCTTATTCATACGATTGTTATCCCCCATGTATGATCCTGAGATAGGGATGGCACATTGAGTGTCATCTGCATAATTAGCAAATATGATCCCTTCAATTTCTAACATCTGAAAAAAAGGGATCATAAAGATGTTGTAGGAGCAAAGCGACACACAGGCTCCCTGCAGAACACCGTACGTAGGAGTAATGGGTTCAGCTTCCGCATTATCACTGGATACCCTAACTTGCCTTCCGTTCAGGAAGGAGGTAGTCCAATCAATGGCCGTCTGGAGAACTTGGCATTGTTCTTTAACCTGGTGGCCAGAATGGAATGGTCCACCAGGTCAAAAGCTGCAGAGAGGTCAAGAATCATAAGGAGGGAAATATGGCCCGAATCCATCCTCTGCAGTAAAAGAGACTTCAGAACCAGCAGAGCAGTCTCAGTTCCATGATTCAATCTGAAACCAGATTGATAATCATGGAAGATGTGGTTTTCCTCCAGGAAAACTGAGATTTGATTGTATGCCACTCTGTCAAGTATCTTAGGCAAAATAATAGTGTTGCTAATGGGTCTATAATTTGCTGCATTCTGGGGGAAAAGATTAGGTTTCTTAAGAAGTGGTGAAATCCATGCATCTTTGATATTATCTGGAACCCTATTAAGGGCAAAATATGAATTGACAAATTTCGTCTGTGCAGGGATAAGAATGGGAGAGCACTCCTTTATGATGATGGATGAGCAAGGGTCCCCTTTACAGCTTGTGCTTTTCAGCAGAGTAATAACTTTGGCCAGTTCTTGTTCAGAAATTGTCTGAAAGCTAAAGGTAGGGTGGTCCTTGATGTTATCTTCTGCAGTATTTAGGTTAGACTCCTGATCTTGATTCTGCATACCATGTTTTTTCTCCCGAATAGTCTCTTTAATTTTTTCCAACTTATTCGACATGGCTTGCTGGATTTCCGTACACCACGACTCATTTTAAAGGATAACATCCTGAGTAGGGCCGGGTGTTTGGGATTGTTCCTTGAGGGTTTTGAAAAGTTCTCTGCTATCAGATTTGGCATTCATAATTCTAATATTAAATGACTCTTTTTTGGCATTGTATATGGTCGATTTATACTCTGCTGCTGCCTTTTTATAGGCGGCCAGACTGAGGGGTTCTCTTGAAAGACGCCAGGCATAAAAGAGTTTATATTTTTTTACATTTGAGTTCTTTAAGATCCTCATTAAACCAAGAATTACGCACCATAGGTGATTGTATTTTACTTTTCACTGGTGCAAACTTCTCTGTGGCTGTGCCCAAAGAAATAGTAAATGTAGACGTTATTACTTCTAGGTTCTCTAAAGATGAGATTTTGTTATTAAGGGCAGAGGCCCAATCATTGAGGTTAGCAAGATTCAGCTTTTTGCGGTTTCTGATCTTGAATACCAGCTTAGGCAGAAAAGGTTTGTTTTTAAAATAGTTGATTTGTGTTTGAAAACATATGCAGGAATGGTCAGAACATGGACAAGCTATGACCTCTGTATCAGTAGGGTCAAATTAAGAGAGGATACCAATCTAAAGTAGTCCCTTAATATGTGTTGGTACTTTGATATGGTGCACAAAGCCTAAGGAGTCCAGTGTATTCTCCATATCCTTTTGCGTTGCATCTGTGGCACACCCCACCAAAGATTAAAATCTCCCAATAAAATAAATGGTGTTTTAAGCTTCAAGAGGGCTAATATTAACTATTCAAGATGGCTGGAAAGGTAGGATCTGATGTGGGAACTCTATATAATAGGAGAATGTTAAGTGTAGTTCCAGCACTGATCGCTATATTGACCAGGAGTAATTCTGTGCCTGGAATAATTTTGAGCTTACTTTCCCATGATTTAAACTCGGACCTAATAATAAGACATGCCCCATATCTCATTCCTCACCCTCCTCTCTTCTTCCCACCGCCTCTTGTTTCACTCCTGCTTGCTCTGACCTTTTCTCTGTTGCAACCTGCCCCATCTCTTTTTCCTCCTCCCCCTCTCGTCTCACCTCTTCCTATTTCGTTACTCCTTTCTCTGCCCTTTCCTCTGTTACACCTGCCCCATCTCTCGTTCTTCCTCCTCCTCTCTTCTTCCCACCTCCTACTGTTTCGCTACTCCTTGCTCTGCCCTTTCGTCTGTTAAAGCCTGCCCCATATCTCGTTCCTCCTACACCTCTTTTCTTCCCACCTGCTCTTGTTTCACTCCTCCTTGCTCTGCCCTTTCCTCAGTTACAACCTGCCCCATCTCTCGTTCCTCCCCCCTTCTTCCAACCTTCTCTTGTTTCACTTCTCATTGCTCTGCCCTTTCCTCTTATACAACCATCCCCATCTCGTGTTCCGCTTCCTCTTTCTTGCCACCTCCTCCTGTTGTTTCATTCGTCCTATCTCGCCCCTTTCCTCTGTTACAACATGCCCCATATCTCATTCCTCATCCACCTCTCTTCTTCCCACCTCCTCCCGGTTTACTCCTGCTTGCTCTGCCATTTTCCCTGTTAGAGCCTGCCCCATTTCTCGTTCCTCCTCCTCGCTTTTTCCCAACTTCTCCTGTTTCACTCCTCCTTTCTCATTTCCTCTGTTACAACCGGCCAATCTCCTGTTCCTTCGCCTTCTCTCTTCTTCCCCCTTCCTCCTGTTTCATTCCACCTTGCTCGCCATTTTCTCAGTTACAACTACCCCATCTGTTGCCGGTCACAGCACCTATAAGACGTAGCCCCGCCCACTAAGGGGAAGGACTTGTGACTAAGGTTTGGGGGAAGTTGGGAGAAGGTGCATTTCGCGCCAGTTACTGTTTTGATAAAATAAAGGTTGACTCTGTTTCCTTCCGGCTGCACGTCCTTTATTTCAGGCCCGATCCCAGGCAACATTGGTGATGAGGACGTTCCCCTTGCACGCCGGAGTCCTCCTTATCAGCGGTCCTCTGCACATCCAAGCCCCTGGCAATTCCGCAGGGCCTCCTCCTCCTGCCAGCCGGCGATCCCGCCGCACTCCTACACCAGCTTCCTGGCAACCCGCCAGGTCTCCTCCTCCTCCTGATACGGCCAGTGATCCCAACGCACCTACAACGCAGCCCCTGGCAGCCTGCCACGCCTCCTCCTCCGAACCCAGCCGGGGTCCCTCAGAGCAAAGGTGCTCCACTCATTCCTGCCTGCAACACCCTACACTGACCACGTGGGTATGCACGCGCCACCCACAAGAAGAACGGTCTAACCCCCACAACACATGAGGCCCGAAGCCTCCACCTGTCAAGAGGAACAAGGGCAAAAACAACGGTGAGCGGCCCTTTTCCCCCCCTGCACGCCACACCCAACCCAGCCACCAGGAAACACCTGCCTCCTCAAAATAACACACAGCCCTGTAGCTAAGGCCCAGCACAGCGAAACAAGTGGCTTGGACGCATCGACCCACATGTTCCTACCCATCAGGTACACAGCGTGTACCTGAACACCCAGCTGGCCACGCTATCCTCTGCCTCCACACAAACAAGGGAGAGGGAGTGAAAAGGGAAACCCTGGTGGCACCCACTTTCCTACTGCCAGCTGCCAGCACTATAAAAAGAACATCATCTCATCAAGATGAGCAACCCCTCGTCCCCCCAGCCGGCCCGTGCAGCCAAATCCATTCAGCTGAGGATGCCACCACCATTTGCCACAACGCCGCAAGCCATGAAAGGTCTGAGGTGGACTGAGTGGATGGAAGACTTCCATCACTTTGTAAGGGGGTCAGGAGACGGCGATTCTCCACACGTCAGAGACATTTTCCTTAACCTAGTGGGGGGAGAGATAAAGACCATTGTAAAAAACCATCCCAGCAGCAGAACAAAATTATTTTGCAGCCCTAATTAAAGCCCTGAACACCTACTCATAATCGACCCCAATCGCGACTACGAAAGATATCTTTTAAACCAGTGCTTCCAGAAACCAGAAGAGACAGTAGACAAATTCACAACCCGCTTAAGAGTGAAAGGCACCCACTGTCAATTCGACGCATTCTTGCTAGATGAAGCAATACGCTTAAAAATCATCAAAGGCTGCCTATCACCGGCACTCAAGAAGCAACTGTTCAAAAGACCCCTCACTATCCTCGAAGTCAGCGAACTTGCCTGCATTTTTTAGAGAGTTGACGCCCAGGCTGCGTCCTTGGCCGGCACAGCACCTCAAAACAAGATACCACGGACCTTATTGCAACACTTCAACCACCCCGCCAGAGCAACAAAGGACCATACTCATACAGGCCACGAGCGTTACAAATACCATGTCAACAGAGACAATGCTACCGGTGCGGCATGGCATTCCCACACTCAAGGTTGTGCCCAGCACTATCACAAAGATGCACGAACTGCGGAAGGGAAGGACATATCCAATCGGTGTGTAGAGAAGGGAAACCGCTCCCCACACTACGACCCCAAGCACCCGTCAGGATGCCGTTCCGCCCGCCACTTCCCCAGTATGGACCAAACCAACGGCGATATGTGAGAGCCATCGATGAATACCAGAGTTATGATTACCCTCAAACTCAAAACTACACAGCACCTCCCCAATACCTCACAGGTGAATACGACAACCCACCGAGGGCTATGGGGAGGAAACATACTACCACGACCCCACACCAACCGAAACTACAGTGTACTATGACCAGCACAACCAAGACGAGTACGTCAACCTCGTCCTCGACAGCGAAGAAGCCAGAGAAGCCCCGAAAAAACCAATCAAAATGGGAAACACCCTATTTCACTTCATGGAGGACTCAGGCGCCACCGTGAATATCATGGGCGAACAAGAGTTCTTGAAAATTACAAACCCACCGGCACTTGAACCATCACGATCCAGAATTTGCCAGTGGGGGGCAGCCACACCCTTCCAGTCCATTGGACACTTTACACATCGCCTCCTCTTAAATGGATGACAAGTAGACACCACCATCCACGTGATATGATCCCTCACCAAAGGGAGGTGCCTCCTCAGCTACTACACCACCTCATGCCTAGGATTGATCGAGATCCAGGTAAGAGCAGAAGACACCATCACCTAAACCACGATCCAACAGGATTCAAATGAGCAGATCGGGACGATATCCGATGGACAAAACCAAACCCTCATCACCAAAGCAGAAATTATTCAAAGATTCCCCAAACTGTGTACGGGCCTGGGAAAACACAAAGGTTCTCCTATCAAATTACACATACATCCTACAGTGAGACCCGTAGCACAACACCCTAGGAGGGTCTGATTCCACCTACAGGAGGCAGTTCCAAAGAACTTGAACAACTACTATCTGACGGCATTATCGAGCCCGCAACAGGAGCAACACCTTGGGTTTCTCCTCTAGTCATCGTACCCAAGGACGAGGGCCGACTACGCCCATGGGTCGACATGAGAATGGCCAACACCGCCATCCAACATGAAAGACACCCAGGCCCATGCATCGAGGACATGATAGTACAACTTAACAATGCCTGCATGTTCTCGAAACTCAATCTAGTCCAAGTATACCACCAACTAGAGTTACACCCCGACTCCAGAGGAATAACAACCTTTGCAACACATGACGGGTTGTTCAGATACCGGAGACTAAACTTTAGCATCTCATCTGCCACAGAGATTTTTCAGGAGGCTGTGCGATAGATCATCAGACCGATCTGGGGAGCCATAAATTACAGCTATGATATTCTCATCTTTGGGTCATCGAAGGAAGCTCATGACGCCGCCCTCCTCGCCACCTGTGAAGCGATACAAACTGCTGGCCTCACACTGAACATTGAAAAATGCCAGTTCAGCAAGTAAAAGCTCAAATTTTCTGTCCACATCTTCTGGAGTGAAGGGATGATGACTGACCCGGAGAAGGTAGACACTATCACAAAGCTGAAAGAACTACAACAGGCGGCAGACGTCCATTCCTTCCTTGGAATGGCGGGATACTGCGCCAGGTACATACCACATTATGCCTCACTCACAGAACCACTCCAAAGACTTCTCCAGAAAGAAGCAACATTTGACTGGTCCTCTTCGTTCCAACGCGCATTCAATGCCATGAAACAAGCTCTCATGGAAACTCACCATCTAGCCTACTTCAACCAATCCTGGCACATGGAGGTGATAGTGGACGCCAGCCCAGTCGGCCTGGGAGCCATTCTAGCAACAGATGAGTGGCGAGGACGTCAACCCCAGGCACGTTGTTGCATACACAAGCAGAGCATTGCCCACCCCAGAAGCGACCTACTCGCAAGCCGAAAAAAAAAGCCTGGCCACAGTCTGGGCCTGTGAACACTTTCACAACTTCCTAATAGGAAAAAAGTTCACCTTGATCACGGACCACCAGGCACTACTCTCTCTATTTGGCAATCCGCACACTAAGATGCCCCCGGAGATAGAATGCTAGGGCAGTCGCCTTCAAGAATATGATTATGACATCATTCACCGACCCAGAGGTGATCTAAATCTCGCCGACTACCTGTCACGACACCCGGTAGGGACCCCACTGACCCGGAGAGGCGACGTTGCTTATGTCAACTACGTCATAGCAAACTCACTACCACCCGCGCTGTCGATGGAGATGGTCGCAGTGGCCTCAGCAGCAGATCTCACAACCTCACTCGCCATCAGCCTCATGTTGACCAATAAGTGGAAAGATCACCAATGAGCAATGCTAGCTCACCCAGGGGTATGCAAAGAAGAGATCGAAAGACTAGCCAGAGTACACAACGAACTGGCCGTCAAAGACCACAACTTACTACTCAGAGGCTGCCGCATCGTCATCCCAGCTGCCCTGAGAGCAGATGTAGTCCACACCACACATGAAGGACACCGGAGGGCAGAAAACACAAAAAAACAACTGCGATGCCACAACTGGTTCCCAATCCTGAACGTGGCAGTAGACAAAAGGATCATGCCTGCCAGTGCACGTCACCAGCTGCACCCCCCGCCCCCCTACAACACAAGCAAATACCAGACCACCCCTGGGAGAGAGTGGCTGTGGACTTTTACGGACCTATGGAATCAGGTGACTACCTCCTCCTCCTGATTGACGAATACTCATGTTTCCCCATCGTCAAGAAAGTAGCTACCACAGCTTTTCCCCAATTAGCCGCAGTACTAGATGAAGTGCTCAATGAATGGGGCATTCCCAGAGTCATCAAATCTGACAACGGTCCACCCTTCTGCGGATATGAATTTGCAGCACAGGCAAGACATCTAGGTTTCAAGCACATGAAAATCACACCTCGACACCCACAGTCAAACGGAATGGCAGAACGATTCATGGCGTCAATAAAGAAGACAATCCAGAGGGCCCACATCGAGGCAATCAACCCACACCAAGCACTATGCCGGATCCTCAGAGACTACCGAAATACACCTCACGACGCTACGAACAAGAATCCAGCAGAACTCATGGTCCGGTATGAAGTGCATGCCCGCATCTTACGAAATCCATCAACCACAGTGGACACAGACACTGAAGTAACACAAGGTGATGCCGAAGCGAAAGAAAAGGTGAAGCAGGACACTGACACAAGGCGCAAGGCAACACCAAAGGATTTCCAGATTGGGGAGGAAGTTCTGGTGCAACAGCCCATGATTACGAAAACCGACCCACGGTTTTCCCCGAGCCCAATGAGAGTCACAGCGGTAAAAGGGACAATGGTAACCGCCCAAGACCACAACAAGGCAATCACAAGGAACTGCCAACAATTCAAACACTACCTCAAGAAAGAGGAAAGTGAGTCTCCACCGAGAGCCTGCAGCCCGATCCCACGAGAAGAGCAAGATGATGCGCGGGTCGCACCTGCGGGAGCTGGCGGCAGATCAGAACCCAGCAAAGACGCCCCAAGTGGAGGGGAAGCAGAAGCCCGACACGAGAGACCACAGCGGGTGATTAAGAGACTAACACGACTAGTCGAAGAATGTTGACCCGACGGTTGGACATTTGTCCGGGGGTGGTGTTGCCAGTCACAGCCACTTTAAGAGGTAGCCCCGCTCACTAAGGGGCGGTACTGGTGACATAGGTTTGGGGGAAGTTGGGAGAAGGCGCGTTTCATGCCAGTTACTGTTTTCATAAAATAAAGAAAGTTTGACTCCGTTTCCCACTGGCTGCGTGTCCTTTATTTCAGACCCGATCCCGGGCAACACAATCCCTCGTTCCTCCTCCTCCTCTCTTCTTCTAACCCCCTCCTGTCTCACTCCTCATTGGTATTCCCTTTCCTCTCTTACATCCATCCCCACCTCTTGTTCCTCGTCCTCCTCTTTTCTTCCAATCTCCTCCTGTTTCGCTCCTTTTTGTTCTGCCCTTTCCTCTGTCGTTCTGTCCTGCCCCATCTCTCGTTCCTCCTCTCTTTATCCCTCCTCCTCATTCAACTGTCTTTTGCTTCTTTATCCTCCTTCACTCTTGCACACCCCTCCTCCTTGCTTGCTATCTTCGTGCCACTGTGGTATACTGTCCTCACTCCTGTACTGTCTATTTGACTCTGGCAGCATTTATAGGATGGGGTGAAAGCCCATGAGACTTCTCCGCCCCATGACTGGTGATCCCGCCCGTCATTCCTCTGAACTTGTGGGATGGTTAGGCGAGTGTTCCCTTGTAATCATTGTAGGCTTCCCCATTGTGTCTGTGCAGCTTTAGCCTAATTGAAAATGATTGTCCTCACTGATCAGTCAGCCTGAGCTGTAAAAGAGACCTTCCGCCATCTTGAAATCCGCATACCTTTCTTGGCATGCACCTGATCGCATCATGGTTGTCCCTTATGTGCACAGGCCTATCTGTCTCCTGCAACCTGTGCCCATGAGTCACAGCTCAGGGACCAGCCCCTGGGTTGTTCCGTGATTCTGTCATATTAGTCCGGTATCAGTGGGCAGTCTCATGGACTCAGTCTTGGCCTCTAAGTGACAACACAATGATGTATGGTACTGACTCAAAGACCGCCATTCTGGAACATGAGCTTCGATATCTTAATGTTCTTTACAGGGCGCCAGGGGCATGGAGGTATTGTCGCTGAGCATTGCGGGGAATAGAGAGACAATCTTGGGGGTCCCACAGGCAGTGGCATCGATAGGGGTGATGGGGGGTGCCCAGACCCTCCTCTGAAATCCTGGGCTCCCCTTTACCCACCCCTACCTCAGCTGGGCTACTTTCTCTGCACTGTCTGCAGTGCTGTGTCCACCAGCACAGCACACAGGCAGGGCCACACTCAATACTGCTGCACAACAATGAAGAGCTGTTAAGTTCCCCCTGCAGCCAAGACCAGCCCCTCCAATCAGAATGTTGCCCACAAAACCGCTAATGATGGGTCATTAGTGACTTAATGGTTCAGTGCCTACATTCTGATGGGAGAGGAGGTGCAGTGGGGTGTGGTAGTTGGTGTGCACAAAGGATTCTCTGCAGGAGTGTTTCTGACGTCACAGATTGCCCTCTTATAGGCACCCCCATACTTTTGTCTGTGCCCCTCCTACTTCTGTCTGTGCCCCTCCTAAATTTGATTCCTGGTGAAGCCACTGCCCACTGGTACCTCCTCCATGGGCTATATTGCATGACGGTTAGTTTCCACAGGCTCCCAGAGTCTCCCTAAATCCCCTTCCAATCACCACCACATAGGACTTCATCACAGTGTGCATGCATCGAATGAAAGTGTGCACGGTGGGGGTGAATGTGGAATGTATGATAGCCAGGAAGGCAATGTGGTGCTCCGAGAGTGTTAGCCAACTGTTTCAGGCAAACTGATGTCCTACTGGTGGTCCATTAGAAGTAATAATTGCTCTCATTAGGTGATTGGTTCTCTTTTGCATGTACTTGATTGTTTCCATGCAGAGTGAACAAGGTGTTTCAGACCTAAGTGGCATTTGGTGGCATCTTGGAAAATCTATTCAGTATCCAGTGCTGGCCTGCATGGCCCTACATCACATTCTACCTCCCGCTGCTGGGTCTGGACTGGGCATCACAATCACACAGCGCCACATGGCCAGAGAGTCTCCCGATAGCACTCTTCTGGGTAATGTGTTGCCTACATTTTCCAGAACTCTGCAGTCTCCGGAACTCTGCCGTCTGCAGAGGCTCGCGAACCAGGATGTTTGTGAAACTTAATCTTGACTATTACTTCCCCACCTAGCGTGTGCTCTCTGTTTTTTTTTTTCTGTCCCACAGTGTGTCTCTCAGTTCTCCTCCCCCTCAAGTCCCTCTAATGATGGAATATCGTGTTTTAGGGGAGGTAGTGAGCCAAAAGGAACCTGCAGCCGCAACACAACGTCAGAGGATCTGCTCCTGAACTCGTCAATTATCACATGGACTGGGACCAGCCCTTCTATACCTAGAACAGCTTTTGTTATTCACCACTCCTGACACCGCAGGCTACCCACAGCTCTGTGACGAGGCCTACTTTTGTAAGGCAGCTGGCGCTGAGTATGTCCATTTACTGGAAATTACTCCTAATATTTAGTTTGTCTCTGAATGGTGATTGTGCTGGGCTACTATTTACACCTACCGAACACGGACTAGGAAGCACTCGCCGTAAAAGAAGGGCCCAGCAGAGCCACTGCATACGCAGGACCAATTGAATCCAGGACCCCACAGGGGGCGCAGGACAGTACCACATAGCCTTGAAAAGACCTACGGGTCGAAACACGTGTCGGCTGAGCACATGGGGCAACTAGAACCCCTGTTAACTTGTACCACTAAAAGTATTGATAATTCAAAGAAAATAAACCAATCATGCTACAAAGACAGCACTTCAAACACAAAATTGTGTGGACAATATATTATTCAATATATAAAAATAAGACAAGGTATCCAGGTCTCCCCTTCTTTTCCTACCAACCAAACGAGTTGTGGGCTGCACCTCAATCCTAACCTGTGATCTTGCCGCTACATCAATAACCAGGAAAACATATCACCAGAGCTCAGCAAGGCAGGTTCCAACCTAGAGCCCGTTTCCTTTTCCCACTACTATTTAATAACACACAATACACATTTGGCTGTGTACGCTAGAAACTGTATTTTGTCCTGATGAGGGCTGCATACTTGTGACACCGCAGTGGGTGAGGAGATGGCCGAAACACACCATGTCAATCTTCTATATACAGCTACCACCAGCACTGCATAAGTTAGGGCAGGTTTTACACAAAATGAAAAAAAAAGGAACTGAAATGTGACACTGGAAAATTCCAGGTTTTGGATCTCGTCTGAAACAAATATGTTTTATCATTGTATAAAATATTGTATGAAGGCCTTTTTTGGCTAATTCATGTATATTACATGATTGCAAAAAAAAAAAAAAAAATATATATATATATATATATATATATAAATATATATATATATATATATATATATATATATATGAGAGCTATTGCTGGTACAAAATAAAACATTAAAAAAAACAGATGGTTTCATGAAAAAATGTAAAAGGTTTCACAGTGCTGGTTTGGGAACCAAAGGTGGAGAGTGAGACATAATAGCCTTGGCTGATTTTTTGTGTTTTGTTTATTTGGACACATACAAGCTCTTTTGTTCACAAAGGAGAGTAAAAAGGTAATATAGCAGACACATGGGAGGCAGTGAGCCTCTTATAATGGGGAGATTTTGAGAGTCATGTTTACAGTGTTTGCGAAGATATATATTGGACAGATATCGGGAACAATATTGTGGACTAACTTAAGACAAGTTTGTGTCAGCAGGTCGGAAATCTAGCCAGCTAAGCATGAGCTGTGACCTCAAACTATTAAGTGCTTGAGTGGTGGGGAGAAGAGAGGGAAGGTGTAAGTAACATGGCTGGAAGGGAGAGTCAAGAGGTAGCCCACAAGAGGGGAGGTGTGATTTCAATTTGCTGTTTAAAACATCCATGTGGCCCGTGTTTTCGAATTGTAGAGGGGAGGTAGTTCCAATTAAGCAGAACAAGAAGAGTGAAATAACGGAAGAGAAAGGAAGCACTGGGTGTTCGTAGTGCCACAAGGCTGATGGAGGAGGCAGAGCGAAGACTGCGATAAGGTTTGTAGGGGTTGACAGGAGAGGATAGATACAGTGGTGCCTTAAGCAGATGGCTGTATGCACTAGTAGCAGGAATTTGAATTTGGCCCTGATCACGATGGTTTGCCAGCCAGCTGCGGGTGGCAGGAGGAAGTGTGGGTGAAGCGAGAGAGTGCAAAGACAATTCTGGTAGCAAAGTAAATAATCTTCTCGTGGGGAAATAATGCATGGTTTGGAAAACCAAAAAGGATACTGGCACATTAAAGAGGAAGTTCTGAAAGGGGGCACAGAGGAAGTGAAGTCTAGAGTATGATTAAAGGAGGGGAGTTTAAAATATGTGCAGAGGATGCGGGGAGAGGGTACGATCATAGGCAGGAGGATTTCAAATCCAGCGCAGAGGAGGTAGAGGAGAGAGTAAGATCAGTGGAAGAGATGGTGAAGAGAGGAACAGCGGAGTGGAAGGAAGCCACTGAAGAGGAAGGCATGAATGGAGGAGCAGAGGAAGTGGGGAGAGAGTACGATCATAGGCAGGAGGATTTCAAATCCAGTGCAGAGGAGGTAGAGGAGAGAGTAAGACCAGTGGAAGAGATGGTGAAGAGAGGAACAGCGGTGTGGAAGGAAGCCACTAAATCTGAAAAGGAAGACGTGAATGGAGGAGCAGAGGAAGTGGGGAGAGAGTACGATCATTAGGAGGAGGATCTGAAAGGGGGAGCAGAGTAAGTGGGGGATAGAGCAAGACATGAGGGCCTGAAAGGGGTACCAGTGCCCAATCATTGTGGACTAATTCATGTTGGCCTTCATCTTTGGGCCCTCTACCTACACCCGTTTCATCAGTTAAGAATAAAGGAGTAAAAACAGCCTCATCTCTTTCTGTGGCACCACAGATTAGCGATAGATGTAGCTCGGGTCACCTACAGATAAAAACCCTAAGGAAAATGATTCCAATATCCTGCTAACCTGGGGAGCCTTGTTATCTCAGATACTATCTCCGGGGCACTAGTCTAGTGAAATTCTACCCTGTTTCCCATCCAAAATATTTCATACATCGTCTTCAAGATGTATACAATTCTGCAACTTGGTAGGCTGTGGATCAACCCAAATGAGCCCACACTTCTCGTGTGCTCTGGAGCCTTCGCTGGCTCCCGGTGGAAACCAGAATTCAATGTAAGTCCCTCTGCCTGGTCCACCGGGCCTATTATGGTTCAGGCGCACTTTACCTCCATGAGAAGTTTATCTGATATGTCACTTCAAGGAACCTTCGATCAGCCAACCTACTACTACTTCAGGTACCTCGGGTCTCTAAAACTACAATTGGTGACAGGGCTTTCTCGGTAGAGGGTTACATTTTATGGAACTCGCTGCCTCTTTTTTTATGTGCCAATGAGGACCAGTCTTCTTTTCGGAATGCCTTACAAACGTTTGTTTTTGGAGATGGGGGGTAGTGTGGCCAGCGCTCTTTTCACTGATGACTAGGCCCTTTTCTGAGGATTAGATCCTTTCATCACCTCAGGCCTAAGTGGCACTATATTAGTATTATTAACATAACACAGCAGAGGAGGCAGAGGTGAGTCAGATCCTAGGAAGGAGGAACTGCAAGGGGTTGCAGAGGAGGCGGAGAGGGGAGAAAGATCAGTAGAGGAGTTGGTGAAGAGAGGAGCAGATATTTGGAAGGAATAATAAGAGCAAATGAGGTGGAGATCAAAGTGGATGCTGTCAAATGTTGGCACTAGGCCCCCTGGGAAGGGGGACAATCAACACACCACAAATCTTTGCCAAGAGGACTCAGGGCCGAGTAACTTCAGAAATGCTGGACCTCTGTTTCCACCAAGATTGCAAATACTGTAGAGACTGTGGGTGATGCTGGGGAAAGGCCCAGGAACATTGCAAGAGACTTTCTTTTATTAAATAAATGGTTTTGGTTATACCCAAAGCATTTTGTTTCAATTCACTGTATCCCTGGTTTGAGGAGAGAAGTCTGCCTGTGGTGAAAACCGGCCAACGTCTATATAGCTAATGCCCAGTTGGAGAGATCCACCCTGACCAAATTTGAGTTCTTACGTAAACAATCCTGGAACAGGAAGGTCAAGGAGAAAATAACACCCATTGCATTGAGAGGAACTGTTAAAAGCCGCCATTGCTGCAATCGTAGGAATAAACCAGACTTGCAGAACTCAAACATGTTTCATGATCATATCTATCCCAGAAGTGCTTTGTGACAAGCAAAACTGGCACTACTCAAAACTGGCATTCTCGAGTAGTGTTCGATGAGTGTGCCCTTACAGTGGCAATGCTGGTGTTATCGGGCAACACCAATATGTGAGTGTTCTTACAGTGGCACTACTAGTATTATTGGGCAAAGCCAACATGACTGTGTTCTTACAGTAGCAATGCTAGCATTATTGATTGCCACCATGAGTGAGTTCTTACAGTGTCAATTCTGGCATGCTGAACATGTGTTGGTAAAATGCTCCTTTCTAATGCTGTTGACCACGTATTTATTCATGCGCATTTTACGTCTTTTCACCTACGTTTCCATACAAAAAATGTGCCGTCAAATTTACAATGTTTACCAATTATTTAAAATAATCTGTGCAGGAGAATATTTACAGTATAGTTAAAGGCCATTTCTGTCATGGTCCCTTCCCAGGCCTCCACAGCTGACCTGATTGAGCAGCAGACTGACAACAATATGTTTGTTTCTTTCGATGCTGTACATTTGCGTGAAGGATGCTTGTGCGTTTACGCTTCTTTGTGAGCGATAACATGCAATAGGGCTGTCTGTGCTTTACCTGGCACTGTGCTTATCAGGGCCCAGTACGCGTGTGCGTGTGTGTGCGTGTTTCTTGTTCTGCGGCTTCCTGTGCTGTCCAGCTTCTCTTCGAACACCACAGGGCTTCATTTCTACCACTCATAATCTTGAATCTAGCCTACTATTTAATGTTAATATTCTGCGTGCTTTGAAAGGGACTAATGCCCGGGTATAATAAAATGACTAATGATCCAGCCCACATTCGACGCGATTGCATTGCCAGTGCCATGGCCAAGCTGCGCCATGGCAAAGGAGTATCGCAGTTGGCTCCCTCTACCACCCTCGCCACAGCGTTGGCGGGAGACGGGTAAGGAGTCGACATGACTGCACATCGTTGTCTTCTTGTGTCACTCTGACTGTACACCCCCCACGCCCCCACCCACCTTCCTCTACTCTCCCTCTCTCTCTCCCACACACGCGGAACACAATTACAAAGCGATTTCCTCACACTTTTCAAATATGCATAAAAGATCATTACATTAGGGCCTAATTGCATTTCTGGGAGCCAATAGCGGGTTCAGAAACACCTAAGTGCACGAAAAGCTTCTTTCGTTTTTTTGTAAACACATTAGTGCGCAAAAGCCTTTGCGAAGCCGCCAATTAATCGTAAAATGGATCTCCATGGCAGTGGTTGTTGCGCAAGGTGGTACCCATGGCACCGGGAGTCTCGCCTCCAAGTCTCTCCTCGCCCCTCTCTCCACACCTCTCTCACCTGCCATCATTATTTTCTCCCACGCACTGAGTTTGCTAAGTGGGTTGCAGTTGGACTAGGTGCAGATGACAAAAGCGCGACGTTCGGACTCTATGACGCCATGACCTCTTATGTGGTTCAAGACATTTACCAGCCAATTACTTCCAATCTCAATCGGGTATTGCTGCTGCTTGAGCTCTGCCTTGCAGTGACTTGGCAGCCATCTTCATTACTCAAACTCCTCCTTACCCGCCCTGTTTTCTTGACATATCCCATAGTGTCGCTACGTGGAGATCTGGAACCCCCTGGTTCTAGAATGCCACAGGGTGATACCAGTGTAGGACTGTTGGAGAGGGTACCCGGTGCTCCGGGGGTAGTCTACGCTAATAAACCTACCTTCTCTCAATAGATACGCCTCCTGTGTTTATACTATAACAATTGCTGATGAGGAGCTGCCGGGGAACCCACCTGGTAGGAGGAAGACCCCTGTAGAGCGGCTGCGCCGGTGTGCTTCTCCTATGCCCCCTCAGTGCGCCCCACAGAGTGGTCACGGGGTGAGAGAGGCCATGGGGTGAGATCTGTCACAGGGTAAAAGCGGCCACGAAGAATGAGCGGCCTTAAGGGAGAGCGGCGGTCCCCTCCTCCCTCCACTCTGCTAAATTTGGTTCCAGCGCAAGCAAGTTAGAGGAAAGGACCGATGAATGTTCCTCTACGTCAGAGCCATTTTCTTTATACCATCTCCTAGGCAACCAACGTTTACAATGCACAAAGATCGCGTTACAGAGAATGCTTAGTTTAGTCTCCGGGGACCGGTTAAAGCACTGAATGAACGTAGAATTCACCGCACAAGCACTACACTCCCCATACAGGCAACCACTAGGGAAACCCAATGACAAAATAAGCAATTAGAGCAGGAAACATTGGGGCTCAAATAGCCGCAGGGAACACTACTGAAACATGCAGCACAACTGATTTTAAAGGATATAAAACTGATTGCCATCAAGCCCACATCTCAACATTATGCAGAGCGTGCCTGCTGCTTGTGCATTCCTTGCCTCCCCTGCAGATCCCCCCATACAGTGGGAGCAGTGGGTGGACTCATTCCAAGTATATTTGCGTGTCATAGGTGGCAGCAAGTTCAGTGATAAGTTAAAGGAGGCATCGCTATTGAACTGTTTAGACACAGAGGTACTGAGGATATTTTGCACTCTTCCTGAAACTCTATCTTCTGAAGGTGCAGGAAACTGCAGCTCGTCCGGGGTGACCAGAACTGGCAAAATGCTTGAGAGATTTTACTTCTTTTCAAGGAAACAAAATAAAAGAGAATCTGTAGACAACTACATTGCTGCACTGAGGGGTCTCATTGCGTCCTGCAAGTTCACTGGTGTTGCTGACGAATATATTAGAAATCAGCTTGTCCTACATACCGCAGATCCACAGATTCAACAAAGATTGTGGCAAGCCAAAGACCCCACATTGGAGCAAGCTATTGATTTGGCAAGGACAATTGAGCTGGGTAAGAAATGTATGAACGCTGTGCAACACGAGTCTAGCACTACTGAAGAAGAGAATAGAAGATGTCTACAGCGACAGAGATGAAGTGACCGTAGTACTAGTGAGGAGAAATTCCATTATTGCGACAAGGTGTAGGATGGATGCTGATGATAAGTCAAGGGGCACACAGGGTGCTAGTAAACAACCCCATTTTGCATGCTGGAGAATATTGGAGGATCCAGCAGTGGTAAACCCAATATGAATTATATCACTAAATGCATCCAGTAAAAAGGGACCATGGGAGAAAGCAGAAGTGGATAAGAGACCACTGGAAGTGATGGTGGACACTCGTTCACTTTACACCACGGTAGTTGTCCTCACATATAAAAAAAAATGAATTAGCTGGATACTTGTGCAAATTGAAACCTTACCAAGTAAGTGCCATGGGTTATGATCAGAGTCTTATTGAGATATTAGGTTTCAAGTGGGTCCATCTCAAGTTTGGAACTAGAGACACATTTTGTTAGCTGTATGTTGCCCAGATGGGATTGTCTGTCATGGGTTGGGATGAGCAGGCTGCTTTGCGACTCACAATACACCCAGGGGAAGATAAACCAATACTATGCGTAACAGGTCTAGAATTCTCTTCCAAAGAAGGGATGGTGGAGCATTTAGCCCCAGTTTTTAACAATGACTTTGGGAAGCTCAGGGGTGTCAGACATCGGATAGAGGAAAAGAGGGGAGCAAAAGCAATTGTACATAATGTAAGGGACATCCGCTCTGGCACAAAGGCTGTCTTATAGGAAGAACACACAAAATTGTGCAAACAGGATATTATAGAGCCAAGAGAATAGTTGGAATGGCTGTCCGCCATTGTGATTGTCCAGAAAGATGATGGTTCAATTCACATTTGTGTTGATCTCAGGGATCTGAACGGCAATATTTGGGTAGAATGACACCACCTTCTAAATATTAGTTATTAACCTCAATGAGACAAGCAACATTCTTTACAACATTAGATTTGTCATCAGCGTACCCTCAGGTGGTTTTAGATGACGACTCCAAATACCTAACATCCTTTGTCATGCTCCTGGAAGCGTTTAGATATAAACACATGCCTTTTGGGTTGGCATCAGCTGTGGCAGTCTTCCAGAGATTGATGCAACAATTATTTGGTGGCCTGGAAGTTGTTTACTATTTCCAGGAGGACATTCTAACAGACACACACAGAGGAAGAGCATGATGCAAAACTGTTGGGGTTGTTACAAGTGATTAAAGATAAGGGACTCACTTTGAAAATTGAAAAGTGTAAAATAAAAGTGAAGAAGGTGACTTACCTTGGTCATGTGATCAACAGTCAAGGGATTAGATCAAGGAGAACAATTGTGGAAACAATAACAAACATGCCAAGGATCAGCTTAGATCTGTTCTGGGGCTAGCAGAATATTATTCCAAATATGTCTCGAATTTCTCAGATAAAACTAAAAATATGAGAGAATTTATGAAGAAATATGCCAGATTTGAATGGTCAGATTCCTGCCAGAAGGAATGGAAGGACATAAGAAATGATGTCAGCAAGGCACCAACTCTTGCAATGATCTGTACCACTGCCACAAACATAATCACAATGGATGCCAGCAATGCAGGCTTGGGAGGTGTTCTGGAACAGATACAGGAAGGGAGGGAAGTGACAATTTGCTTTGCCTCTTGGGTGTTGTAACAAGCAGAACTGAATAATTCCACTATATAGAAGGATACGTTGGTTATGAAAAGGGCTTTTGAACATTTTAGAACTCTTTTCTGGGGTCTACCAGTGATAATTCAAATGGATCACAAGCCCCTCATCATGAACTCCAAAATCCCTTTCTGTTGTTTCTGAGGATTCACAGGTGGATGTTGGAAATTATGCAGTACAACACAAGGGAAATGTGGTTGCTGACTGTTTCTGCAGGTTACATTGGACAAGGAACAGGGATGAGACAGTGTCAGAGAAGGCAGAAGAGAAAATTATTGTGCACATTTTACCTGGGATCCCAAAAGAAAAATAGGTCAAAGAATCAGGGGTGTATCCTGAACAGTGCCTACTCAGGACAGCTATTTACGAAGGGTGGAAAACCGTAGAAAATACTCTTCTGGATTTTGAGCAAGTTTGTAATGAAATATCTAAGAATGCAGAAAGGGTGCTGAGAGGAGAACGAATAATTCCTCCAAAATCCTTCAGAAACAGAATTCTTGGTTTGACCCATGAAGGTCATTTAGGAAGAGAGCTTACAAAAAGATGGCTGAGGGAAACCTACTGGTTGCCTGGGATGTTAAGAGAAGCTTAGGATTTGGGAAAGATGTGTCAAGTTTGCGCTGGAAGTGACAAGTCCCAAAAAGTAAAGGTGGCACCTGTTCTACCCGTGCAAGTTCCTGAGTCAGTGTGGAAGAAATTAGCAATGGACATAACTGGTCTCTTTGAAGGTTTAGAGAGTGGCAAGGTGTACACATTGGTTCTCATGGACTACACATCGAAATGGGAGTAATGGTACGTCATGGAAGGTAATGGGACAGATATGAAGATTGTGCACTTTCTGGAGAGTGTGTTCAGTAGAAAAGATGACAGAAGAGGAATAGTAATGGATAATGGTGCACAATTCATCTCCAAGATTGTGCAGAAGTTTCTGAAAGACTGCGGAATAGTACATATATGCACATCATTATACCATCCCATGGCTAATGGCCTTGTAGAATGCATGAATGGTTTTGTGTAGGGGATGAATCAGTTGGCAAGGGCAAATTCAATACCCTGGAGGGATACCCTCACGGAATCATTGAATGCTTACAGGATGAGTCCACACTCCACAATGGAAATTGAACCCTTTGTTTTGATGAGGGCAGGTTAGCAGTAAGGAACGTCAAGCCTTTAAATATGCGTGAGATCATTGAGAGAGTGGAGGAAAAACAGAGGAAATATAAGGAATATTATGATGTTATGTTCGAGGGAGGTGACTGGGTCAGGCTGCAAGAACATCGGAAGGTTTTGAAAGACCTGGCTTAATTCCGAGACCCACAGAGGATTGAGAGAGTGGGATGGAAGTCTGTGGTTCTTGATGATAGGAAAGTCTGATCTTTTTATTATGTCATGGGAACCTCTGCCATCACCCCTCATACTGAAGTGCCACTTGAAGGGGGAGCGACACAATTTCTGAGGCGGGAGGAGCTAGCTGGTCCATCTGAGTGGTCTCCTGGTCCATCAAGAGGAGAAGGTGGATTTTGGCCAACTTCAAAATAGACTTTGTATATTACTGAATTGTATCCTTTTATTAAATAGCAAATACTTTTTATTTTCCTTCCTCCTTCCCCCCCTCCATCTTCTCCTTCTGTCTTCCGCTCTATTGCTATGCTTTGCTCCTTTCCTTTCATTGCCAATGGGGCGGGGGGTGTTATAGTGTTTTATTGACATATCCTGTGGTGTCGCTCTGTGGAGTTCTGGAACCCACTGGTTCTAGAATGCCACAGGGTGAGACTGTTGTGCTATTGTTGGAGATGGTATTGCTAACCAGTGCTCTGGGGGGTCTTCTACACTAATAAACCTGCCTTCTCTCCATACATACGCCCACGGTGTTTATACTATAACAGGTCATTACCTTGACAGTTATCTTGCAACCCTTGCAAAAAAATAATGCCAAACATAATCATACCCTAAGCCCCTTTTGATCGGGGAGAGAGCCCTTTAAAAGCCTCCTCACTGACCAATCCCTCTGTATTCCTACCCATGTGTCTGCAACATGCGACAAAGATGCTTTAGACTATGGGACTCATTACGTGTTTGCCATTCTGGAATAAATGCTGGAATAAATGCTGGTAATTCCAGAATCAGCACTTATTTCAGAACAGCAAAACACAAGTCTGCCGGTGGTGTCCATGGATCTCCCTGCATGCCGGACCTGATGGTAGATCAGGCCCCTGCCAGCAGATAAATGCCTGAATCACCAGCACCAGTACTCCCGGTGCTGGTGATTCGGTCCATCCCATAGAGTCCTCTGCAACTCCATGGATTGGGAACTTACAATCACTCAACCACCCATAATATCTTAGTAATACCGGGATATTCGGCAGCAGAGATGGTAAGGAAGGGTTGCCGGTATCCCGCCAGAAATACCAGCGGGACACCGGCAACCCTGTAATGAGTCTCTACAACTCTTACCACCTCTAGCCAGCGTAGTCTATAGTGAGGAATCATGGCCACCATAGTCCAAAATATCTGGAGCACCATGAGTTCCAGAATCGTCCTCCAGGGGGAAGGATCATGAGGACACAGATGTTTAGGGATCAGGTCTTTAAGTGGACATGGGCTACGCAGGATGGAACCCCAGTTGTCTTCAAAAACACCTCTCGAGTCGGGGCTCCCTCACTCCCCCATTGATAACCATCTGAAGCGAATTTTGACTAGGTGCACAAGTTAGTTTCTGAAAGTGTGAATGAGCGATTTACAGCAATATTTTTTCAAGCAGCAGAAGATACACCTTTAGGTCCATTGTGTCTGAAAGTAGGAACAAGTTATTTACAGCATGAACAAGAAATTTAAAAGCAGTAAAAGACGCACATTTAGGGCTGTTGTGAGTGTGAAACCTCTGAGAAATGTTTGTTAACTAGAAGTTGCCCTCTTCTCGCGCAGGACAAACCAAGCCTATTTCTGTTTCTATTTTGTGTTGCTAGAAGCACTAAAACCATATGTTTCACAGTGCTCGACACAGACACCATTCACAGATACAGTTATAACCAGTCTTTTGGTCAGACAAATAATATTTGTTTTTGATATATGTTTTGACTGTCAGTTTTACGAAGCTCAAGTGTAAGACAGTTCCATAGTTCAGCTATCAACACAGCACTGGCTCTCCGAATGTTCTAGAGCTCTTCGAGGCGCTGTAGTATCTGGCTGGTGTCATGTGCACTGAATGTGATGAGGCAGCTTGGGGCATGAAGGTTCCAGGACTGTCAGTTGGGACAGAGGAAGGGAGATCTGAATAACATCAAGCTTATTTATTTATTTATTTTTTACATTTATAAAGCGCTGACACAGCCCGTGGGCATTGAGGCGCTGTTACAGGAATTGTTTTTTTTTTTCATCTTAGTTGCGTATTTTATTTTATTTTTTCATAGTTACGTATTTATAACACGCTTAAACACCCAGAAGGTTTCTAAGCGGGTACCCGGAGGACTCGAACCTGTGTTGCTTCGTGTCGTCTTGCTTCCAAGACGCGCACGCTGCCGCTGAGCTATCCTCCCGGGTCAAGCTTAGACTTCATACTCTAGGCGTTCATGTGCATGGGTAATTACCATGGGTTTACCAGGGTGGGTGCATAACATGAGCCCCTCATTGAACTTCCCCCAGAAAATCCCCCTCCCCACACCAAAGAGCTGAGAGCAAGTCAGTGATAAGGGAACACCTATGAAAGAGTTCTGCCTTTGGTCAGCAAAGCACATATAAAGTGACACAGCCTTTAGTTTGGGAAGACTGGTGCCCCACGAGGGCATAAGTGCCTACTATCAGCCTTCTTTGGGATTTACGATTGTGGCACAAATCTAGATAAAGCAATTGTAACGTCTCCCCTCCCCCCAAACAAAGGCCAGTGTACACACTGGTAGCTGATCCCCTCAGCAGTGGTCTGTGGGCCCCCTGATTCTGGATTCATGGGCAGTCTCCCATTTAGGCTGTGTATCTTAAAGATAGGCCAGGCCTGCCACCAAGCCTGTCCCAGGTGCAGGTAAACTGCATGAACAGAAATGGCTGCAACTACTATGCATTGAAGGACTGGGTTGGGGTGAAGTATAAACATATGTTAAATTGCCCGTATGCCGATTGACAGCAACGATTTCCTATATACCCTCTTTCCGTTCTAGAAGTGCATTGATTTCGATGTGCTAGAACTTTCCAATGCTTCCAGATCCTGGTTGACAGACTTTTCAGTTTGTGACAGAAAATGTTACAATGTTTTCCCCTCTCCATATCCCTACAAAGATGTAAAGTTCCAGGGTGCCCCCCCGTCCTCACGTAGGGCCAGTCCACTTGGGACTATCTGCAGCAGGCCAGTTAGACACTTTCTGTAACCTACATACATGTATCTATCTTTATGAAGTCAGAACACGTTGTGTAATTTCATTAATTGCTCACTTTATGGCATCATTTTAGTATTAGGATTGTTGTGGTACTGTATGTTATTCCAGTGGCTCTTTATTTGCAGGTTTTGACATGTAGATCTGAAGTCTCTACCCATTTCTTAGAAAGTAGTATTATTCAGATGGACCCCCATGACAGCATTCACTTGGACTGTCCCTTTGGTTATTTGAGCCCAAGTCCCTAGGGTCGGGTATGGCTTTTTCCCTGGGACCATCCATGCATGTGTGTGTTCTGCTGTCTGGCCTGCCCGCTTGCTTCTGACAGACCTGCCTGAGGCCTGTCCTCCATGGTGCTAGAGTTCTACTCCCATGACAGGCCCTCAGAACTGTTGTGTGCTGCCTTGATCTTTTCTTATCCTGCCATTACTGGACTATGGCAGGTATGGTGTTCTCTGGACTTCATGTGAGTACCCCAGCTACATGTGGGAGCTGCTCCCAGAAAAATATTCTTCCGAGTAGTGCCTAGTTCTCCAGCACTGGATCTTTCATAGACTTTCATGCTGTTTGAATATTTTCTGGGAATCCTCTGGGAATCCTCTGTAACATTAAGCAGCTATATAGAAACATAACAACTTGCATTCACTTTAGTGTTCCATTAGTGTTGTTTTGGTTAATTTACCGATCAGCCAATAGGCGGCGTCTCCTTTAGCTCCACCCCTGTAGGCTATCTTCAGATTCTTTTCCACAGCACGATTAGAGCTGTGGGTCGTCGACAAATTGTTCCCTTTGTCAATGTTTTCTCCAAAACTCTTCATCACTCTTCTTTACCTTTGACATCATTTAAACATAAGTACTTTATTATTGAGGGGTTTGAAAGTTCCTGCACTCATTTAGTGCTCCCCTATGGGGGACATATGCTCACCCAGGTTGGAGCACACAGAAATGCCCCCAACCTCCATGACTGATACCAGGCATAAAAAAGAGACTTTTAAAGATTTGTTTCACCTCAAGCTGAAGAATATCTATGTGGAAAAAAGACTCCAGGAATGCTTTCATTGCCTTTAGCCAGATCACAATCTGGATTCCTGCTCTATTTGCCAATCTTTCTATCATAAGACTCTAAGAGATAGACACAGGGGACTAGGAATACAAGGGTAGGCACACGGGATTTGTGACTCAGCACAATGAAGGCATTGTGGTCCCAGACTCTGCATCACTGAGGAGCTATGCTTCATTGTATTCTACAGGCCACGAAGGAGAAATCCATCTTCCAAAAAGTCAAGATCCCATGAGGAGAGTCCCTTTGGGAAAAGGGTGAAGAAAGCAAATTCCATCCATGCTCAGAGAGACCCTGGTAGGCTGGCTACGCCTGGCAAACCTGCTACCTGCTCGTGTCTCTGCTTCTTCATAACACTAAGATCCTCGATGACGAAATTCTCACTAATGGGCACGCCTTCAAGTTACACACTGTTAAAGTATCAACAACTCAGTCGATGACAAAAGCACCTTCTTCCACGAAACTCAAAGCATCAACGAATGCACCTTCATCCACCAATCACAAACCATAAATAAATCGGTCGCTGACTTCCTCACTGACTACTAAGCTTGCATAACATTCCAGACCTTCTCCTTCAATGACCTCGCCCATGATCTCTGTGACAACCACCACATCCAAATCATTGACACCCATCCCATCGACCACCTTGTCCATGGTCATCTCATCTACTTTTGTTTCCTCCGTGACCTTGTGTATGTGCCTCTCAACAGCGCATCCATACATGGCTCCTGCACTTCTCGGGTCACCTAAAAGTCCTAAACAGCCCCTTTCATGTTCTAGCCTTTTGTTCCTCGGAGTCGTACCAACATATTGCTACGATTGTGGGGACATTTCTAAAACTGCGCCTGAGTGCGTTACAAAACTCCCGACCCCCATTACTGTACCCAAGCAGAGAGGGTGGTAGCGGGGGAGTCCCCCGCTCTCCTTGGATGCAATAACAGGAGTCAGAGGTTGCAGGGGTGTCCTCTGCTTACTATTAGGGTAAATGGCGGATAAGATTAAAAAAGAAAAAAGGACCCTGCAGTGTCAGCACTGTCCCACATAAGTGGGAGGAACTGATGCTGCAGGGGTACAAGGATGTCGGAAGCGCACACAGAAGTGCGCTGCAGTAAAGGTAAATGAGGGGTTGGAGTGGTGCGGTTTGGAGGATTGCGGGTTGGAGCCGGCGGGCAAAAGTGATATATCTGATCATTGTGCCATGCCTTAATTGTAGTCTACATATTCATCTGCGGAATTAAGGGCGGCGCAGTAATGACATAGATTCTGCCCACCCAGTCTGTCATAACCTTCCAATGTTCCTCTGGAGGAAATCCTGGAGCACACCACTGATACTCACTTTGAGGGCCTAGAAGGAGTGTTTTCCCAGGATAAAAAAAAGGTTATTTGGGATGCCTCTGACACAGCCCCTCCCTCCACAACTGCTTCCAGCATCAGAAGCACTTCCAATGGATCTGCTAGGCCCCTCATAGCCATGGTCTGAGGGGCATTACCAGTCCACGGACAGTTTATGCAACCTGCAAACTCTTGCATCAGAGCTCTCATCCACCAAACCCAATACTTACTATTCCGCCCAAACCTTGGCCTTCATCCTTCATTAGTGCCCTCCTCCACCAGGGGAACTATGAACTCACCAATCCATAGATGTCACCTCGGACACTAATTCCCAGGATGACAGACATCCGGACATGACCTCCACTCACTCCTCCTGCATGGGCAAGTTTGATAATCTTGTGCTTCTGATGGGGAGCTGACGGAGCTTGCACCAAGAGATTTGCCTTCGTATGAGGTTGGTGCTTTCTCTTCTACTATAACAAAGTCATTAAAGATGTTTGATTTCCTCCCGACTGAGCAAAGGAAGGAAGGTTTCCTTTACCAACAGAAAGAGAAGTCTCGAAGAACAGTGATGTCCATTCCATTCTTTAATGGCATCTGAGAAGATGAGTTTGTGGCCATGAAGAATCTTTTCATGGCTCTGACAAAGTAGGACCGATTCTATAAACAACAGAGAGCACAGGACAATGCCCCAAAATTCTTAGCACTCAGCCTAGTCCCTAGCCCCGACTCGGCTGTCACGACAACAGATAATAAAAGATTGGCTAACTCTTGATCCCACTGTGCAGACCCCCTGGGCATGGAAGCCAGACAGCCTGATCGTTTAGGCAAAATAGTAATTTCCACAGCACCAACCGCCAGCAATGCCACCAATTCAACATCCTTGCGAATATGACTCTGGTTTAAAATCCACCCTATCCTCGAGTTCCTCCCTGACGATGAGAAACGGGAGGCTTTAACGCTGCTTCAAGAAGGCGATCCCACCTCAGACTATGCCATCTCATTGGCTGTTAATATTGCCGACAGAGGATTTCACCAGATGAGCAATGGCGCAGTCCTACCATACTAAGATTGGCAAAAGGCCACACATTTTAGACTTGATGTGCAGGAGAAAGACGTCAATATGCCACTTGATGGCAGAGGCCTTGTTGGCATAAATGTGAATGATACTTTACAAGCCATGGCCACGCCCTTTGGCACTCTTCAGCAAAGAACACCCTTTCAGTAATTTCGCTCAAAGCAGCGCTGCTTCTGAAGATCCGGCAATGAGTACTAAATATTATACCACTCCCAGTCATACAGCGGGACGTTGTACGCCTCATGGGAGCTTCAGCTAGAAGTACTATAGCTCCCGTCTAAAGGGGCCAGAAAGCGAATCACGCTTTTGCAGGGCACTCAAATTCCTTTTGGGAACAATGTGCTCCTACAGCTGGCTGATCAAAAAATGCCTGCTTTATCCGTGCCCCTCTAAGAAATCCTTGATGCCCATGGGATCCACTCTCTGCATATTTATTTATTTATTTATATATTTATTGTGCATTTGTAAGGTGCTTATACAACAAGTAAATTGTGTTTTTAGCGCCCATGTTCTTCTTTCACGAACCCTTTCACGTCATACTACTTTGGTGGAAGGACGTTGCCAAACTTACCAATAAGGCTCCTTTCACAGTCCCAGGCGATCATGTGACTGTTACAACAGATGCCTCCATGGAAGTGTGGGGCGCCCACACTGCCAATCTTCACACACAGAGGCCTCTGGTCCGTGTAGGAGAAATCTCTCCATAGCAACATCTTAGAGCTCAGGGCTAAAGTCAGCCATCTTTCTCCTCCCTGCTTACATGTATGTTCATGTGTATGCATTTTACTGCTTTCTAGTCTATTCCGATAGCATGTGACTCTCTGAAATGTCCAGTACTGCAGAAGAAATAAGGTACGCACCTGTAACTCCTTTTCTCCAGCACTGGCATGTTTCATAAATTCATACTCACCCCTTAGGCCCTACCCGGCATGTGGCTCTTCGTGGCACTATTACACACGCTTTATACATCTGAAAAGGCCTCCACGGGTTGAGCTGAGGGATGCACTCCTGTTGGCTAAAGAGTAAATTACCCAAAACAACACTAAGAGGACACTAAAATGAATGCAATTTCTTGTATTTCTATACAAATGGTTAATGCTACCCAGGATTTCCAGCCTGATGACAGTGAATATTACAACAGAAAGTGAATCCATGAAAGATACCGCTGCTGTTGAGCAGGAGTTACAGGTACATCACTTTTCTCTGCAGACTCTACTGTTGGCAGTCCCTCTGGGTTGTCATCTGCCTTGCCCATTGCACCCTTTGTAGTTTTCCATTTCTTCCATGTGCATATGCCAATGCTTTGACTTATGTGCTTTGCTCAACCCTAATGCAGTAACCATCAGCCATTAAAAGGTGGTGTTGCACTCACTTTTCTACTGACTTCCATTGTGTGATGTATTTCTGAGATTTAGTTTAAGATCGGTGCCTTTAACCAAATACGTTGCCCCTACCTTTTGCCATTAAACATATGTATGCTCCAGTTTGTAATGTTTCAAACACTGTTTGGGGTATTGTAGACAGTTTCCATGAGATTTGGGGCTGTTCAATCTGTTGTTGAGCCTCAGGGGACCCTCTCAAGCGTATGCATGCTGTACATACATTCACACTGACGAATTGTGCGGTTGTAAATTGCTTCCTGGACTCATGAAGCTCATTATTATTCACTACCTTTGCACAGCCTTGTGGGTCGTCTTGGCCCCAGTGGTTTGGAGAGGTGGGAGGCTAGAGTCCTGTAACTTGTGCATAATGTGTCATTTTTCTGAAAACCTGGTTTAACCCTACAAACGGAGCTTAAGTTGAAAGGCTCCCTAAGGCAGTCTGTACTTTGTCGTCCTTGACCCTTCATTGTGTTCAATTAATTGTCAAATCCCTGGGAGCTGGCTTGTTTACCTCCTGGTGGGTGGACAGCACAGAGAAAGAGGGCTCCACTGCCACACCCCCACCAAGGGCTGGGTGGTGTCAGAAAAGTAGATGAACTATGTGCAAAAAGAAACCTCCGTTTATTTTAAGTTATGCACGTATAAAGTCTTCATAATTACAGAATGGAAAAACATTGACAGTTGCATGCAAACTTGAGTGTTGTAAAATGCACTGTAAAATAAATGTGTAAACCCCTTTCCTGCTTCGGCATCTCTGCTGTGTGTATAACCGCAAATCTGACCGCTCTGTTCAAGTGCTATCCTGTGTGCTTTTTTGGGCGAGCCTGTCGCTAAACGTTATTTTATATCTATTCAAGCGTCATGCTTATTATCTGTGGAGTCCGATGCTAATTTTTGGATGCACTTTGATTTTCCTGGAATGTGCTTTCTGACAAGTTTTCCCGCTATCCGGTATTTGCCCAATGACCTGTCTCTCTACGGACTAAACATAAAATACGTCTTCAAAAACATCTGATGTGCCTAGTTATGAAAAGCCTAATAGACCCACATTTTAATGTTCAATCGTGTCAGTTGTATTATGCATTTCCCCATCGAAGTTTGAGGTTGGTAAGGAGAGTTTTCCCATGTTTCATTTGAAGCATCAAAGTGAGTTCAGCTTTGCAAATGGCATTAACATCAAAATGTATCATTTTGTAGTGCGGGACCCTCTCACGTGGACTCTGCCCTCTGAGAATATAGGCAGCCCCTCAGATATTATTACACACAAGTATCTAGGAGGCACGAGATTATAGCTGCCCCATTGTACCCGAAAATACGTGTTATGGGCAGTGAATCCCTCCCAGCAAATTCTGATAACCAGGGCGCACTTTAACGGCCGGCCCCTTAAGGTCATTATGGACGTTTGAGAGCGCGATAGTAATCATCAGTCCTGCTTATCTTGTAATGCCAATCGGGAGGACCTGCTAATTTTTTGCTGTTTGAAGAGGGGTTCAGGATTCTGCCAGCACCCCGCCTCCTACAAAATTGATGACAAGAAAGAAGGCCGGGAAACACTGCAATCATCCCTTCTATTGTGTATGAATTCCTAATGGGCCTATGATTGACAAATATGTTGAAAGGTTATGATTGGGGGATTGGAACCCTGTTGTACGATGGCGCTAGATCAGGTATTCAACTGTTTTTATTAGTACTTGATTTTCTGCACGAATCACAAGAATAAAAACAAACACCACCTTGCTCGAAGAAAGAATACATAGATCAGAGTAGTAAATTCCTCACACTCGGATATCCATTAGAGTTTGTGGACAAAGCCATGTAGAAAACCACAACGTTAGACAGGAACACATTACTCCATCCTATCCCCAATGATAAGGGCATCTCACGTCTGTACATATCTGAATTTTCCAGGCAGAGCATGCACTTACGAAGGATCATATGGAGTAATTGGAAACATTTACACCAGGGGTGCACAACTGATTTTGACAGAGGGCCGAAAGTACCTTACATGAGGGCTATAGTGGCCGAAAAGTAAATGTGGGCGGGGCTGTAGGCGGGGCGTTGCAGGAGGCTTTTTTAAACCCCCAATTTCTACTAAACACATGGAAAAAATAATGTTTTTGAGGGGTAACGATTTTTATTTGCATTTCAAACTTACATTTTGTACTACACATTTTCCATTGTTATAATTTATTTCTATTTAGTTATTGTATCTCGCATGTTTAGTTAACTTATATATATTTTATTGACCCTAGATTTGGACATGCCGTCATTTTGGACTGCTACAGTTTGCTATTTGGGTTGCCCAAGAGGGAGTATGGCCTCGTTGAGTCAGGTTTCCTCAAAAGCCAAAGATGAACATCTCCCAACTGTGCCTGTTTTAGCTTTATTATTGGGTTCACTCTTGGAGTGCAACACTATGCCCCATGTCCCTCACCCCCAACAAACACTATGCTCCATGGCCCCCTAACCCCAACCAAACACTATGCCCCATGGCTCCCCTCACCCCCAACCAAACATTATGCCCCATGTCCCTCACCCCCAACCAAACACTATGCTCCATGGCCCCTCACATCCAACCAAACATTATGCCCCATGGCCCCTCACATCCAACCAAACACTATGCTCCATGGCCCCCTCACCCCAACCAAACACTATGCTCCATGGCCCCCTAACCCCAACCAAACACTATGCCCATGGCTCCCTCACCCCAACCAAACATTATGCCCCATGTCCCTCACCCCCAACCAAACACTATGCTCCATGGCCCCCTCACTCACAACCAAACACTATGCCCCTTGGCTCCCTCACCCCAACCAAACATTATGCCCCATGGCACCCTCACCCCCAACCAAACACTATGCCCATGTCCCTCACCCCCAACCAAACACTATGCCCCATGGCCCCCCCACCCCAACCAAACATTATGCCCCATGGCCCCTCACATCCAACCAAACACTATGCCCATGTCCCCCACCCAACCAAACACTATGCTCCATGGCCCCCTCACCCCCAACCAAACACTATGCCCCATGTCCCCTCACCCCCAACCAAACACTATGCTCCATGGCCCGTCACCCCCAACCAAACACTATGCCCATGGCACCCTCACCCTCAACCAAACACTATGCCCCATGGCTCCCTCACCCCCAACCAAACATTATGCCCCAAGGCTCCCTCACCCCCAACCAAACATTATGCCCCATGGCACCCTCACCCCCAACCAAACACTATGCCCCATGTCCCTCACCCCCAACCAAACACTATGCCCGATGGCCCCTCACCCCAACCAAACATTATGCCCCATGTCCCTCACCCCAAACCAAACACTATGCCCATGGCACCCTCACCCCCAACCAAACACTATGCCCCATGGCCCCCTCACATCCAACCAAACATTATGCCCCATGGCCCCCTCACATCCAAACCAAACATTATGCCCCATGGCCCCCTTTCCCCCAACCAAACACTATGGCAGTTGGAAAAAACATCTTTTTGGAGGTGTACCATTTTATTTGTATTTAAAACGTAAAATATTGTACTATACATTTCCCCAAATCATACAGGATGAAACAGTGAACCAGACATAGTTGATCAGTGAGAAACATTGCAGCGTTTCTCAGCTGTCAGTTTCTGGATCTCGGGCTCCAGTGAGGTTGTTCCTACTCTCAGGATAGCATGGAGATGTTGGTCAGTTAGTCTTGTCCTTAGCTGGATTTATGTAGTTTCATTTGTGAAAAAACTTGCTCACAAATGTAAGTACTGCCAAACATAGAAACCATCTTTAATGCTTCCCGTGAAAGATTGGGGAATTGCGCAGTGTCCAGAGACTGATAGAAGACTAATAAAGGCATCTCTCTGTGCTTATTTTTGAGGGCACTACAGCACTGAAGTTCAATCAGTTCCAGTTGCAGTTCAGGTTGCACACTGTCAACATCAGCTGAGAAAGGGTCTGCAAAAAGTTTAAAAGAGGCTCGCTGGGATTTGAATTGTAAGAAACGATTCTCAAAAACATTTTGCAGTTCCTTCAGGACCTTCACATGCCGATACCACCCTCCATACTTGTCATGGGGGAAAACCTCTGCACATGCGGGGTAGTGTGCCAGCATCCCTTTCTCCAGTTGGGCTGTCAGAAGCCTTAACTTTATTTCAAAGGCACAAACTGCCTCAAACAGATCCGATATGAGATTTTGGCTTCCTTGCAACTGTAAATTTAAATCATTGAAATGGCCTGTCAGGTCAGTCAGAAAAGCAAAGTCGGCGTACCCAGTCAATATCTAGCATGACAGAAGTGTCCATTCCCTTTTCATCAAGGAATGCTTTTATTTCGTGCCGTAAAGCAAAGAATCGCTTCAGCACATTGCCACGACTAAGCATCGAACATCGGTGTGATATAGGACATCACCGTAATCCGCTTTTACCTCTTCTAGAAACGCCTGAAATAATCGGTGATTTAAAGAGCGTGCACGGACAAAATTAACCGTTTCACAACAAAGTCCATCACTTGAGTGAATTTCAAATGTTTTGCACATAATGGCTCCTGGTGGATTATGCAGTGATAATTTTTTAAATGGACAGCCTTCTCACCTAAGTGCCTTTTCAAGCAGCCAATAAACCCATTTTGCTCCCCAACCATGGCTGGCGCCCCATCAGTCGTCACGCCTACCAACGCATCCCATGGCAAATTTAAATCATCAATGACTTTTTGAAGGCATTAAAAATGTCAGCACCAGTAGTCCTGCCATGCAAAGATACCAGGGAAGCCAGTTCCTGAAATACTTTGCATTGATTATCGACCCCCCGAATGAAAATTAAGAGTTGGGCTGTGTCACTTGCATCTGTGCTCTCATCAAGGGCAGCTGAAAAGAACTTGACATCCTTACACTGCATTTTCAGTTGGCTGTAACAATTGTCAGCCATATCTACAATACGCCGCTGGATACTCATACGTGAAAGGGACATTTGTAAAAACATCTTTTTTTCTTTACACACTGCCTCGCAAATCTCCATCACGCAGTCTTTAACGAAATCCCCATCTGTGAAAGGACGTGCTGACCTTGCAATAAGCCGAGCAACCTTATAACTCGCAAAGGTGGCACATTCTGATTCTTTTTTTTTCTGGGCAAAAACACCCTGTTGCTTAGCCAGCTGTGTTTTTAGCTCCCCAGCTTTCTTAATTCTCGCTTCCCCCTGCAAATCCTTATATTGTGAATGTTTTGATTCACAATGGCGGCGGATATTATATTCCTTGGGGACTGCTATGCGTTCGAGACAAATGAGACACGAGTACACATCAGGTTTGGACTCGATGAAAAAAAACTTCTCAGTCCACTCATCCTTAAATTGACGGTGCTCCTGGTCAATCTTTCTTTTTTTTACTGCACTAAACATTGGCAGGGACATCTTTGGATAAAGATACGAAATCCACTGTTATGCTCCCACTACGACGTCCAAGTCTAGAGTATATACAAATTATATACTTTTGGAGAACCTAGAAGCGACAAAAGAACAAGATCAGATAAAGAACATAGCCTTGCCAGCATACCTTTTCATGCACTTATTGATGGATACTTTGAGGAATAGCGGCTGCATAGCATATCAACCTGCTATGTTTGAGATTAAGGTGGAAATTGAGGACATACTTTTAAAAAAAAAATAACATTTCAAAGCACAAGCTGTTGCCAAATTATGAGCTTGTGAAAGGAATTATCACAGTATGACCAATTACTTTAGTGAACATACAAAGAAACTGATCTCAGTTTCTTCCTGGGCAGGGCAAAACTGGCAGGAGCGCCAGAGAAATAGTTTCTGCTTGTGCTTCTATCCCCCTGAACAATGCTTGATGGGGTTGTAGAAAGGTAACAATTACCCACACTCAATGGGTCTCAAACGCTTGATCGAGGTTTAGTTGCAAAATTACAGGAGCAGACATCATCCAGGACCTTACTAGAAAAGTCTGCAGCCGATTTTGAAAGCTTTAGGAATGTACAAATAACCACACCCACTGCTGACCCTTGACACTCCGGCCCAACATCTCTAATGATATGCTATGATAGTTTATTTCTGGTAGAGCCGGAGAATTACACAAGGTGAGGGAGAGGGGAGGAGAAAGGAGGGAGAGGAACAAAACAAGCTTTTATCGTACTAGGCCTGACGACATTTCAGATAGTGCTGGAGAGGGAGAGGGGATAGTAAGTGGGGGTTGGGGGCAAACATTTGTTACTATCATACCATGTCCAGGGACAAATCTGGACCTAGGAGTATGATCTTTAGGGGACTGCAGCGAATGCCAAAGAGCATCACTAAATGGGAACAGAGCTACATGGTGATGCAGATTTGGGTTTGGCCCGGATTTACACACTGGGTGCAGTTGCTATACATCAGGCCAGTGGCCAGGGTTCGCACTGGCAAACACATTTCACTTGCCTGTGTGATCCTACAGGGCACCAGGCAAGGCTGCCAGTTGTCTCTGGTGTTATTCACCCTGGCCCATCCCACCCCCCAACTCAGCACACACACACAAACATGCACCCATACAGACCCGAACCCCCCAACCCCCAACTCAGCACACACACAACATGCACCCATACAGACCCGAACCCCCACCCCCCAACTCCAAACCCCCACCCCCAAATCAGCACACACACACACAACCCAACCAGACCCGAACCCCCACCCCCAACTCAGCACACTCTCAAACATGCACCATACAGACCCGAACCCCCCACCCCTCCAACTCCAAACCCCCACCCCCCAAATCAGCACACACACACACGCACCCAACCAGACCCGAACCCCCACCCCAACTCAGCACACACACAAACATGCAACATACAGACCCAACCCCACCCCCCAACTCACACACCACCAGACCCGAACCCACCCCCAACTCACACACACACAAACATGCACCCATACAGACCCGAACCCCCACCCCCCCAACTCCAAACCCCCACCCCCCAAATCAGCACCACACACACACAAGCACCCAACAGACCCGAACCCCCACCCCAACTCAGCACACTCTCAAACATGCACCCATACAGACCCGAACCCCCATCCCTCCAACTCCAAACCCCCACGCCCCAAATCAGCACACACACACACAAGCACCCAACCAGACCCGAACCTCCACCCCCCAACTCAGCACACACACAAACATGCAAACATACAGACCCGAACCCCGCACCCCCAACTCCAACCCCCACCCCCAAATCAGCACACACACACACGCACCCAACCAGACCCGAACCCCCCACCCCAACTCAGCACACTCTCAAACATGCACCCATACAGACCCGAACCCCCCACCCCGCCAATTCCAAACCCCACCCCCCAAATCAGCACACACACAAACATGCACCCATACAGACCCGAACCCCCACCCCCCAACTCAGCACACTCTCAAACATGCACCCATACAGACCCGAACCCCACACCCCTCCAACTCCAAACCCCCACCCCCCAAATCAGCACACACACAACACAAGCACCCAACCAGACCCGAACCCCCACCCCCCAACTCAGCACACTCTCAAACATGCACCCATACAGACCCGAACCCCCCACCCCCCCAACTCCAAACCCCCACCCCCCAAATCAGCACACACACACACAAGCACCAACCAGACCCGACACCCCACCCCCCAACTCAGCACACTCTCAAACATGCACCCATACAGACCCGAACCCCACCCCCACTCCAAACCCCCACCCCCAAATCAGCACACACACACACAAGCACCCAACCAGACCCGAACCCCACCCCCAACTCAGCACACTCTCAACATGCACCCATACAGACCCGACCCCCCACCCCCCCAACTCCAAACCCCACCCCCCCAAATCAGCACACACACACACGCACCCAACCAGACCCGAACCCCCACCCCCAACTCAGCACACACACAAACATGCAAACATACAGACCCAAACCCCCACCCCCAACTCAGCACACACACAGACCCGAACCCCCCCCCCAACTCAGCACACTCTCAAACATGCACCCATACAGACCCGAACCCCCCACCCCCCCAACTCCAAACCCCACCCCCAAATCAGCACACACACACAAGCACCCAACCAGACCCGAACCCCACCCCCAACTCAGCACACTCTCAAACATGCAAACATACAGACCCAAACCCCACCCCCCACACACACCAACACCCCCCCACCCCCGCATCTCAACATACACACAAAATACATTCAAATCCAAACATCCGACACACATCCAACACCTCCCCACCCCAACATACACACAAAAAACATTAAATCCAAACATCCGACACCACATCCAACACCCCCCACCCCTGCATCTCAACATACACACAAAATACATTTAAATCCAAACATCCGACACACATCCAACACCCCCCACCCCTGCATCTCAACATACACACAAAATACATTTAAATCCAAACATCCGACACACATCCAACACCCCCCACCCCAACATACACACAAAAAACATTAAAATCCAAACATCCGACACACATCCAACACCCCCCACCCCTGCATCTCAACATACACACAAAATACATTTAAATCCAAACATCCGACACCACATCCAACACCCCCCCACCCCCACATCTCAACATACACACAAAATACATTCAGATCCAAACATCCGACACACATCCGACACCCCCACACCCCCGCATCTTAACACACACACAAAAAACATTAAAATTCCAAACATCCGACACACATCCGACACCCCTCGCAACATACACACAAAAACATTAAAATCAACATCCGACACGCATCCGACACCCCCTCGCAACATACACACAAAAAACATTAAAATCCAAACATCCGACACACATCCGACACCCCCTCGCAACATACACACAAAAAACATTAAAATCCAAACATCCGACACACATCGACACCCCCTCGCACAACTACACACAAAAAACATTAAAATCCAAACATCCGACACACATCCGACACCCCTCGCAACATACACACACAAAGCAAAACAGACCGACACACATACACAAACAGACCACTTACCGGAGACGTGCTGGAAGGCAGGCAGGTAAGCGGCAGGTAAGCAGGAACGCTGGACTCGTACTACGGTGGCGTGGTCCAAGGCTGAAATGCCTTCCGGCATCAAGCCTTATGGACCACGCCAGCCGTAGTGCTGGCCCTCCATTGGTGCAGCACACACGCATTACGTGGCTCGTAGGAGCGACGTAATGCGTGTGTTTGCTGAGCCAATGAGGGCCAGTGTTTTGTCTATGATGGCTTACAAGAGAGGTCAAAACTTCAGAGACAGACTAGTGACAGCTGAAAGGAACAGTCCAGACACACAAAAGGTGTCCATGAAACGTAAAAAAGGTACACATCCATGCCTGCAGCGCCGCAACTGCAACAAAGTCATCAAAGGAAACACAATCCAACATCTACAGAGAGGGTATGAAAAAGCTCTGAAAGAAATTGTGACCTGCAACAGCACAGGAGTGATCTACGCCATAAGATGCCCATGTGGACTACTATATGTGGGTCAGACCAGCGGGACAGCCAGGGAAAATGGCTGGAACATACATCTAACATCAGAACACAAAACCTCAAGTCACCAGTGGCTAGACATTTTAAGGAGAACAGACATAATCTGGCCCAGATCAGGTTTATGAGTCTGGAAATGGTTAGAACATTACCAAGAGGAGACAATACAATACAGAAACTAATGCAGACAGAAATGCACTGGATCCATCTTTTGGATAAAGTACATCCTGAAGGAATGGATGAGGATTTTAACTTGCACTGTTTTATATGATGTGAACACTTTTAAATTTACATGATCTTTGTCAGATTTGCCCATTCTATATGATTATTCTTATTCAAACAGTAGAATACTGGATGAGTGAACATTGGCTCTGCCTTATTTGTGCAAAGAATTATTGGTCTTGGGATCCGCTCAGCGAGGATCTAACTGGGATCACGATATTCGAGTTCTCCATTGATGGCCACCGCATCAAGACCTTGGACCAGGTCAAAACGCTAGGAGTGATAGTTGACCAGTCACTGGGAGCAGACACTCATGTGGAAAATGTTTTTATAAAATCTCAATACCACTTGAGGTTAATCTGATTGGTTAAATCCTAAATCACCAATAAGAAAAGTGAAACCTTGGTTAGAGCTATTATAATGGCCTGTATTGATTATTGTAATGGTCTCCTTAGCAGAGCAAGCAAGAACTGTATACAGAAGCTCCAAACCTTCCAAAACGATGCTGTCCGAATCATAAAAAATGTCTCAAAAAGGGAGCATATAACCACGGCCGGAGGGAACTTTACTGGCTGCCCGTCACATCTAGAATTACCTTCACAATCCTTACCCTGATGCATAAATGACAACACAGACATGCACCAAGCTACTTGAAACACGGTCTCACTCTTCAAACACAGGGGAGATCAACAAGATTATGGGATGCATTTAAAGGCCCCAAACAGAAGTCCCTTCCATATGAATGGCAGGCATTTAAACCCTGCAACAAAAAAAGGCCTGGCTTTTTCTTTTGCCTTTCATCTGAATGGCAGGCATTTAAACAATGCAACAAAAATGGCCTCACTTTTGCTTTTTGTTTCATGTAAAGTTAAAGAGCCATGGGGATAGGGGCCTACCTATCATTATCAATGGACAAGCAGCCGTTTGATTTCCAAAGAAGGGGGAATCAAATAATCCTGTAACATGGAAAACAGGATTGTTCAACATTGAAAGCAAAAAGGGCCTGCACATATGTTTGCAAATAAAAACACCTTTAAAAAGCCAAAATGGGGAAAATATCACTTCTCACAGAAAAATGCCAGGAAAGCAAACCATGATGTGTGGGCTGACCAAAGCAATGTATATTATGTTTCACCCACCAAATCACCATTGACACGTGAAGAGACACTTTAGTCTTCATGAGAAACCTGTTGTGAGTGGGTGCAAAACTTCACAAAGGAAAGCCCCACTTTAGCTGGATGTCACATCTCAAATCTAATAACCGACAATACAATTTGGTCCTGCTAAACGTGTGAACATTGTGTATCCTCCAGACCTACTGAATAGGGAAGCAAGGGCTTCAAGAGAAAGCTATCCTTGGCTGGAGCAAAACTAAAATGTGTGAATCCTTGTTGTACCCACTTCAAAGAGCAGACACACTAACTTCAAAGAGACTCATAAAAGCCTCTGGTCACAGGCTGGTACAGGGGGACAGATGGCTGTGGGAGATGAAACAACCATCCCCTTTGCTGAACAGTAACACTCACAATTAATTTAGAAGACTATTTCATTTTGGCATTTTACGCAGCAACCATGCTGTGGATTGATTTCATTTTTACACCATTTTTCATGTGAATTCCAGGCGACTTTGGGGGTATAAAATGCATCCACCTGTGCACTCTGGGAACTGTAATGGCAGTTAGACTGGGTTTCTGGCTGATCTGAACATGTTGCAAATGTGAGAGTTGGGGAAAAGATGGACAATGAAATTGGGAATATGCTTGATAACTTACATATTCATAGCTGTTGTACATTTTATGAAAATGACAAAAATGTGACACATGGTCATGCTACATCATACAGACTTGGTAGTCGGCTTATCTAATTCCCATGTTCAGCTAAAACAGAAATATGTTTAATATGGCCGTTGCTAGTATAATTATGAAGTTGTGATGCATAACTAGTTTTTGCCAGAAAGGGGAAAGGAGAACAAAGGATGATAACAAATGGGAATAGATGATGCTCCAAACCCCTAAACCAATCCTGATTGAGGGCAAAGAGAGCGAGGGTAACAGTCCAATCCTAGCAGCAGCGATCATTGCAGGGTACTTCCCATAGATTGTAGTATTGGCAATGTAATTTCTGCCATAACTAGGGGGACTGCACTAGGACTGGGACACACAAAAAAAAAAGTGGAGACAGAAAAAGAAGGACAGAGAGAAGGCTGCTGAAATTTACCATTTTTGAGGTGAAGTGACCAGACCCTTGCCCTTTCTTTCCAGAGTGTTCTGGGGTGCAGCTGGCATTCCTGATTCTTAAACAAAGGCTTGCTATGTCAGTAGCAATAACCCCATAAGTCCTTAATTCGTGTAGCATTGCATCCAATATTTCCCCATTGAAAACCCCAATTGCCAGTGCATTTCAGTCCTCTCCCTTTGAAGAATCTCTTCTTTGCCTGTGTATGTTAGCATATCCCCATTGGAAAATAAACCTAATTTGTCTGTGTAAATCCTTAGTATGTTTGTAAAGTAAATCAATTAATTCCCCCATTGAATTTCACAGGATGGGGATTGGTGGAATTCGAAACCAGACATCTTTTTCCCAGTGTTTTTGTTAATTGTTATAGTTATAAAGTGTTGCCCAAAAGAAGTAACCCCATTGTGATTTGGGAAATTAATTTGTCTCTGTGTTTAAATTTGGCCCTGATAAAAAACAAATTTCCATTTGCCACTGTATTTTCTCTTTGCATCTGTCATTGTGAACCAAAACCAATTTGCCTTGTGTGAGCTACCCCATTCCCAGAGCCTACCTGTCATTTACAGCCTCAGTGTAAACAAAATTAATTCCATGTGCATGTTCTTTTCCATTGAAATTACACGTAACATCCCAAAACACGATTTTCCGGTTTTGTTCCTCTTTCCCTATTGTGTGGTCAAAATGATTTTTCATTTGCATTCACTTTCCATTACACATGTGCATATTCTAAAAATCGATGTTCTCCTTGTGTGCTGATTAGTATTCGCTAAAAGCTCTGCCTTTTCTAAGCATAAGCAAGCAAGTTCCCTGTTTTTCTGTCTCTTCCCTAGCAGTTATGAGAAATAAATGAAAAAAATATTCTTCCATTGGTGCTCTAAAAACTGATTTCCCCCTCTTTGCTGGCTCCCTATATTGTTTCTGTGGGCAGCACACCAAAACCAATGTGTTCCCTGTATTCCTACTCCGTGCCATTGCCTTCCATTCAAAGGAATCAAGTCCAGTTTGTGTTTGGGGGTTGAGTCTCACAGGGGGAGTGCTTAACCTTCATGCATCCATTTTGAGTTGAGTTGTTTTTGTCTTGCTTTGTCATTTAAAAGCTAGTAGTATCACAATATACTTTAACCCGGATGCCTTCTAGAAGTCTTTGTATTTGTTTTGCCACAACATTGGTAGCTGTTGTAATTGGTTGATTTTCCTTTGACATTAAATAATAAATTAATAAATATCTTATTGATACACACCGGCCTGGTTCCTAGTCCATTGTGACACGGGGTGTTTGTGGAGGTTGGGTGCGATACGGGTTCGAGGTCTACTCAAAGAGAATACGTAGTATACTGAAAAAAAGTGTTTTTATTGTGCACCACATTCATTGCAGGGGAGGAGTTCCCTGGCTTGCGTGTGCCGTTAATAAATCGTGACAAGATCTAACAATACTTACTGGGCCTCATTACGACCCTGGCGGAATGGGTTAATGGGCCTCGCAAAAGGAGACGGACCCGTTAAATCCATTCCGCCACATTACGAGGTCCCCTCGCAGGACCCGGTAAGGACGCCTGGTAAAACCAGGCATTGTTAACGGGTCCCGCGAGGGGAAGAGGGAGCAAACAACCGGCCACTCATAATTGGCCCTATGGGGGCTGAAATGGGAATAGGGAAGGTCCGGGCCCGGGTTCCTGGAGGGAGGAATAACCGGTCCCTCCAAACTCGGAATGGACCGGTAATTCTCCATTCTGGGAACCCGGACCCGGACGCAATTTCGACGGCAGCCATGCTGCCAATAGCAGCATGGCTACCGCCGAGGTCGATATGAGGCCCACTGTCTCAACTGTCAAAGATCAAAAGGACACGGGGTAGGGGTCGGTCCTTCATGGTAACAGCCACGCTTGCCTGGAATGACCTTACAGTTGAGATGCGCACAGAGAGGAGCCTACCCACATTCCACAAACAGCTCAATTCGTTACTATTTAATTAGATGTCTTTACTCAGCAATGGTTATACCTTTGGCCTAGTAATCTCACTACTCTGTAGCTTCACCCCCTATATGTCTGTTAGTATTGTTAGTGGTTTCGTCTTTTATGGTTCATGTGTGCCCTGATGCATGTGGGCCACGGCGCGTTATGAGCACTACCGCTGAGTGTACCTATACCTGTACCTGCATATAGGCAATATAAAACGGTTCACTATATCTACTGGAACACGTGAATGTTTTGAAAATATCTCCCCCTCTATGTATACTCTTTTTTTCTCTCAATTACTCTTTTTTTCCCTCAATTATTGAATCACTTGATGCTATCTGCGAGATACCTCAAGGTACACTTGTATATTTTTCTACATGTTCATGCCACCTCTGTATGATACACTTATATATACAAACCAGGCTTTTCTCTGTTGTGTTCATTATTTGAAGCTGTTTCTAGAACATGCTTTATGATCAAAGTGTTCATAGCACTTCAGCTACACAGGGAGCTGTTCCCTGACACCCTTAGATACTTTTCCGGTCTTTCTTGCCGACTGAAACCCCATACTTTTATCAGCACGCTACACTGGTTATCTACATTCAGATATACTATATTGAGGCCATTGACTTAGGGATACTCTACTCTACACTATTCACTTTCCTTCTGTGCACACCAACGTTATACTCTGGTTATGGATTCCAGGGATACTACTATGGAAACACTATCGTTTTCCTTACACATAGTGAGACCTTGCATATTCAACAATGAATTCCCTTTATGGAGTGTGCATTTAACAATGTCTACTGTATGATTTGAAATAAATACTCATTAGCATCGATTAGCTTATGTACTAAATATGAGTATCAGCAAAAAGACTGTATTATTATTAGTTCTACAAAAACGTACAACATTTTTCTATATCTTACTGTACTGTAGTGATTTGATCTGCTCCTGATGAAAAGAGAGATTCTCAAAACGGGTTGTGCAACACTTATTTTGAATATAAAAGAAGAATTTGAAAATCCAAGTTTTTATATCATCATTTTCTACAACATTATTGAGAAAGCTCAACACGTAACTTGTACCTATATGCACTTTATATTGATTTGAAATACTTTGACTTATCTATTCAGTATATAGGTGTGCATGGGACAAGAGTGCCTGTCATTTCGGACACCACTTTCTTTGCGACTGTTCCCTGTTCTTCACTCATCTCAACCATCTCCAATCTCCTTCTCTTGGGCGATTTCAACATTCAATTGGACTCACCTGTCACAGAATCCAGTCTCTTCCTTGACCTCTGGACTTCTCTATCTCTCGCCATTCTCCCTTCTGATCCAACCCACTCGGCTGCACACACTCTGGATGCCCTCATACCACCTGACCATCTCTATCCCCCCCTCTCGTCGCGCCACTCTCTTGGTCCGACGACTCTCATCTCTCTTCTCACCTGGGTCCTCTCAGCCCCCTGATTGCACCTCCTCCGGCTGTGCCAACCTTGTTTCCGAACATCCGTCCAATGAAACGAGTGTCAGCTGCTGCCTTCGCATTCACCTTCATCCCCTCCTCACCACCCACCCCTGACTCTTATTCTGACTCTGCTCTCAGCAACCTCCATCTGGCCCTTAATAACACTCTGGACATTATTGCCCCAGTCATGAGGATCTGCCTGAAACCTGCCTCTAAACGTAACACCTGGTACAACACGGAACATGTTACCCTGAAACGCAAGTGCAGAGCTGCAGAAAGGAAGTGGTAAACCTCAGGCACACGCTCTGACAATCTGGCCTGCCACCTGCTCCAAAGGCAATATATACTCTCCATCCATGCCAAGAAAAGGGCCCAGATCCAGGCTCGGGTATCGGGTGCCTCCAACCACATGGCTGAACTCATTAAAATCTGCAGGGAACTAGTCAACCCTTCTGCAGTCTTCTCCTCCCCTTTTCCTTCTGAAGCCCTCTACAATGCACTGGTCACACACATCACCACTAAAACTCTGGACATCCTGAGCACTGTTTCCACCCACTCCCTCAACCCCTCTTCCAATCCGACTGCCTCCCATGGCCTCTCATCCTCCTTCTTCCTCTCTTTTCTCGTTCTCTCCGTCACACAGTGGAGGTTACCAGAGTTGTCGCTCTATGAAAGTCTCCTCTAAACAGGCCTCCCCTTGATCCTCCAGAAACATTAAGGACAGCATTGGCTCTCTTGCCTCCGCTCTTGCTGATTTCTGCAACCTTTCATTTGTCACTGCATCCTTCCCCTCCTCCCTCAAGCACTCCCTTGGGCGCCTTCTCCTGAAAAAGCCTTCAGCAGATCCTACTTGTACAGCAAACTACCGCCCTATTTCTATCACCCCCTTCCTTGGAAACTCGTGGAGAAGCTGGCCTTCCCCCAACTTACTTCACATACTGACCTTGTTGGCAGTTTCCACGACGATTAATCTGGATTCTGAGTATCCAGAGACACGGAAACTGCTCTTCTGAACACCCCTGAAGGACAGCTTGCATCTCTGGATTCTGAACTTTCCAGCTGTCCTCATTCTACTCGATCTCTACTCTGCCTTTGACACGGAGAACCACTATATCCTCATAAAATGACCCAATGATACCCTGGGCATCTCGGAGTGGGCACTGGACTGGCTGACCTCTTTCCTAACTGATCCTCAGTCCCAGGCTAATCTGGGCACCTTGTCCTCACCTCCCTTCTTCTCCACATGTGGTGTCCCCCAGGGCTCCAACCTTTTCCCCTGACTCTTTAACACTTAACTTGCTCCGCTGGGACAAATAATTTCATTCTTCGCCCACAACTTCCAGTGCTACACAGACAACACTCAACTTTTTTCAAACTTCCTTGCTTCTTCCAACATCCTGGACTGCCTATCTGCCATCCAGTCCTAGTGCACTTCCAATGATCTCCGCCTCAATGCCAGCTAGACTGAGAGTCATATTTGGCTCCTCTTTATGCTTCTACCCTCACATTCAGGACATTGCCAAGAAGGCCGACTTTCAACTCCACCTCCTCAAAGGAATCCTTTGGTTCTTCACTTTTCCCCAGAAGCTCGATGTTACCAGACCTCTGCTTCGCTCTAGGCTTGCCTACTGCAACAGCCTTTTCTTGAATCGACCCTCTTCCTCTCTAGGACCCCTCAATCTAGTCCAGAATAGGGCAGTAAGACTTCTCCTTGGCCCCAAGCCCAGGGACCACATCTCTCCGGCTCTAAAACCTCTCCAATGGCTCCCGGTTGCTGCGCCGATTAAATTAAAATCTCTCTGCTTCATCCACAAGGCTGTCTGGGGCCAGGTACCACGCTACCTGCAACTTTCTGTTACTAAATATTCCCCCTCTAGACCTCTACATTTCTCTGTAACCAACTCTCTGTGTGAAGCATTTTGTTAAACAGAGGGCTGGACACCGATCTTTGCTTCTGCTGGCTCCCTCTTGTGGAACACCCTACCCCAACCTCATTGTCTTGATATGGACCTCCTCAAATTCTGGAAGCTCCTCAAGAATTTCCTTTTCACTTGCTCCTTCCCTTCCTCCCTCCTCTGCTAACCTCACCTTCGCTGTGATTGGTGACCAGGGCACTTATGGGTACTAGGTGGCCCTGGCCTCCCACCTCCAAATGCTTCCGCTTCTGCTTATACACAGCACTGGCCTCGGCACTCAAAGGCCTAAGCCTTTGTAGGCCTGCACTTCCCCACTTATTGTAGTTCAACGCTCCCTTGCACTTACTATACTCAGCACTTAGATCTGCTGCTCATCCACTAGCTGGACTCTCCAGCACTTACCCCCACTCCCTCTTCCCCCTCTCTGCACTTGCACACTCTGAATACTCACAAGGCCTAGTAGGTTTGTCTTTATGCTCCAGTGTATATATCGTGTTCTATCCCATATTTCCCTCCCTGTTGCGATGTGGGCACTTTGAAACACATTACTTATTGTATAAACTCCCAATAAATGCACAATAAATAAATAAATACATAAATAATGAAAACCCATCTACTGCACCATGTAGGTGGAAACATAAATGCAGTGCTGCTCCCTGACCATGCACAGTTACTCCATGTCGCTGGGTGCACTATGTTGGGGACTGGCCCAGTGACCCCGGTTGCTTAGAGGTATCCTCCCATCCTTGGTATTTGAACAGCCAACAGTATAAATACACTGATCGACCAGGCAATGAATCATACAGGAGTGGGATGGGATGTGCCCATTGACCTCTTCACACACATGGAGACATCATCTGGCCCTATGGACAGGGCATGTTACACTGTGTACACACTGCTGTGTGCGCAGAGACGGTAGGGGAAAGGCTAAGGGGAGCAGACACTGATGATATGACATGTCCAGAGCAGTTGATTCAATGGGATTATTGAAGGCTGCACTCAAAAAAGACTATTGTTTTCACCCAATTTGGGTTGGCCTTCAATAGTAGCATTGTCACAAATTCATGGGGGTTTACCCCCCTGAGCCCACCTTGGATGTTTATTCCCAGTCTCACTTGCCCTCTCCAGTCCTGGCGGCATTTCCTTTAAGTGGGGGGGATTCACCCCCCAAACTCCGCTTCTCTACCTACTCCCTACCTTCCACACTAAATACATTCCCCCCAACATGCACACAGACAAACACTTACCTCTCAAGCCTGCGACTTGCCCGTGAGTCCCAGCACACACTTTTATGCAGTGAAAGGTATGGCAGGGCGGGCAGGCGCTCCTGCAGTAATGCAAGGGGTGTTTATTAAAAGTTCGTTTTAGAAAGGGCAATTGGGTCTTGCTAAAACGAAGTTAAATGAATGTGAATTAAACAAATCGAGCTATACACTCAAAACCGAGCAGTTGCCATATGTTTGTGTGTTTGTGTGTGTGGTGACGCCAGAGCATGTGTGCATGTGTCACTTACATAGTATTGCCCACTCGCAAACATTTAAAGTCACATGTATGTAGCCTACTCACCTGCCACCCCAGTGGCACTCCTCCATGAAGTTGATGACTATCAATGCATGATCCTCGCATGGCCTCCAGTGCAGAGGTTGCAGTGTTGAGCCTCCTTCTATGGCCGTCAGCGCCCAGCTTCCTTACCCACCTCATCAGATCCTACCAGCATCCGGACCGTGGGGTGGTGAAAGGGGTCGAAGGGGTGTACACTTTGGAACTCTTTGCCACACAACCTTAGAGCCGATCAACCCTATTTGCACTTTAGAAGAAATCTCATCAGTCATTTGAACTCCAACAAACACCCGTATATAATTGTACATTTTACATCTATGTATAGATTTTGATACTTTCTGGTTGAGACCTGCTCTCTCCACAAACAGCCCCTGTACATATCTGTATATCTCACTCCTTTGTATAGATATTGATATTTTTATGTGTGAAGACTTTGTATATCTCCTATTCCTGTAATCCTTAACTGCATATGTCTATAATTTTATCTCAACTGTATATTTCTGTAACATTGTAAGCCGCGCATATTCTTTCTGCCTGCGCCCTGCTGCCCCTGGGTATGGAGCACCATATAAATAAATAAACAAACAAACAAACAAACATGGGCCAGGATGGCTGTCCAGAGATTGTAGGGCTGGTAGAGTGGGGCCTCCTGGTACTCCGGACGGCCGAGGCATGCTGTCCACAACCTTATAATGTAATATATTATATTACAGCTGAAAAATAACCTACTCAAAAATGTACTATGTCATTTAATATCATTTTAAAGTAAACAAAGTGTGGTTCGTTAACAATTGCATTAGTTCATAGTCTCTCTGAAAGAAATGTTTTAACGTCCTTAAATATGTTAAAAAGTCACTACAAAACAGAAAACAAAACAGTTACACTTTTTCTAGATACAGGAAAAAAGACTGACCCATTTGTTGTGTTACATAAAATGTTAGACAAATTGGCCTGGAACATTAATAACTTAATTCACAGAAACACAATATAGGACAATCTAGCTGCAAACTAAATGTCTAATTGAAACCTGTGAAATATCTGATGTGTACAGTAATCCTATATGTTTCGTCCTTTGTAAAAAGTGCAAGACATTCATCACCCGAGGGGTGTGAGTGGACTTTTACACCCGTGGGGTATGTGTATTCCAAGGGGTGCGCGGGGAGTTTTCCACATGTTTTCATGTTTGGGGGGCTGCATGCTGGTCCACTGGCCTTTGCGCCATGTAGGGGATTTGTGCGATGTTTTTGGCGCACGGGGCGGGGTTGGGGGCATTACTGGTGCTGTTGCCAGGTTGCTGCGCCACTCTGCGCCACGCCTGCTTATGGATGTATAAATCCACAAATACGCTGTGCGTCGAAATGGGTTTTGGCGCATGCGGCTGGTGCGGACTGCAGCACGCGCACTCTGGCGCCAGCTGCATGCGCCACTTGTGCACCGATTTCTATGAATTACCCCCTTAATGTTCTCCCGAAGACCAGTGTAAATGATTTTTTATTCAATTTGGTCTACTTTCAAAGTTCATTTTCTAGTTGAACATGAAAACATCAAATAGCGAAAATACCTTTTTTGTTTTCTATTTTAAATGCACTGGGAGACCCCCAATCCTGCTTCACCCCCTACATTAACTATTACCCTTATCCCACCCACACCTATATTTTCTTAAAATGTCCCCGAATTCCGAACAAAATCAGTAAAAACTTGCAGTGATTTCTGTATTCAATGTTTTCTATTTGATCATTTCTACGGATACCCCTTTTCTAATTGCGTTATGTTTATGATTTATTATCCACAGTAGTAGTTAATGAAGCACATTTATTAAGTAATGGGGGCTGGGAGGTCGCTATATGACATGATGGGTTATTTACAACGCACTTAATACCCAGAGGTTTCTAAGTGCGGACCCGGGATCGAACCTGTGTTGCTCTGTGTCGTCTTGCTTCTAAGGCGAGCACGTTGCCGCTGAGCTATTCTCCCAAGACATAGTCATACATACATAGTCCTTGGTATGATATGATCTGATATTATAGCTTGTTTATATAGCGCTTCAAGGCAAGAGAGGGAACAAAGGGAAATGCAATGACATTCTTATTGGCCATGAACAGTAAGGATGTGAAATTAACTATCGTACTCGGCCTGACGACATTTCAGATAGTGCAAGAGCTAAGACATAGATAAGGAAGGGAGGGGGAGAGTGGGAAGGAAATGGAAATGGAAACAGACAGGCGACTACCATACTAGGCCTGACAACCTTTCTGATAGATCCAGAGAAAAACAAAAGGTGAGGGAGAGGGGTGCAGAAAGGGAGGGGAGGAACAAAACAAGTGACTATCGTACTAGGCCTGATGACTTTTCAGATAGTGCTGAAGAGGTGGGGTGCAGGTAAGGGCACGGGGGAGGAGACAGACGTGGTTGCTATCATACTAGGTCCAGGGACAATTCTGATAGAGTAAGTGCAAAGAAGAAAGTAAGGGGACGAGGGAGGGGATAGGAAAAGGGAGAGGGGAGGTAGGAGAGAACAGAGAGTAAGCAGTCAAAAAGAGTGGAGAAGCAAGAGGGGAGAGTGAATACAATTGTAGAAGTCAGTAGTAACACATAATGTTGCAAGCCAGGATACAAGTTGAAGATGGGAACAGCATGATTCAGGGCCACCATGAGTGCAAGATGCAAAGGAAGTCCAGCATGAGAGTTGAGAAAGGGTGACACACCGTGAATCAATGAAGTCCTTAAAAGTATGACCCTGAAGATATGCAAATGGTGAGCGATTATGAAGGGGAGGGGGATTAACGCTACATACTTTGGGGGAGAATTACTTAAAGTAACGGGGCGTTCATGATTAAGTTTCGTTCACTGTTTGTTTCAGTCTTGATAGTACAGTTGTAATACAGGGTTAGGGGCTGAGTATGAGGTGTGTATGGCTGGAAGAGTTTGGGTATAGGGTCGGCAGGGAGTGCCCACAGGCCGGGACACTGATAAGCACAGTTCCAGCACATGTTGTTTAACCCTTTGAGCCTTGCCACCAGTATTGTGCTATTTATAAAGTGGACGGTCCTGTTGAATGTCTTCTGTTAATAGGGAAACTCGTCAACTTCATGTCACTGGGACACCCATTTCCCACTCCTGGGATGCCATTTTAAGAAACCCACTGAATTCTGGGTTGTGCAGTCTTCTTTGACTTCATGTGAGCAACCCTGACTTCTGCACCTGCACTCTGGGAATTGCAGAATGAAAGCCCAGGACTGGCGCACGTGGGGTTCCGGGGGATGGGGCCATCTCACCACCCAATTGGCAGCCAGTCTATGCCCTTCTTGTCAGGACCATGCTACTTCCTCTATGGGGAAAGCAAGTGAATACAAACTTGACCCACTCAATTACCTGCCCTCCCCCCATACACTCACCCGCAGCCCTGAGTTGACGGGAAGCTACGCGGTGCAGTTGGGGCGCCACGGGGGGCCCCACTTACACCTCCCCTGCTCTAGAGGGCTCAGTAGACGGTCCCACGGGCGGGGGGGACTCCTAGGCTAATGAGAGCAGGGCCAAGATCAATTAACATGTGAGCACTGCGTGGCTAATGAGTGAATAATGGCACATTAGGCTCGGGGAGGGGGGCTGGGGGGCTCGACACGGCGAATTCATCAGTGCCGCAATTATTAGCCACACTCACTTAGCAGCAGCTCTTGACATGTGTGGCTACGAGTGCAGGCGCCTCTCGGAGTGAAGTGAGGCAGCCATTGCACTGGGGCTTCAGAACAGGAATAACAACAAAGGGCCGGGGTGCGCTCAGTATCCTGCATGCCCGGTCGTGTATTGCAGACGTATGGCCCGGCGAGGCTTCCATCTGCTGAATGAATCGTGTGCTTATGAGTCCCAGTTTACACGGTGTGATCTTGTGCAGGCGGAAGTTCTTTCCAGTGATAGAAGTGTTCCAAAAAAGTAGTGGGACTGTGACTGGGGGAGAGGGGTAGGGGTAGGTGTCAGCAACGTGCAACTCATTTGTCAAGAGTTGCAGTCATGCTGGTTGATGGCCAATGGAGTTGAAATGTTAAATGTTAAATGTTAAAGGTATTTGTACCGCGCACCGTCACCAATGGAATTGGTCCCCAGGCGCTCTGGCGGATCTGCAAATGATAAGGGGGGATGGGTTAGTAAGGTGAAGAAGGAGTAGGATAGTGAGAGGAGTGGTGTTCTGTTGGCAGCTTCAACTCGGTATACACCAGATGCTGAGCTTTGGTGCGGGTATTGAATCGGTGACAGGCCTCGTGTGCTGTTGCTCCGGCTTATGTGTTGTTGCAGTGTGCGGCTTGTGGTGCGAGAGATGGTTGTGTGAGTTTTGAGTGAGATAAGTATGCAGAGTTTGAGGTTATATTGGTTAGTGGGTTACCTGACCTTTTGCATGCTAGCATTTACAGTATTGTCTAAGTGTGGCACTTGTTGGCCTTCACAATCCTATCTGGATGTGACGCAGGCCAATGCTCAGAGTTCTATCTAGGTGTGGGCATGCTGACATTCACAGCCTTATCTAGATGCGGCGCAGGCTGGTCTTCACAGTTCTGAGTGTGGCACATGCTAACATTCAAGTTTCATCTGGGCGCGGGCATGCTATCCTTCAGTCATAATCCTATCTAGATGCAACGCAGGCTAGTATTCACATTTCTATCTAAGTGTGGGCATGCTAATATTTACCAGTTCTATCTAAGTGCGGACATGCTAACATTCACGGTTCTGTCCGGACGCAACGCAGGCTAATGTTCACAATTCTATCTAAGTGTGGACATGCTAATATTCACAATTCTATCTAGATGCAATGCAGGCTAATGTTCACAATTCTATCTAAGTGTGGACATGCTAATATTCACAATTCTATCTAGATGCAATGCAGGCTAATGTTCACAATTCTATCTGAGTGTGGCAGATGCTAATATTCACAGTTCCATCTAGATGCGACGCAGGCTAATGTTCACATTTCTATCTAAGTGTGCACATGCTAATATTTACCAGTTCTATCTAAGTGCGGACATGCTAACATTCACGGTTCTGTCCGGACGCAACACAGGCTAATGTTCACAATTCTATCTAAGTGTGGACATGCTAATATTCACAATTCTATCTAGATGCAATGCAGGCTAATGTTCACAATTCTATCTGAGTGTGGACATGCTAATATTCACAATTCTATCTAGATGCAATGCAGGCTAATGTTCACAATTCTATCTGAGTGTGGACATGCTAATATTCACAATTCTATCTAGATGCAATGCAGGCTAATATTCACAATTCTATCTAAGTGTGGACATGCTAATGTTCACAATTCTATCTAAGTGTGGACATGCTAATGTTCACAATTCTATCTAAGTGTGGACATGCTAATATTCACAATTCTATCTAGGTGTGGACATGCTAATATTATGGCACTCTATGTTATTTGGAGGTAAGGTAGAGTGGCAGGGGTTTTCTGGAGTAGAGTGATTGCTCTACTCCCCACCCATGCCACACTCACAGTTTTTGTTGGTGTCTGTTGACTGCTGGCTTCCCCTGCTGACACCTGCAGACACATCTTGGAGCCGTCAATGTAGGAGCGGCCCTTTGCTTCGTGGTCCTTCGCCGCGGGGGCTGCCGGGCAGAGGGCTGCCTTGGGATGTTCTTGATATGGGATGTGTGGGCCAATCCAGGTGCAGTGGGCGAGTTGGGAGGTGGGCACAAGGGAAACCAGGAAGCGGCCAGCCCCGGGGAGACAAACCACGCAGCGAGTGCACAATGGATGGTGCTTTTAAGCGCCATGTATTTATTTTTAAATTTGCCTTCTTGGGAGGTGAGGTTCAGGAGACTCCTTACCTTGCCAGGGGTACGCTGATAATGGCGGGGTGCTGCTCGAGCCGAGCCTCGCTGCGGCCTCTGTTTGGTTCTTTTTTTTTCTTTTTATTCTTATCTTGGATGGGCCAATCGGGACGGGGAGGCGGGCACAAGGGAAACCAGGAAGCGGCCAGCCCCGGGGAGACAAACCACGCGCCGAGTGCGCAGTGGATGGTGCTTTTAAGCGCCATGTATTTATTTTTAAATTTGCCTTCTTGGGAGGTGAGGGACAGGAGACTCCTTACCTTGCCAGGGGTCCGCTGGTAATGGATTTCAGTTTGGCGGTTACTGATATCCGGTGGTAAAATGGAGAAGTGGGCTTTAACTTCACAAAGAGCAGTTCCAGAATGGTTAAAATATTTGCAAAAAGTTGTGGAGCTCCCAACCGTTCCCGCTCACTTCTACCACTTAGGTAGAGCTGCATGGACTCCAACTGGGGGACTTTTGAGAGAATACTGAGGTCAACTGTGATCACAGTCTCTTGCAGTTGCTTGACCAGAAAGTTCCAGAAAACCATGGATTCGACACTTGTGTAATGCATTTTATTGACGTTTGTAGTGCACTTTCGCCAAAGGGCTGTGCAGGACCTAAAGAGCAGTATAAAATATGAATTCGATAAGGTACAAAAGTAAGTAATAACACACAGAAGTTAGTGGGAAAAGAGCTTGACGATGTGACGTGAGGGCGAGCAACACATATCAGACAGAGGACGGGCTCCAGAGTTTAGTTGGGAGGGGAGAGAAAGAGCAGAGACAAGAGGCGGCACAAGGGTGTTTTAGAACAGAACCGAAAAGCAAGTGTTTTATCTATTTTATTTAGTTTGGCATTTGTAGAGCACTTCAAGCCCGTAGGCATCTGTGTGCTAGGTTAATAGGGAAGGCAAGCAAACACACCCAAATTGGATTGGCGGCTGGTTACAGAGAGGTGCCAACCAGTCTTAACCTGTTATTCGTAGAGTAGATAGGAGAAGAGTGTGGGCAGGTTACAGAGAGGCTCCAGGCCGAACTGTGGTGGGGGTACTATGTGTTTGGGTGGATGGTTATGGATGAAGCAGGGACGCGTTGAGGTGTTTAGGAATTTTGCATGAAGGGCTAGGTCTTGAGGTTTTTGCGGAAGTTCCAGTGTGAGAGTTCCGATCTCAGGTCGAGCGGGCGCATGCCGGCAGTGCTCGGCTGCAATCACTGGGAAGCTACAGCCACATGCTTTGGCTTGCTTGAATCTGGGGATGGCAAGGAGACGAGTATAGGCTGTTCGGGTGGGCCTGTTGGATTGATGTTTGCTGAATGTGCTGGAGAGGTATGGGGACAGTGGCTGAAAGGCATTTATGTGTCAGAGAGAGCTTTTTGGAGGTGATGCACTCAAGTGCCGGGAGCCAATGGGCCTACCGTCTGGCCGTGGAAATGTGCTCTTTTTTTGGGATGTTCAAGACGGCTTATAGTGATTGTTTCGACTACAAAAGTTTGAATGCAAAAGTTTCCAAAAAAAATGTATCGAAAAAAATGCATTTCATTTTAATTTTTTTAATGGGGGGGTCCGCCCAACCCCCGTTTTTTTACCCCTTAACACCCATTTTAGTAAAAAAAACCTTTACCTGCAAAAAAAAACATTTTTCAATGCATTATTTTTCGAAACTTTTGCGTTCAAAACTATTTTGTCGAAATAATGACCGGATACCGTTCAAGGCTGTTCTTATGGAATTATTCTGAATGACTTGCAGCTTTTGGATGTTGTGGGTGGTAGAGCCAACAACAAGGGCATTGCAGTAGTCGATTCTGGAGAGGACCAGTGCCCTGGCTAGTGTGATGCAGCTCTCAGGGGTGAGGATTGCTCTACAAGTGTTAATATGCTTAGTCGCGTGTACTGCTGCTGAGGCAATGACATTAACTTGTCTTGTGAACAAATGTGAGGAAACCAGGTAAACGCACAATGTCTTAACTTCTTTGGATACCTGGATGGGGTTCCCATCAATGACGAAGCCTTTGTAGTTGTCATCTAGTTTGTTGAGCTTAGTTTGGTTACCTACGAAGAGAAGCTCAGTTTTATCGTCATTAAGGCATAGACCATTGTGTGCCATCCACATCTGAATGGATTGTTCAGCGCGGTAGAGTCAGTAATGCAGGTGCTTGTGATGGGTAGGAGAATCTGTGTGTCGTCCTCGTAGTTAGTGTAGGAGATGCCTTGCTCATCCAATAGGTCAAACAGCGGCTTAGTGAAGACATTGTAATGTGTTGCCGATACACAAGAGCCCTGTGGAACCCTGTAAGTGACTAGGTCAGGGGTGCTGCGGCAGATTTAGAAAATACATCATTGTCCGGTTGGCTTTGGGTGAGAACTGGGTAGCTGAGGAGAGGTGTTGACATAGTATTTTGGGTCTAATAGATCAAAGGTAGACGAGAAGTTCAGCATAAGGATAATGGCTAAGTTAACATTGTAAATTATTTCATCCATTTGAATTTTTAAATCCAGGAGAGCAGTCTCCGTCCCATGACCTGGACAGACACCAGATTGCCTCAGGTCAAGGAGGTTGTTGCTTTCTAGATATTTCTGGATTTGTAAGTAGGCTGCTCTGTCAATTATTTTGAGAAGGAACAGTACGGTACTACTGTGCCAGTGATTGGTCGGAATATTAGGTTTGAGTGGTGGCTTCTTCAGTAGCGGAAGCACCCACGCCTCTTTGAGGTTAGTGGGGATGCTGCCGGATGCAAAGGTGGTGTTTATGAGAGATGCTATGAATTGGGCAAGTTCGGTAGCACAGTCTTTGATGAGAGAGGCTGGGCAAATGTCACCTTGGCATTTCGAAGGCTTGAGGACTTGGATAATTCTGGTGAATTCTGTCGTGATCATATTGTTGAATTCAAAGGGCGATAGTTGTTGGTGGGGTGGTGGGTCAGTGGTGGGCGGTGATTCAGCAGGTGTTAGTTAGTTCCTTTTAATCTAAATTTCGTTTTGTAACATGACAATTTTGTCTAGGAGGGCCTTTTGGATGTTGGAGCACCATGTAAGGTCCTTTGGGCAATTATCTGGAGGTGTGACATGTGATCCAACTTCACGTAGGATGGCAAAGAGCTCTTTTAGCTAGAAGAAAGGCACGTTTGTGGGTTTTGGCCAAAGAAGTTCATAGATTTTTCTTTGTGTCTGATTAATTTTTTTCCAGAGAGCTTCCGCAGTTCTCTTACTGGTGCGTAGCTCTTTGTGCTTAGGTGTGAACCAGGCATTTAAGTGTGCAGAGGGCATTGATATGCATGTGCTCAGAGGTGCTATTTGGTCGATGGCTAGAAGCAATGTGTTGCTGTAAAGCTCTACCATTGTTTTGGGATCATTGTCAGAACGTTGGTAGTTCAGTAGCGCGGTTGCATCAGTGGGAGCATGTTTGCTGGTGTGATTCTGTGAGTGTTTCTTGTAAGGGCAGCTGGTGCGGAGAGTGGGGTGGTGTTTCGGGGGTTGTTATTTTGGAATGGAGAACGATATAATATTGTGGTCCAACTAGGAACAAGGACTGTTTAATGTTATTATGGTGTTACAGTTCATGTCGGCCAGCCAGTCTAGTATCCAGCATTTGTCATGAGTAGGTTTAGAGATGTGGTGCGTGTACCCTAGTGATTTAATGGTGCTGGCTATGGCGCGTACGTTAGCGTCAGCTGCATCATTGAGACCTAGGTCGATGTATCCCATGAGGATACCTTTCGAGGAAGGCTTTTGGCGAGGAGGAGAGTGGTGTTGTGAACGACTAGTGTGGAAGGGGGAAGACGGAGGATACAAGGGAGGCACAGGTAAGGAGGAGCTTGAGCGTGATAGCAACTTCCATCACCTGTCCCCACATTGGGGACATGTTACTTCGGACAATATGTGGACAGCACACTGAACCACTGGATGGGTCCTAGAACCGGTATGATGAACACATAGCTATGAGCAACCCTTCTCTGAAGTCCCCAAATGTGACCCGTTTAGCATGGAACAGCAGCAGGGCACACGTAAGTAAACATGGGACATTTTCTACACTCCGCTCCGTGGGAGAGAGAGTACTTTACCTTTTTTTTAGATTTATTTTTAATTCCTATTGTAGATTTCTATCTGCTGTGGATGGGTCATGGTTTTTTCTATTTTTAAGGGGCTACTTTCCACACTGCAGTGAGAGACAGATTTTCTATGAACACAATGGAAACTACGAACTGTGTGTGTTTGCACAACTCATCACAGTATTTTACTAAAGTATGCAGGACTTTCAGCTCGATGAAAAGAGTTAGTCTAAATTTGCGCGTGCCACATTTTGGAACCCTGGGTTGTGCACATTGTAATTGCTTGTGTGTCAGGCCATGGTTAGCAATTGTATTAGAGATCAGTCTGCCAATGGATTGGATACACTGTTTATGTTTATGGTTGTGTGTGTGTTTGATTTTAGCACCAAAGATGTGGTTTATTGTACCCGTGTGTGTGTGTTATCTTAGAAGCACTGAAGTGATATCCCAACACAAGCATCCACAGACATGTTATGGCCTCATTGCGCAGTGAGGTGCAGTTTATGAGGCTGGGGTTACATGTGGTCTTGAGAAGAATGGATGTGACCAAGCAGTTTGGCCATGTCTGCACCTTTCCATGAGGGACCAAGCCTTATTTGTACATGCTCTTGCCCCTTACTGCAATATCTTGCCAGGATGAGGAACAATGGTCTGGAAGGTTGCCCAGAGCAGTGCTGAGGTTAAAATTCGTCCAAAACATTCCAGCCATCACTCCTTTTGTTCTCCCTTCCTTGGAGCCAGGCAAAGGCAATTGGAGTTTCTCCCCAACCCCAGTAGAAGTTGGGGGGAAGGGAGGTTGTTGATCGATTATAAGAATGGCTGTGGAGAGTGCTGGTAAACATTTCCTTACAAGCTACTGGCTTATGGTTGATAAGAAATGAATATCCCACTGGTATAAAACTACCAACGGCAAGGGCCAAGTTTATGGCCTTCACCTAAAACTCTAAGTGCAAAGGATGACACACATCCCTTGTTCTGACCTTTGCCAATTGTTCCCACAAGAAATGGCAGCAGTCCTTAATGGCTAATTCCCTACAGCCGCCATGTGATCAGATTATGTGGGATCACTGGGTACTTCTTCACTCCTCCAACTGGACAGGAGTAGGTAGTGGTCGATAGGGTCCACCTGTGGTTTCAGTTTCAGATCCAGGAATGAGTGTAATGGTTTGAACAGCCAATAGCACGGCTACTCCTTGGATCAACCGACTGGGCGGTACTAGATCTCAGGCTCAGACGGACCCGGCCTTAGAATTGGCTCGACGGACATGAAGATTCTGAATTGCCTGAAGGGAAGACAACATGAATGGGATGTGGAAGGCCTACGCAGGCCTTCGCCGCAATTTTAGTTCTTTCTGCACATTAAGGAATGCATACTACACCCTGTGGCTTTTGACAGTGTGATCAAGGTTAGTGATATCACCCTGAAACTGTTAGCTCCCCGGATGTAAGCAGTTCTTACATTTTCTGTCCTGGTTTTCAAATAAAAGGAACATGTATTAATGACACAGTGGAGACTTATGGAAAATACCTGACATCAGGGATGCCATTTGAGGGTTGCCAGTGGTCGTAGCCTCGACCCCTGATGTCTCCCTTGTTACCCCAAAAAAAATAAAAAAAATTAAAAAAATGTTTTTAAGTATAAGCTCCTGGGCTGTGGCCAGTGCCATGTGGGACTTTGTTTCTGGAGTGGCTGGCTTTCTTGTTCAGGCTTATTTAGAAAACGGGGGGTTCCACAAGTGTACCACGTTGAGCAGTGACCCTAAATAAGAAAGAATAGAAATAACAAATAATTTGTCTTTCTGGAATTCTATACAATAATTGCTAGACTCATTAATGGTTTATTTCAGGCACACTTCAGGGGGTGAGTCACTGATTTAGTCTGTTTTTAAACACCTCAACTCAGCCTTTCATCCTTCTGAGGTTGATAAATGAGCACAAACACAGATTGGGTGATATTGTATGTATATTTGTTCTACATAAAGCGCTTAAGCGTAACTGCTATATAATAACACATCATTATCATTTGGCATTGGACATCTGTTTGCATTCACAGTCATATGGTAATATGGGCCTAAACACACTGACATTAACAATGCATATGATGTATGAAATGTATATCATATTATAGTGATATCGTAACCATATTTTTCAGAGTGTACCTAGGAACAATCAAATGTGATGCCACTTCCTGTTTGTCATGGGGTGAAAGGTCGTGTTCCATAACCGTTGCTTCTTGAGATGTCATTTTGGGGTGGGGTCAAATGACATCACTTCCCGTGATGTCATCAGAGGTCAAGGGTTGTGTGATGTCACTTCTGCTACCGCAGGCATTTTGGTGAAATGACGTCCTGGCCTGACACCTTAACAAAATTAGATATCAAAATTATCTGGACTGAATAAAGTAGAAATCAATACCTAAAACATTGAAGAGGATGTGAGGTGATCTTCACAATAGATTAATTAGTCAGGATTGTTAGACAGCTTTAACTTCATGTGCTGGGTAAGTTCTACTCGTTTTTCTTTCTTGTTGTCATGATGCCCAGAGCTGGTGGCATCAGTCCTGGCTATGAAGGTAGCTACCCATTGCCCCGCTAGTAGATCACTTTATTAGAAAGGGACTCAAAGATACAGATGCGAGATGGTGTGTAATAGGGAAGAAAATATGGAAACCAATGAAAGGAAAAGAGAAGAATTATGTATTCATTATGAGGCTGTGACTGTACATAGGGACTTGGGTACATCTATGGCATGGCAGCAACTTGTTATCTATAAACCATGAATACCTATAATTGCTGTACGTTTGCATAGACCATGAACATAAAATGACTGAATGTGATTGGCAAGATTCCTGAAATATCAGACGAAGTTCATCAAAGTACAGTAACTGTGGCCAGGAAGCAAAATAAAAGAGGAGATGGCAATAAGGTTCTGAAATCAATAAGCATCAACATTGCTCTGGTGAACCCTCCAGGCAGCCACTCTTTATCCTGCCAAACCATTATAGATATGGGAAAGACATATGCAAAGCAATCTTTGTCGCCTGAACTGCTTGGTCACATCCCTTCTGCACAATATCACAAGCATACCCAGACATGGGTGTCATGGGTTTGCATCATTAGTGAGGTGTGGCCTGGGGTTTTAGGCCCAACAGGCCAGGCTCCTTTCTCTGGGCATACCCATCCCACTCAGCGGGGCTTAAGGTAAACAATATCAGTGATGCCAAGAATGCTTTGCATTACTCTTAATCCCTGGTACTTCTCCTGGCACGCCCCGTATCTTCATTCTTCGGTTCCAAGTGATGTTTCTGCATATTGAAGACCGAACACAAAAAATACCAATTTTGTTCAGTCGATTTTCTGCTGCCTTAATTTGCGGAAACAAGACATATCTGGGGGACTTCACCGTCCAAGTACTCACAGAGGCTGATCCCCTGGACCCCCACCAAGGGCAGTTTGACTTAGAAAGACCTTACAGAGCAGTCTCAGAGCTGTCTTTCTAAATTGATTTCTCTTCAATGATGAAAACAGATTTTTTCACTTCACACTCATTCACTCAAGATTGCACCACATGTAGAGAGTTGCCTTTAGTACCCAACTCCACAATGTGTGAGTATGAGTGTGTGTTTACCATCACCCGTGATGGAACCTGACCTTAAGTATGTTGGGCACTGTACTGCGTGTGTGTGTCTGCTCTGAGCCTGATTGCTGCAGCATGCTAATGGACAAGTCTCTGACTTTTATATATTACAAGGCCTGCAGTAGTGTCCCTGTAGTTATGGTTAAGTTGCTCAACCCATAGGAAGAACACTTTTTGGGTGGCTTATAACTTTGCTCCCCCTGGACAAATCCTTATCAAACTTTGCAAAAAATGTATATGGCCCTATCTGGATTATTTTTTGATAAGTTTGGTGAGGTTTCCTCAAGGGGGAGGCAATGTTGTAGGTGTGGTCCCAAAATTCTTTTTTTTTTTCATACACACAATGGAAAACCAATATTGCACACGCTTACAGCCCAAACCACTGGACAGATTTTTGCCAAATTTGCGGCAGGAGTGGCGGCTTGATCCCGAAAGCGTGCTTTTGTAAATTTGGTGTAAATCCATCCAGTAGTTTTCTTAAAAATGGGCTAACAGTAGGTCAAAACAAATTTAGTGACATGTGGGTTCGGTCCACCGACTCACTTCCCTGGTGGTCGCGGACGGGCCTCCGATTGGCCAAGAGAGTGACGTGATGTCCGCGAACATCTTTCCACCCACTGATTGGATGGTGAAAGTGTGTCAGATTTTTGGAAGCACCCACCATGTTGGATTCGCGGACATCCGCCGGTGTCCGCAGACATCGCAGTAAAAACGTATTGAAAAACACAAAATTGCACTTGTCAAACTCATCAAAAATCTCTGCAGAAGTGGGGGGTAATGGGGATTGGATAGGATATGGCCATAAGAAGCCAAGAAATGTGTGTTTTACAAAAGAGGACACTAGGACATGGTCACAAACCATCGTCTTATTACAGTAGGATCTTGGATCCAGTTATGAAAGGACAATATCCGTGTGAGAAATCTTTGGTGGCTGCTGAATTTGCCATAGAAAAGGCTTCAAGTATAACTATGAGATGTTCTGTAACCTTGTTTGCAGAACATGCATTATTTGAAATTGTAGAGAAACCCAAGAACATGTTGATCACCCAAAGAGGATAGGGGTATGAAGTAATTATCTCAAACCCAGCTATTAAAATTGTAAGATGTAGCGTAGTGAATCCAGCAATGTTCAACGCTAACCCAGTAGGGGAAGATGATGATGTGCACGACTTTGTCACTTACACTGAATGCTATAATGATATTCCTCATGTTAGCGAGAAAGCTCTAGGAAGAGGGGCAGTGGTTTTCATTGATGGTTCATCCAAGATTGACCAACAAACTGGGGTGTGACATTCAGGATTGCCAGTAGTAAGGGTCACCCGAGAGGGCACCTTTGAAGTATTAATTGGCAGACGATTAACGTGAACCTATTCAGCGCAGGCTGCAGAATTAGCTGTGCTTATTGATGCACTGCAAAGTTTTGAGGATGAGGAAGTAACAGTGTACTCTGACTCCGCCTATGTGACGTCAACAGTACATGCAGGTCTAGCACGTGGGAAGAGGAGGGGCTTCCTCCGGGCAGACGGCACTCCAGTGCAACATGCAGGGCTATTAGACAAACTCATTGAAGCCTTAAACTTTCCAGCAAACATAGCCATTGTCGGGCACTACACCATCTGGCACCACAGGCAACCCCCAGCCAGAGGGGCAGAGGGCCACCAGCTTCACTGCAACCGAAGATGGTGTCCTGGTGGATCAAGTCCTGGGACAGTATGATGCCCTCTTCGGAACAAGATGCGCCAACAAGGAAGGACGGACTCGGATCTGGACGGACATCGTGACTGCCATCAACGCGGAGGGGGTGGCAGTCCGGGACTTCCAACATGTCAAGAAGCGCTGGGAGGACTTCAGTATCACATAAGGCTGGCAGGCTCACCACCTCTTTAGGTTGATTGGTAATGTCTTCCTCATCAGTAGAACTCGACTCGTTGCCCCGTTCCCCCCTCCTCCTCACCTGAGCTTGAAGAGTAATTTAATTTCTTTCTTCTGGTGTGCAGAGCGGGAAGCCTTTTCTTCTGGAGAAGGTAAGGTCGGCCTGGAAAGGAAGCCACCGCGGCTCCACACAGGAGGCACGGTGACCCCCCTCCGCGACGGACTAAAAACGGAGTAAGGGGAAAAGCCAAACGGCATAAAAACCCCTCCGGAAACCAGGAACCAAGAACAGGAATGCTCGGTGCAGTAATCAGGCAAGGTGAGTATGAGAGCGTAACAAGATAGGCAAGCTCCGTAGAGAAAGGAGCAGCGCGAGAGACTGCAAGGAAAAAGGACCGGACCGGTGTAAAAACACCCGGGTTTGCATCATTAATGAGGTGTGGCCTGGGTTTTTAGGCCCAACAGGCCAGGCTCCTTTCTCTGGGCATACCCATCCCACTCAGCGGGGCTTAAGGTAAACAATATCAGTGATGCCAAGAATGCTTTGCATTACTCTTAATCCCTGGTACTTCTCCTGGCACGCCCCGTATCTTCATTCTTCGGTTCCAAGTGATGTTTCTGCATATTGAAGACCGAACACAAATAATACCAATTTTGTTCAGTCGATTTTCTGCTGCCTTAATTTGCGGAAACAAGACTTATCTGGGGGACTTCATCGTCCAAGTACTCACAGAGGCTGATCCCCTGGACCCCCACCAGGGGCAGGACAGTTTGACTTAGAAAGACCTTACAGAGCAGTCTCAGAGCTGTCTTTCTAAATTGATTTCTTTTCTCTGATGAAAACAGATTTTTTCACTTCACACTGATTCACTCAGGATTGCACCACATGTAGAGAGTTGCCTTTAGTACCCAACTCCACAATGTGTGAAGTATGAGTGTGTGTTTACCATCACCCGTGATGGAACCTGACCTTAAGTATGTTGGGCACTGTACTGCGTGTGTGTGTCTGCTCTGAGCCTGATTGCTGCAGCATGCTAATGGACACGTCTCTGACTTTTATATATTACAAGGCCTGCAGTAGTGTCCCTGTAGTTATGGTTAAATTGCTCAACCCATAGGAAGAACACTTTTTGGGTGGCTTATAACTTTGCTCCCCCTGGACAAATCCTTATCAAACTTTGCAAAAAATATATATGGCCCTATCTGGATTTTTTTTTATAAGTTTGGTGAGGTTTCCTCAAGGGGGAGGCAATGTTGTAGGTGTGGTCCCAAAATTCTTTTTTTTTTTCAATACACACAATGGAAAACCAATATTGCACACGCTTACAGCCCAAACCACTGGACAGATTTTTGCCAAATTTGCGGCAGGAGTGGCGGCTTGATCCCGAAAGCGTGCTTTTGTAAATTTGGTGTAAATCCATCCAGTAGTTTTCTTAAAAATGGGCTAACAGTAGGTCAAAACAAATTAGTGACATGTGGGTTCGGTCCACCGACTCACTTCCCTGGTCGGTCCGCGGACGGGCCTCCGATTGGCCAAGAGAGTGACGTGATGTCCGCGAACATCTTTCGCACCCACTGATTGGATGGTGAAAGTGTGTCAGATTTTTGGAAGCACCCACCATGTTGGATTCGCGGACATCCGCCGGTGTCCGCAGACATCGCAGTAAAAACGTATTGAAAAACACAACATTGCACTTGTCAAACTCATCAAAAATCTCTGCAGAAGTGGGGGGTAATGAGGATGGGATAGGATATGGCCATAAGAAGCCAAGAAATGTGTGTTTTTAATCCCCAAAGTCCTTACACAAAAGAGGACACTAGGACATGGTCACAAACCATCGTCTTATTACAGTAGGATCTTGGATCCAGTTATGAAAGGACAATATCCGTGTGAGAAATCTTTGGTGGCTGCTGAATTTGCCATAGAAAAGGCTTCAAGTATAACTATGAGATGTTCTGTAACCTTGTTTGCAGAACATGCATTATTTGAAATTGTAGAGAAACCCAAGAACATGTTGATCACCCAAAGAGGATAGGGGTATGAAGTAATTATCTCAAACCCAGCTATTAAAATTGTAAGATGTAGCGTAGTGAATCCAGCAATGTTCAACGCTAACCCAGTAGGGGAAGATGATGATGTGCACGACTTTGTCACTTACACTGAATGCTATAATGATATTCCTCATGTTAGAGAGAAAGCTCTAGGAAGAGGGGCAGTGGTTTTCATTGATGGTTCATCCAAGATTGACCAACAAACTGGGGTGTGACATTCAGGATTGCCAGTAGTAAGGGTCACCCGAGAGGGCACCTTTGAAGTATTAATTGGCAGACGATTAACGCGAACCTATTCAGCGCAGGCTGCAGAATTAGCTGTGCTTATTGATGCACTGCAAAGTTTTGAGGATGAGGAAGTAACAGTGTACTCTGACTCCGCCTATGTGACGTCAACAGTACATGCAGGTCTAGCACGTGGGAAGAGGAGGGGCTTCCTTCGGGCAGACGGCACTCCAGTGCAACATGCAGGGCTATTAGACAAACTCATTGAAGCCTTAAACTTTCCAGCAAACATAGCCATTGCCGGGCACTACACCATCTGGCACCACTGGCAACCCCCAGCCAGAGGGGCAGATGGCCACCAGCTTCACTGCCACCGAAGATGGTGTCCTGGTGGAGCAAGTCCTGGGGCAGTATGATGCCCTCTTCGGAACAAGATGCGCCAACAAGGAAGGACGGACTCGGATCTGGACGGACATCGTGACTGCCATCAACGCGGAGGGGGTGGCAGTCCGGGACTTCCAACATGTCAAGAAGCGCTGGGAGGACTTCAGGTCCAGGACCCTCAACAAGGCCCGGCGCCTCTTGAAGGCAGCGGATGCTAAGGGGCGCCGGGGCCACCTGTCGGAACATCAGATGAGGGTCCTGGAATGCATATGCCCAGCGCTCCACGTCCAGGTCCTTGAGAGGCAGACCTGTCTGGAGTTGAGCGGTAAGTGTACATGCATACTGATTGGAAGCTGTGCGTGTGGTGGTGTGCCAGTAGTGTGCAGGTTGTACATGTGATTTTCTAGGGCCATGTATGGATGTGTATGTACAGGGCTGTGAGGCTGACACATGCAAGTCCTTTCATGTGTGAGACACATGGATGGTGTATGTGTGGGTAAGCATGCAAGCCAATGCAGATGTGTGAGCACACATGTCTGGATTACTGTGTATGTCAGTTGGCATGGTTGTGGTGTCACACATGGCTGTTGGTTCCAGCTGCATGTATCTGCACCGTGTACATGTGCATTTGTGTCTATTTGATAAGGGTGCAACAGTGATGCAACATGGAGGCATGTGACACTGATATGTGGAAGACTGATTGACAGATGTGACATGGATGCTGATCTCAACACTGCGACAGTTGGCGGAGGTGTACACATGCATGTAAGTGTGGTGGCGTGTGTGCATGTGTAGTGCACTCCCTGTGTTTCATGTGATGTCTGGCTCATCTTTGGCTGCACATGCTGTTGTATGTGTATGGATGGTGCTGGCTGTTGCTATATGGCTGTGGAATAGCTCATGTGTGTGAGTCGAAATGACATGTGTGTTGGGGATTGCGATGCCATGTCTGAAGTTTGACACTGCCACTCAGGTAGAACTGTCATGTGTGTATGTGTCAATTGTACAGTGCCCTTATGCCTGTGTTTTATTTCTCCCTGTCTGCAGCGTCAACTGATGAAGAGGGCGGAGAAGGTGCTGTGGAGCACAGCGGCAGGGATTGCACTGCCAGCCGGAGACGCAAGGCCCGGCTCCCCTCCCAGGTTGTTATCTCGTCGGGGAGTGAGTAGTCTGGTGCCACGTCCCAGGCCGCAGCTGCCGAGGGGAGGTCCAAGAGGCGAAGGTTGGAGTTGGACTCCTCGGCAGCAGAAGGGGCAGCTGAGACCCAACAGGGCCCAACGGAGGAAGATGGCATGGAGTCATCCAGGTTGGTGGGGGGTTTGGTGGAGGAGGAGGCCATGCAAGGGACAGAGACGGGGTCTGGAGGGGGGGATTCCACTGGTGCTAGTGGTGCAGTGCAGGAACAGGGACAGGAGGCAGCACAGGCCGCCGCGGAGGTGCCTGTGTGCAATCATGTCCCTGATCCTGTCACTGCATCATCTTGCACCAGCAGGGATGCCTACGTCCAGACCAATTCTCAGGGAGGGGATTGGCATACACCAACTGGCCTTCCTCTCCCGGCGGATGTGGCTATCCGGCACCGGGTTGAGTCTGTCCTGGGTGGGGTGGCGTTGCGTCAATGTGCCATGCGAGGTGACCTGCATTCTTTTCATGAGGAGACTGCACGTCTTCTCGCATGTCTCGTTGACCGCGGTGACCCACTGGGACAGCTCACCAGGGCCGGATTCCTCCGTTTCCTGGACCTTGTTCTGACCCCCTCCTCTACTGAACCCCCTATGCCCCAGTCGTCCTCCATACCATCTTCCCACCCATGTATGTGGTGCCCTGTGGAGCTGCCTCTGACCCTGCGGCCAGGCTGGTGGAGGACACATCCCTGCCACATTCGGGAGTCGGACGTTCAGCAGGGGTGGCCACCTCAACAACTGCACCACAGCTGGAGGAGGATGTGCAGGCAGCAGGAGCCAGGGAGCCAGGGCACAGGCAGAGGCACAGCAGCAGCAGCAACAAGGTGGGAGCCATGATGGCTCGGGGCCTTCGCCATCGGAGGGGCAGGCATCGGCCAGAGGGCAGGAGGACCCTGGACGGGAAGTGTCTTCCGTGTGGCAGCGGTTGGGCCATGCGACAAATGCGGAGTGGCAGCAGGCAGAAGAGGCACGGCTCACGATGGTCAGGGCGGAGAACTCCATGCGTAGGGCCCTGAGGCGGGCCGAGTGCCTCAAGGCCATTCGCAGGGACCACGAGTTCCAGATGTCATCGTCCCTGCGAACCCTTGGGGCCATGGAAGAGGACCGCCTCCGGGACATCGAGCAGGAGTTCGATGATGCCCTGGCCCGGGACATCAACCTGTGAGCCGTTGGACTTGCCCGCTGCCCTTGTAAATAGTTGGATAGTGTTAGGTTTCCTTTGATTTTTTCTTTATTTTGGACCTTTTGGACAATGGACCACATTTTTGTATATAGTTTTTTTATTAGGTAGGAGTTTTTGATAGGTTTCATTTCTTCAGTTGGGATCATGGACCATGGATTGTTCATCTGTATATAGTTAACTGTTGGATTCTACTTTTTGTTTGGATTTCCCCATGGAGCAATGTTTTTCCCTTGGATTTCATTTTTGGAACTGTGACTTTGGACACCTTTCCTTTGGATTATGATTTGTTGTTTTTCATTATTTTACAGACATGCAGCTTTTCTTTTTTAATTTCCATTGTCGTTTGTTTGATTTTAATTCCATTCATGTTGCTTTTAATACATTTTTTTCTTCAAACTTCGATGTGTGGTATTATTTCATTGGTTTCATGCATGTCATGATATGGGTTTTGAGATTCACTTGCACCCATTGTGTGTGTGTGACGGACATGTCTTCATTTACATACTTGCCATTGGGGTTGTGTCATGTAATTGGTATTTCTATGTGGGTGGATGCAATACTTGGGTGGGTCTTTGGCATGTGGAGGCTGGCCATAAGGGCCAGGGATTGAGATTGTGATGACGTGTTGGCTGGGGGACATGTGTCAGGGCCTGCTGGCAGGTGCCCCGCACTGCTGGGGGGTGGGGGTGCAGGGGACATGTGTCGGGGCCTGCTGGCAGGTGCCCCGCACTGCTGGGGGGTGGGGTGCAAGGGGACATTAGTGGGACATGAGTGGGTGCCTGCTGGCAGGTGCCCCGCACTGCTGGGGAGTGGGTGTGCAAGGGGACATGAGTGGGGGCCTGCTGGCAGGTGCCCCTCAGTGCTGGGGGGGGGTGCAAGGGGACATGAGTGGGGGCCTGTGGCAGGTGCCTCTCAGTGCTGGGAGGGTGCAAGGGGACATGAGTGGGGCCTGTTGGCAGGCGCCCTGCATGCTGGGGGTTGGGGGTGCAGGGGGACATGAGTGGGACATGGGGGCCTGCTGGCAGGTGCCCCACATTGCTGGGGGTGGGGTTGCAAGGGGACATGAGTGGGGGCCTGCAGGCAGGTGCCCCTGACTGCTGGGAGGCGGGGATGCTGGGGGACATGAGTGGGTCCTGCAGGCAGGTGCCCTGCACAGCTGGGAGGTGGGGGTGCAAGGGGGTAATGCGTTGGTGATCACTAATGCAAGGTGACATGTGGCTTGGCTGGAGGGCATGCCCATGGTGGATGGGCGGCCTGTGGGACATGCCCAGGGGTGCAGGGTAGTCCCCTGTTGTGTGGTCTGCCTGCAGGGGCCGTGGAGGGTGTAGAGTGAACACCTGGGAGGACCCACGCTGCTAATTCACGTGTAGGAATCCGCTGCACCTCCGAAATACACGTACCCCACTAGCACAGTGCCTATTGCGTGTGGAACTTCCCCGCACCCCAGAAATACACGTACCCTGCTGAAATTGCGTGTTAAACTTGCCCGCACCCCAGGAATACACGTACCCTGCTGAAATCGCGTATTAAACTTCCCCGCACCCCAGAAATACACTTACCCTGCTGAAATCGCATGTTAAACTTGCCCGCACCCCAGGAATACATGTACCCTGCTGAAATCGTGTGTTAAACTTCCCCGCACCCCAGAAATACACGTACCCTGCTGAAATCACGTGTTAAACTTCCCCGCACCCCAGGAATACACGTACCCTGCTGAAATCGCATGTTAAACTTCCCTGCACCCCAGGAATACACCTACCCTGCTGAAATCGCGTGTTAAAATTGCCTGCACCCCAGAAATACACATACCCTGCTGAAATCGCGTGTGGAACTTCCCACGCACCCCAGAAATACACGTACCCTGCTGAAATCGCGTGTTAAACTACCCCGCACCCCAGAAATACACGTACCCTGCTGAAATCGCGTGTGGAACTTCCCGCGCACCCCAGAAATACACGTACCCTGCTGAAATCGCGTGTTAAACTTCCCCACACCCCAGAAATACACGTACCCTGCTGAAATCGCGTGTTAGACTTCCCCGCACCCCAGGAATACACGTACCCTGCTGAAATCACGTGTTAGACTTCCCCGCACCCCAGGAATACACGTACCCTGCTGAAATTGCGTGTTAAACTTGCCCGCACCCCAGAAATACACGTACCCTGCTGCAATCGCATGTTAAAATTGCCCGCACCCCAGAAATACACGTACCCTGCTGAAATCACGTGTGGAACTTCCCACGCACCCCAGAAATACACATACCCTGCTGAAATTGCGTGTAAGACTTCCCCGCACCCCAAAATACACATACCCTGCTGAAATCGCGTGTTAGACTTCCCCGCACCACAGGGATACACGTACCCTGCTGAAATCGCATGTGAAACTTTCAGCGAACCCCAGGAATACACGTTCCCCACTTGCCCTGTATACTGGTCCAGGGTTAGCGCAGCCCTTTGCGCTGGATTGGGGATTTTGATGGCTTTTCCTTGCGCGAGGGGCGTTCTTGGGGGGCGTTACTGGCGCTGCTGCAGGGTCGCTGCGCCACTCTGCGCCGCGGCTGCTTTTGGTGGCTAAAATCCATGAATACGCTGTGCGCCGAAATGGATTTTGGTGCATGCAGCTGGTGCAGACTATCGCACGCGCACACTGTGCGCCAGCCGCATGCGCCACTTGTGCGCTTAATTCTATGAATTACCCCCTAAATATCATATACTTGTATCTCCAACATACCTGGATTAGAAAAAACTATTATCTCTGTGTCTAAACTGCAGAGTAATTCTAAAATGTAACCTTGGACGTAGAACAAGATTTAGTGAATGGAGTGATTGGTACAATTATTGGATTCCAAACATATCCACTTGACAACATCATTTAGTTTGTCAAAATACCCTTTGACAAACGTACAGAAGTTAAAGAAAAGGCTGCACAAAAGCATGTTTCCTTCTTTTCAAAGACATGCATATACTTAGAGAACAATTCTCTCTATCTCTTGCATTTGCTGTCACTATTCACAAATCACAAGGTCTAACTCTAGATCATGCATTGCTTGACAGTGACAGCACAGTCTTCAAAGAAGGTATGAGTTACATAGCACTTTCACGTCTCTGTACACTCAATGGTCTATTCTTCTTTAACTTTGATGCAAGAAAATCAATGCTGGCATTCCTTACTTCCTGGAATACAACAGGATACGTGCACTGTACACCCCTCATCTGGATATGTACCCTGTACCTCAACAAACAAAACCTTTAAAAAGAAAACTATTACAGACAGAAACTATACTAGATCTCCCTGAAATACAACTAAAAAAATAAAGAGCAACTTCTGCACCGTCACATAACATAACCACCAAACTCGCTAGTCCAAAAACAACTGCATGCCCATCAAAAGACAAAGAGACAAATGTCTCTTCTCAAAATAACAACTGCAGGCACATCAAAGGATGCAGAGGCACAACTCTCTGTTGCATTTCATTTCAGTAATACAACTGGGGTAAATTGCTATGCACATGTAGCAGTCAATCTACTCTTCCAATTGCCTCCAATTGTTAAGAACATTCGCTTAGATGCCTCGGACCAGTTGTGATTGCAAATGGTCACCCTTCATAGAAATGCCACAAATAAACCTGATAGCACCTACAGTGTCTCAGGTATAAGGCAATAATTGGACTACTGAACAGGAATGGTCACATTCACCATAAACCTACAGGAAGATCCACACAAATTCCTAATGTACTTACTACAATTACTAGAAAGCAAAAACATCCCTATGAATGAAATCTTGCAAATTGCATAAACGTGGAAACATGCATGCACTGTCTGGAACCATGTTTCACACGAGCACATCCCTAATGAACGATGAATCTATGTATCCATACCAAATTATGAATCAATTCCATTTCACCAGCTTCTACAGAATACAAATCATTATGTAGTAGGCCCATATTTTGCAATTCAGACAATTGTTCAAGCATACAAATAAACTCATTTGGCAAATATGTCATACTAATGCTTCTAAGGTACAATGCAGATGGTACCAACAATAAATGTAAGCTCACAAGCTTTACACATAGCCCAGTATATCTTGGCAAGAAACCCTTCACAATAGTAGGAATACTCTACCACACTGGTGCCACAACCACTTCAGGCCACTATACTGCGTATGTCAACAGAATAAGTGGTTTGTTTGAATGTAACAACGGAAGGATGTCAACGTCCTACACCAAATGGTTTCACTGGAACTATTCGATGTAGGACGTTGACATCCTCTCAGATGAGCTACTAAGCCACTACCAAGCACCCTATCCAGGGTGACTCTGCTACGTGCTCCAACGCGAGCCTGCTGCACAACTTCTCTTGGCCTTGATAAAGACTTCGGTTGAAATGCGCGTCAGATTTTTTCTGTTTCACCACTCTGGCACAATGTGCCCTAATTGTTATATTGCATTTGAACAAAATAAATAACAATACAGAATAACAACCCAAGACTGAATTGTGAATACTTATCGACAGTACTGAACCACTGGCTTCCTGCCGGCGCCCACAACTAACAAGGTTTTTGTCACCCCACCTAGAACATGTAACCTCCCGGGAACCTTGGAGTTTGGTTCCCAGACAAACCATGTGCCAGGCCACAGGCTAAACTTTAAAACACAGACGAACGGTTGGGCAGGAGACCATTTGTTCTGACACCATACTCCCAACTCCCTTGCAATTTACTTTAAACCTACCCTTCATTATAGTACACTTCAAATATGCCATCACAGTTATTTTTGCACTATACATCCAAACTAATACAATACTACTTGTAAAATCCAATAGAGTTAGAATATGCCAACGGGTATCTAACTACCTTAAACAAACCCTTAATTACAACACACTTCAAAGATGCTTACAAAATACATCCATAACACTACAATAGTACATTTAAAATCCAATAGAGTTAGAATATGCCTATGGTTATCTAACTACTTTAACTATACCCTACATTACAATACACTTCAAACATCCTATCACACTTACACTCACATAATATATATATGTTACTAAACAAATGTATTCCGTAACATGTATATTCTTTAAAACCATGTACATGCCAAAAACTGTATGTAAATACAATCGGTTTTGTTTTTATCCACCATGGATTTATTTTCCCAATGACCCAATGATTACTTCATGTTAATACAACAGTGTACCACTCACAAATGTTGTACCAAACATAGTACATACAATGTGCTATTTATGAGGGTCAAAACAGTAAATCTATTTGTACAATTGAATGCAATCAAAGGTTTTGTAGTAGCTTGTTTAACAAATTATACTGTTTTTACACAGAAAAAGAACCAGAGATTGAAGCCTTATTACCATATGCAACTAACTATCCATACCCAGTATTATAATTTTTCTTCAGAAACAACCACAGATTCAATAAGCAATATCCGCAATTGTACTATGATTATAAATACCACATGAAATTCAATGGTAACATTCCACCATACTTCAAATACTGCATATTCCCACTACAGTACCTATAATTACTATACACAATACTATGGCCATAGCCAGTGGCCAGATTCTTGGGGCATGGCCCATGGCCATGCCTCAAGAAATGGGCCACTGACCACACCACAACAATAGAATGTTCGAATGATAACCTCTTCTAGCTACTTTCCTCCTGTCGTTTGGAATCCTTGTTTTTTGTTTGTCTGTCTTGTACTGCGTTTCCATGCCTAAGCGCCATGTCCCAGCACATTATAAATAAATCAAATACATACATTAAAATTAAACCTCATCATAAATGTGTACAATACACCTTCAAATAACATGACTCACCCAGAAACCCCTCCCCGATCCGAATGTCGTCCACGGACACCCGTTTGTGTTTGCGGACAGTAAAATTGTCTGCAGACTTAGTGGCACCTGTACGGCAGTTTTTCACTCACCTATAAAAACTGCACCATATGAACTTTTCTTCACTCCCCCAACCTTTCCATGCCCTCTTCCACCCACAAAATAATCCCAACTGTATTTTCCAGACTTTTTTCTCACCACACTGTCCACAGATGGAGGCAGAGGTCCATGGAATAAATATGGCCACTGTTTCAAAAATGATGATACACCTCACATTTTTCAACATCCAGTCAGTGTGTGGGTTTGATATCTGCTAACACCAAGCCACTCCCTGATTGGCCCAGATACATCCGCAGGCTCCGAATCAGGAAATGAGTCTGTGGGCTGGCTGCAGATATCACTAATTGTTTTTCTACCTACTTTTTGGCAATTTTTTAAAAACACACTTTCGCGACCAAGCTGCCGCTCTTTGCGCAAATTAGGTGAAAATCCGTCCAGCGGTTTGGGTTGTAGGCATGAGCAGAATTTGTTTTCCATTATGTCTATGAGGATTTCAAAAGTTTTGGAAACCCCTTTCAACTTTGCCCCCTGTGATCAAAACCACACCAAGCTTCGGAAAATCATTCTGAGGTGGCCATTGTTTGGAACTCATGATGGCAACAGTAAAGATAGACACAAGTGAGCACAGTTCAAAGGTGTTTATTGTGCAGCTAGGTTAGAAAAATCCTAATCTAAACCTAAATCTAAGATGGGAGCAAGCTTCAATCACAAAACAATAAAATTGCAGTCAGAGTGGCATCTTGTCAAAATGAAAGGACCTATACTAAAAAAAAATATTGCCAATCATTACGGTAAATACAAAAAGAAGTGCGGGTTAATGTTCTTAAGAATGAAGGAAGTGTTCACAAATAATATGTCAGGATGCGGTACTTGGGGTATCTCTTACCCACGTTTTCAGTAAGAGATAAGGAAGGATGTTGGAGCACAGCGCACGCTCAAGCTTTCCAAACACAAGCTAACAGTTCCGCTCTCAGCAATCAGGGCCTTTGATGGTTTAGTCTCTTTTCTACAAAAAGTCTCTTGCCATGGGCCTAATGTATTCAAAATAATGAACAAACGTTTTTTTTCACATATACATTGGGTGATGCCTTTCACCCCTGGATTGCCCACTTCCGTGCGCAGATCCCTAGAAAGTTCCTTAATGAAACCAGGACCTCTTATAGTTATGTTCTCTTGCTTTTGAGGACCTCTCAGGTTCAAAGTATCAGAACAAAAGATTCAACAACAAACGTTCTAGAGTTCTTCTCTTGTTTCATTTGGGTGGTAGATCTTCACCCCTGGGTTCCCCCTCTTCTGGGCTCAGACCCCTCTCGAATATTCACTTCTCGTTTCGGGTTCACTCTGGCATGGCATGTACTCAAAGGTTTACCCTCTTGTGCTTTTCTTTGTTGCATTCACTGGTCAGTGGGTGTTGGTTTCTCACTCTTGGACCCCCCTCTTCTGGGTTCAGATCCACCTTGACTGTTCGCCTCCCTCGTTTGGGTTCACTATGGCTTTCAATGCAATTTAGCTGGTGACTTTCAAAACTCTTAATGTCTTTGCGTACATTTCACTGAGTACATCCCTCGGCCGGGTTCACTCTTTTCAACACACTGTATTTCGGGACTTTAGACTCTGCCCCCTCTTTATCAGCATCCCTCGTTCAGGTTCACACTTGCCAATCTTGTCAATAGTGCCTTTCTCATTCAAATTTTTACGATGCGGGATTCATTTCCTTTGGCTTCACGATCATCTGTCGGTGAAAGACTTTTGAATGTACAGAGGATTTTCCCAGAGCCCTGTATTACCACTTTGACCACCTTCTCGCCTTTCCCAAGTCGTTCCGGTTATGGTAGTTTCAACAATCGGGTAATCGCCCAGAGTTTCCTGAGTGAGCACCCACATGGTACCAGACTCCTCTTTTGCTGGTTTTCTCCCTTTTCACATCAATAGCTCTTTCAACCTTTCACAGTTTAATTAGCCGTTTGCTACTTTTTGTTCAACACAGTTCGGTTTCTTATTGACTCTCTCCTCGACTCACGAGCTATGATGAACCGCTTTGCTTTCTTTCTCTTTGGAGTCAAGGTTGGTACCACAGAGACAAGTGTCTCTCCACGGCTTGGTTGTCAGTGGAGGAGGGTCTTGTGTACCCTTAACATTTTGCTGCAACACATGCTGGCTATTGTTTGCGGTTTTACGATTCCTTGTGCAGAGGTTAAACGGTCCTTTGTCAGAAAGGGCAAGGCCGGCTTCTGTCCTTGTTACCTTCTCGGTATGTGCCGTCTTTCTCCTCGTCTTTTACTGCCATGGTGAGATAGCTCCCTTGCTGTGGGGTCGGCCTTGCTCGTATTGAGCTCTTGTGCTCCATCTTTTATCCCTGTGGGGAAGGGAAAGCGCCAGCAAGTGTGTGTGGTTTTGCTCAATTGACTGACTTTGCCTGACCCTGGTGTTGGTACATGTCAGGTAAATAGCTTGAGTGTTAGTCTGTCGTCCTTTGTAATATGCAAAAAGGGGACGGGTAAAGTGTTTGTGTATTTTACATGGTAGGTTGGGGAAAAGGTGTCATAAGAAGGAGTATACCGCGTCTCACCCATCGGTAACCCACTTCCACTTCCGAGGACCCCACATCCAGGTGATCCTCCCTCACTGGTCCACCCACAGAAACTTATCCTGGCCACCTGAATAACAGACCCCCAGTGACTAGACAGGGAGACACCTTCAGGTTTCTCACCCCAAATAACTCTTTTGCAAAGACTGGTGAGGATTTGTTGAAAGGCACCAATGTTATAAGCCACCCAAAAAGTGCTCTTCGTATGAGTTGAGCAACTTAAACATAACTGCAGAGCCACACCCGCAGGTCATGTAATATAAATAAATATATATTCTAAATATATATTCAGTGAAAAAATCTTTTTTAAAGGGATGTTATGGTTAAGTTGCGCTTCTAAAAACCTATGAAATTCAGTGAAAAAAATGTTGTTAAAGGACGTTATGGTTCGAAGTAAAACCGAAAAACCCCAGAAATGTGCACGTTATGGTAAGCTAAGCAACCATAACTCGCGCCACCACCGTGCACTGCTAAGACTAACACCCAGGACATCAAAGATGACATAACAAATATCATTGATGACATCACTGATGACATCACATGTGCATTTACTTTTCATACAAGGGGTTGTGAATGTAATGTTGGCAAAAAAGTATTAGGGATTATCGGGAAATGTGTAATAAACTACATACTTCATTACGCAATGTAGTGTTCTAAAGAAAATTCCTGTGCAGTGTTCTTTCTAGTACAGGAACCTACTCATACAGAAATGTAGGTATTGGCTGCAGCATACAGCACAGAGGTGCTATATTTGTAATTTTCCAAAGTTATATAATAAAACGTTAAATGCTTCTGTATCGGGTATGCCCAGACGTGGGTCCCGTGCCTGCTGGGCCTAGAGACCCAAGCTACTCCTCACTGATGAGCCCCAACAAGGGTGAAACATGTTTGGGGATGCTTGTGGTCTCGTGCAGAAGGGATGTGACCTAGCAGTTCGGGCTGGACTTCCCCTTTTGGGGTGGGGCCAAGCCTGATTTGCATATGGTCTTTCCCCTTCTGTAATGGCTTGGCAGGCGAAGAACGATGGTCTGGAGGGTTGCCCCGAGCAATGCCAGTGGTTAAGATTCAGTCTAAACCTTCCAGCCATCACCTCTTTGTTTTTGCTTTGTCACCCCGAGTTGGACGGGTATGCCCAGACGTGGGTCCCGTGCCTGCTGGGCCTAGAGACCCAAGCTACTCCTCACTGATGAGCCCCAACAAGGGTGAAACATGTTTGGGGATGCTTGTGGTCTCGTGCAGAAGGGATGTGACCTAGCAGTTCGGGCAGGTCTTCCCCTTTTGGGGTGGGGCCAAGCCTGATTTGCATATGGTCTTTCCCCTTCTGTAATGGCTTGGCAGGCGAAGAACGATGGTCCGGAGGGTTGCCCCGAGCAAGCCAGTGGTTAAGATTCAGTCTTAACCTTCCAGCCATCACCTCTTTGTTTTTGCTTTGTCACCCCGAGTGGGACGGGTATGCCCAGCCGTGGGTCCGTGCCTGCTGGGCCTAGAGACCCAAGCTGCTCCTCACTGATGAGCCCAACAAGGGTGAAACATGTTTGGGATGCTTGTGGTCTCGTGCAGAAGGGATTGACCTAGCAGTTCGGCTGGACTTCCCCTTTTGGGTGGGGCCAAGCCTGATTTGCATATGGTCTTTCCCCTTCTGTAATGGCTTGGCAGGCGAAGAACGATGGTCTGGAGGGTTGCCCCGAGCAATGCCAGTGGTTAAGATTCAGTCTAAACCTTCCAGCCATCACCTCTTTGTTTTTTCTGTATCAGACTTTTCCATAATGTGAAACATGTACTAAGTAACTAATAATGCATTACTTACTACATATTTCTACTAACACACACAAAACATTATTAGACCACAATGCATACACACATGGGGCTTCTATATGGAGAGTAAAGTAAGCAAACAAGGTGCAGTATCACTAGCAACTGTGTATAATCTACATGATTGTATTCACGCACAAAAATGATTGTTGTGTTTCAAGCCTGCTTCTTCCTCTATATATGTACATCATAAGATGCATTTAAATTCTAAGGAAAGTAGTGTAAGAACATGTGAGAATATCAACATCTATAAATGTAATATCTTTAGAAAGTTAAATTTCGGACTGTCACTAAATAAAACCACCTGGCCTAGATATGGCAGTGAACAGAAAAGAAGGGGCTAGACATGTGATGTCATCAGTGATGTCATCAATTATATTTTTGATGTCATCTTTGATGTCCTGGGTGTTAGTCTTAGCACTGCACAGTGGTGGCGTGGCGCGAGTTATGGTTGCTTAGCTTACCATAACTTGCACATTTCTGGGATTTTTCTGTTTTACTTCAAACCATAGCGTCCCTTTAACACATTTTTTTTCACTGAATTTCATAGTTTTTAGTAGCGCAACTTAACTATAACGTCCCTTTAACAAAGTCTTTTTCACTCATTTTATATATTTATAAACTTTCTGTATTAGGTACAGTAAAATAATATATATATTTCTTTTAACACAGAAATGTCTACTTCTTTAGAATGGCTGGAAGAAAACTTTCTTTGTGATACATTGATACTAACTTTGCATCAGGCCTTGCAGGTGGCTGCCTGATGTGCCAGCCTCCAGGGGGCGCAACTACCAGCAGGTGTGAATGGGAGTGTGAACGAGGTGCAAATGGGAAGCAAAATTAATTCGGAGGATTAAAAGAATTGCTTTAAATCCTGCAAGTTAATTTTGACATTTCAAAAATACATGGCCTGATGCAAAGACCGGCATTGGCCACACACACACACACACACAATACACACACACACTCAGACAAATGTGCGCTTGATGCACTTCAAAATTCTGGTGCCTATGCTAAACCTTCAGACAGCCAGGGACGGTTACACGCTGTGGGGAGACTCGGGATGTAGCACCAGACCACACGTGTGTCTGAGGAGCAGGACTGGGTCCCCGTCATGTTGAGCCTGCCTAGTCACTTGGCTCATAGCACTTAACTTAGATATCTGTGCCTTCTAGAATATATACTATCATGCATGCATAACTAAAATTGAAAACCCCAAGAACCTCAATTTAAACTGATAGGATTTAAGAAAATAACCATTTGCTGAACGTCTCACTACTGTGGCCACCATGAGGTGCTCTCAGAAAAAAGGGACAGTCTTCTTAAAAATATAGGACAGACACATGCTTTAGTTTACCTAAAAACCAACACGTGGTAATACCTCTGCTACAGGAGCATTTAAAAGCACAGTACTGGGCATAGCAGAGTGTGAAGAGCAATCGCAAAACCTGCCGCGAGCATGAGTTTTTGATGAACACTTGCATAGCTGTCAAGGGCTCCCATATTATGCCCGATAACACAAGCCTGTTCTTGCTTTTGACTTTACATGCTGGAATTTGTAGGCCCATACTTAGCAAGGGAAACATGAAACTACAAATCCAATCATGCAACGAGAAAAGCCAGCAATGGCTCTTAGTGGCTCACATGGCAGCTATGCACTTGGACATCAAGTAGTGGCAGGGAGTTTGGAAATGCAAGCAAGGCTCAAAAGTGCACTGACTGGACAGCAGGATAGGAAGATGACCATTAAATGTAGCGTGAAGCATATCGGACTGAAACCAATTTTTGGCAGACTAGTTACTGATACAGTGATTGGAACCATGTGTGTATTTATGCATTGAAACAACTTCCTTTATAGCACAGAAATCCTCCTTAGTCATGTTTGAAAATGCCAGCATAGTCAGTTGTATACAACCTCTTACCAGAAGTCTGCTAAATCGGCTCACAGTGTGCACCCCCTCAACCGACAACTCAGTGGCATTCCTTTTGTAAATGCCTGCACCTTCTAAGACCAGCCCTCCTAATGGAGAACACCACATTTCTCTATATAAACAAATTATTGCCCATTACTTTATGTATACTTTCCCCCAAAAACATTTTTAAACACACCCTACAGACATTAACAATAATACAGAACCAGACCATAGAAAGTCATCTGCAGCGAATGCAGCAAAAAATGTGGTCTATTAAAATAATAGTGCACTCAGAAATATTATTTCCCAAGTGTTCGGGCATGTACTTCTAAACATACATTGATCGATCGTACAAACATTTCCTATGCACCTTACCGTACTTTTACTCTTTTTTACACGTGCGAAATCAGGCAGCAGGGCAAAGCCATCTTGTGATAATCTTATCTGTTCCCGCATCGCCGAAGGTGAACTACCCTGGCGCATCAATGCATATGCCCGGCCCCTGAGTCTAACATCACCAAACCTAAAGATATGCTCCACCTATCTCCAGACCATTTCTATACAGCGTAGTTAAACACACCCAATCATCACCTACGTGATAACGTTACTTGACGCACAACAAAGAATATCAACACACATCATCTCACAACAAAGCGCGTCCCAATTTTGAATATGAAACCATACTTTTAAAGGAAATACCAAATTGTACAATTTGTAAAGTACTTTTATTTCACAATAAACGCTCCGAGAACATCCGGAGACTTACATATGCAAGCATATAAGTAATTGTTTTCTTCGTTCTCGATCCACAAATGTTTATCGTGAGTCACGCGTTATTCCTGTGAAGACTTGGCATGAACTTCCTCTAGGCCACCGCAAAACATATGAAATCGCTGGTATGTGTACGGGCACATGGGCCCATGTCGATCATCCCAAAAAATTGTCACTGGCATCAAACCACGGGCGTATATCTGTAGCTGACAGTTAAATAAACTATCAGTTGGTATCTGGAATCAATGACAATCGCAGAAACTCAAGATGTAGCTGTTTAAAAAAAGATAAAAAAAATGTGTCTCAGTAACCAATCTTATTACAGTTTAGCATTTTAACCATCAATTTGGGCCCCTGTTGCAACTATTGATAAACACGGACGTCGAATAATGATAATTTAAACAAAAGAACGTGCAAATTACTCTTCAGTTTTCTGTACACATTACTGCTACGGAGTATGGTGAGCTCGAAATGGGATGCTAACGCTGACGCTACAATCAGAGAGCTAAATAAAACCAAAAAGAACAGATAGACAGAATTTTTATTAAATATTAGCGTTCAATTACGCATTTGTGAACCTAGGGGAACCCACGACTGCACTACACCCATCTCGATGCTGCACTGCCCCTATCCCCACGACAAAATAAACTACACACACAAGTTCTAATTGCGTGTCATTGCAATATACCACACACAACACACAATACTATTTACCCCACCAATATTGTCACCAAATTATATTTGAATAGTTTGTGTACAAAATCGTCCAAAGTAAAACTTACATAATATTCAGCATTTCCATTGTATCGACGTAAAACAAGCACTCCCTCCACTTCAACGAATTTTCATAAAATTAAATTACATGTTCCTTTCTCCAATTTTTGAATGGTGAACATTATCATATTTGAAAGTCTTACATCCCTACCTTCATGCATTCCGTTCGCAATCCTCCCTTTGTTTCAAGGTAAAAAAACATTTGAACCTTATACTGTTTACCATGCGTGGGTCTGCTCAGCTAGGAAACTAAAATTCTACGGCGCTGACCTTCACTCCCGATGGGAGCAGATAGTGCTTCACAGCACAGAGGCATTACAAATATTTTGAACAACATATGAATTGTTTGCTACCATTCAACAATGCGGGTGACCCACAGTCACGCCACACCACCTGTCAGCTCAGCTCATCTCCTGTTCACACAACAACTCAAAACAAACATCATACTAAAGTGATACAGCCAGTAGTGCATTGATTATATCCACGGACAACCACTACGACCGCGGACATAGTGAACACATCAGGGGGACCTGCCACCTAAACAAATACAGTATTTGCCCCTTCTCCTACTCCCCAACCCCCATGCACTTCTGCACACCAACACACTCCTCAAAATTGCATTTTGCCTCTGTTCGCCGCGCGCGCTGTCAGTGCACCTTCAACAAAAACAGCAAAATTACCTCCCTCTAAATTAGTGAAAGGCATTCGGGGCAAAAGTAGTTTGTTTATGATTAGATCTCAAAGAAAATGTACACAATCATACACCACAATCCAAAATATTTTACTTCCAAAGGTATCTTATAACGCAGTCCCATTACAAACAGTACAATCTTAACTGCATAGCCTACCCAAAACTTCACATACAAACTCTACAAATGAAACAGTACACAAACCTTTCCGTTCTGGATATTTCATGGGTGTTTGATTCTATGGGTGTATTATGCTGTGGTGGTTGTGTCCAGGGTGTAGAGTCTTGGGTGCATGGCCTACGGCCTGCGGCCATGCACCCAAACTCTATGCCCTGGCCACAACCATCTCAGCATAACACACCTATAATACCAAACATTTTGACTGTGGTATGTGGGCTGCTTATAGGGGATATTGACCGCAGACATGGGGAACACATCAGGGGCACCTGCCACCTAAACAAATACAGTATTTCACCCATCTCTTACTCCCCAACCATCCCCAAGCACTTCTGCACACCAACACACTCCCCAAAATTGCATTTTGCCTCTGTTCGCCGCCACACTGTCGGAGGATCCAAGATGGCGGGTGCATCGAAACAATGTGAGGTACCTCACGCCTCACCCCAGCCAATCAGAGAACACGTTGCATGTCCGCGGACATGACGCAAGCTGATTAGCCAATCGGTGCCCTGTCCGCGGAGCGAACAGGGAAGTGTGTCCGCAGAGCAGACATAGATATCACTAATTTTTTTGCCTTACGTTTTGCCCGTTTATAAAAATACTACTGGACGAATTTACACCAAATTAACAAAATCACAATTTCGGGACTAAGCCGCCACTCCTCCTGCAATTTTGGTGGAAATCCGTCAAGTGGTTTGAGCTGTAGGCATGCACAAAGTTTTTCCCATTATGTCTATGGGAAAAAAATACATTTTGGGATCCCCCTATAACTTATAACTTTGCCCCCCTGGACCAAACCTCACTAAAATTTGCGAAAGAAATCAGAGTGGGCCATATACTTTTTCCTTACAACGTTTGGTGAGGCTTCGTCCAGGTGGAGCAAAGTTATAAGCCTCCCAAAAAGTGCTTTTCCTATGGTATTAGAAACTTAACCATAACTACACAGCCACTACTGTGGCTGTGTCCACTACTGTGGCTGTGTAATATATATATATATATTTTAACACAGTTACATAAAATGGTGCTCTTGCAGAGTGTATAGTATTGCTAGGCTAACAGCTCATATTGTTGGCTGCTGGCTATCAAGGCTAGATGGGTGTCTTTCGTACTTCTCTGTGTAAGTTTGTGTCTTCTTTTAGTGCCATGGACAGGGTACACATTATGCATTCTTTTGTCTTTTAGTAAAATGCAACTGCTGAATGCAATAGTGCTTTCAAAGGGTGTTGCTAGGTCTGGAAAATATCTGGGGCAACGCTAATGTTGGGACTGCTGGGGCTCGGGACTAGCTGGTCTTTTGGCAGTAGCCCCTGAACTTCTATCCAGGGCTACAACCAAAAGACTCGGGACTAAAGCCCCCTCAGTCCCCCTAGCAAAGCCTCTGAGTGCCGTTATGTCTGTTTTGTTACCAGCAGCCCTAAGTATGCATCTTTTTTTTTTGCTTTGTATGTGGGTCTGTGTGTGTGTGTGTGTATGTCGTTATCTACCTTTTGCTTATTGGATATAAATACATACAAATGCCATGTATGTGCAAGAGATTTCATCAGTATACAATCTCAAGGCAGCCACACGAGTACATGCGTAAATAACCTGTGCAAACTTTAACGAGCACCGAAGAAAACCATGTTGATAAACAAATTGTCAAATTACCCTGGTGCTGCCATAACATTTGATGCACATATAATGAAGGTTATTGGGATAGCAAAGTATTTGAGCCTTCTGGTGGGGACAATGTGCAGAGCCCAGAGGTGCGTCACAAAGTGAGTAATGGCTTTACTCCCTGCCCCTTCTGCTATCATTGCTTTTCCTGCAGTGATGGGAACATGGTGGCCGAGGCAGGGTTGCCTCTGGGACAGTCGGCACAGTCCGCAAACTCTCATTATCTGTGACTACGATGCTCACCATGATCCAGCGGGCAGTAGAGGGGAAAAGATTCATCATCTCTAAAGCTGCCGGCAGATGTATTGCAAGTGAGAGCCGAATGCATGGCCGGGCTCCACGCTGGCCGCAGCAGGCTGCTCATGGGAATTCTGTATGCACCACTCTCTGCACATCATGAGAAATGGGAGGTCCCTTTGTACTCCCTAAATATTTCTTTAAATGGTGAACCTTTGCTGAACCTTTGTGTAGCCCCTGGTTTTTTCGGCCCTGGTCCATACAAGGGTCTACTCTTCCCTTCCCGGGAGCATGGACAGTTCCCATGGATCACCATCACCCCCAACCCCTAGCCCACTGTGTAGGGAGGGGCGCTGCACCTACTAAAATAAAATTGTTGAAAACAGGAGACGAGCTACACCCTGAGTTCTTAGATGACTAACATACACAGACACCAGAGTGAACTATTATAGGGATCCCAAAGGTGACCCCTCTTTATTAAACACACTTGTGTGAGCTCGATCTAAGCAGTGACCGGCTACGTCAGCTCACCCTTCCTGGAAGGGGGCCTCGGGACCCTAAGGAGGAGCTTGCTGCAACCAATCCCCTTCCAAATCTCAGGTACCAGCCACATGGAGTGTGTTGCCAGAGGATGGCCTTGGTGGGTGGTCCCATCTTGTACGGCAGCCTTGGACAGGTTGATAACCTTTTACTGGGGTGCAGAAGTAGAGGAGCCATGCAGCAAGGTGCAATGCAATATGGGCCAAGAGGGGGGATGGCATATTCACCACCACATGGTGCATCACAGCAAGGGTATGGTTATTATGACTACACACAATATCCACAAGATCAGACACAAACACAACAGATGCAACCAATGCAGCAACGACAAATGCCACAGACACAATCACAGATAGTGCCATCACAGACACAGCAGACCCAGATGCCGCAGGAACCACAGAATATAGTACAACCACAACAAGCATTGTCACAGTGGGATGCAAACTTTTTACCATGGACTCAGACACCCAGGATCAGAGGGGTGACAGTGACTGTAGGTATTTCAGGAACAGGACTGAATATGTACCCACAATAGGACAGCCCACAGAGTGACTTGATGTACCCTATCCTTTCAGTAACTACAGACCCTAAACAGGAACCGAGGGTGGGAGTAACTGTAGGGGACAGGACTCCTTTTTTCTTAGCTGACACTGGAGCAACACAATCCTGTGTCAGGGGACAGGCCGATTTTACAGGGAGAAGATAAGGAAGGGGTGAATTGGTGCACAGTGATAGCCCTTGATTCTACACATAGGCTGACTGACTTGACAGATGACGAAACGTTTGAAGACAGTGACTCAGATGATCAGGTCATTTTTGAAATGGCCATATGCTATCAGCTGAATATAGACTATAGGGAAGTGCCACACGGTATAATGCTAGCTCAGCAAGTGCAATGCTTTATGGAGGAAGATGCAAAAGTGTCTAGCACAATATGGACAACCAGCGCTTATGATGTGGGGTAGTTAAAAGGGATTGGAGCAGTGAAAGTAAAACTGAATAAGTGGGCAATGTTACCCTGAGTGAGAACGATATTGTGTAATATACCACCCGCAGCCACTCATTTCACAGTGATTGATCTGCAGAATGCATTTCTCAGTATATCCCTTGCAAGGAACTTATGGTGGCAACAGTAAAGACATACACAAGTGATCACAGTTCAAGGGTCTTTATTGAACTGCAAAGGTGGGTGAGATAAACGCCTAATCTGAACCTAAATGTAAGATGGGGCATTCTTCGACCATCAAATGAAAACATGGAAGTCCCTGTGTCAAATATAGTGCCCTATACTAAGAAAAACCTATTGCCAATCCTTACGCTATGTCATCAATGACATTTGTGATGTCATATTTCATGTCCTGGGTGTAAGTCTTAGCAGTACACAGTGGTGGCACGAGATATGGTTTCTTAGCTTATGATAACTGGCAAATTTCATAGGTTTTTCGGTTTTACTTGTAAACATAATGGGCCTCATTACGACCTTGGCAGTAGTCATGCCGCTATTGGTGTCATGGCTGCCACCAAAATCGCGTCCGGGTCCTCAGAATGAGGAATTACCGGGCCATTCCGAATTCCTCCCTCCAAGGACCCGGACCCGGTCCTTCCCCATTCCCATTTCAGCCCCCGTAGGGCTGAATGGGAATGGGAGAGGGAGAAAACAACGGGCCATTACGAGTTGGCCCGTTGTTTGCTCCCTCTTCCCCTCGCGGGACCCGGTAAGCACGCCTGGTCTGACCAGGCGTTGCTTCCTGGGTCCCACGAGGGGACCTAGTAATGAGGCGGTACGGGGTAAACGGCGCCGGCACCTTTTACGGCGCCGTTTACCCCGTACTGCCAGGGTCGTAATGAGGCCCAATGTCTTTTAAACAACGTTTTTATATTAAATTGCATATGTTTTTATTAGTGCAACTTAACCATAATGTCCATTTCCAAGGTTTTTTCAGTGAATTTCATAGATTTTTATTAGTGCAACTTTACCATAATGTCCCTTTTGACAACTTTTTTCTGTGAATTTTATAGGTTTTTATTAATGAAACGTAACCATAACGTCCCTTTTACAAAGTTTTTTCAGTAAATTTCATGTTTTTTTACCAGTGCACGCTAATTTCCTACAGCTTACTAATATCTTACTTACCCCAATATAGCAACTTTTTTGTCCAATTTACAGTCTGACATTCCCCACCTTCTAACATCATTTTTAACACTTCTACACACTTTTTGCAACTTTTTCCACAGTTTTTGTGTTCGTTGACGTCCGCGAACGTCTGACGTCATCGTTGAATTTCCAGACAGTATCATGTGACCACGCATGCTCACAGCATGATGACGTGTCAGCGAACGTGTCCTCACTTTGCGATCGGGTCCATGTTTCACGGAAAGTTTGGAACTGCATTTTCTACTGATCTAGGAACTTTCAAGTTCAAATGTTCCCCTTGCACAGCTCCACCACCTATTCTTAATCATTATCCATTAACAATATAGCACAGGGCACATACTTGAAGAATATTAGCAAAACTGCTATGTATCTTAAAAACGTCATCAGCTATTGCCATCCCTCCTGCCCAAGATCCACCACCACAACCTTCACCAACTGGAGACCCTACACAAGAAAAAAGCGCAGTACTTCCAAAGACAATGAAGAGGACCAAGACGATGAGGTAGAGAAAGTGCCTACCTCTAGCACCCAGAGAGAATCATGGGCGGGGCAGTTATTTACCACTGTTGGGAATGTACCAAAGGCTAAAGCTACCAAAGTGAAAACGCTGTACTCAGTCGCGGACTACCTGGAGAGTACTCCTACAGGACCACCTCCATGCACCGCTACACCAAATCCAACCACTGCAATGCTCTCAGAAAGGTTGTTGCTCCTTTCTTAGCAAGTAATCGTCTTTCTTCCTCCACCTCATCTTCCTCAACCAATACTGTAACCACACAGCCTACTTCTGTGGCAAACAAAATCCCACTGGCTACCTTGCAACTGATAAAAGAGGCTGTTGGTCCATATCTTTTGCAGACTACAGTCCTCTGTATATACAGCAATACACCACTCTGTAGGGAGGAGCAATTTCAAAGTGCTTTTGAAGCTGTAATCAAGGAGCATGATAAACACTGCCCCCTACCATAGAAGTAACAACACGCAACATCTTCCACTGTCCCAACCCCCCCCCCCCCCATATTAGTGCTTGGTGCCTCTTCCCTCATTTCCCTCCCTGCCTACTTTCTGATATCTCTTGCAAAAAATAAAAAAGGTTCCTTTAGGAGCAACTTTTCACATTTAGAAAATAGAGCTAAAAGCAATAATCGTATAGACTCAGTCTACTTTACATTTCTCAGTAAAGTACATAGACTCAATAAGATTATCCAACATTTCAATTAGCATTTTGTGTCATGCTAATGGCAATAATATGGCACTCATCCCCCGTTCCAGAGGCTTATTGTAACGCTCACCTGATTCCCACGGAGGCGCCGACCTGTTCTGGACTTCTATGACCTCTTCTAAGGTGATGCGCAGGACTCGGAAGACGGACTGGACCGGACCCCCAAACCTCGCCTGTCTGGCCCGTAGAAGAATCCTTCTGTAGATGGAAAAGGGGATTAACTGTCTGCTGGATAATGTGTCGGATTCCCCCCCCTTTCCCCTCTCACACTCCTCGAACCCCCTCCGCGATTCCCCGTAGAGTCTCATCTTAGAGTCTGAAAGGACGAGCTCTCCATCCTGCTTCTGATGCAGGGGCGCGTTGATTTCCAGTTACTTCACTGGATCTCGGGTTTGGTGAGTATTCAACTCCGCTTGACTTTTCCGATATGAGGCCGTAAGTATTCAGTTGCAAAAGTTCAAGCCTTAATTGTCCGCTTGTCCTTTCTCTATTTCAGATGTAGGATGAAGAATCCGCGTAGAGGAATGGATTCGCCGAAGGTAACTCTGGTGAGTCTTTTTGATGGATGGTTCCCTTAGTGATCTTGCTTTCACCCACTAAATGCGTGGTGTCTTTTTCCCCTTAGGGGCCGGGGTACGGAAGTGCCAAAGAAGCGGCGCCGACCCGAGGTGAGGAAAGATTGTCCCAACAATAATCAGGTAAGTCTTAAGGTGGAAGAATCAGGCCTTCCTCCGATCTGTTCCTTCGCTCACCTTTGTTTTGTCTCTTTTTCCCCTTAGGGCCGTGGTACGGCAGTGCCAAGGAAGCGGCGCCGACCCGAAGTGTGGAAAGATTGTCCCAACAAAATCAGGAAGTCTTAAGTGGAAGAATCAGGCCTTCCTCAATCTGTTCCTTCGCTCACCTTTGTTTTGTCTCTTTTTCTCCTTAGGCGCTGAAAGGCGACGGATGGTGCCAATGGTCGCTGAAGAGCCCGAGGGCGCCTCGTGAAGGTGAGTGGAACGCGGCGCTGCAGCGAGCGATGTGATGCGCTTCTAAAAATAATGTCTTTTCTCAGGATCGTCGGAGTGTTGGTTCCGGATGGAGGTAGGTAAAGTTCAATTATTCACCTTTCTCTCCTTTCCTTCCTTTTCAGGTGTTCCAGGTTGCAGGCGGGCGTGGCTGGAGCCAGGATGCAGGGGCAGACACAGTGAGCGTCCAGCTGCTAGATGCAGAACAACGCGAAGCGTGAGCTGCTGTCTGGGCGTGGTTTAAATAGCCCCCAAAGTAGTTCCAGGTAAGTATTCTTCTTCAGCCACGCCCGAGTGGTAAAATAGTCCCATAGGTAAAATAGTCCCTTTCAGACCTCAAGAAGGTCTGGATCCGGCAGCATGGTCTGCATCAGGTAAGTCCATCCAAGCACTCCCATAATGAGCCTGGCGCCTATGGTGCCAGGACTGATGCCTTCTATGAGCCTGGCGCCAAATGCGCCAGGACAATGTCCAAAGAGCCCCTATAAGGGGCTGCTGGGTCCCTCCCTGGGGACATGATGTCTGCTTTCGGGGACGCTGGGCCTGAACTGGCTTCCCGGGAGTAGGCATCATGACAGCACTCTCCCCAAGGCCCCTCCCAAGATTGTTCCCTCCGGGGGTTTTGGTTTGTTTGGGAAGATCCGGTGGAATTTCTTGATTATCGAGGTGCATGTACATGGTCACTGGGTTTCCATGACCTCTCCTGAGGCCCGTATCCCTTCCAATCGATTAGATAGAAAAGTTTTGAACCTTAACATCTTTTGAATCTAAATGTTCTTCACCTCGAATTCAGGTTCTCCATCTATTTGAATGGGTTCTGGAGGCTTGATTAGTCTGGTTCCAGGTTGCACTGGTTTCAAAAGTGACACATGAAAAACAGGGTGAATTTGCATGTTAGCTGATAAATCAAGTTTAACGGCCGCTGGATTGATTATGGCCGTAATGGAGTAAGGCCCCAGATATTTGTATTAAAAGTTCGAGTCCCTGAGCGATAAGTGCCTGGTAGCCAGCCATACTTGGTCCCCAATCTGGTACTGAGGTGCTTCACTCCGATGCAGGTCAGCATTCTTCTTGTATTTCTCTTGCGTTGTTGAAAATGTGTAGTTGCTTCTTTGAAGGCATGGGTAATTGTAGAATGCAGATGGTCCACTGCGGGCATTCCGAGGCCTGAGGCGAGTCGAGGTCTGAGGTTCGAGGTTGATGCCCATATAAAGTATAAAAAGGACTTTGCCCAGTTCCAGAGTGTACCGAATTATTATATGCATATTCGGCTATCCAAAGAATGTCTTTCCAGTACTTCAGATTGCTGCAACATACACCGTAAATATTGGCTCACGGGTCTGATTTCGTCCTCTCTGTTTTACCATCGGTCTGAGGGTGGTGACTAGTCGATAATCTTACATCGATTTGTGCCAATTGACAACATCTACGCCAAAAGTGGGAAATGAATTGGCTTCCCCGGTCTGAGATTAGTACAGACGGGAATCCATGTTAACGAACAATATTTTCAAGGAATTCTTGGCTAGAACTTGAAGCTGAAGGTAAACCTTTCAATGGAATGAAGTGGGCCATTTTGGAAAATAAATCCACGAATAACAAGGATAGTGTTATATCCTGAACAAGGAGGTAAAGTCCGTAATAAATCCAATGACAGGGTTGTGCCAAGGTGCTTGCGGAATGTCTAAAGGTTGAAGAGACCGGCTGGTCTTTTCTTTTGGCCTTTATTTTGGGCGCAACACCACAGGACATCACAAATGATTTAAACATCTTTTCGCCAAGAAGGCCACCAGAATTGTCGTTTTCACCTTTTCTTCCGTCTTGGTAATTACCGGGTGCCCCTCTATTAGTTGTATCATGATAACGAGAAATAACGAGCTCTTGTAATTCCTGTGTGGCAGAAATAAGCGCCTTGGAAATAAGGTAAACCATTATTTATTAGTAAAGTCAGATCCCTTTTGTAACACAATCCTGTAAGTCTGTAGGGTCCAGGAGTTGTTTAACTCTAGCTTGAATGTCTTCAAGCGTTTGTAAAGAAGTCATGCCCAAAATTCTCTTTCGGGAATTATCGGTACAGGGTTCGAGTTAGTATCAGTTTCTCCCATTCCTTTTCGGGATAGAGGCGTCCGCTTGCCATTCTTTACAGCCAGGACGGTTAGGTGATTACAAAATCGAATTCCGCAAAAAACAAACCAACGGAGCTGTCGAGAATGACTGAGCCTTGGCCGGTCTTTAATACTGTAAGTTTCGGTGGTCGGTGATCACCGTGATGGTTGTCTTAGCCGCCAAGTAGATAATGCCGCCAGGCTTTAAAGGCGGGTTTAATGGCTAAACAGTTCTTTTGCAGTGTTTGCGTAGTTAACCTCGGGTGCCGGAATTTTCTGGACCAAACTGCAACGGGATGCAGTTGGTTAGTTTCGGGATCTCTTTGAGACAGGACAGCTCCCATGGCTAGGCTGGATGCGTCAGTTCGACGAAATATAGGGAGATTGGGCACGGGTGCTTCAATACAGGTTGCGGAGGTAAATTTAGCTTTTAGTTCCTGAAAAGGCCTGCTCGACTTCTTCAGACCATTCGAACGTTTATTTTCCTTAGAGCGCAGTGATGGGTTGAACCACACGAGAAAATTCCGGGATAAACCTGCGATTAAAAATTGGCAAAGCCAAGCATGCTTTGAACACGTTTCACGGAGCTAGGCGATGGCCATTGAGGAAGAGCATCCACTTTTCGTGAGTCCCATGCGGACTCCTTTAGGGTGTCAGGATGAAACCAAGAAACTCGACTTCCGTGGCATGGAAACACATTTTCAAGTTTAGCAAATAGTTTGTGTTGGCGCAATTTCTCGAGAACTGCCCTGACATGTTTCTATGATCAGATTCCGAAGAGGAGTACACAAGAATTTCATCGATATATACGGACAACACAAACGTCGATGAGTTCCCAAAAGACATCGTTCATGAAGTATTGGAAGGCAAGCCGAGTGCATTGGCACAATCCGAAGGCATTCACTTGTACTCGAATAGCCCATATTTGGTGCGGAAGGCAGTTTTCCATTCATCGCCTTGCTTTATTCGCACCAGATGGTAGGCCCCCGGAGATCTAACTTGGTGTATATGCAGGCATCCTTCACCTGGTCAAGGAGTATCAGGGATCAGAGGCAAAGGGTATCGTTTTTAACAGTTATCTGGTTCAATGCGCGGTAGTCAATACAAGTTCTGAGGTCGCCTTCTTTTTTTAGGCACGAAGAGTAAAGCCGAGGATGCAGGAGACTTAGACGTGCGAATAAAACCATTGGCTAGGTACTGATCTATGATATTGTCGTAAAATGAAGATTCTCGGGTTCGTTAGGGCATAGATCCTGCTGCAAGGGGGTTGTGCAGCGGGCAATTAGATCGATCTGGCATCGTACGACCTGTGAGTTGGTAGAGTGTTTGGCCTGTTCCTTTTGGAAGACGTCTTGAAATTTTGGTATTCTGGCGGTATTTGCAAAATGACAGGGGTTACTGTAAGCTAGGCCATATTTTGGATTTCTTGGATAACAGGTTGTGCCCAATCTGGAAAGGTTATCCTCTTTGCTCGCCAGTCAATTCGAGGATTATGTGTTTTCCAACCAAGGATCCTAGAATTACTTGAAATTTGCGGAGCCTTGATTACATCAACACAATTGGCTCCCGATGTCCGTCTTGACCCAACAATGTCACTTCAGTAGTGGAGTTGTGTTACCGGCCCAGAGGCGATTTCGGTTCCATCTACTGTGGTGGGATGACATCCTTACTGGTTTTAGGGCAAAGAGGGAGGTTGATCTGGAACGCAATTCACGATCCCACATAGTTTTCACAGCCCCACTGATCGATGTATGCCTTAATGGCATGTAAACGCCCAGGCTGCTTCGATTTACGAGAGAAAATTGGCATGATGAAATGCGAGGTCAGAGAGTTTGTTTTTAAGCTCGGCAGGCGACCCCTACGCTTGTCGGGCGTGGTCGTTTCCCGACTCAGATTCCATCAGGTTCTTATCAGCGACTCCTACCGCACTTCTTAGACGGTTTTATAGGGCAATCTCGTAAAAAGTGTCCAGAAGCCCCACAATAAAGGCATAATTGCATTTGCCGTCTTCGTTCAAACTCTTTTTGAGTTAAAGTTCCTTTAACCCCTCCAATTTGCATAGGTTCAGTAACATCGGCACTCTTGGGGTTAACATGGGTTTTGACCAAACCCAGGTCTCAAACTTGGACCGATCTCGCCTTTCTGTTTTTGAAGCCTGTGATCTAATTGGACCACCAAGTCTATATATTCAGCAGCAGTCTTAGGGTGGATTTACGACCTGGGCCAGGACATCCTTAAATTCTCGCACGTAGACCTCGATGGAATAACGTGATTCTTTTATCCTCCGGCCATCCAGTCTCCACAATTAACCTATTGAAGGTCGCGATATAGGCTTAGAGGTCCTGGTTACCCTGTAAAAGCAGGTGTTAAATCCTCCATGGCGCTAAGGGACCTCGGAATCAGGCGGTAAGGGTCGGCGCTGTTTACGCTGCCGTAAACCCCTTACCGCCTGGGTCGGAATGAGGCCCAATGTCTTTTCTCAGGATCGTCGGAGTGTTGGTTCCGGACTCCGGATGGAGGTAGGTAAAGTTCAATTATTCACCTTTCTCTCCTTTCCTTCCTTTTCAGGTGTTCCAGGTTGCAGGCGGGCGTGGCTGGAGCCAGGATGCAGGAGCAGACACGGTGAGCGTCCAGCTGCTAGATGCAGAACAACGCGAAGCGTGAGCTGCTGTCTGGGCGTGGTTTAAATAGCCCCCAAAGTAGTTCCAGGTAAGTATTCTTCCTCAGCCACGCCCGAGTGGTAAAATAGTCCCATTGGTAAAATAGTCCCTTTCAGACCTCAAGGAGGTCTGGATCCGGCAGCATGGTCTGCATCAGGTAAGTCCATCCAAGCACTCCCATAATGAGCCTGGCGCCTATGGTGCCAGGACTGATGCCTTCTATGAGCCTGGCGCCATAGGCGCCAGGACAATGTCCAAAGAGCCCCTATAAGGGGTTGCTGGGTCCCTCCCTGGGGACATGATGTCTGCTTTCGGGGACGCTGGGCCTGAACTGGCTTCCCGGGAGTAGGCATCATGACACTTATTGGCCCAAGTGATGCGAGGGTAGATAACAAGGGACTCTGGGCCATTATCCCTCATTCCAGCCCCTGCAACTGGGGATGAAGGCCATTAGCATCCCGGGTTGCCACAGCAGTAAACCGGGGTGCTAAAAAAAGGGATGTTCCTTGCTACGGTGGGACATGTGCAGCCCCTCTTCCCTTTCCATGGAGGTCTGCACGAAGCGAAGAGAAGGAGCGAATACAGTGGAAGCATCCACCGCTGCTGACGTCAGGTAAGTAGGGGGGGGGTTGGCAGCGTAGAGAGCTGGCTGTCAGATGGCTTGGAACGCAGGTTTGTACCAGCGGTTCAAGCCCACGTTCCTAGCCACCTGATTGGCTGGCTCCCCCAACGGTAGTTTGTTGTAATCTAGTTCCCCACTTCAGGCTGTAACCGCAAGCAGAATATTTTTTCCAATTCAAACCTACTGCTTCGGCCATGCTGCATGCCCCAATAAGCAAATTACAGTACACATTTGTCCTTGTTGACAGCCCGGCCCATTGCACAGACAGCAATGTTATATCCCTGTGTAGTGTACTTATATTTTACACTTAAAAAAAAAAAATAGGACATATTTGTAAAACCATGCTTTGAAGTTCTTGCTGACCCCCCTCATGCATATTTGCTGCAATTCCATCCAGCACATCAACCTGTATCCCCAAGCAGATTTTCTTTCCCCATTCAAATCTATCCCAATTTCGAAAATCTTCAGCAGATAGCCCATCCCTGGTGTCCATGCACACTTTAACCCCATTGCTGGTCCCTCGTGGTCATGGCCAGTAGCCAGATTGTCTGGGGCTTGCCATGACCCGGACAATCTGCCCACTGCCCATGGCCTCAGGCTATACCTCAGTCACCAAAGGTATATCACTATTTTTTGTACCTACATTATGAAACTTTTCAAAAAATAAAAGGTGGACACATTTGCAAGACCATGCTTTCAGGTCATCGCCAATGCTCCTTACACAAGTTTGTTGACAAATCCGCCCATGTTTTATTTTTTCAAAAGTGTCAAAATGTACGTACATACAATAGTCATATAACTTAGCCCCCACTTGACAAAATCCATTCAGACTTTGCACAAACATTCAAGGTTGGGTCTATAATCTTTCTGAAAACGTTGTCCACATTCATCAAATGGCAACAAAGTTAAAGCCATCTAAAAATGTTAGAGCACCCCTCTAATTTTGCCCCCTCTTGACAAAATCCCACAAACTTTGCAAAAACATATGATATCTATCTTTTGCAAACTTTTGTGCAGATTTGTCAAATGGCACCACATTTATAAGCCTTTAAAATATTTTGGGACCCCCCTCTAATTTTGTTCCCTCTTGACAAAACAGCACCACACTTTGCAGAACCATTCAGAGTCAGGTCTAGAAAGAAATTCCAATTTCATGCAGTTTCATTGAGTGGCGCCAAAGTTATAAAGCCATCCAAAAACTGCTTTTCACCAACCCTGTAATGCAGAAATAGCATACATGCCCCGAACATCTCATGATGTTCGCAACATCACAGGACTGCCCAGGCATCCGGACTTTTGCGTGTCATAGGGTGAAAAACACCTGTTTTTTGGCTTTTTAAGGCCATATCCCATCCTCATCACCTCTCATCCCCCAGGATATTGTTTTATTAGTTTGACAAGTGCAATGTTGTGTTTTTTAATATGTTTTTACTGCAATGTCTGCAGACAGTCGGGCTGTCCGCAATCCAACATGGCGGGCATTTCCAAAATATCTGACGCACCTCACGCTTTTCACCATCCAATCATCCTGTCGCGTCCTACGTCTGGACTAATCGAAGGCCCATCCGCAGAGTGAACAGGGAAGTGAGTGCACAGACCGAAAACAGATATCACTCATTTTCTTTTACCTACTTTTTGGTTGTTTTAAAACAAAAAAAACAAAAAACTACTGGACGGATTTACACCAAATTTACCAAAACATGCTTCCGGGACCAACCGCTGCTCCGCCGCACATATAGTGAAAATCCATCCTGCGGTTTGGGCTGTAGGCGTGAGCAAAACATTTTTTCTATGGGAAAACCACACATTTTGGGCCTCTCCTATAACTTTGCACCCCCTGCACAAAACTTCACCAATATTCGCAGAATCAATCTGAGGGAGCCATATACTTTTTTTTTTTTACAAATTTTAATGAGGATTAATCCTAGGCGTGCTGAGAGCAGCCTGGCACACTTGCTTGCGAGCTGCCTTCAGCACACGCACAATACTCAACACTTCAGTTCAAGGTCAAAGTAGGCCATGCAGGCTGCTCTGACATTGTGGGGCTTAATGCCAAAGAAAGCATTGTGACCTTTGACCTTCAACAATTTATTGATGGGTGTAAAGTCTGAAGGCAGCAGGCACAGCGTCTGGCCATCCCTAAGAACGACCACTGGGCTGGTAAGGTTGCTGGGTTTCTCTTGTGTTTCTGTGGCTTTTCACCCTGTTTTCCTGATCCCGCCGGCATCTAGCGTGTGCAGTACCTTCCTCAGAGACCGAAGAGTTTGAGTGCACACTTGCTGAGTGTCAAGTGAGCTTCCTCCAGTACCACGCACACTCCAGCGTGTTACCGTCTTCCTCTTGTGAGGTCCCTGTATTTGAAACAATTTGGGTGTTATAAGGCAAATGCTTGAGGATATTTATTCTTAATACCGTTTCAGAGGCAGGGGATGTATTCACTTAATGTCATTATGTAATGGGAGGAAACATTGACTTCCAGATAGTCATAACCTTTGCTTAGGACGAAGATTCTAGAACCCCTTGGTCCCATTGAAAAGATGCATGAAGTCACTGATGGGGGAGGGGGGCATGGACTTTTCCTGCTGGACGTCTTGGGTGGGGGAAGCACATGCCCCCACACCCATCCTTGTGGTCCCCAGCGGTTTTATTACAAAGTATAGTAAAAAGGCATCAAAGGAGGAGATACGCAAGCGCGTTAAGGGCATCATCCAACGACTGAGCTGGAGACAATGTGGAGCACGGAAATACCGAATTCGAAATGCACATTCCCACGCGATTATATGGGGGAGGAGTCGGAGGGGGTCATAGGATACTGCAAAATACAAGGGGAGCATGGGGACAGGAGTGTCTCCCCCCGATATAATTGCGGAGAGCTGTACGGGGGGAGGGGGAAGCGGTATTTTCACATACCACCTTTTTTTAATCAGTGATCACTCAGTGCCGCCTTTAACCCTTTCAATGCTTGCAGGATGACCGAATGGTAATTTAATCCCCAGGCCCCCTATCTGAGACAGTGTTACCCTTTTTCCTGCGTTTGTGGGCGCAAACACTGCTCTGCCCTGTGTAAGTCGAGGCGAGTCGTGGCTTGCCTGGTCAGGGGTTTCCACTTTCCGGGTTTTTCAGGACCCCTAGAGAGAAGGCACTCGGAAGGTACATACACTGGAGTTTCCAGGTGGCCACACAGCCGGGAGTGTCTGCCACTGGGCCTGGCCGGGCACAGGCCGGGTATCGGTGAGGCCGAGGAAGGCGCTGCACACAACCCTCTCCCCACACTCGTTTCGTGCACGACTGCCTGCGGCGGAATATTACACCCCAGCAGCTCAGGCGCCCCAATCTATCTTGATGTGACACTGTAATATCAACACTGTGACGGAGAGAAAGTTGGCTTTGCAGTCGGGAACCCGTCCTGGCTACTTTTGCCATTAGTATGGGCGACGTGATGAATGGGGCCGCGGCCCGTTTATTAGGATAAATGGGAGAGCGAGTAACTGATCGATCCGGCAAAAGTAATCTCGCCCGGCCGCGCGGCCAGGGCTCCAAGCCGATGCATTCACAGGCTCCCCCCGGGGCCAGCCGACGGTGGCATCTAAGTCTCTGTGCCAGGGTATTCTGGCACACAGGCTTCCTGCAGAGGCGGCCACGTCGCAGAGCTGAACTCTGTGAGCACAACTTACCCAACAGTCCCTTCCGGAGGCTCTGCTGAGATCCCAAAAAATAATACAAACTGGCCATATTCCAATGTGTCACTTATGATATGATAGTTTATTTATATAGCGCCTATACACACTGTATTTCAAAGCGGTTGCCCTGCATTGCGTGTGAGCTCTTTGCTTTCATGGATACCGACCACTAAGACTTATGCCAGCTGAGGCAAAGTGAGAAAGGTAGCCAAATGCCATGAGCCAAGCTCTCACCAGAGCAAGGCCCTTATTCACAGAGCGTTTCCCAATGGGCTTTTGCCATTATAAAACACTTCTGTGAATTAGGCTCCGAGTGTATTCAGTTTTGTGACTTTGCTGAATTTGTAATTTCAGCCTCCAAGCTTACGTCCCACATAGTCAATACCCTCTCCCCCTCCCCTGCTACTCCACCCGCCTCCACCTGGTTCAGGTACAAAGACGCATCCCCTCCCTTCCCGATGAGGGGAAAAGATAGCGGCAACCAAAAATAGGAGTTAACCTAAGCAAGGTTTTATCACTTCAAGATCGAATGTTATAGTTTACTCTTCACCCAAAGAGCGTGGCAGCGCTCACCCAACGCAGGAGACGTGGCAGGGTTCAGCCACCGCAGGAGACGTGGCAGTGCTCACCCACCGCAGGAGACGTGGCAGGGTTCAGCCACCGCAGGAGACGTGGCAGTGTTCACCCACTGCAGGAGACTGGCAGGGTTCAGCCACCGCAGGAGACGTGGCAGTGCTCACCCACTCCAAGAGACGTGGCAGTGCTCACGCACCGCAGGAGACGTGGCAGGGTTCAACCACCGCTGGAGACGTGGCAGTGCTCACCCACTGCAGGAGAGTGGCAGGGTTCAGCCACCGCAGGAGATGTGGCAGTGCTCACCCACTGCAGGAGACGTGGCAGTGCTCACCCACCGCAGGAGACGTGGCAGGGCTCACCCACCGCAGGAGACGTGGCAGGGTTCACCCACCGCAGGAGACGTGGCAGGGTTCACCCACCGCAGGAGACATGGCAAGGCTCACCCACTGCAGGAGACGTGGCAGTGCTCACCCACCACAGGAGACATGGCAGTGCGCAGCCACCGCAGGAGACGGGAACGTTTCCTTAAAACATTTAAACTTAACACATAGGTCCGCACACCCTGCACTCCCCACCCTACCTGAGACTCGGTGAGCAGCTCGCCACTTCCCGGGACCGCACCCCCTGCACTCCCCACTCCACCTGAGACTCAGCGAGCTGCTCCACACTCCCCGGGTCTGCACACCCTGCACTTCCCACCCTACCTGACACTCAGTGAGCTGCTCCCCATGCACCCCACTCCCCGGGTGTGCACACCCTGCACTCCCACTCTACCTGAGACGCAGTGAGCTGCTCCCCACTCCCCAGGCCTGCACACCCTGCACTCCCCACCCTACCTGACACTCGGTTAGTTGCTCCCCACTCCCCAGGTCCGCACACGCGGCACTCCCCACCCTTCCTGAGACTCGGTTAGTTGCTCCCCACTCCCCGGGTCTGCACACCCTGCACTCCCCACCCTACCTGAGACTCGGTGAGCTTCTCCCCACTCCCCAGGTCTGCACACCCTGCACTCCGCACCCTACCTGAGACTCGGTGAGCTGCTCCCCACTCCCCAGGTCTGCACACCCTGCACTCCCCACCCTACCTGAGACTCAGTGAGCTGCTCCCCTCTCCCCAGGTGTGCACACCCTGCACTCCCCACCCTACCTGAGACTCGGTGAGCTGCTCCCCACTCCCCAGGTCTGCACACCCTGCACTCCCTACCCTACCTGAGACTCGGTGAGCTGCTCCCCTTTCCCCAGGTGTGCACACCCTGCACTCCCCACCCTACCTGAGACTCAGTGAGCAGCTTGCCACTTCCCGGGACCGCGCCCCCTGCGCTCCCCCTGAGACTCAGTGAGCTGCTCCACACTCCCCGGGTCTGCACACCCTGCACTCCCCACCCTACCTGAGACTCAGTGAGCTGCTCCCCACTCCCCGGGTCTGCACACCCTGATCTCCCACCCTACCAGAGACTCAGTGAGCTGATCCCCACTCCCCGGGTCCTCACACCCTTCACTCCACACCTTACCTGAGACTCAGTGAGCTGCTCCCCACTCCCCGGGTCTGCACACTCTGCACTCCCCACCCTGCCTGAGACTCAGTGAGCTGCTTCCCACTTCCCGGGTGCACACACCCTGCACTCCCCACCCTACCTGAGACTCAGTGAGCTGCTCCCCAGTCCCCGGGTCTGCACCCCCTGCACTCCCCACACTACCTGAGACTCAGTGAGCTGCTCCCCACTCCCCAGTCCCCGGGTCCGCACACTCTGCACGCCCCACCCTACCTGAGACTCAGTGAGCTGCTCCCCACTCCAAAGGTCTGCACACCCTGCACTCCCCACCCTACTTGAGACTCAGTGAGCTGCTCCCCACGCCCCAGGTCTGCACACCCTGCACTCCCCACCCTACCTCAGACTCAGTGAGCTGCTTCCCACTTCACAGGTGCACACACCCTGCACTCCCCACCCTACCTGAGACTAACACGCTGTGCACCCAGTGCTATCCCTGCCATCCCACATTCTACACCCACTGCTACACACTCCCAGCTGTGAGTACTCAACCCGCGCCTAACCCTGCCAGCCCTGCTCATTTCAACCCGTGCCAACACATCCACCCGAATAGTATGCCCACTGCTTGCACTGCTAATATGTATGGGCTCCTTTAGGGCACCGCATTAGGATCCCACTCACCACCACAAGCCAGAGTTTGCACTGATGCTGATGCACGACCAGTGGGAAATCAAGACTACCACGAGTTGCCTTCCGAAGACATTAACAAAACCGAGCCTGCAAAAAAAAACGATGTGAATGGATCCAGTTATGTGCAACACATAATTATGGCCCTGATAGGCCACCGTAGGCCTATCTAGGACCTTGCCAGGCGGCCTTCCCCACGTGACCTCTCATGCAAGTGAAGAGCCACGCCCCCGCGCACTGGCATGCAATCACAATCGAGCATCACGACATCTCACGCTGCCTTATTTGGCATGTTTCACCATAGTGTTCATGTGGTTGAACTGCTTACTAGGTGGCTAGCATCCACTGCCCTCTCGTGTGGAGCCGTAATGAGCTTTGTGTGTTCTTTCTCCACAACCAACAGCACGAGTCGCCCCCTGCTGGAGCCGTGCCCTCTTTCCAAGCCCCCTAGGCAGCTGCTTCTTATAGCTGCTGTTCCCCTTCCTGTGGTCGAACATACAACATATTCCAATACAGCAAGGGTCTGCAACCTTTGACCCTTCTGATGTTTTGGACTACAAATCTATCAGCCCTAGCCAGCATAGCCAGTGTTGAGGGGTCATGGGAGTCGTAGTGCAAAACATCTTGAGAGCGGAGGTAGCACACCTCTACATTATAAGATTTGCTTCTCCACAATGTCAAGTGAAACTGATGAATGCCGGCAACACTGCTGCGGCTGCAGCCCCCTTTTTATTACTAATCCTCTCACATCTGGCCTGCACCCACTGCCATGGTCAACAATCCTTCCAGGCTAGGCTCATGATGGGCACTTTGGCAGGGTCGCCTCAGCATCTGTTTCTTGCTGATCCATCAGTAACTCGTTGCACTCTTATGCACTTGTGCATTGGTTGGCAATGATGGGCATGAACTCTTCATTGCCGTCTCCAACACTCGCACGGCGATGACTACCTCACTGGCACAACTGCCCTCTCCAACACTTTCAAGCTTAGATCAACCGAGACTATGAGAGATTCGATCTACGCCAGTCATGCCAGCGGCCTGGCAAACCACTGATGCTTGGCACACGCAGTCCAACACCATGCCATGTTATGTGAACCGGACAACGCAAATAACCAAATTCACACCCAGCAAATACAAGACTGCATTCATGAAATTGCGACACAACATTCTGTGTGAAGGGCACATCTCGCTTCTGAAGACATTGGAGATGGTACAAACTCCAGACTTCAAGGAGTGCCTTACTGCATCCATGGAGTAAGCACTTGAGAGGCCCACAGCTGAATCGGCACACGCAGTCGTCATCCCAACTCTGCATCAGACTTCCAAACCAATCAGACGCCCAATGCGAGCGTAGAGTAATCCAACATCATGCAACCTTCACCCACTCTGGCAGAGATGTTCACGACATAAAGGACTGTCCAGCAGTGGCAACACAAGCAGGAATTTTCATCAAATTAAACAATTTTTCGTCAGTCTGGCCATGCAATCCAGCCAACTGGAGTTCCACTGTTCAATGGATGGCAGTTACACCCGAAGACAGACACCTGAAGACACGCAAGGCTCTAGAAACAAGCCATCTTCTATGTTTACGAAATTCCATACAAGTCTCGAAGTTGGAAAACAAAACCTCCTAGTTGCCAAATGCACATGAATGGGCTTTGTGTGTTTTCTACAATCGCCACAGGTTCCTCGATCAATGTATTGCTGGGATTGACATTTTGCTAAATATCTCTCATCCATGCCTATATCACAGCAACGTGGTAAGTTTTATATAAGGCAACAGAACTCACATCTTCTCAAAAGGAGTGTTCACCCTTTCCATCACCCATAGCTCAACCGGTATATCAGAAAGGGGGTTCTTGCAGAGGTTGGCTCGGACACAGTAGGTGTAAGGTCGATGAGGCCATAGTCTAAATGACTTTCGTTTCCCACTTCCTTGCCTCCGACTTGGAAGACCTGGAGGAATTCAAGCCTGTGTAGGCTGTCTGGAAAGTAAACCTGTCAAGCTTCACGTCGACACCGTGTCCAACCTTTCTGTCTTTGCCATCAACGCTTCCCATTGCACCTGCGACAAAAGGTCGAAGAAGGGCTTGAGAAGCTCAGTGCTGCTGGACTCATTGAGCAGGTCTATGGATCCATCCTGTGAGTCTCTCCAACCGCACTGACTCACAAGGCCAAGCAGTCTGGACAAGCCTGCATCTGCTGCATAACAAAGCCTTGAAAACGGGGGTCTTCCATCACAGTCTCTATTGATGCCATTGGAGCAGTGTTTGTTCTCTAGGCCAGAGCTCTCGCCTTGATGCCATCAAATGGAGTTGGAGAACTCCAGAGCCTACACCACATGCACCACCACCTAAACTAGGCTTAGGAGCACAACCCTCTTGACACTCCTGGCATTTACCCCCCCCACTCCTCATCCCTTCTCTCTCTGCACTTGAGCGTTCTGTATGCTCACAAGGACTATGTAGGCCCCCCTGTATCTTTCATTGTTATGTTTGATTTTAATTTCCATGTTCCCATCCTGTTGCCCTGTGGGTGCTTTGAAACAGACGTTACTTGATGTATAAGCGCCTTACACATGCACAATAAATAAAATGCCACACATGGGTAAACCTTGTATTCTCGTACACTGCCAAAGTATTCCAGAAGGCCATTCAGAGCACCTACACTCCAGTTACTCAGTCACAGAAGACAAACATTTATGAAACTGACATGTAATATGCCAGGCATTCAAAACTGTGGGCGGATGCTCCACGGCCAGAAATATAAATACTTTAAACTCACTTCTGAATATGTTGGCTGCATCTTCTCCCATGATGGGATATTGCTCGATCTGAACAGGGTGGACAAAATCTAATCTGTTCTGTGCCCTTATTCGGATTGACACAGTTTTCTTGGCATAACCAACTACTATGGATGCCTCATTCCAAGGCTTGCCACCGTCACCAAACCTGTCATTGTTGTAACCAGAGGCAATAGAAGATAGGAATGGATGGAGCTCCTCCAACAGGCAATGCTTCAAGAAGCCAAGGAACCTCGCCTGTGCAGCACCACCAGAGCCAACTTCGACATACACAAACAGATAGAGTTAGTATCTGCTGCCAGTGTGGCCAAGGAGCTGTGCTCACATAAGTAGACAGTGGCCAATGCCATCACACTGTGGCCTACTCCAGCGGGGCCCTCGTGGAGACAGAACGCAGATACTCCTAGCTGTGGGGCAACAAGCACTTTCATCTGTACACATATGGACAGAGATTTAAAATCAGGAGCTGTAATCCCCCACTCCCCAATCACCAAGGATCAGCTCTGAGGCTTTGCACCCAACTATACAATGGGCCTCATTACAAGTTTGGCTGTAGCGTTGCCGGTAAAACCGGCAAGCTGTCGCCACACTTGCAAATTTTTCCGGACCCTGCCAGTGGGGAAATACAGGGCGATTACGCCCTGCTGGACCCTGTATTTCTCCATTGGCAGGGGCCAGAAACTTTTACTCCCCATTCCCATTCAAGCCATATAGGGCTCTATGGGAATGGGGATGTCGGACGCACCGGCACCATTCAGAATGGTGCCGGTGCGTCCGACATGCTCTGCTCGCAGGTGCCGGTGCAGCTGCCAGGACAGACCTGGCGGCCGTAATGGCACGCGCAAATAGAACGTATAGTTTTACCGGTACCGTAGTTCCCGGACTGGCAAGCTTGTAATGGGCCCAATGTTTACTTCAACTCCGTCGTGGTGCAAAAAACCAAGCTGACCTCCCTATCTTGACACCGTGAGGATGGGTCAGCTTCCGAGTCCCGCAAAGTACAATGCACAAAAGATCGCACCTGCATAGTGTTGAGAAGGCAACTCCCAGAGCCATGACATCAGCTGACCTGATCAGCGAGACAAGTGCCTAGAAGTAGCCACTCAATCCAGGAGCAGCATTTTCCAGGAACTCTTGTTTTAAAAAAAAATATTTTATTGAGAGTCACAGGTATATCACAATCAATACAACATAAGAGTAACAGCATATATACAGTGGAAGAGGCAGTAGAACGAGGCGTAGATGAGGGGAGAAGTCGCTACCAGATAGCGTGTTACACAGGTAGTTTCTGAAAGGAGCCCAAATGTCCTTGGGGCTGCAAGTCGCTGATACCGTTAGTACATATTGTTCTTCGCATTCATTAACAAATGTGAGTTCACAAATAAAATAGTCAATTTTCCAGGAAAATTTGGATAGGACAGCTACATTCAGGTATCACCTATCATCTGTCATGGCACTAGGGAAGGGACAGTGGTTCATAGTCATTTTTTCGAGAAAAAAAAATGTCAAAAAAAAAGTCACATTTTTTAATGACATATTTTATTCGAAATGGGGGTTCCCCCTCAACCCCCCCTTTTTTATTTTTATTTTACCCCTTTTTTTTATTCCCGTACCCAAAATAAATATATAATTAAAAACAAGGAATTTGACATTATTGTCTTTCGACATTTTTTTTCCGAAAAAATGACTGCACACCAGGGACAGTCATCCACGGAAGAACTCCTCCTGTGAGGCGCTTGCATTATACTCTGGGAATCTCGGACTGATAAAGTAATCCCACTTGCACTTGAAGATCATCAAAGCATCGTTAAAAGGAAGGCCAGCCTGAGAGAGATGGGGTGATTCCCCCAAATGGACCGCAGAACTGACATGCTGGTAGCCACACGCGTCATATGGCAGATGCAGGGAAACACTGAACCCCAAACAACCTGCTCACAAGACTGCAGCGGCAAGCCAGGAACAAAGCCAGCACCAATGTTTGCTCCCTAGCCAATGGCCGCTATCTATTGGTCCACCACACACACTTCTCTCTACATCCAAAAGCAGAGACATCCATGCCACATGGGTGAGGCTGTTATCCCTAGGCTGAAAAAATAATATCAGCCCATGGCCTATCAGGTGAACAGAAAACCAACAATGAATCCCCAGTCCGAGCGCATGAATTCTAGGACTACATCGAACACCGCACGTGTGTAGACATATATCAGTGTACACATACACAATGCACATCTCACACACGTCTGTTTAGAGTCTTTATACTGAGATATGATCTGCCTCCTATACGTATGAAAGCTCACATCAAAGTGAGCTCCAAGCTTGGTGTGAGTTTTCAATACATACAAGAGGCATATATGAGTGTTATGTTTCGTCCCAGTATGCAATTTACCTCTCCTGAGAACTGACTTAACACTGCTCAGACATTTAATGTGAGTTTTCATACTCACCGTACATGTGATTAATGTATATCTTCTACAGGTACTTGTACATATTGTATAGAAATTGTGCATTGATTGGGAGTGTGTGTCATAATAGCATGTGTTATAACATCATTTAGTGTAAGTGTGTGTGAGGTAAGAGTATGTTGTGTAACAGCATGTGGTGTAAATGTATGTTTCTTAAATATGTGTGTTGTATGTATATCTGTCATAAAAGCATGTGTGGTAAGAGTGTCTGTTGTCAGAGCGTGTGTCGTCAGAGCATGTATTGTAAGTGTGTGTGTGTGTGTGTGTTCCATAACATTATGTTTCATGACAGTGTGTATCATACAAGAGTGCATCGTAAGAGTGTGTCATAACAGTATGCATCAAAAAAGTGTATGTCATAACATTGTGTGTCATAAAAGTGTGTGTCGTAAGTGCGAATGCCATTAGAGTTGTGTTGTAAGAGTGTTTGTCCTAAGTGCATTTGCCATAATAGTGTGTGTCATAAGTGTGTGTGTTGTAAGAATGTGTGTCATAACGGTGTGTATCAAAACAATATGTTTTGTAAGAGGGTGTGTTGTAAGTGTATGTGTGTCCTAACAGTGTGTGCCATAAGAGTGTGTCTCGTAAAGGTTGGTGTCATGAGACCTTGTGTGTTATAAGTGCAAGTGTCATAAGAGTGTTTGTGGTAAAAGCATGCATGGTAAAAGTGCATGACAAAACTGAGAGTGTTGTAAGAGTTTGTGTCATAAGGGTGTGTGCCGTAAAGGTGTGCGTCAGAACAGTATGTATCACAACAATGAGTGTTGTAAGAATGTGTGTCATAAGTGTGTGTGTCATAACAATGTGTGTCGTACGAGTGTGTTTTGTAAGAACACATGTTGTAAAAGCGAGTGTCATAGGAGCATCTGTCTTAAGTGTGTGTGTGTCGTTAAGGCACGTGTTGTAAGAAAGACTGTGTGAGGTAAGTAGTATGGCTTGTTCAGATGTAAATGTCTGACATGTGAGTGTATGATGTATAAGCAGGGTATGAGTATTTGGTATAAAGTCATAAAATGCACATGTCCTAATCTCCTCGTATATGTTTGAAACCTTACACTGATGACAGGTATAACTTTCTTGTGAGTTTTCAATACATACAAGAGGCATATATGAGTTTTTTAGTTCATACATGCACGCAATTTGCATCTCCTGAGAACTGATACAAAAGGCAGTTCTGACTTTCCTGTGAGTTTTCAAACATATATTAGTTCACATGTATGCAAGATACATCTCCCACATGTATCTATAGAGTTTGAATATACAATATACATCCATTTTGCTCACGTGTTATGCGCCTCCTCTATGTTTGAAAACTCACATTGAAGTGAGCTCCAAATTTGATGTGAGATTTCAGTACGTACAAGTGGTATTTATTTATTTATTTATTTATTTATTTATTTATTGATTTTCATGTATATAGCACACAGCAGCCCTAAGGCATCGTGGCACTGTTACATATACTCATAGCTGGTTACAGAAGAAAGGCATACTTAGTTACATGACAGTGTGCTTAGATGTACATACTTTGTTACAGGCATTACATAGGACATGACAGTGTGTAGGATATTCAGATTTCGTTACAGGCATACATAAGACATGCAGAGATCCACCCGGCGTGAAGTGGAGTGTTTTAGTAGAATAGTGTAGCGTTGAGGCCTTTGCGGAAAGCTGCCAGGGATGTCTCAGCTCGGAGTGCGTCGGGCAAGGCGTTCCACAGTTTGGGTGCTAAATGCGGAAAGCCAATCTCCCCTGCTTTGGCCCTGTTGATGGGCTGGATGCACAATTGGTTGCCATAGTGAGTTCTCTTGGGACTCGACAAAGTATCTCTGATGATGGTTTCATCCAGGTAGGAAGGGGCTGTGTTAATGTGAGTGTCTTAAAGGGATGGTCTAGTAAACATTTTTATTTAAAAAATAGATAGGCAACATAAAAAAAATACTAGCATTCTCTGTTTTAAAACTTCCTATGTAAAATTTTGAGCTATTCAAGCTCAAAATTCGCAAAAGCAAGCACATGGGCGCATCCATTTTGTGAAATGGAGGCCCTCCTGTGCTGGCTTTTGCTTTTGCGGCACTAATGAAGGAAAAGCCAGCCAGCTGTAGTAAACAAAGGCTACCGCTGGGTGGCTTTCCCTTCATTAGCGCTTTTGAAGCGACCGCAAACATAAATACAAGGTTATTGTGTTGGAAAACGTTGCGGTTTTTCTTTCCAAGTTTCTCAGGCTCCTCTGGCTCAGAGGAGCCTGAGAAACTCGGAAAGAAAAACCGCAGCGTTTTCCAACACAACCGCGTTGTTTCTGCCTGAATCTGCTTTACCATTTGGGCTCTCGGGCTCCGGAGCCCGAGAGCCCCAAATGGTAAACAGATTCAGGCAGAAACAACGCGGCATTGCGGAAAACAACCGCGTTGTTTCTGCCTGAATCTGCTTTCCCATTTGGGGCTCTCGGGCTCCTTACGGGGAGCCCGAGAGCCCCAAATGGGAAAGCAGATTTAGGCAGACAACGCAGCATTTAGCATTTCCCATTTGGGTCTCTCGGGCTCCCCCCGGGGAGCCCGAGAGCCCCAAATGGGAAATCAGCTGCAGGTAGAAACACTACGCGGCATGTAAACATAACCGCGTGTGTTTCTGCCTGCTGTGGCTTTCACTTTGGGTCTCCGGTGCTCCCCTGGAGCACCGGAGACCCAAAGTGATAGCCACAGCAGGCAGAAACTCACGCGGTTGTGTTGGAAAACGCTGCGGTTTTTCTTTCCAAGTTTCTCAGGCTCCTCCGCTTCAAAAGCGACCGCAAACATAAATACAACGTTTTTAAAGCTGCGGTTTTATTTCTAAGTTTTCCGGACTCCTCCAGCCCGGAAAACTTAGAAAAAAAACCGCAGCTAGAGCTTATTTTAAAAAAAAAAAAAAAAATACCACTTACCGAGATTCAACTGCAGCTTTCCTGCTCTGGTCTCCGGTCCCCGTCCTCCGCCTACAGCACTAATGAAGGGAAAGCCACCCAGCGGTAGCCTTTGTTTACTACAGCTGGCTGGCTTTTCCTTCATTAGTGCCGCAAAAGCAAAAGCCGGTACAGGAGGGCCTCCATTTCACAAAATGGATGCGCCCATGTGCTTGCTTTTGCGAATTTTGAGCTTCAATAGCTCGAAACTTTACATAGGAAGTTTTAAAACGGAGAATGCTAGTATTTTTTTTTTATGTTGACTATCTATTTGTTAAATAACATTTTTTACTAGACCATCCCTTTAAATGTGATTGTCTCTTTTACCAGTAGCGTGTGGGCAGCCCGTCTAGCCTGTGTGATATGGTCTCTTTTGGGGATATGGAGTGCTTCGTGAGTGCGTTATTCTGGACTATTTGGATCCGATTTAAGTTTTTTGCTGAGGTGCCTGCAAGAAGAGCGTTGCAATATTCTAGTTTAGCTCCATTGGTGGCTCGGGCGAAGGAGAGGCAGTTTTGGTTGGAAAGGAATGGTCTATATAGAATTTATTATTTTTGTGGTGTGAGCAGAGGCGGAAGTAATGGCACTGACCTGTCGGGTCGTAGACAGGGTGGAGTCTAGGTAAACCCAGAGGGTCTTTACTGAGGAGGAGACGGGGATGGTGGTATTGTCAATGGTGAAGTCACCGTATTTATGGTTGATTTTGGACAGTATTTATTTGGAGCCTATGAGTACGATCTCTGTTTTGTCTACATTGATGCAAAGTCTGTTGTTTGCCATCCAAGTTTGGATGGTTGAGTACATTTGGAGAAGGGCTGCAGAGTCTAGGTCATACGAGCTGGTGAGATGGAGGAGTACTTGTGTATCATCGGCATAGTTGGTGTAAGCTATGCCGAAGGAGTCCAGTTTGTCGAAGAGTGGCTTTGTGAACAGCTTGTAGAGGGTAGGCACTGTGCAGGAGTCCTGGGGTACTTCGCAGTGGATAGTGGCGGGAGCTGAGTTTGCCTGGTCAGAGAAGACCTTCATGGCTCTGCTATCTAAGAAGGAGATTATCCAGGACGAGGCCTGTTTAGAGAAGTGGGCTTAATTGGTGAGATGGGCGTTAAGGATTTGTGATCAACGAGATCAAATGCGGCTGACAGGTCCAGAAGCAATAAGAGTGCTGGTTTACCTTTGTCCATTATCTCGGTTATCAGGTTTTTAAGGTCCAGGAGGGCGGTTTCGGTGCCATGGCCTTTATGGAATCCTGATTGCCTTTTCCCTAGGATGGCGATGGACTCTATGAAGTGTTGGATGTGGTCGTGGGCAGCTTTGTCTAGGATTTTAAGGAGGAATGGGATAGTGGTGATATGGCAGTATTTATTGGGGGATGATGGGTCTAGGGAAGGTTTTTGAGAAGGGGTGGACCCATGCTTCTTTTAGGCTGGACAGGACAGAGCAAGTGGTAAATGAGGCGTTAATGAAGGCAGTGATGAGAGGAGGCAGGGAGTCCGCGCAGTCTTTAATAATGTTGGGTGGACAGATGTCTTCTTTACACGTGGAGGATTTGAGATGTCGGAGGAGGTCTATGACTTCCTCTTCTGAAACGTCTCTGAAGTAGAAGAGGGGGGTAAGGGACTAGGGCGAGTGGGCGCTAGGCACAGCAAGATGGTCAGGTTTGGGTAGCGTTTTGCGTTGAGTTTGAATTTTATCTTGGAGGAGAGTGATTTTCCTTTGCATGGCTGCCTGTATGCTGGAGCACCAGGCTCCATCCTTTATGATCTCATCAGGACTGGTGGGTGGGGTGGTGAGATCTTTAAAAATGAAGAACATTTCCTTAGATTTAGAATTAGCATTAGAGATCCTTACGTTGAATGCGTTAGACTTGGCATTGCATATTGCTTTATTATATAGCATAGAAAGCCTTTTGAATTCATCCTTGGTGTGGTGGGGTCAGAGGGATTGGTCTGCTAGTTGGTAATAGGAATCCATTTGCTGGTGCAAAGGGCTAGTAAGTCATCCATGAACCATGTGTTGGTATGCATGGATTTTTTGTGTGAGAGTAGATGTCAGCAAGTGCACCGGGGTCACTTGCGAACAGGGGTTTGAGTTCCTGGACATCCAGGAAGGGAAGAAGGTTGTCTTTTGTTAATTTTTTGGAGCTTCTAACCTTAGCCGGAGGGGCATAAGATAGTACTTTAGCGGTAGGCTTGGAGGGAAGGTAAAATTGGATGCAATTATGGTCTGTCCATTGGTAGGCCGAGTTGGAAATTATGGTGGTTGAGCAGTTGAGGTCTGCCACACAATCAAGGGTGCAGCCTTTGCAGTGAGTTGAATGAGTAACTTTTTGTGTGAACCCAAGGCCTTGGAGTTCATTGGCTATGGCTGAGGCTGCTTTGTCCTAGGGGTCAGTGAGACCTAAATTGAGGTCACCCAGTAAGATGGTTTTAGTGGAGCTTTTTAAATTATTACCTAGAACATGGAGGAGGCGCCCTTGGAAGTCGGGGGCTGTGCCAGGAGGCCTATATATGATGTGTATGTTTATAGTGCAGTTAGGGGACAGGGACAATTAGGCTGAGAGGAGGTCAGCATTGCCTTCCCAGGTGTGATTACACATCCTTATGGGGAATTCATCCCTGGATATGAGAGCTAAACCTCCACCTTTGAGGAGCTGTCTGTCCTGTCTGAGGATGAAGTAACCTTGTGAGAGAGCGAGAGAAATGGCTGGGCTGGATGCCTCGTGGAGCCAAGTTTCCTTCCGTGATTGTAAGTAGGTCTAGGTCAATAGTGGTAATGAGGTCGTTAATCTCGAGGGAGTGAGCGGGGAGAAATCAGGCATTGATAAGGGCTCATTTGAGGGCGTGGGAGGCCTGATCTTTTTGGAGTGGGAGGTGTTTGGGGGGAGCTGGTGGAGCACAGAAGGGGGGGGGCTGAGGATGTTGTGGGCCAGTTAAGTTTGGTAGTAGGAGGTGAGAGGGAGCGGGTAGGTTGTGTGAGGAGGCTCTGGGGAGGAGTCATGCGTGGTCGCGCGAGTCTGCCATGAGTGTGTTTGGCTGTGGTGTTATGAGGGGGTGAGTATGTGGTGGGAGTGCAAGAGCCTAGTTTGAGATTTCTACTAGCCATGATGTTGGGGAAGCTCGGGTGTAGCGATGGCTCGGTGCGTGCTCTAAGCCTGGAGTTCCTGGTGGATTTCATTGTGGTGGTGGAATCCGAGTGCCGGAGTGTGGCTAGTGTGAATATTATAGCAATGAAGGGGTGTAGTGAGAGAGTGGTGTATGGAGTGAGCATGTGTGGTGGCTGTGATAGAGTATTAGGATGCATCGATACGTAGGGGGCGTGCACGGCACAGATTGGGCAAAGTACTTTTATAGCACAATATAGCCACAGTACAGTACAGTACAGGGCTGACTAAGCACAGTACAGATTGGGCACAAATACTTCTTTCGCACAGTAGTTCAGTGATGCAGTACGGGCTGACTAGGTTTGGCATAAAATGGGCAGAAATACTTTTGTAGCACAATATAGCTACAATACAGTACGGGGCTGACTGAGCACGGTACAGATTGGGCAGCAATACTTCTTTAGCACAATAGATCAGTGATGCAGTGCGGGGCTGACTGTGCACGGCATAGATTAGGCAAAAATACTTTTTTTAGCACAATAGATCAGTAATGCAGTACAGGGCTGACTGAGTACAGCATAGATTAGGCAGAAAATATTTTTTTTTATTAGCACAATAGATCAGTAATGCAGTACAGGGCTGACTGAGCACAGTACAGATTGGGCAGAAATACTTTTGTAGCACAATATAGCCGCAATACAGTACGGGGCTGACTGAGCACGATACAGATTGGGCAGAAATACCTTTTTTTAGCTCAATAGATCAGTAATGCAGTACGCGGTTGACTGAGCACAGTACAGATTGGGCAGTAATACTTTTTATCACAATAGATCAGTAATGCAGTACAGGCTTAATGGGCACAGATTGTGCAGAAATATTTTTAGTAAGGCTATTACGCTGCTCGTTGGCCGTGGTAGGGTAAGGTGCGAGTAGGGGAGTCAAGGTCCGAGATGGTCAGGAGTAGAGGTCCTAACTTTTATGTGCATCCGTAAGAGGGGTATCGGTACGAAACTGCGCTCCAGTGAGCGATTAGGCGAAAACAGGGCCTTTACCTTGCGGGCCTTCGCTGCAGCGGGCCGGCTTCCACCTGCCAGCGGATTTGCTGGATTAATATGCAACACGCATTGCCTAGCAACGCAATGCCAGCCACGATCAAACACGAGGGGCCATTTTATGAACAGGCGCCAGCCTTGGGACAACAAACGTGGATCTGCTCGTATATTCACCACAATTGTGTCTCCTTGGAAGGTTATTTGGGGAAATACGAGGTACGGATGTGCTCACCTTCCAATTGATGGTGCACAGGATGGTGCACAGCGTGACCCCGTGGCTCCTGCAGCAAGATGGGGGTGATGCTGCTGAATGTCGTAGGTGTAGGGAGACTATACACAATTTGGTTCCAGTAAGACTCAGCTATGTTCATCGACCTTCAGGTTATGCTCCTGCAAAAGGGGAAATTCCTCATTGAATGACAGTCTGTGTCAGGCAAGAGCTGTGAAATAGCATAGAACTGCACTCCAAGCCATGCAGAAAGCGTTTTACTATTTTGCAACAAAATATCAGAGGAAAACTCTTCCAAAAAGCTCTCTCTCTCTCTCTGCTAGCTCAAGTCAGTTTCAAAGGACCGTTTATTTGAACAGCTGCCTGTGCATTAGAAACATGACTAGGACTTTGGAAAGGTTTGGAAAATGGATTCGTAGAAGGCCACATTTTGTAAAGTGACATTCAAGAAAAATTAACCATGTGTAAAATTGTGCTTTTGACAAACAAGACAATGTTGGTTTGAAAGTGAAATTTTGAATTAAGGCCCTGTCCTTGCATAGAAATGTGATGGGGTTTGTTTGAAAACATATATAGGATATTTAATTCCAACAGACTTGCTTTCTGGTTCAGGAACAATAAATCAATAACTACATTTGCTGTGAGGCCAGCAGAACAGGTTTCTTGCAGGCCCTGGCTTCAAAGGACATTGCTTCCTGGGAACAGGATATACCCCCCTCCCCCAAGTGGACCAGCATCTGGGGCATATGAATAGGCAGGGGTGGAGGATCTTGCACCCTCGTCAGACAAAGCAGCAGTGCTCCAGTCTGGGTCAAAGGATTTCCAGGACACATAGGTGTGAAGTCCTGGTGACCCCTCCTCTCAACTAAAACTGAAGAACCTCAAAGGAATCGTCATGACAACCTCTGTGCCAGTGGGCCAGAGAAAGACATTTGGCTTGGAGGGTTGGAAGACTAACGGGGTAAATCCGGCACATTTGGTTCTAAAGACATTTCTTCTTAAAACTGTTATTTCTGTAACCTGAAAACGTAATAATGTGAGATTTTGACAGTACAAATGCAAAGTTTGTGCTTTTACAACAAGACGATGTAGACCTTTCTGACAGGTTGTGGACGCAAATGTTCGAAAAATGACATTTCTGGGAAAAGTACAAAGGACCCGGTTATGAATGTTGGATGTAAATATGACCCATATTAACCTGCCTCGGTGCACTTATTTATCGATTTTTGGGGGAGACGGTTCCAACTAAAAATTGTGAAAGATTATTAGAAGGGCTAAATGACACTGTACAAACTTGGGAGTTGGAATGCCATGCTCTGTGTGAAATATGTCATTTGCCTATGTGATTGGGCAAAAGTGCCACAACTGTAAAAATGTGCAAGTCATGTCATAACTGATTTGTGGCAAAATTTACTGCAGGAGGGCCATGTGCATTGTAGGCATTGCAGGCACATACCATAAAAATAATGTCATGTCCCTGAAGTCCAACCAGCTGACAGGAAGGCGGTTACAGCCACCCCTGACCAATCCAGTTGTTAGAGCATATCCAGCCAAAGCCTGCCTCCATAGTGAAATCCTGTGATATCATTCGCCTTATATGAGGTGGAGTCTCAGAGAGACAAAAGACAGACTCTTCTGATTTCCAGCTCCAGCGTATCTAGACATTCAGACACTTCATACTCACCCTGCAAGATTCCATATTCCACTGCTAGGACAGGGATAGCTGATCCAGACCCTCCTATCCAGGCAAAACCACCCTGCAGAACTAAACCCATAAAAATCCCAGCAATTCAGGGAGAAAGAGGAGAGGTGCCTGAATCCTCATTGGGATTATCCAGCGCTATTTGCTTTCCCTGCTACCTGCTTTATCCAGCTGATGGGCCGTGTGCCGTGACCAGACCCTTGCCCCGCTGTTCAGATATATGGTTGGCAGTCCAGAATTCCATATTCAAGTGCTTATTGTAAGTATCACCCTATCCCATTGCAAAACATAGCATATCCCATTCTCATACTTTGCCATTTGTTCAAACCCTATAAGTAATCCTGAAAGTACACTAGTAACTGTTTAAAATTATCAGAACCCTCTGTGTGTCCTGTTCCTTGATTTCCACGTGTTAGCGTCATTTTCCCCGTCCTTATAGTCCATTGCATAAATCCTTAGTAATATTTGGAATAAATAATGAATTCCCCCATAAGGAGAGGTGCGGCGTGAGGGGGGCCGAGACTGCAGCTTGACCTTTCCCACGGGCAGTGTTTCTCATTTTGATAATCCAGTTGCGAAACATAGTTGTAAGAACGATTGTCATTTCCTTTCCAACCGGTCTTCCCTGTCTACAGCTTTGACTTTTAAAAACCAAATTTCCTTTCCCATTGAGAATCTCATGCTGTCATTCATTTAGAGTTCCCTTTGCACTTTCTTATCATTCCTGTGATGTGTATTTGTCCCTCAGCATAAGAACCACATTACAATTATGTAATTTCTCCAAGTGTGATTTGCTGCACTGTGTAAAACAACTATTTACTAATTCAGAGTGCTATTTTGTGCAATTGCAAAGGTTTTTAAATCCGATTTTTCCTCCCATTTCTTGGGGGAAGGTCGCGTAGTAGTACCTGACTCCTTGCTACTCCTTTATTTCCACCCAAAATTCAGTTAATCAGGGTGTGAGGGAGTGTTGCAGACGGAAATCTTAACTGTAGTGCTATCTACCCGAAAAGTAATCTTGCTCTCATTCATTTGTGATTTGTGTATGTTATATTAGAAGGTCAAACTAAGTGTGTTCTATCATACTACAGTGTAATTATCACCCCACTGGTAATTGCTGCCCAATATTAAATTTGTGTGATTTCAGTTCAAAATAAATAAATATTGTATTATTACACACCGGACTGGTTCATGGTCCATTGTGACCCGGGGTGTTTGTAAAGGTGGGTGTGAGACAGGTCGGGTGCCTTCTCAATCTGAATTCTTAGAAAATAAAGTAAAAGTGTTTTAATCGTGCACTGCATCCTAGCCAGTATCAAGAGTTCTGGTCTGGAGTGTGACGCCACTTTAGAATCCTTCACAGGGCCTTTACCTTGCGGGCCTTCACCGTATTCACAAGTGTTGCTGTTCAAAATCCCATGTTAAAAGCTTTTAAAAAAGTAGTCAAAGTAACCATATTTTTTTTAAATATAAAGCCGACCAGGAAACATTCTTTATTATTCCATGCAGAGGCAGATTCCTCAAAATTTCACTGTGGATTTCTTTCAGAGTTTTGCATGCAAACCTTAAAAAGTTATTTTCAAAAGTTATGTTCTGCAACTCCATAGACAGTTTGTCTTAACCTTCACAATACCATGTGCTAATGCAATGGCATTACCTATCTATCTATCTATCTATCTATCTATCTATCTATCTATCTATATACATATGCTGCCCTATAGCCTAGATACAACTTGTTTACACTGAGTTTTTTAACAAAATTCTATTGTTTACTAATGTTTGACTCGCTGAATGTATTTGGATGACATTTTCCAAAGGAAATCTGTGGCCCAGGTCCTTCCAAAACGCACATTTTAAGGAAATGTGTTAAATGGTAGACACGTTTAAGAATAGAAAAAAACTTTTTTTTTGTATTAATTTTCCAAAACAATAAAATGTGCTGTAATTAAACATGTGCAGCACGAAAACCACTGGACGGATATGCAACAAATAAACAGTTAGGGCAAAAAGCATTACAGATTTGCATTCTGTTAGTTTGGTGTAAATCCATGCAGTGGTTTTTGAAATAATTCAGAGGAACTGGTGACCCTGGTCCCAGAAAACCTTTATATATCTCCCATGGTGCATTGCAGCTGAGAGGCTTTTCAGAAGTATAAAGGCGACATATTTTTTCCTCAATGTAAGCGATTCTTACAGTAATCGTAAGGCAAGCTGAAAAAGAAAAGTTATCAAAATGATATTTGGAGGAAAGAAAGGGGTGGATACGTCCACATGTGCTGTGGGGGAAGTACGGGTGGGCTTTGAAGCCCGTTTGGGCTGCAACATTTTTATCTTACTGGGGGAACCCCCCAGGAATCTTACAAGTATCTCACAGTAACATCAAAAGCCAAGCTCGCAAAGGAAAATGTCTCACAAAAAACAAAGAGTGGAAGGGGGAAACGGGAGAGGGTCATGAAGAAAGTGCACACACTTTTGCAGGGGTATTGGAGGGTCCTAGGAAGGAGCGGGAGGACACACAGTGAGTGCAAATCACAATGTGAAAGACTTGGTCATTTTCAAGCATTTTCCTGTTTCCGCAGAAATCAGCAGATATTGCCTTACGGTAGGAATCAGAAAACTCGACATTACTGCGGAATGCTTACCCAGAATGATTGAAGTGGGAATCAAGGGTGGCATCAATGGAGCAATGGATTGCTGGTGCGATAAATGACGAGGCAAAAAACTAAAGGAGGGTGAAAAAAGTGGATTGATCAATAGCCTATTGTTATACATGGGCGCCGATCCGCTCTATTCGGCTTGCGGTGTTCCCGACGCCTAAGAGAGCGGGTGTCATTCCTTGCTTCCCCGTTCTGGCAGTTCTGGCGGCTGTCAGGGAAACCACGTCGCAGGACTGAGTGGCGGTATCCTGATCAGCTGACTCAGACACACCCACTGCTGCATAAAAACACACGTGTCACGAAGCGCGGCGCTTCTAATTAGCGTTGTTTTCTCGACCGTCGTTCGTGTGTGCTGATTTGGATTTCCTCCTATTCCTTGACTCTGGACTTTGCTATTTGACCTTGTTATTGCACGCCCCTTGTCTGCCATTGGACCCACCGGCTGTTTTTCGACCTCGGAACACATCCTGACCTGCTTTTGTCTTCTCCTTATCGGCCGTTTCATTCCTCTCCGCAAGGTTACCTGAAATTCGCTTGGCTGCGTATTTCGTTGCACTCCTTGAATCTGTTCTTTTTTGACATTTCACTAAAGTTTCAGCTGGACAACTCCATCCTCATCCGTTTCCAGGTGTCTGCTACTAGTGCTCCTATTTCCATACTACCCACGGTAAGAAGTGTCAACCACTGTGACTTGGTTTCGCTTACCATCTGCAGTCTTCTATGAAGGAACACGACTAACTTTCTTTCTGGAAACCTCAAATGTGCACGCTGAACGCTCTGCTGATTTCTTGCACCATCCCGAACCTAGTTGCGACCCTCGTGCCGTCCGGGAAGCTACCCTCTACTAACCTTACTGTTTATTATTTTACACCGCCGTTGTGTTCTTTGTGGACCGCTCTCATCAATAGAGGGGGTAAAGCTTTCTCTATAGTCTCCTATTAGTATTACCCAGCTGAATAGAACTTCAACTATTGAGCTTTTCTTTCTTTCTTCTTCTTTAGAATTCTCCTTTACCACTAGCTGCCAATCCTTTTCAGGTACTCACCCACATTCTAGACTTCTATTAGTTCTTTGATTTATCTGCCCTAACCTGTGCCTTTTTGTTTCTTGCAGCTTGGTGTGACGGTGTGGTTTTTCCGTGCTGTTTTGGGTAATACTCCATTATCATAAAGAGCTGCCTTAAGTGAGGCAGTCCGGTCTGAGGAGTCCTTTTGGCCAATACTCAGCAGTGACAGAATATTCCGGTCCAATTGGTATTCCATCTTCTCAACGCCCCGGCTAGTCCAACATGTGGTGAGTTACAGAATTAGAAGCCAAATAAATAACGGTCACCAATGGAACCTTCGGAAACTTTAGCCCAGCTGATGCAGACGATGTCTGACCTGAGGGCAGACATGGTCGCTGCTCAGGACTCTCTTCGTCAGAGGGTGGATGACTTACAAGGCCTGGTAATGTCATCCGCCTCGCAAGGGCAGGGGCAACAAGTGTGTCTACTTCTGGTTCGGGGTTCCCTCTTACTACTCAAGACCCTCCTCCTGTAGTAGTCTCTACCCAATTTCCCCTTGCTCCTCCAGAGCGCTTTACAGGGGACCCTAAGCAATACTGCATATTATTAACCAGCGCACCCTACACTTTCTTTGCCAACCTTCCTCTTTCCCTACGCCCACCACCAAGGCTGCTTTTGTGTTGTAATACTTGGGGGCACAGCAGCCGCCAGGGCTAATCCTCTTTTAGAGTCTAATAGCCATGTTCTTTACAATTGCGATGCCCTCCTCACTGCCATGAGTAGAGTGTTCGATACCCGCTATACTACCCAAGCTTCTGATCTTGAAACTTCTCAAACTCAGGCAGGGTTCTACCACCCTCCTCGCCTATTTGGCCAGGTTTAATCAGTTGGCTGCTGAAACCGATTGGCCTGAAGAAAAGAAGTCAGCAGTTTTCTACCAAGACATCTCCGAGGAACTAAAGGACACTCTTTCTACCGTTCCAGTGGTCCCTTTGGGTTTTAATGACCTGCTGGATTTGGTGCTCCAAATCGACGCTCGTAGATCGGAAAGGAAGGGTGAGAAGAGACCTATGATGTCCCCTTTGGTCTCAGATTCTGTACCTTCAACACAGTCCACCCCGGAACCTATGCAGATCGGTACCATTAGGGGTCTATTAAGTCCCGCCCAATGGGAACATCGCAGGAAGAACAATCTCTGCATGTATTGTGGATCAGCAGACCACCTATTACCTGATTGTACCAAAAAACCCAAGAGGAAGGGGGGAAACGTCAGGTCCCGACAATAGATAGAGTCCCTTTCTTGGGAAAATCTGCTCTGGAATCGATCATTTCTAGTCCTCCTTCGCTGTTTCACTTGTCAGCTACATTTGCGACTGTTCAGGGGTTGTCCTTTTCCGCCTCTGTGATCATAGACTCAGGCGCCACGGGTAACTATATTGACCGTGAGTTTGCCAACTCCATCGGGGTGGCCTTATCGGCCAAACCCCAACCTGAGTCGGTTAGTGCTGTTGACGGTTCAGCATTGGTCTCCGGAATGGTAGTCCAGCAGACCGAACCTTTAACTATGAGTACACAGGACGGACATTCGGAGGTGATCGTTTTTTGATGTGATTAAAGCCCCAGCCTATAGGATCATTCTGGGAATACCTTGGTTACAGTTACATAACCCCCTTATCGATTGGGCTCTGGGTATTATCCAATTCCCTTCTGTCTTTTGTAACAGTCAGTGTTTCTCTGCACATGTGGTCGTCTCTAGCCCTTGCAGTCGATTGTTGGCGACTCTTTCATCATCCATCGGAGCACTATCAGTCGAAAATATTCCACAGATACCTCGTGAGTACTTGTCTTTTTTCGAAGTTTTTTACAAGAAAAAGGCTGAGACCCTGCCACCTCATCCTATTTATGACTGCCCTATGCGAGCTGGTTCTGGGGGCTAAAATACCATCGAAGCAGAGTCTACTCATTGGGCCTCATTACGAGGTTGGGGGTAAGGCAAAAACGATGCCGGTATAGTAATACCAGCATCGTTTACCGCTCTGTTGTATTCCAACTCGCAAACCCAGTATTAGCGGCACCCGAAATAACGGTGCCGCTAATAGCGGCATAGGCGCGTACACGGGGAGCAAATACCGGCATGCCGGTAATAGGGGGAAATCCCAACCCACGCAGACATGCAAATACCAGCATCGCGAAGCCGGTAATCATGGGCTGCACGATGCCGGCCATACAGGCATCGCGAACCACCCGCAAACAGCAATCAGGATACAAGGCAACAGCCACAGGTGCACACAATCCCCACAGGTGGAGTCAATGGAGGCTGGGCCAGTATAAAATGAGCACACCCACACACCACACCCCTTCCAACACTAAAATGCTACCACTAGCTGTTGCAATCATGGCCCTGGAGGACATGCACATACTGCTACAACTACAGAAACAACACCAACAACAACAACAACTACAGCAGCAACAACAGGCAGCACAGAGGAGACGCAGGAGGAGAAGGAGGGTGAGACAGGCCTAGCAATTACCACCAGCGCAGGCAGCAGTGCCTCGTAGGCAACCACCAATCCCTCGCACCAGACCCAGCCCTTTCAACCTAACCCCTGAGCAGATCCACACTCTGTACCGGTTGGACCGTGACACCATCACCACCATAGTGGACATGATACAAAACGACATTGCAAACCTCATTGAAATACGCACTGCCGTCCCCCCGCTACTAAAGGTGGTGTCTGTGCTACACTTCCTGGCCACAGGCACCTAACAACACACAGTGGGCCAGCTGCATGGCATTTCACAGCCACTAATTTCACGCATGTTGAACCAAGTGCTGGATGCCCTCCTGAAGCACGCAAGCAGCCACATATCCCTACCACGGACTGCCCAGGAGATAGCAGACACCAAAGTAGGGTTCCATGCACTGGCAGGCATGCCCAATTGTGTTGGTGCACTCGACTGCACCCATGTGGAATTGGTAGTCTCCAATGCCATAGAGGCGGTGTACCGCAATCGCAAGCAACACCACTCCATCAATGTGCAAATGGTATGTGACTCCAGCAAGATCAACACACATTGCTGTGCCCGATTTCCTGGATCAACACATGATGCCATGGTACTGCGTAACTCCACACTACCCCATCACATGGAGCGACATGCTGGACCACGTGCATGGCTGCTTGGTGAGTTGCATAACCGTCCCATGGCAGTGCTTCGGGGCACTGATGTGTGGGGATGCATAAGGGGGGGAATACTGCACCTGGGTGGGGAAGGGGGGGATACTGCAACTGGGTGGGAAAGGGGAGGGAATACTGCACCTGGGTGGGAAAAGGGGGGGGATACTGCACCTGGGTGGGAAAGGGGGGATACTTCACCTGGGTGGGAAAGGGGGGGATACTGCACCTGGGTGGCAATAGCCGGTGATTGGAGAATGCATGCAGAGCTAAACACATCACTGGGCCACATATCACAAATAATGCATATCGATGTCAACAAGTAAGAGGCACAAATAGGCCACCATGGTGATGGCAAGCAATGCATGAATGAACAGGATGGCAACTGTGGCAATGTGGTCAGTGTGACCATGCATAGTGGAGAATGAACAGCATGCATTGGGGGCTAAACATTGTTGCAATAGCACTGCACATCTGCACATCTGCCTCAGCATGCATGATTACACCCTGCATCATCTATTAAACCCCATCCAGTGTACCACACCTCATGACAGTATAGATTGCATCTAGGTAACATATTTGCATGCGTACAGGGACATGTGCATGCCCACACCAAATAGCTGCCGCCATGACTGTGCTCCCTGAAGGTGGCAGTTCAGAGTGACACATGCCTATTTGTGTCTGCTTGCAGGTGATGAAGGATATCCCTTGAGGACGTGGTTACTCACCCCTGTGCAGAACCCGCAGAACAGCCATGAGGAGGAGTACAATCGTGTGCACACCCATACCCATGTTGTGATTGAGCAGACCTTTGGCCTGTTGAAGGCACGGTTCCGCTGCCTCAGCAGGTCTGGTGGGGCACTCCTATACAGGCCTGAGAAGGTGGCAAAGATCACCATGGCCTGTGTCATGCTGCACAACATGTGCGTCCTGAGGAATGTACCACTACCACCTGACATTGACATGCATGGGCCGGGTGAGGATGAAGGGGATGGAGACGGAGGCGAAGGAGCCCCCCTGCCAGTACGTGATGCACAGGATGGCCATGCTGTACGCCAAGCACTAATCCACAAATACCTCTGAAACGCAGGGCCCATGAAAGTCATGTGCCAGTGACACACTGGCTGCATGTGGACATGCACACTTGTTTTGTTTGAAGTTCACCACTGTACACATCACACATTAAATGTACACGCACAAAATGAAGTATGTCCAGCCATTGATTTTCTTGCACACAACGGGTGTATTTTTCAGACACGTAATAATGTAAACATTCCCCTCACAACCCCAAGTGTCTGGCCACTCTACTTCTTCTCCTTTTTGGGATCTGGGGGTGGCATGTCCAAGCGCCGTGCACTCCTCCCGGTCATCTGCATGGGGCTTTAGGGGGCTTAGGTCGAAGGGGTCGAAGCAGTGCACGTGTCAGTGGCCGGTCCCATACCTGCTGCAAGGTGTGGGTGCTGCATTTGAGGCAGGTTGGACATCAGGGCTTTCGTAACTGCCCCCAGACACTCCCTCATGGGAGTTGTGGACACCTCAATGGCAGCAGTGTTAGCAGCGATGGCTGTAGCGATGGCCCTCATGGAGTCCTTCCCATCGGCAGTATGTAGCCGCAGTAGGTCTAGCATCGACTCCTGTCGTGCCTCCACCCTTGACAGGCGAGCCTCAAAGGAGTCGTTGGTAGCGGGTGTGCTGGTGGCCGGGGTGGTGGTACCCGGGGTGGTGGTAGCCAGGGTGGTGGTAGCCAGGGTGGTGGATGGCGCTTGCGTGGGGCCCACGTCCAGGGAACTTATGCAATCATGGAAAGGGAACTTCTAACCATCAAAGAGGCGTTCGTCGAGTGGAGACATCACCTGTTGGGGGCCAAACACTCCGTCACGGTCTATTCGGATCCCAGGAGTCTCTTGGCTTTCAAGTCTATGAAGTGCCTGACCGCAAGACATGCCCGATGACATTTGTTCTTTTCGCAATTTCATTTCTCCAGGTCGCTGCGGATGCTTTGTCCCGCTTACCATTGGGTGCTCCACGGTTCCGCCCTGAACCAACTCATTTATTACAGGACAATGTGGTATGTGGTTGCGCTGTTCAACCATCGTTGCGGGCTATGTTAGAAGAATGGGTTAGGTCCAATCCAACGGCTGTCTCAGATTATGATCTTGAAATACATCATGGCTTGGCTTACTTCAAGGGAAGGATCTATGTGCCGCTTGTCCGTGCCCGCACGTTTGTTCTGCAATGGGCTCATGACTCAGCTGTAGCAGCGCATCCTGGTCAACAGAAAACCATTGAGTCCTTGCGTAGATGGTCTTGGTGGCCTTCCATGACTCGAGACGTTGTTGACCATCTGGCCTCTTGTTCTATTTGTGCCCAATGTGAGTCATCCAGGTCAAAACCTAGGGGGTTGTACACCCACTTCTTGTTCCCTACAGACCATGGCATATGATTGCCATGGATTTCGTGGTTGAACTACCTACAGTCAAGGGTTTCGATTCCATTCTGGTGGTAATCGATTATTTCATCCGGTATGCCATTTTAATTCCTTGTTCCGGTCTTCCAAAAGCTCCTGTTCTGGCGGAATTGATTCTGGTCAACATCTTCAAGCATTTTGGGCTACCTTCAGTCCTGATCTCTGACAGAGGGTCCCAGTTTACTTCTCGTTTTTGGAGGGCCCTCACCGCTTCTTTACTTGTTGATGGCAGGTACTCCTCATCGTACCATCCTCAGACTGATGGTCTCACGAAATGTACATATTCCACTATGGAGCAGTACTTGCGCTGTTTATGCCTGCAATATCAACTTACTTGGCTGACTGTCTTGCCTCAGGCGGAATTCGCCTACAACAATTCTTTGCATTCTGCAACTAAGGTCTCTCCATTTTATGCCTTGTATGGCTATCATTCCCGCTCGCTACCGCTGGATCCCACCTTGCCTATAGACAAAATCAGCCAGCTTGTGTGCGGGATATGGACGGGATATGGACCAATTACATCGAGATGTGCAGGTGCATTTATTACGTGCCCAGGTACGGGCGAAGAAATTTGCGTATACCCATCGCACCCCTGCTCCGACATTAGCATGGGCATGTCTGTGTGGTTGTCTTCGCGTCACTTGCGCATTCCCAGTAAGAGATCTCTCTTACCTCGTTTTGTGGGTCCTTTTCAGGTATCAGCTGTGATCAATCCTGTGGCGGTACGTCTATCTTTGCCCGCCTCTTGGCGTGTACACCCGATATTCCATGTGTCCTGTTGAAACCCTGTCTGCCCGACACCCGTCTGCAGGTCCGTCCCGCACCTTTTTTGGTGGATGGGGAGGAGGAATTTGAGGTGGCCCGTATCCTGGATGTTAGGGTTTCTAGGGGTTCCTTGCACTATTTGGTTGATTGGAAGGGCTACGGCCCTGAAGAAAGGACTTGTGAACCCTTATCGCACATCCACTCACCTGACCTTCTGTGGGAATTCCACATTTCCAGGGGGTTGCCGCTCTCTTTGGGGGCGGATGCTGTTATACATAGGCGCCGATCCGCTCTATTCGGATCGCGGTGTTCCCGACGCCTAAGAGAGCGGGTGTCATTCCTTGCTTCCCCGTTCTGGCAGTTCTGGCGGCTGTCAGGGAAACCATATCGCAGGACTGAGTGGCGGTATCCTGATCAGCTGACTCAGACACACCCTCTGCTGCATAAAAACACACGTGACACGAAGCGCGGCGCTTCTAATTAGCGTTGTTTTCTCGCCGTCGTTCGTGTGTGCTGATTTGGACTTCCTCCTATTCCTTGACTCTGGACTCTGCTATTTGATCTTGTTATTGCACGCCCCTTGTCTGCCATTGGACCCACCGGCTGTTTTTTCAACCTCGGAATGCATCCTGACCTGATTTTGTCTTCTCCTTATCGGCCATTTCATTCTTCTCTGCAAGGTTACCTGAAATTCGCTTGGCTGTGTATTTCGTTGCATTCCTTGAATCTGTTCTTTTTTGACATTTCACTAAAGTTTCAGCTGGACAACTCCATCCTCATCCGTTTCCTGGTGTCTGCTACTAGTGCTCCTATTTCCATACTACCCACGGTAAGAAGTGTCAACCACTGTGACTTGGTTTCGCTTACCATCTGCAGTCTTCTATGAAGGAACACGACTAACTTTCTTTCTGGAATCCTCAAATGTTCACGCTGAACGCTCTGCTGATTTCTTGCACCATCCCGAACCTAGTTGCGACCCTCGTGCCGTCCGAGAAGCTACCCTCTACTAACCTTACCTGTTTATTATTTTACACCGCCGTTGAGTTCTTTGTGGACCGCTCTCATCAATAGAGGGGGGTAAGACTTTCTTTATAGTCTCCTATTAGTTTTGCCCAGCTGAATAGAACTTCAACTATTGATCTTTTCTTTCTTTCTTCTTCATTAGAATTCTCCTTTACCACTAGCTGCCAATCCTTTTCAGGTACTCACCCACATTCTAGACTTCTATTAGTTCTTTGATTTATCTGCCCTAACTTGTGCCTTTTTGTTTCTTGCAGCTTGGTGTGGCGGCGTGGTTTTTCCGTGCTCTTTTGGGTAATACTCCATTATCATAAAGAGCTGCCTTAAGTGAGGCAGTCCGGTCTGAGGAGTCCTTTTGGACAATACTCAGCAGTGACAGAATATTTCGGTCCAATTGGTAGTCCATCTTCTCATTGCCCCGGCCAGTCCAACAGGTGGTGAGTTACACCTATGGGCCTCGGTCTTACTCTGTTTAACCTAGACAGAGGGGAGATCTGACTACATTCTAGGCAGGGGGATATCAGTCCCCCTGCCTAGAATGGTAATGGGAACAGGGATGGACCAGGTCTGTGTCCCGTGAAAGGGATTTACCTGGCCCTCCAAGGACAGATTAGCACGGTAAGTCCCCTTTTGCGGGACCCGGACCTGGTACCCGGTATGGGGTAGCCATTCCGCTAAAAGGGACATGGCTACCTCCATACACGTAATGAGGCCCAGTGTGTTATGGTAAAGTATCAGATAATCTTGCTGTAACGAAAACAGAGATGAAGACAATTGCAATCAATGTGCCATCACGTTGAAAGAGTGCTCGACTAGCTGTTGTCAATCAAATTGGCGTTACGCTGGGCAGTCCACACTATTTAAACTAAACAGTAAAGAAGGGCTTTGTTCTGTTCTGAATCGAGAAGGAGACAGAAAGTGAGACCGAAGGAAGTCACGAGAGAAACTAGAGAAAAGGACCAGAGAACTGAGAAAAGGAGACCGGCATGCAGTGTGTGGTTCATCGGAACGCAGAAGCACATGGTGAAGGTCATCATGGTGTTGGCAGTAGCAGCTGTAGTAGTAGAAAGTGGAAAGGACGTCTCGCAAGTTGCCCACCATCTACATTTGTAGTTGTGCAAGAAGAAAGTTGAAACTTGGGGGCGAGCAAGAGATTGGGGAAAAGCAAGACTGGAAGAACATTTTTCTTAGAATAGCATTTTTTTTTATAAGTGGTAGGGATAGAATAGCAGTTTGGACTAGGCTGGTGAATATTTGATCTGGACTACACAGACTTCCTGACTGCCCATGTTTTATTTTGTTAGAGTTAGGGAAACCAATTTTAGTTAGAGTTAGATAGGTTTTGTTTATTGTTAATACACGTTTATAGCAATCACCTTGCCACCTTTTGGTAATACTCCTCAATCCATGCTGCCACAAATGGTGTTGGAGGTGGGATCCTGCCCAACTGATACAGTCATTGGGGGATCCTCCATATAATGGTTTATGGTTAAAGACAAAACCAGATAACTGATAGGAAGCCTAGGGATTAAACCTAGTTTAAAACCATGTTCAAGCAAATTACCACCAGAAATTCCTTTAAATTCCCCTTTACCTGATAGTGGGAGTACTGAAGAGGGTTTTTCCAGGGTTAAAGGAACAGTCGGTGTTATTAGAGGAACCCATGAGTCCCATAGAGATATTATTAGAACACCTGGTCAAACACCAGATCCAGGAAGACCAAAGATTACAAGGGGGGGTTAGATAGGATCACAGCCATACAACATGGCGGGCCGTGCCCGTATCGATTGGGCATTATTTTCATACAAAGATACTTAATTTAACATAAGTACATTTTTAATGTGACCAATAAGTTTGTCTTGCTATCTAATTAGCCCTGAGTGGATTAATTGTGGGCTGGTAATTGTCCGGACTGTTGTCTGGATGTGGCGGGTACCTATTAAAGTATCTAATTATATTTATTTGTGCACATTAATAATCATGTGGTGCCCACATTTGCGCACAGTCTATATAGCTACAGATCTTCATTTGTCCTACTGATTACCACTGGGGGTGCCTAAAGAAATAACATTCCTGATTTTTTGTGAGTTGTAACTCTTGGTTGTCTATTATATTTTGTGTTTGATTCTCTGGTGTATGCCTGATCTTGTCTTCACACACTTGTCTCTGTTTGAGAAACACGTATTGTTCTTGCACTGTAAATATTTGACGATATTTTGGAGTGTGTGCAACTCCAAATGTGCATGATATTACATTCCTACAAGAAGAAAGACATTTCACTGTCCGAATTCAGTCCAGTTTCGACTGTTCTAAATTTGCAAATTAATTTGGCTTCTTCTTGTCTTATCCTTAATTCTTGGTTGCCGCCCCTTGGTCCTAGGCTGACCTTGCTGAAACCAATAAACTTGATTTCTTTCTTGCCATATACTTGGTGCTTCTGCTGCCACTGGTGGGCTATGGGTAGTGTTATATCTTTGCTGCCAATCGAAGATAAATGTTCTTGGATGCGAACCCGCAGTTCACAAATTGTGCTACCTATGTATATCAATCCACATGTACACACAATTGCATATATTACATATTTTGACTGACAGTTGATATTGTCTCTGATCTTAATATACTATGTCGAAAGTGAAAAGAGTTGATTTAGAAATAAGAAAAATATTATAGGTTTTCTTGAAAAAACAATCTTTGGAGCTGGGTAGAAAATCCCAAAGAGTTAAACCCAGGAAAATGGCAAAACTAGGAACCTTTTGACAAATCTAGATGGGTAAGCTAGAAGCTTAAGAGGAAGGGTATGTGAGGAACCTTTGGATGGAATCACTTCTCCCCAGAGGGAAGACCCTTTTCATGAGGCTAGGGAGGTGCAGTCACTAACCAATATTCCCCCTGCGGGTGGGAACACCTTATGGGGAGGAACTCCCTTCCTGGGTAAAAGGATTTGAGTTTGTAACATGACCCCTTTAACTCCCGTCCGATAGGGTAACACCAACACCTTCTCTACCTATGATAAAGCCTGAAACAATGTGTTATGGTAAAGTGTCAGATAATCTCGCTGTAATAAATACTGGGATGAAGAATGTCACAAGCAAGGTGCCATTAAATAGAAAGAGTGCTCGACCAGCTGTTGTCAATCAATCTGACGTTACGCTGGGGAAGTCCCTGCTATTTAAACTAAACAGTAAAGAAGGAATTTGTTCTGCTGTGAATCCAGAAGAGATAGAATGAGAGACCGGTGGAGGTCTCTCAAGAGAGATACCGGACAAAAGGATGAGAACAGAGAATAGGCGACTGACATGCAGGGTATGGTTCATCAGAACACACAAGCACATGGTGAAGGTTGGCAGGGTGTTGGCAGTAGTAGTAGAAAGTGCAAAGGATGTCTTGATGGTTGGTCGTACATCTACAGCAGTAGACATAATATGATTTGATATGATATGATTTAAGACAATTATAACACGCCTATACATAAGTGTTTCTAGGTGCGAGAAGACAATGGAGGAAAGACAGAGGGAGGACACAACAAACAATCTTACTAGGCCTTGCGTCATTCAGTTTGTGCAAGTGAGGAAACGCAAAGTGCAGGGGTGGAGCGAGATGGGGAAGTTCAGGGAGAGCGAAGGGGGAAGTGCAATCAGGGCAGCATTGCTCCCTGCCAATGCAGGGCGGCTCTGGGTAAGTAAGGAAGCTGGGGGATGTAGGGTTACAGTTACAGCCCCTAAGTGCATGGTAGGCCCGGAGGCAATGCAGGGGCACCAGGTCATGGAGGAGCCTGGTATCCAGGTAGACTGTGAGGGTAGCCAGGCAACCAGTCAGTGTGCCAGACAGGTAGGTGCGCAGAGGAGAGAGATAGAGAAAGCAGAGGCAAAAAGGAAGGTTGTGAGCTGCTTCGGAGCGTCAGGTGGTTCGGCTCAAGTTTGAGAGGGGCAGAGAGTCCATTTCAGAGGGAGGCACCTGCAGAAGAGAGATAACTACCCCACAAAGACTTTAAGGTGGCTGAGAGAATGGCTCGAGTAGGAAGGTGTTTTGGAACATAGGGCCTCATTACACGAAAGGCGGTAAGCCATGGCGCTATTAGCGCCATGGCTGCCGCCGGTACCTTACCGGGTCCGCCTTGGTGGATGGCGGAATTAGCGCCATATTCCAAGGTGTGTGGGGGCGCTAATTCCGCCATCCACCATTGCCCCTTCACCATTGCCAGTCAGCCCCATAGGGCTCCATGTTAATGGTGAAGGTGCTAATTACGGTACCGCAAATTGCGGTACCGTAATTAGCACCAAGGTCCCTTTGCGGGTCCCGTACTTAACGCCTGTAAAAACCAGGCTTTAAGGGAGGACCCGCAAAGGCACCTCGTAGTAAGGCGGTAAGGGTTTACCGGTACCGGTGCCCTTACCGGTAGCGGTAAACCCTTACCGCCTTCCGTGCAATGAGGCCCATAGAGTTGGATGTAGTGTGGACCCCTGCCCCAAAAATCCTTGTGGACAATGCCAAGGGTCTCGCACTTGATCATTGCAACCACCGGGAGCTAGTGGAGAGATTTTAAGGCTGGAGAGTTATGGTCCCTGTGTTTGAGACCAAATACAAGCTCTATCAGTCCTTTTCTGGATTAGTTTCAGAGGGCAGAGAGTAGACAAAGGCAGATTGAGAAAGAGGCTGTTGCATTAGTCCAGCCTAGAGAGACCTAGGGCTCTGGAGACAGTGAGCTTCTGGGGGAAAGTGAGAAAAGGAAGAATACATCTGAGGAGGTGCACCTGGAAAAGGGTGTTCTTTGACAGGTCCGTGATGTGAGGAGAGATGAAGACAGTGGAGTCAAAGATGACACCAAGGGTTTTTGCCTCACAGGAAGGCGAAGGAAGAGGGCCCAAGGAGGACTAGCTGAGTGAGAGAGGGAAAGAGAGAAAAGGGGTCCCTTAGTGGCATTAAGGCAGAGATCGTTGGAGGTGCACCGCTCCTGAATCATTGATAGACAGTTGGAATGAGCAAGAGAGGAGGCTCATGATAGCATGGCAGAGTGTCATCCACATAACACTGAAAGTTAGAGAAGGTGGACATCAGGTGGGCTAACGGAGCCATGTAGACATTGAAGAGCCAGGGTGAGTGGTTGGAGCCCTGGGGAACACCACATGTGGAGTTAGAGGTGGTGGAGAGAGATGATTGAAGTTGGAGCTTGGAGGGTGGGTCCAGGAGGAAGAAGGTCAACCACTCCAGGGCCTGATCTGTGATGCCAGGTTCTCACAGAGTTGATTGATTGAATGGCGTGATTGACAGAGTCAAAAGCAGAGGAAAGGTCAAGGAGGATGAGGACAGAAGCACAGCAAATTCAGACCCTACCACTATAAACTGCGGTGTCCCCCAAGGATCTTATACAGCACCTACCCTCTGTAACCTCCTCACTAAACCCCTTTTCGACTTACTTGACTCCATCGGTGTGGCATACACTAACTACGCAAACGACACTCAAGTACTCATACCCATAAATGGACTCTACCACAAAGATGCCACCATCCTCAACAACATCTATGCCACAATCCAAGCATGGATGGCAATTGACGGCCTATGTCTCAACGGAGACAAGACGGAAATTCTCATTCTTGGACTAAAAAACACTATAACAAAGTTAAGCCCCCAATACGCCAACTTCAACATAGACAACTCAACCATATTGGTATCAGCATCCGTCAAGACCTTAGATGTTCACATTGACGCTAACCTATCAATGAACAAACAAGTCAGCGCCATAGCATCTGCATCAGCTTTCAGCACCAATCTCATCAATGTCATCAAAACTTACCTATCCGCCCCCCAACTGAGTGGCCATAGCAAGAGCAACCATAGGCGCTAAACTCGATTACTGTAATGCTCTCCTAGCGGCACCTCCGCCAAAAACATCCACAGACTACAAATCACGCAAAATAACGCCCTCAGAGCTGCCTTGTGCATCCCCAGAAGGGACCATATATCCCATGCCAGACGCACAGCGCGGTGGCTTCAGGTCAAAGATCGAATCACGCTGAAAACCCTCACCATCACACACAGATGCATCAACAACACTGCTCCCACTAACCTATCTGAAGCAATATCTAGAACCACTTCCACCCGACCTCCTAGATCTCAGTACACCAACCAGCTATACAAACCTCGCATCAAGAGAGCCACTGCTGGAGGCCTGGGCTTTTCATACATTGCACCACAACTCTGGAACTCTCTCCCATCCACCCTTAGAGCTGAAACCTCCATCTCGGCCTTCTGCAACAACCTCAAGTCCACATTCCTCAATTAGTAGCATGACTGCCTCTCCCACCTTGACATGTATATTGTAATATAACCAGAAATGTAAATAATGTAACTATTGTACCTTGTATATATCTTGCTCGTGACTATGTAACTAAGACTGTACTGTAACAAGTGCCACGATGTCCCCAGACTGATGTCCGCTATATAAATGTTAATAAAACAAACAAACAAACAGAAGGAATCTTGAATCAAGATCAGTGAGCATATCTTCATGGGTGTTCAGGAGAGCAATTTCCCTGTAGAAGTGGAAGAAGAAAGTGGAAACCTGAGGGCAAGCAAGAGACTGAGGAAATGCTAGATGGGTGCAGTGGACTATCAGCCTGAGTGAAGGAGACCGGGCAGTACGAAGGTGCACCTACTTGAAGAGATTGAGTAAAGTCAAGAAGATTGGGCGTTGGATGCTCAGAGAGTATTGTGCAAGTCGACCACGGACATACACAGTAAAAACCAAGAGAAAGTGTGGTGGTGGGGTGACCTGCGGTAGGTGGACCAAGCAGTCCGAGAACAGCACCAAAACCTCCTGCACTGGTCTCCCGCTGAGATGCATAGGCGATTGTACGATAAACATCCGGGAGTATGAGCAACACGCTACCTGGAAACGCTGGGCCCTCGGGTCTGCAACATATACCCAAACTGCCTTGTGCTTGAGGTACTTTCTCCGGAGAACCAAAGTGCCATCGACAAGTCTCTTCCTCATCTCTGTTGGGCGAGGTAAAGAGACTAGAGAAAATAGAAGGGGAAGGAAATCCTTGGAGGGAGCTACATAAGTTGTGGAATAAGTTAAAATTGAAATAGCCCAGACAAGGCTTGCAAAGAATGGTGAACAAGCTAGGAGAAGGGGTCATTAACCCTGCACCACTGGAGTATTGTGGAAATTTGTTTTTTTCTTTTGAGAACATTGGAACATTTCCAGAACTTCAGACAGCTATAACCTGAAAAACTAATACCCAGGGGAAGGGGGTCAGTCTCCCAAGCTAAAGAGAGAACTTTTCATAGATTAGGAATTGTCTTTAAGTGGTAGGGATGGAAAGGGAGTCATTCTCCTTGGCTATAGAGAGAACTTCTCTTAGATTCAGATTTGTCTTTAAGTGGTAGGTATAGAATGGGAGTCATTCTCGTGGGCATTAGAGAGAATTTTTCTTAGATTAGGATTTGTCTTTAAGTGGTAGGGATAGAATGGGAGTCATTCTCCTGGGCTATAGAGAGAACTTTTCTTAGATTAGGATTTGTCTTTAAGTGGTAGGGATAGAATGGGAGTCATTCTCCTGGGCTATAGAGAAAACTTTTCTTAGATTTGGATTTGTCTTTAAGTGGCAGGGATACAATGGGAGGCATTCTCCTGGGCTATAGAGAGAACTTTTCTTAGATTAGGATTTGTCTTTAAGTGGTAGGGATAGAATGGGAGTCATTCTCCTGGGCTATAGAGAGTATTTTTCTTAGATTAGGATTTGTCTTTAAGTGGTAGGGATAGAATGGGAGTCATTCTCCTGGGCTATAGAGAGAACTTTTCTTAGATTAGGATTTGTCTTTAAGTGGCAGGGATAGAATGGGAGTCATTCTCCTGGGCTATAGAGAGAACTTTTCTTAGATTAGGATTTGTCTTTAAGTGGCAGGGATAGCATGGGAGTCATTCTCCTGGGCTATAGAGAGAACTTTTCTTAGATTTGGATTTGTCTTTAAGTGGAAGGGATAGAATGAGAGTCATTCGCCTGGGCTATAGAAAGTACTTTTCTTAGATTTGGATTTGTCTTTAAGTGGTAGGGATAGAATGGGAGTCATTCTCCTGGGCTATAGAGAGAACTTTTCTTAGATTTGGATTTGTCTTTAAGTGGTAGGGATAGAATGGGAGTCATTCTTCTGGCTATAGGAATTGTCTTAAGTGGTAGGGATAGAATGGGAGTCATTCTCCTGGGCTATAGAGAGAACTTTTCTTAGATTAGGATTTGTCTTTAAGTGGTAGGGATAGAATGGGAGTCATTCTCCTGGGCTATAGAGATAACTTTTCTTAGATTAGGATTTGTCTTTAAGTGGTAGGGATAGAATGGGAGTCATTCTCCTGGGCTATAGAGAGTACTTTTCTTAGATTAGGATTTGTCTTTAAGTGGTAGGATAGAATGGGAGTCATTCTCCTGGGCTATAGAGAGATTTTTTTTAGATTAGGATTTGTCTTTAAGTGGTAGGGATAGAATGGGAGTCATTCTCCTGGGCTATAGAGAGTATTTTCTTAGATTAGGATTGTGTCTTAAGTGGTAGGGATAGAATGGGAGCATTCTCCTGGGCTATAGAGAGAACTTTTCTTAGATTAGGATTTGTCTTTAAGTGGTAGGGATAGAATGGGAGTCATTCTCCTGGGCTATAGAGATAACATTTCTTTGATTAGGATTGTCTTTAAGTGGTAGGGATACAATGGGAGTCATTCTCCTGGGCTATAGAGAGTACTTTTCTTAGATTTGGATTTGTCTTTAAGTGGTAGGGATAGAATGGGAGTCATTCTCCTGGGCTATAGAGAGTATTTTTCTTAGATTAGGATTTGTCTTTAAGTGTAGGTATAGAATGGGAGTCATTCTCCTGGGCTATAGAGAAAATTTTTCTTAGATTAGGATTTGTCTTTAAGTGGTAGGGATAGAATGGGAGTCATTCTCCTGGGCTATAGAGAGAACTTTTCTTAGATTAGGATTTGTCTTTAAGTGGTAGGGATAGAATGGGAGTCATTCTCCTGGGCTATAGAGATAACTTTCTTAGATTAGGATTTGTCTTTAAGTGGTAGGGATAGAATGGGAGTCATTCTCCTGGGCTATAGAGAGAACTTTTCTTAGATTTGGATTTGTCTTTAAGTGGTAGGGATAGAATGGGAGTCATTCTCCTGGGCTATAGAGAGAACTTTTCTTAGATTAGGATTTGTCTTTAAGTGGCAGGGATAGAATGGGAGTCATTCTCCTGGGCTATAGAGAGAACTTTTCTTAGATTTGGATTTGTCTCTAAGTGGCAGGGATAGAATGGGAGTCATTCTCCTGGGCTATAGAGAGAACTTTTCTTAGATTAGGATTTGTCTTTAAGTGGCAGGGATAGAATGGGAGTCATTCTCCTGGGCTATAGAGAGAACTTTTCTTAGATTAGGATTTGTCTTTAAGTGGAAGGGATAGAATGGGAGTCATTCTCCTGGGCTATAGAGAGAACTTTTCTTAGATTAGGATTTGTCTTTAAGTGGCAGGGATAGAATGGGAGTCATTCTCCTGGGCTATAGAGAGAACTTTTCTTAGATTAGGATTTGTCTTTAAGTGGCAGGGATAGAATGGGAGTCATTCTCCTGGGCTATAGAGAGAACTTTTCTTAGATTTGGATTTGTCTTTAAGTGGTAGGGATAGAATGGGAGTCATTCGCCTGGGCTATAGAGAGTACTTTTCTTAGATTTGGATTTGTCTTTAAGTGGTAGGGATAGAATGGGAGTCATTCTCCTGGGCTATAGAGAGAACTTTTCTTATATTTGGATTTGTCTTTAAGTGGTAGGGATAAATTGGGAGACAATTTTTCTTAGATTAGGATATGTCTTTAAGTGGTAGGGATAGAATGGGAGTCATTCTCCTGGGCTATAGAGAGAACTTTTCTTAGATTAGGATTTGTCTTTAAGTGGTAGGGATAGAATGGGAGTCATTCTCCTGGGCTATAGAGATAACTTTTCTTTGATTAGGAATTGTCTTTAAGTGGTAGGGATACAATGGGAGTCATTCTCCTGGGCTATAGAGAGTACTTTTCTTAGATTAGGATTTGTCTTTAAGTGGTAGGGATAGAATGGGAGTCATTCTCCTGGGCTATAGAGAGTATTTCTCTTAGATTAGGATCTGTCTTTAAGTGGAAGTGATAGAATGGGAGTCATTCTCCTGGGCTATAGAGAGAACTTTTCTTAGATTAGGATTTGTCTTTAAGTGGCAGGGATAGAATGGGAGTCATTCTCCTGGGCTATAGAGAGAACTTTTCTTAGATTAGGATTTGTCTTTAAGTCGCAGGGATAGCATGGGAGTCATTCTCTTGGGCTACAGAGAGAACTTATCTTAGATTTGGATTTGTCTTTAAGTGGTAGGGATAGAATGGGAGTCATTCGCCTGGGCTATAGAAAGTACTTTTCTTAGATTTGGATTTGTCTTTAAGTGGTAGGGATAGAATGGGAGTCATTCTCCTGGGCTATAGAGAGAACGTTTCTTATATTTGGATTTGTCTTTAAGTGGTAGGGATAAATTGGGAGACAATTTTTCTTAGATTAGGATATGTCTAAGTGGTAGGGATAGAATGGGAGTCATTCTCCTGGGCTATAGAGATAACTGTTCTTTGATTAGGAATTGTCTTTAAGTGGTAGGGATACAATGGGAGTCATTCTCCTGGGCTATAGAGAGTACTTTTCTTAGATTTGGATTTGTCTTTAAGTGGTAGGGATAGAATGGGAGTCATTCTCCTGGGCTATAGAGAGTATTTTTCTTAGATTAGGATTTGTCTTTAAGTGGTAGGTATAGAATGGGAGTCATTCTCCTGGGCTATAGAGAGAATTTTTCTTAGATTAGGATGTGTCTTTAAGTGGTAGGGATAGAATGGGAGACATGCTCCTGGGCTATAGAGAGAACTTTTCTTAGATTAGAATTTGTCTTTAAGTGGTAGGGATAGAATGGGAGTCATTCTCCTGGGCTATAGAGATAACATTTCTTTGATTAGGAATTGTCTTTAAGTGGTAGGGATACAATGGGAGTCATTCTCCTGGGCTATAGAGAGTACTTTTCTTAGATTTGGATTTGTCTTTAAGTGGTAGGGATAGAATGGGAGTCATTCTCCTGGGCTATAGAGAGAACCTTTCTTAGATTAGGATTTGTCTTTAAGTGGCAGGGATAGAATGGGAGTCATTCTCCTGGGCTATAGAGAGAACTTTTCTTAGATTTGGATTTGTCTTTAAGTGGCAGGGATAGAATGGGAGTCATTCTCCTGGGCTATAGAGAGAACTTTTCTTAGATTAGGATTTGTCTTTAAGTGGATAGAATGGGAGTCATTCTCCTGGCTATAGATAGTATTTTTCTTAGATTAGGATTTGTCCTTAAGTGGAAGTGATAGAATGGGAGTCATTCTCCTGGGCTATAGAGAGAACTTTTCTTAGATTAGGATTTGTCTTTAAGTGGCAGGGATAGAATGGGAGTCATTCTCCTGGGCAATAGAGAGAACTTTTCTTAGATTAGGATTTGTCTTTAAGTGGCAGGGATAGCATGGGAGTCATTCTCCTGGGCTATAGAGAGAACTTTTCTTAGATTTGGATTTGTCTTTAAGTGGTAGTGATAGAATGGGAGTCATTCACCTGGGCTATAGAAAGTACTTTTCTTAGATTTGGATTTGTCTTTAAGTGGTAGGGATAGAATGGGAGTCATTCTCCTGGGCTATAGAGAGAACTTTTCTTAGATTTGGATTTGTCTTTAAGTGGGTAGGGAGTAAATTGGGAGACATTTTTTCTTAGATTAGGATATGTCTTTAAGTGGTAGGGATAGAATGGGAGTCATTCTCCTGGGCTATAGAGAGAACTTTTCTTAGATTAGGATTTGTCTTTAAGTGGTAGGGATAGAATGGGAGTCATTCTCCTGGGCTATAGAGATAACTTTTCTTTGATTAGGAATTGTCTTTAAGTGGTAGGGATACAATGGGAGTCATTCTCCTGGGCTATAGAGAGTATTTTTCTTAGATTAGGATTTGTCTTTAAGTGGCAGGGATAGAATGGGAGTCATTCTCCTGGGCTATAGAGAGTACTTTTCTTAGATTTGGATTTGTCTTTAAGTGGTAGGGATAGAATGGGAGTCATTCTCCTGGGCTATAGAGAGAACTTTTCTTAGATTTGGATTTGTATTTAAGTGGTAGGGATAGAATGGGAGTCATTCTCCTGGGCTATAGAGAGTACATTTCTTAGATGTGGATTTGTCTTTAAGTGGTAGGGATAGAATGGGAGTCATTCTCCTGGGCTATAGAGAGAACTTTTCTTATATTTGGATTTGTCTTTAAGTGGTAGGGATAAATTGGGAGACATTTTTTCTTAGATTAGGATATGTCTTTAAGTGGTAGGGATAGAATGGGAGTCATTCTCCTGGGCTATAGAGAGAACTTTTCTTAGATTAGGATTTGTCTTTAAGTGGTAGGGATAGAATGGGAGTCATTCTCCTGGGCTATAGAGATAACTTTTATTTGATTAGGAATTGTCTTTAAGTGGTAGGGATACAATGGGAGTCATTCTCCTGGGCTATAGAGAGTATTTTTCTTAGATTAGGATTTGTCTTTATGTGGCAGGGATAGAATGGGAGTCATTCTCCTGGGCTATAGAGAGTACTTTTCTTAGATTTGGATTTGTATTTAAGTGGTAGGGATAGAATGGGAGTCATTCTCCTGGGCTATAGAGAGAACTTTTCTTAGATTTGGATTTGTATTTAAGTGGTAGGGATAGAATGGGAGTCATTCTCCTGGGCTATAGAGAGTACATTTCTTAGATGTGGATTTGTATTTAAGTGGTAGGGATAGAATGGGAGCCAACTTTTCATAGATTAGGATTTGTCTTTAAGTGGTAGGGATAGAATAGGAGTTTGGACTAGGACAGTGGACTTTTGATTTGGACTACACATCCTTCCTGGCTGCCAGAGTTTGAGTTAGTTTGAGCTAGGGACACCACCTCTAGTTAGGGTAAAATAGGTTTTGTTGGTTGTTAATAAAGGTTTATAGCACTCACTATTCCAACATTTAGTCAGGCTCCTCATTCTATGCTGCCACAGTCCACACCCGCTCTCTTCAGTCTCAGTGACAGTTTCTATTAACAGTCCCAAGCCACCCTGCATCCAATCTCGTGTACTTTCATGTTCTTGACTGGCTCCTAAACACTGGAACTATTTGCATCTCCACATCAGATCCATTCCCACCTACTCTCTCTTCCGTTCATGCTTTCTAACATCTCTTATTTTTTATTTATTTTCAGTCATATTGTTTATTCCTATTCTTGTATTGACCTATTTGTTTACGTCGAAAGCACTTAACACATTAATAGATTCAAATACATTGTGTAGATCATGTTTTAGGGGGCCCCATAATCTTGATCAAATACTAAAAATATATATATATATATATATATATATATATATATATATATATATAGGAAAAACAGGGAAAGGTGCGCACTCCAATTCTCTGCATGACCTTCCAGGCCACTGGTGTACTCCTCCGACCGGTTTCTCCATATATATAATGTATATATATTTAAGCATTCCATTCAGATTGATAAACCATCATACGTTTACCAACACTCACACTATTGCTAATTAAAACTGGAAAAAAAAATGTCTTCTTAATGTGAATCCAAACAGTCACATGTGTGCAGGGGTGGATGGGCCTATAGTGTACTCTGGAGATTTCCTGGTAGGCCTCTGCACCCTGGCCGGGGTGGATGGGCTATCGGGAACTCTGGAGTTTTCCTGGTGGGCCTCTGCACCCTGGGCAGGGGGTGGACAGGCCTATTGGGAACTCTGGAGATTTCCAGGTAGGCGAATGTACCCTGGCCAGGGGTGGACTGGCCTATAGGGAACTCTGGAGATTTCGTGGTAGGCCTCTGCACCCTGGCCAGAGGTAGACTGGCCTATAGGGAATGCTGGAGATTTCTTGGTGGGACTCTGCACCCTGGCCAGGGGTGGACTAGCCTATAGGGTACTCTGGGAGATTTCCTGGTAGGCCTCTGCACCCTGGCCAGGGTTGGACTGGCCTATAGGGAACACTGGAGATTTCCTGGTGGGACTCTGCACCCTGGCCAGGGGTGGACTGGCCTATAGGGAATACTGGAGATTTCCCGGTGGGACTCTGCACTCTGGGCAGCAGGTGGACTGTCCTATAGGGTACTCCAGAGATTTAATGGTAGGCCTCTGCACACCCTGGGCCTTTTGTGTGGTATTTCCAAATGTTCCCATAGGAAACGGTTCGGGCTTGCTGAAAGTGTGTGACATGGGGCCACTTTGAATATTATTTCCAGGGCCTCTTCTGGTTCACAGTCCACCGCTGGATAAGTGTGCGCCCCCTACTGCACCAGGGAATGAAATGGGTATTTAGAATTAACAATAAACAACCTCTGATGCTAATCATGGTATAAATACCAAATGCGAATCACTAACACCGGACCTTGGGGGGCATCTTTGATCCCCACAGTAATTGCACGGAGGGGATCTTCCTCAGTGTGGCTTTTTTATGCTCCCTAGGGAATCTGCATGCTTTTACCAGGTTTTCCTACTGCTCCCTAGGGAATCTACATGCTTTTACCAGGTTTTCCTAGGGAATCTACATGCTTTTACCAGGTTTTTCTATTGCTCCCTAGGGAATCTACATGCTTTTACCAGGTTTTCCTACTGCTCCCTAGGGAATCTGCATGCTTTAACCAGGTTTTTCTATTGCTAACTAGGGAATCTGCATGCTTTTACTAGGTTTTTCTATTGCTCCCTAGGGAATCTGCATGCTTTTACTAGGTTTTTCTATTGCTTCCTAGGGAATCTGCATGCTTTTACCAGGTGGTCATTTTGGCGGATTTCCAAAGGAATCCGTTATGGGAATCCATGCTGCAGTAGCCCCTAAACCAATTAGGGCCTGGCTAGGTGTGTTACACAGTCCAAACCCTGAGGGAAAGAAGAGGAATGTAAAAAAGACACACACCAGCGGTGGTGAAGGTACTTGATTTCAAATGTGTATGTGTTTTTTGTTACTTGGACTTAACTACTTTTTAGGGGACTGTGGGGCTCATTACGGGTTGGGAGGTGTGGGTTAAATGCAGCGGCATTACCGTATACTGCCGCATTACTGTGCTGCCCAACTATATGTCTGGTGGAAAGTTCGGGGATTCACCTCCAGCCATGAGCTGGAGTTAAATCCTTCAGCTTTCCGCTAAATTCCGACAGAATTACCGCCGGCGGAATGAGCACAATGGTCATTTTGCCAAAAAGCCCCATGGAGTCCAATGGACTCCAAATAAATGGGGACCATAATACCGCCAGACCATGTGGCGGTAACAATAATTCGATTTGGTGGTACCTCAGCGGATTTACCGCTGAGTTATCACCAAAACTATGCCATCTATCCATTCTCAGGGGCCATGTAGAACCTTGGGGATCAGGAGCAATGGATAGCCCACCACATGGTCTGGATGACAAGACTGGCCCACTGGAATTATTAAAGAAAGACCATTGGAGAGAGAGGGAGTAGGAGGTTCAGCTAAAAACTCCCTAGGTGGTCGAGGTACCTAACGGTTCCCCAAGGCTGCATGGAGTCAGCAAGCCGGGCCACGTATGCCAACCGCGGCCCAGTGTGAAGTGCGCCCACTGGGCAGCATGCCTGGGTACCCACAAAGACTGACAGTGAGTCAGCCCACCTGAGGGCCTGACCGGGTCTGTCCAGAGGGTCGGCATACCTAGGACACAGGTGGTAGGTAGCCCAGTAGGATTCCCTGGCCAGGAAGGCTCCCTAGCATGCCCCGGGACAGGTCTCAGAGACATGCTACACACCCAGGGGCAGCCCATATGGGTAAGAAAGCCCAGATGCATACAGGCCCCCCTGGCATGAGGGGGTGCATATGCACAGGGTGCACAGAGAATGAATGGGCTGGCGGGTCGGACCCATCTCCATATTCCCCAAAGGGGGGTCATGTGCTGGAGCGGGCCACACTAGTTAGAAACTGCAGCACCCCTCAGGGGCCTGGGGCACCACATTGAAGAACTGACTCTCTGGACCCCAGGCGTTGATAGCGACTCCCCACCAGTGCATGGTCAACACCATGAAGATGGAGACTCTCTTGACCCTATGGCAGTGACTGTGAGGGATACCCACCATTGCCCCATCAGCAAAGAACAGCGCCTTCGACGGGCCAGTCCCTCAGGAGCAGCAGTAAGGGGCAGATCCTGCCCCATGACACAGAATCAAGGTACCGCGCATGGGGCCGTCAGAGCCCTGGCGAAAGAACATGGCGGCCATTTGGGGTGTCTGACTGCAGCAGCTACACCCATGTATTTATGCTCAGATTTATTTATAAGTATATATTTATATGTACATATGCTTAATTATTGTGGGCACCACGGTTGTAGGGGTAATGTAGATGTAAGTAACAAGTGTGTTGTAGTAGGGTGATAGCTGAGCTACCAGATAGTAGGGCGGGTGGCTTGGGTCACTCTGTGTTCAAGTGCATCCTGGTAGAGGGGGCACTGGAAAGGGCTACCCACTAGCCCCTCAGTCATTTGGGACGTGGTTGAATGGGGCATAGGGGAACAGCTGCGCCTGCTCACCCCAGGGCGGGAGGGGAGTGTGGCGGGGTCATTTGTCCCCTTTGAGAGTGGGGAGATAGGTTGAGCAGGACGCCGCAGGAGGGCTGTATCAGGTCTGGACATGTACTAAATATTCAATGCCAGCAGGTTCAGAAACGTTATATGCAGTGTGTTTCTCGGTTATTTGTATATAGATATAGGTCCCCACTTGGACCCGAAAAAAGCTCTCCTGGTGCCTGGTGTCATTCTTAGACAGGTTGCGGTAACATGTGAGAGGGTGTGGTTGGCTTTGTGAATTATAGGAACTCAGGATGTACCTCTTCTCCTGTTTGGCTGTTTGACAACCTTTTGTGCTACAGTTCTGCCTAACACTTCCCTTGCAGCTGAACTGTGGGGGAGGGGAGGTGTAGTGGACACTCCCTGGCGTGGGAGCAGATGTGCACAAGAGCACCCAGGCCAGGGTAAAAACACCTTGGAGGAACTGCTTTAATGCACCCACATTTTTATGTGAAGTGGGAAAAGGAGGCAGGCACATTATGTCTTCCCCGCTGCGGAACTCTGCAAAATAAATACACCAAAATGAGGCTGACTGGAAAAAAAACATTGATGCTGTGGAAATCGAAGGTTGGACTCAAATCTCAGGTGAGGCTAGTTTTGTAAATCTTTAATAGCTCCACTGTTGTGTGAAAGCAGGAACAGATGGTAATCTCTCCCTAACTAATCCCAACACTGATTTACCTGACCCGTTATCAACAACTTTCATAGGTTTTCGGTACATTGGGGGGTCATTACGACGCTGGCAGTAGCCATGCCTGTAACACAGGCACCGCTGCCGCTGGTATGATTTTTTTTACCAGCACCTGCAAATGGACAATTACCGGGTCATTACGGCCCAGCTGGGCCCGGTAATTATCCATTCGCGGGTGCCAGTAAAAAATGCTCTCAATTCCCATTCAAGCCCCAAAAGGCTCAATGGGAATGGGGAGCCTGATTGCACCGGCATCATTCAGAACGGTGCCGGTGCATCCGTCAAGTTGTACTCGTGGGTGCTTTTATTCCTGCCAGGTCAGGCGCGGAGGGCATAAAGGCACCCACGAGTACAACTCATAGTTTGCTGGTACAAGAGTAACGGTGCTGGTAGCTTACCGGCACCGTTACTACTGGACCGGCAAACTTGTAATGTGTCCCAATTGTCTTAAATACGAGTGGAAGGTTCTGTAATTTCACTAAGGAGGAATTCACTCCTTCCAATTAGCACAATGGTCTTCTACAAGGAGAAAGGCAAGATTGGCCTCCTAAATTGTTTTCACATTAATATAAGCGCTAATTGTGTAAGAATATTGACTTTCTACAATTATAATGAACCCTTCATCTTGGTGTGGAATGCAAGAGCTTCTACTATTGACAGCCGGCTGTCACCCCACAAGATGTTTTTTTTAAGAGTGATCTTTCTTTCAGATCCAGAATAACAATTACCAGAGACAAACACAATGAACATATAGAAGAAAGCAAGCAATTATGATCTTAAAAATGTACTGAACCGTCCTCTGAGTAAAGCCATCTCTTCCTCCAATTGACCAAAAGGCATCCTAACCCAGGAACACTCCCTCTCAGGATTCCCTCTAAGCATTTTACCTTGTTCGGTGGGCTGGGGGCAACAATGGGAGGCTAGTCTGTGACTCCTCTGGGGCACCTCTCAGACAATGAATCTGAGAATATAAATACTAAAACTATTGTGGAAATCAGATGCAGAGCTTGAATCTTTGGTGAGGCCAGCCTGTAAAATCTTTAATAGCAGCACTATAGGGTTAACAGAGGAATGGACAGCACACAATCCCCAAGCAATCCCAACACTGTGTTATCCCACCCCTTTATCAGCAATGTTTCCTCATTTTATTCAATTGACTTCAATAGGGAAGAGGAAGATTCTATAACTTCTCTAGGAAGGATTTCACTCCCTCCAATTAGCACAATGGTCTTATGTGAGAGGACAGGCAAGCCTGGCCTCCCAGGGTCATTCCTCTGTTTTCCAGGGATAACAAGCACAGATGTGCACCTTTAATCCAATTAAGACACACACCCTCTTATTATTCATTTCACAGCAAAAGCTCAGAAGGTATTATTGGAATGTGCTGTGTCAAAAGGGCATGTGCGAAGGCCATGCCGTGGCATGGACCAATGGTCAAGACCTTTGACACTGCCATGGTCCCTGTTTACATTTGTACTGTATCTGGGGCATGGCTGAACTGCACTCACTGGGCAGGTTTCTCTCGGTTAGGTCATAGGTTAAGTAGTGGGCACTTCAGGGCTGAGGATCATGAACCTGGCACAGTGCCCGCTAGCCCTGGGCATATTTTTCTTGAGTTTATCCTTAAAATACCCAACAAATCCTCCAAACAAGCTGTGAGGAAGACGACGAAGCGCATGGTGGGCATACACTCGTCTGGGCTCTTTGAAATGTGTAATTAAATGTAATGATGGTAGACCAGCCTCACAAAAATATGTGGGGCTAATCCACACACATTTTCCTATGCTCACACCATGACAAATGCATAGACCCATGTACTCTGGATGGACACATCCTACTGGCGCTGTCATATTTAATTGGAAAGTGACAGCCAGAAGCGCACAATGCCATCTCCTGGAAGGCGGAGGGCCAACATTGTCCTGCCATGGCCAGTCTGATTAACTAACAAAGGCTTCATGGATCTTTTGTTAGACTCGGCAGCGGGTGGCAGCAATTAGCCTACCAATAGAGAGTACTGCAAACATTCCCACATGGGGGCCTGACTGCAGAGATTAACAAAGGAGACAGGAAACCCAACAAGCTTTCATATGGAACTGGGTCAAGCTAAAGCCAGCTCCCACCCTCTGTATACATGACCGTGAACTGTCATGTCTGGGACTGCTGTTTACAGTAGGCCACCCCGCTAGGCCGACCCCATTCAAAAGGTATGAGAATGTGGTTTGCAGGAGCCAGAAAGTATGGTCTCACCGCAGCTTCAATGGAGACTTGCCTCTTTAATGGGAACCAGAAAAGGAAAACCATTAACCAGAGAGACTCTTTGAAAACAAGAAACAGGTAGATGGGTGGGACTTGGTATCACAAGGCAGTTAGCCTAGAGCTCTTTCGGTTGAAAGAAGGGCTCTGCCATTTTAGTTCTGGGGCACACCTCGTTTCTGTTTTCATCCCTTTACCTTCCCTGTTGCAAAGCACTCTGGTTATAACCGCAGGCATACAGGAGATTGTTGGTAGGGAGGCCAGGATTTGTTCATTGAGGTAGGTTTAGCCTACATCAATCACTGTGACCCTTGTGGATTTAAAAGAGGGATGGAGCCCATCTTTAAGCAGATCATCTGAAGAGTTCACAAGAAGTAAGAAAGGAGAACTCAACTTTGGACCCTGGCTGAAGGTACAGTCTGCCTTAGGTCTTCTGCTAGTTAAGGAAGGCCAGGTTATCCACACAGGGAAGCAAGATCCCTCCCCTAAAAATCTCATAGGCAATAGAGGGAGTTACAGAACTCAGAGGACCATCCAACCGCTCCAGAAAAAACAAGCCCTGCTAGGCTCTGCAGCAAGATTCCTGGATAAGAAGTGCCAGAAGGTCTCTGTACCTACAACCAAGGAAAAGGCTGCTGCGTGGAACACACTCCTCAGCTTTGGGCCGTCCACCTTTAAGGATGACACAAGCTCATTGAAGAAGCTGGGAGAAGCGCCATGACATGCCTCTGCCTACGTCCGCCTTAATGGACATTTTCGAGCCAGTCGAGTGCCTCTATCCACAACTGCCCACAACACTGACCGTTGTCAAGCCACTGTCACTTAAAGATATCTGAAGCATCTCAAATGGTGCTTCAGAACCACCAATCAGACTTGAGACAACAATTTGTGCCCCCAAGCCACCATGTAGGTCAGCCAGCAGTCGTTTATCCAGCTTCGATGCCGAACTGTAGTGCTGCCTGATACCTGCGACTCCTGTCTCGAACTCTGTCACAGAATCATGCAAAGTGCCCTGAAGTCGATTCGACCCCGTCAAGCACCAGTAACATCTACAGCACAAGGTACATTGTGGTTCTGCCCCCCTGGTCCTTCCCAGAAGGCCCCTAAAGACATTTTAAGACCCATTGCTCCCTTTGTGTAAAAGCCAAGAAACCTTAACAAACTCTTGTGGTTATTAAGCATACTGACTACCCTTCTGTCAGTATCCAGAATGCATCCTTTTTTCCTTCTTTGAAACTGTCTGTCCTCTGCATTCCTTGGTTTGTATTTTGTAGTGCTGAAAGAAAGTCTGTTGTGTTAATAATTAAGTAGACATTTGTATGCAACCATAACTGGATAGTCCCTTTTATCATTGGGTAATAATTGTATTTTCGCTGTGTTGCAACTAACCAATAACCCACGACCTGCGTTCCATCCACATTTCCAACATTGTACAAGCAGGGTTATAATTTGCTTGTGTTTCCAATCTGTTTGGAACCCTTCTGGTGTACTAGAGCTGTGGGGCTGATGGATGGTTAAGAAACCAATATTCATCCCTGGTCCACTGGTGCCCCGGAAGTTGATTTGTCACACAAACCTTAAGCACAGTTGAGATTCTGTTATATTATGAACATTCAATTAAGTGAGACATCTTTAGTGACAGGGATTTTGAAAACATGAATATACGGTTTCAAGATATAACTTTAAGAATATTGACATTTTCCAATGATGCATATGCCACTATATTGCATACCATATATTCAATACTCATGATGCCAAAGCTCAACCAGTTGTGCTCTTGACAGAAATTAAGAAAAGAACAAAGTCCCTCCTCTCTTTCCCTCAGGAGGGGATGAGCGTCAATACTGCTAGCTCCACCTGTAGGTGATCAAGGTACTCCCCCAAGAGAGTATTCTCTCTAATGGGCAGGTTTTCACTTCCTTTGCCTTTGTTTAAGGTATCTCCCCTCAGGGGCAGAATATGAAGTTCTCAAGGGCCATTCTTTGAAGAATGTCGCTCACTAGGAGTGCAGGATGCTGCATAGGCCGCACCAGTTACGGGTGCTGCCATTAGTCCCACACACCCCTTTACCTCCCCCGAGGCTGTCCATGCTAACTTCGGGCCGGAAGCGCTTAGCGAATCGCTGGAAGTCAGGCAGTGAATTGCTGAGCAACAGAAGCTCATAACTCAGCATTTAGAGGGCACACAGGGGTGGACCAGGTTTGCAAATATACTATTTTACTGGTTGAGTGAGGAACAGAGCTCTTTAATATAAGAATACCCAGTGCACACTCCAGGTCATATGGTAGTGGGCATATGAGTAATACAAGGCCCCCCACAGGAGTCATAACACATATCCTTATCTCAAATTCCCCAAATCTTGGGTTCTCGCTAATCCAATCCATTTTACTGTTACCATTTAGGTGGGTGACTTGTAGATAATGATTTTTTATTCTGTCAAACGCTGCCTTTTATATTGGATTTCCTCCTCAGCACTTGTCAGGGCACGGGATACCTATACTTCTACCCCTAATCCTGAGACCCAGGCAGCTCTTCCTGACCAACAGACGAAGAGGATGGGGATTGTGAGACGGCCAGGAAAAACCTTAAGAGAGGCTATCAGAGCAGTGACAGCTCGCCTCCTCACCAACCTGGGGCACACCTGCGGTGGCAGTGGTTCCACGCGACGAGCATGAGGACACAAACAGCGGTTATGTTACTTCTCCCACTAGATGGATCCCAATTACTTCTCCCACTAGATGGATCCCAATTTTGCAAACCACGAGAAAGAATGAAGGCACCCAGAAAAAAAGTGTGAACAGACAGGACATCATTGGCCTTCATGCATCGACTCCAGGGTTTTGAGCCTGAGTGTCCCCATGACTAGACTTCCACTCACCCCAGCCGCGTTTCACAAGCCAAATAACAGCGCGTCAGAAGATGTCTCCTCCACAGACCATGGGGAAAAGAGTGGGCGCTCTACTAAAGAATGGTCATGTGGCATCCATTTTGGGTTTTGTTGGAGATATGCATTGGCTATAATTCCCCATACCGCTGAAGGACTATCAAGCACTCTTTTCAGCATGAAAGAGGGGTCTGACAGTGCCCCAAGATTGACATCATTGAGTAGCAATTGATGTTGGCATCAGAAATTGTGTGTAACACGGTCCGAGCTGTAGCGCTACATGAGGTACTGGGAGAGGCTGGAAGATGCCATTATGGACTATGGGCCAGAAAAGCAGAGTCACCACAAACATTCATTCCCAGGCGTCTGATATTCCTAGGCGTAAGAAACTGGTGAGACAAAAAGCCAGGGAATTAGCAAAGAAGATGCCGAATACTTAAACCTTGCTGTTCGGATGAAGCGAAAGCCCTCAAAACCAACTTGGTTGTGCTTATATGAACCAAGCAAGATGTCTTCCTTCTGCCAAAAGGGGAACCCAGAGGAAGGTTCAGAGAGAAGGGCAGTTCCCCAGATCGGGTTTAGCTCCCTCCACAGTCAAGGGTCAGCATTCGTAATTGGAATCCAGGCATCCTGACCTGCATGCAGTGGGGCGAGTCAGAAGAAATGGACACTTTAAGGACATGGTTTACAAGTTTTTATTAAAGAAAAAATATAAGATCTAACTTTCTCTACCACTATGGGTGGTCCCTGCCTACGTTACTAACTAAGGTGCTTGTCAGTCAGTCAGTCAGTCAGTCCTGAATGTCCAAAGGAATACGTCTGTTCTCCAAAAATACCCTAACTGACACTACCACTATGAAAGCGAACTTATATCTAAAGAATGACACCCTTCTCCTGAGGTTACCTCTAGTACCAGTCTGTAGAATTCTCTATTAATATAGGATCATCAAATTGTCTCTCATGAGTTCTTCAGTCAGTCACTGTAATTCTTCTAATCGGATCTTGTTCCACTGAACTCTGGCTCAAAATATTCCCTCCTTTTGATATTTTCTTCTTCTTGTACACAATATCTACTTACTTTCCCCTTCTCCCAGGGTTTTTTAGCCACTGTCCTTTTCTCTTAGTATTCATATTCTCAGTACTTCTTTCTCTAGAATCATGACATTTTAAGTTCATGGGTTTCAGGTTTGGCTTTTTCTCTTTCCCACTGCTTTCTCTTTTATCCCATCAGTTCAAGTTCATGGCTTCATTGGTAACTTTGTCTCATGACTTAGACTGAGACAAGTTGTTTGCACAGTATAATGATCCCTATGCGGCCTCCCACTATTCCCGTTCTCCCCGTTACCTTCTATTGAGAAGGGAAACGTCTTCGGGAGTCTCGTTCTTCAGGGACCATCTCTCTGGTCTCAGAGCACCACCCCTTATCTTCATCAGAGCACTCCCCCTTCTGGTCTCTCTTCTCTCTATGGTGTCCCGGTTTTCTACCTAGGAACCAGACAGCCCGCGGCTTTCTATATGTAGTGGTATCGGTGATGTTTTAGGACCATTTGTTCACCACGGGCCTGTGGTCTTGCCACCACCTTCATCTGGGCTTGTGTCCTGCTTGTTTCTTGCGCTGGGGTCGCCGTGGCTCTGGCATCCCAGTCTGCAGTACGGGGAGAGTTTCAAACTTGCGGGCTTCCAGGCTTGTGCTCACTCCACTTCCACCAGGTGATACGCAGTACAGGGCCTTCCATTGGCTGTACAGGTCTTTGTCTCTCTCTTCTCTCTCCCCATAGGTGATCAAGCGCACATTATTTAACATACTCGTCCAAGTGGATTGGATATTTGAATTTAAAGGGACATGATCTTTTTCTGAAAGATAATGGGATCTATTAGGAGTTTCTACATCGCAGACATGGTATTTAAATGTTTCTTGTATTTTAGAGTCTCCCATGCAGGACACAGCTTTAGGGAGTTCCTCACAGGAATGTCAATTCTTGTCCCCAAATGGGGAGTCTCTTTGTGAGGTCGCACTTGCCTCAACCACCAGGGAGTGTGTTGCGTAGTGGGCTCACCTCATGGGGTGGGGATACACCTTGGGGTGAAGGGATGAATTTCTTCAATTTGTCACAGCAGCCACAGATTCCAGTAGGGGGTTGCTGGATCAACTTCTTCCATGCTCAGGCAGATTAGTTCTCTAGCAACTGAGCTTTGGAGTTAATGCAAACAGTCTATGTTATTGAGTTTGCATAGGCATCACTCCAGTGCCAAAGGACAAGTCAAACAGGAAACCTAATAGTCAGGGGGTTTCTTCCTTGTTGCAGAAAGAGCCATCATGAGGTTTCCAGTAGATCAGATGGGCACCTTGTTTCTGGACCTGAAGCCATCAAGGGTCTTCTGACCAATCATAAGAGGGTGAACACTTATATCAAAAAGATCCCATTCAAGATGGTGACACTTCAGGCTATATGTCGCATGGTTTGCTAGAAGAGGTATATGTGCTCAGCAGATCTGTACGATTCTTACCTCCATGTTCCTGGGCTGGACTCATAATGTCAGTGCTGGGTATTCAATACTGGTTCCCAGCTCTACCGTTTGTCCCGAAGACAACTCTAGGTTTTGTTCTCCAAAATCGTATCCACTCTGGTGGAGATTAACCATGCTCTGAACGTCCATTTACACTGATACCTCGACAAATAGCAACTGCGAGGGAATGCGCAGCAATGACTGAGCTCAGAGACTGGTTTACAGAAGCCTCGCCATGTTCAGATGAAAGGTGAACATGAAGAGAGCCACCCAGAGCTATTTTAGGTCTTGAACGTCCTTGCGTTACGTTCCAACACAAGGGAAAACAGGATTTCCCTCCCTCCGCGCCATGATGAGCAGCTTCTGCAGAGACGGGAGAGCGGGTTGAGCAAACAATCAGCCACATACGTTTGTGGCTCCAGAACCAGGGAGATATGGCGACCACCATGACCGTGCTTCCCATGGCAAGGTTCCATCTTAGTCCCTAGTTCTACACCTAATTCAGCCTTGAAACTCAGTGTCTCTGCATTATCAAGTGCCAATACTGTTAACATAGACCATCCGGGAGAGCTACCATTACTGCTAAAGAATCCTAACCTCTTGACAGCGTTTCTCCTGGACCGTCCCTAGGCATATCAATGGATGACAGTTGTGGTGGACAAAGTAAAATCAAGCCACCCATGTATGTACTCGTCTGATTCTCTCTTGTGAAAACTCAGCCATCAGCGGCTGCCATTTTAGCCTGATCCTTACTGCCTATAAGTGTGTTGTCCTATGTGCATGTCTTAACTGAAATGTGATTCTAGGTGCTCTGCTAGATATGGCTGTCTTCTACCTTACCTGTTTCTGATGTAGTTTCTGTTTGGTGAATGCAAGGAAGTGTGTTTTAGATCTCTGCCTTGCGCGACGGCTTCAGCAGGTAGAATGAGCAACATTAGACGGACAGGCACTGCACGAGCCAGGTGAGCATTGTAGTCATAGTAGATACTACTGAACTGGTAGAAATGTATCTGAAACTGCCTGCTACATGTTGCAAATGTCTACTCTCAATGTGTGAGAAGCTTGTCAATTACCTGTATACCCTATGTTGAGAAGCTTGTATTGCACTTTAAAACACGGTATACTGTTGCCACTGTATGATTCATAATCTACCCCGTCCATAGAAGAACATGTGTCCATTGCTGTATAAAAACCCTGCAATCCCGGAAAGTGGAGTTGCAGTGTTGTATGCAGTTTGATTGTTGCTTTTGCATCCTGTCTTGTGGACTACCTGTTTGCTTCTTTGCTGACTGCCATTAAAGATGCTTACCAATCTACCTGAAGAGGCTGTGGTCTATTTGCCACGACACAGTATAGGGGATTGGGGAGCCCCTCTCAGAAACAGGTCAGCACAAGTACTCTGGCCCACGAATGTTGATGACTGGTCATCAAGTTGGAGAGAACTATAAGTAGTCCATATATTACTCTGAGAGTGTCGTACCAGTACAGACAACCCATCTAGTTACTAAATGCTATTTCAAATATATGGGGGTGCGGTACAGGATGATCAGGGGGAAATAACCTTAATGATAATCTTGGATAGAGGAGAACGTTCCGTTTCTGGAGGTCATATAGATTGCAGAAGGGGAAAACATACAGGCCAACAGGGTAAGCAGGCAGTTCCCATTTACTGGAAACCTGTCATGTTTTATCTAATTTGCCATAAATTTGGATCCCAGACTTGGATCCCAGACCCTGCACGTTCATCAGCAAAGACAATGCAGCATTCCACAACTTCTGCTCCAGATGGCAGAACAGATGCCTTCTGAATCCAGTAGTATCGACTTCATGCCTTCCCACTGGTCCTCATTGCTGCTTCTGTCCAGGTTTATTTTTTTATTTCATTTCTAATTACGCGCCGCATGCTCGTAGGCCTCAGGGCGCACAGAGGTTCCTGCTGAGAGTGAAGAGGGAGGTCGTGATTATTGTCCTTGAGGTTTTTGAAGGTCACTGTTGCTCTGCCTGTCAACAGAGAGGCAGTGCCCACTCCTACTCATGCCTTACCCTCTGGTGGGAGGTTGAGTCTCTCCCTAACCTGCCTTCATCTGATGCCATGGCGTTATAATGCCAGGGCTCTGTCAAACTGGGACTATCTGAGCCTCTGGCCTCGGCAGCCCAAAGCACCCGGAAGCCTCTACCCTCAATGCTTATAAAATAATGGTATAGAGGTTGTGCAATTAATTAATAGGAGTGAAACCATTTCCTAATTGTGTTTGGGCACTCTTTATCCACACCTATATTCCAACTAGTGGCTATCGTGATTTCTGAAAACCTTTGTTGAATTTAAGAAGGTGAACAATACGCCAGCATTTTCTTCTGGGCATCATGACTGCCATCACTCCTGTCTCATCTCTTTTCCTTCCTGGGATCTCCTCTTAGTACACATTTTGTATTTCTTTCTTTTTTTATTGATTTGGTTGGACAAAATAAAAAAAAACAAACTGATTATCAACCTTTCAATAATTGATCATAATAAAATAAATATGTAGCATGTTACTTAAAATTATTTCAATGTGATAATTAGGGAACATAAAAAGAAAAGTTGCGTGGTCCCCGGCCTCACAACATTATTTATCAAACATGATAAAAGGGACATTCAAACGTTATAGCATAGCAAAATTGCAGGTCCCCAAACAATTATTATCAAGTAAGGTTCAGCGAAATCAAAAATCTGACAATTGCACTTCGCAACACATTTTTGGTGGTGGCAAAAGATTCATTCGAACATAATCTCACGAGTTCTTAAATCCTTGAAGTGCATTTTAAAATATAAAACTAGTTTGCTGCCCAATTCAGGGCATTCTGTCATCAAGTGTTGTACAGTTTCAGGTTGGTCAAGATGTTTGCAAAACCTACACACGTTCTCGGTTTTCGGTATCATCTTCCATCTTGCCATGAGGTCTCCAGTGTGGCACAGATTTAAGCAAAATCGTAGATATGTAGATCTGTACAGCGGGAGGGAAATCTGATCAAGTAAGTCTCTGATTGTTTTAGGCCATGAGGGTTGATTTTAAAGGAGGCATCGGTGAAACATGCTTCTTGTGTGTCTATCCGGTCTTTCTGACGGATATTTTGTTTGGCTCGAGTTGGTTTACTGAGAAGTAGTTCAAGGAGAAAGTCTGCAGTTACAAGGATACTCAAGATTCGTTGCTTCCATTTGGCTACAAATGCTCAGAAGTCGCCAAATACGATGACAAAATGTGCAATAAGGTTCCTGGTTTGGAGTCGATCAGACACTTTCTATAGAGACTACATAATCTCCACAAATACATGCTATGCAAAGAAAGCAAGGCCAGCTCATGTCTGATGATAAACATAGGTTGTGATTAAGGTAGTTTCAGGACACGTTGCCAGAAAAAAAAACTCAATTTGGGACCGAAACACTTTTGTATTCAACGGTTTGGTCTGTGCACCGTACAGGACCGTTGGTACAATCTTTTACAGATAGAAAGTTATTACAGGCGAATAGGAAAACTTTCCAGTTCTTTTGTGAATGATAAATGCCAGTGATGTTGCAGTTTGGATTTTTCTTTTAAGTTCCGCGCAATGCAGATGATCTGCAGTATGATTATTTATATTTAATCCTAAATAAGGGTACTCGTTGATTACCGCAAGCCTAGTACCATGCAGAGACCGTAGTTGTTGATGCTTGTGTTTTGTTCGTCTCGGAATGTGCTGCAGAATCTTGTTTATTCTGTGTTTATCATGAGGTGATCGCCATCAGTGTAATGTTCTAATATGCCTAATAAGTTCTTAAGGCCTTTTGGGTTTTTGATAAAAAGACCAACTCGCCTACATAAAAAAGCCATGGGACCAAGATGAAGGTCAAGTTTGTGTTTGAATTATTTGATTGAATTCACTAAATCGTATTCTAGCCCAATGTACTGGATCGGTTTTGAGCATAAGATTGCTTAATCCGTCCGGTCCTGGAGCTCTCAATATACTGCAATGTAGTTCTTAATATCGTCAAGATCGAAGTCAATGGAAAAGGGCCTGTTTGTATAAGAGTTATTGGGGGTCCTCTGTTGAATGAAGGTGGCCTCATTTAGTAATCACCAGTTGTTAGCCGAGTTCTTGGAATCCAAAGTCTTTAGCATAGGTTCCCCATCTTTCTGAATGAAAATAGCTTTATGTGGATGTTAACCAGTTTTTGTATTGCGTGTTTAGTAATCTTAAAGTTTGATTCTTCAGGTCGAAGGGAAGGCGTAAAGCTTGTCTTTTTGCCTTTCGATGAGCAGTCTTCCTCTCTTGCAAATCAGCGTTATGAGTATGTTTCGCTTATGCAAAGGTTTGGAGATGGGGGAAGGCAGTCGTTGTTGAATGATTTGTAAGGCTGCGACTTATAAACCTTTCTCTTCGGTGGTTCTTTGACAGAGCTGGTAGGAATGATCCTCAATGCAGGTGTATACGGATTCTAATTGATCAGATGTCCAATGGAATCGATTTCGGCCTCCATTGACCCTGAAACTACCATGCAATGTTTCAGAGTGAGTGGACGAGGTTGAATCACTGTTCTGGGTTAACGTTATTAATTCGAGATCGCTATGGTCTTGTTGAATGACTTGAAAAAGTCTCAGCCACTGTAAATAGAGCAGTGCTCACAAACATGTAGTCTGTTATGGCTTCCTGATTCATATGCCTCCAAGTGCATTTAGGTGGTATGTCTCCCGGGAGGGAACCATTAGCCATAAGCATTGAATGTTCATTCATGAAGATGGTCCAACGTTTGACCAAGAGGGATGGCTAGGTCCCATTTTTGGAAATGCAGCGAAATGTTCAAATTGCACACTAGAAGAGTGTGCGTCACTGTAGGATCTGATGCAATTAGGTCCATGGTATCAATCATGTCTTGGAAAAAGATGTATTCTCTTGATTGCTGGATGGTTCCAGTAGACATTGATAAGGGCAAGTACCTTGGTTTGAATTGTGATCTTCGCTAGCTGAATACATTTGTTCATTTCTGCCCCGCGCTCCAGGCACAGCACTGCAGCCTTCCTGGTGGCAATGAGGAGGCCAGACATAGGTCTTCCTTTCAGTTGAGTTTCAGCTGGGAGAAGAGTAAGTCATAGCCATCCCAGACTGGAGGATTAGAGAGCCAAGTTTCTTGAAGACTCACAATGTCGTATTTATTCAATTCTTGGGCAGAGTCCCAATAAATGTTTGTATCCTCGAGTATTCCAGGAGGCCAGCGTAATGCGTTTGGTTGTTGGGTTCTTGGATTGCTACTTGGTGGAGGTAGGTCATGAGCCAATTGAGCGTCTTCTGTTCTGTTCTGGGACGGCTGAAAACAATGCAGCGTTCGTTGTAACTTTCTGGAACAAGTGACCTTGAAGGAAGGGTCTAATGCATAAGCGTCATCGTCAAGATGACTTCGATCTACGTTGGATTGTGATTGATGAGTATTGTTGAACTGATTTCTGTCTATACTAAGTTTAGTAGTTTTTTTGGAATGAGTGTTCTTGCTTCAAATGGAATCCTAACTCTTGAATTGGCGACCTGGTCTGCCGGGTGACATTTAAGACAATACCAGATGGTATTCAGACCCAGGCTATCAAGATATCTGTGTCCATCAAAAATTCTACTCTGTGGATATTTGACGTTGTTAGATCCTCCAAGGCCGGAACGTCAGCAAGGATGTTAAGAATGCATGCCCGGTTTAGGTCATATGAAGGGTATGTATTCCTCCTGCATTCAATTATCAAATGGTGATAGTGAGTGGAATTGCCAGATTTGACATCATGCTTCATGTCCATAGGGCTTCATTTAGGGCTGATTTGATTTGCAAGGGATGAAGTTTCCGCAGTAGTCAACTGCTGTGGTTTAGAAGCTTGCTCCTGAGAGACATTCAGGTGTCGATTCATGGAATTAATGTGCGCCGAAAATTCCCGCGCAGTGGTGCCAAAACGTGCGATTCGCAGTAAAAGTGCAAAAATCGCAGTGCAAGTGCGAAAATCGTAGGGAAACCAGCGCACATCGATTCATGGAAGGCCGTGCGCGAGAAAAATATCGGATGTGCGCTGAAAAAGTGTGCGACGCACGCCGGCGCACAGGATATCTAACGGCATGCACCACGGCCACAGTGAAATCGCACATAGCGCGGCGCACACAACAAAAGTAGGCGGAACACGGGGTGTAACACTCGGAATGGGGAACAACTCGTCAAAATGTGGGCGTCACGGGGGAAGTACAGGAGGCAAGTGCGCGGAATGCCCACACGCTCGCCTACAACACATATTCATGGAATCCAATAGTGCAAACCAGCGCACGGTCAAACCAGCGCACAGGCCCAAACACGTCCGCCACAAGAAAGCAGGCGGTAGTGTCCCTGCCCTGAAATAAATGTGCGCCAAAATGTGCGCCAACAAAAATCACCTATATACAGCTATGATGAATGTCACATACTGTGGCCCTCTAAGACAAATGACGTGCAAAGGGGTACGCGACAAACACGGACACCCGCTGTGTGAAAATAGCGTGTGCGTGCATTCTGTGCGGCGCGGAAAGTCCCACACGCAAATAGCCTGGGTCCGTGTATTCCAGGGTGCGCGGGAAGTCCCACATGCGAATTGGCTGGGTCCGTGTATTCCGGAGTGCGCGGGAAGTCCCACACGCGATTGGCCTGGGTACGTGTATTCCGGGGTGCGCGGCAAGTTCCACCCGCTAATTCTGCTGGGTACGTGTATTCCTGGGTGCGTGTGAAGTTCCACACGCGATTGGCCTGGGTACGTGTATTCCGGGGTGCGCGAGAAGTTCCACACGCTAATCCTGCAGGGCACGTATATTCCAGGGTGCGTGTGAAGTTCCACACACTAATTCTGCAGGGTGCGTGGATTCCGGGGTGCGCGGGAAGTTCCACACGCTAATCCTGCAGGGTACGTGTATTCCGGGTGCGCAGGAAGTTCCACACGCAATTTCAGCAGGGTACGTGTATTTCGGGGGTGCCGGGTAGTACTACACGTGAATTGACCATGTGGGACCTCCCATGTGTTCCCTCTACACCCTCCACGGCCCCTGCAGGCAGCCCACACCAGAGGGGACTACCCTGCACCCCTGCTCATGTCCCGCAGGCAGCCCATCCACCATGGCCATGCCCCCCAGCCAACCCACATGTCACCTTGCACTACTGATCACCAACGCATGTCCCCCTGCACCCCCACCCCCCAGAATCCAAGGGGCACCTCCACCAGGTCCCCACACATGTCCCACATCACCCCCACCCCCAGCAGTGCAGGGCACCCTCCACCAGGCCCCCACTCATGTCCAACTCATGTCCCCTGCACCCCACCCCCAGCATCCAGGGGCACCCTCCACCAGGCCCCCACTCATGTCCAACTCATGTCCCCATCACCCCACCCCCAGCAGTCAGGGGCACCCTCCACCAGGCCCCCACTCATGTCTCCCACCACCCCCACCCCCAGCAGTCAGGGGCACCCTCCACCAGGCCCCACTCATCACTCATGTCCCCTGCACCCCCACCCCCAGCATCCAGGGCACCCTCCACCAGGCCCCCACTCATGTCTCCACACCCACCACCCCCTGCACCCCCACCCCCCAGCATCAGGGCACCCCACCATGCCCCACTCATGTCTCCATGCACCCCACCCCCAGCAGTGCAGGGGCACCCTCCACCAGGCCCCACTCATGTCCAACCCATGTCCCCGCACCCCCACCCCCAGCATCAGGGCACCCTCCACCAGGCCCCCACTCATGTCCAACTCATGTCTCCCTGCACCCCCACCCCCAGCAGTCCAGGGGCACCCTCCACCAGGCCCCCACTCATGTCTCCCACACCCCCACCCCCAGCAGTCAGGGGCACCCTCCACCAGGCCCCCACTCATGTCTCCACCACCCCCACCCCCAGCATCAGGGGCACCCTCCACCAGGCCCCCACTCATGTCTCCATCACCCCCACCCCCCAGCAGTCCAGGGGCACCCTCCACCAGGCCCCCACTCATGTCTCCCATGCACCCCCACCCCCCAGCAGTCCAGGGCACCCTCCACCAGGCCCCCACTCATGTCTCCCAGCACCCCACCCCCAGCAGTGCGATTTGCCTGGGTACGTGTATTTCAGGGTGCGCGGGTAGTCTCACATCGCGATTCCAGCAGGGTACGTGTATTCAGGGGTTCGCGGGAAGTCCACACGCGATATCAGCAGGGTACGTGTATTACGGGTGTCGCGTGAACTTCACACGCGACTGGGCCTGTGAGAGTGGGGTACGTGTATTCCAGGGGTGGGCGGGAATTATTTACTCGCGACTGGGCCTGGGAGAGCGTGTTACGTGTATTCCTGGGTGGCGGGAAGATTACACGGTCGCCTACAACGCGCCAAAAAAAAAGTCCAATCCTGAACACGTACGCCAGCATGAAGCAGGCGTCGTCCCGCGCAGCATAAAAGATGCGGCAAACAACAAACAAGCTCAGACGCCAGATGAATATACCGTTCCTAGCAGCAGTGGCCGTGGGATACCAAAGGAGGAGGAGGAGGATAGTCAGGGCCAGAATCTTCACACCCAGAACCAGCCTATTTGGTATGCCTGATGACCAGGTGTATGGGAGGTACAGGTTTCCACCACACATAATACTCGACCTGGTCAGTGAGTGGGAGGATGACCTCACACACCCACCTGTGCTCCCAAGCACTCAGCCCCCTGGAGAAGGTCCTCAATGTACTGCACTTCTTGGCTACCGGATCATTCAGGGACAAGTGCCATAGTGGGGGGGGTGTCACAGGCCACGCAGTCACGCTGCCTACACCAGGTCTTGAACATCATCACTGCACGCCCATCAGTCCGCAGGCACATATACCTGCCCAGAACACCTGCAGAAAGGCAGGCTGCCAGCCTAGGATTTCTACAGTGTGGCACAATTCCCAAAGTGCTAGGTGCCATTGACTGCACCCATGTGGCACTACGTCCCCCCAGGGCATCTGAGCACATCTATAGAACCGCAAGCACGGCATTCCATCAACGTCCAGGTAGTATGTGATGCCAAGGGAATCATCACCTCAGTATATATGCCAACTATCCAGGGTCCACCCACGACAGCTTCATTTACCGAATGTCACCCTAAGCCGGGACCTAGAAGCTGGGCGCATGGCGATACATGGCTGCTTGGTGAGTATAAATGCCACAGCACATGCATGCATGTCAGATACAGAGTAATGTCACTACCCCACTAATGATCCCCATCACCACCTCCCCAGGGGACAGTGCCTACCCTCTGAGCACCCACATGATGACGCCAATTCGAAACCCCATCACGCCTCCCGAGGTAAGATACAACACAGCCCATATTGCAACCCGGGGCATAGTGGAGCGCACATTCGGAGTGCTCAAGTCACGCTTTCGCTCCCTTGACCGTTCTGGCGGGCAGCTGTTATACGCTCCCCCAGTAGTGTGCAGGATCATAGTGGCAGCATGTGTCCTGCACAATGTTGCAACACGCCGGGGCCTGGCTGTGGACATGGTGGTGCCCCCACATCCCCAACCACATGCACGCCCGCTGCGCATGGGAGGGGAAAGGGCACGGGGTGAGGCAGCCCGTACGCAGCTGGTGGCTAATTACTTCACATAGAAATCACACCCCTGTGGAGTGCACACAGCCCTGGCACATACCATCTGACAATCAATGATGACTCAATCTGACAATTATGATGAAATAAGGGACAGTCAACTGTCAGAACCATAGCAGCCTGAGATTGTTCACTGGAAGTGTCACAATGTGTGCATCCCTACCTACACAAACACCACCAATGCAGTGTCATCAAAAGACACACTTCCATGCAGCAAAAATGAATACCCACTTGCAAAATACAACATGAGAACAGTGCCATGTCACCCAACCCCCCCCGCACCGCCACACAACACACCATGGCATGTCATGCATGTGAGAGCAAACAAATTAATCCCACAACATGACACAAGTGTCACAAACTACAGTGTCCCTAATGGAAACTGGCCACACATGAAATGCTCACAGTAATGCAGGACCAACAAAACACACTTACCAAATATTTACAATAATACTAATCACCTACACCACTCCAACCTACCATAACATGACATACGAATTAAAAATTAGTAGTCTCACCACCTGGAAATGCCTGCACTCCCACCACTTCCAACTGTGCAGTGTTGGCGCCATGTAGAGTTGTAGGTGCACTGCTACAACATGGACTCCATTCCAAAGTAGACCGCCTTGTGAAGACATGAGAAATGGACCTGCAAATTAGGAGGATGAGATGGATGCAGAGGCACATATCAATACACCATGCAGTGTACAATACAACAACAATATGCACTATGAATGTATACACAGTATTGACTACAGACTGCCCACACATCAAATGGAGTCCAACGTCACCATGTAAGTCAATGTCACTTGGCACACCCTTTGCAAGCCCATGGAAACGGGAAGCAGGAGGGGTGTGTGTCACACAAACCCAAGCATCTGAACCCAAATTCAGGACAAGCCTGCATGTGCCCAGCCACAATACAGCGTATGCCCACGGGACCACACAAGGCAACACACTGTCCAAAAATCAAAAATAAAAAAAAAAAAAAAAAAAATGGCCATTAATGGGCGGGGGTGGGGGAGGCCACCCAGGAGGTCCGAGGACAGGGTGCACACCAAAACCCACCTGTGTGGATCTTGCGAAAAAAAAACACCTCCATGGGCTCATGGCCTGCACGGCTACCCTATTGTGGGAGAATCTCTGCTGTCGCTCTCCTCACCCTCTGCAGCTGCATCAGGAGGTGGTGGCACTATGGGAGGCAGCCCACGCAAAGCCCTAGTCTGGTCCTCCATGGCAGCAAGCATGCGGGTGTGGAAGGTCTGGTTCTGGAGGATGAGTGTGCGGAGGTCCCCATGCAACAACTCACGGGATGCCCGGACCTCCGCCCTAGTTGCCTGCATCTCAGCTGAGAGCGTATGGTGAGACGCTCCAGCTGCTGTCTGTCCTTGGTGTTGAAGCCAAGCTCAACAAGAGTCGTCCTGAGGTGAAGGAGTCCACCCTCAGGGCTTCCCTGTGGCCCTGGGACTCAATGGAAATGGCTTCCCGCAGAGTCGCCAGTGCCGCCCGCCTGTCCCTGTTGGACGCCAACATGTCCTCCCTGTGTGACTGGCAGATGGAGTCTGTTGCCTGCTGTAGTCGCTCCATCAGCCTTCGGGGGACAATGGAAGTGGCCACCCTATCCATGGCCTGAGCCATCATCTCGGATGATGCTGCCTGTTGGGTTGCCATACCGTATATGGATTGCTCCCATGCGGTATTGCCAGGTGGCGTACGGCCACCAGCGTCGGCGGGCACCACACCTGTCTGGGGCAAGGCGAACTGCGCCTTGCTGTGCCGGCACTGCCTGAGGCTGCAGGACTGCATTCCCCCTCTGATCTGCTGGCCCAGGAACAGGATCAGATGTAGCGGAGTGTGACCCTGCATCCGTAACCACCAAAGGCGTACCTGCCAACACTGACATCCCCATTGAGGGTTCTAACCCTGGTGCAGGTGGGTGGACAGAACAGAATCCCTCCAGGAACACTCACCTGCGACGGCACATAGGTCTCATCATCCGAATCGACACCTGAATACAGCTCGGGGAGGTGCAGCCAGAGACACCCCTTGAGACAACGACCTGCAGCAGTTGTGGTTCTCACCCACCACCACACCACGTCCCTCACTGGTGGTCGGTCGGCCTCAGACCCTCCTGGTCTGCACCATCTCCACAACCCCAGCAGTATCAAGTGCGTCATCCCCTGCAAAGACATGAAAGAAAAGAAATGGAACAGGCATTAGCAACATGGAACACAATTAGGGCTGAGAAGCAACAGAAACAGTACTTCATTGACACATGTCCACATGACTAAAACCTCCCATGCATGCACCGTCACTGCGTGATAAGGGAGGCAAATGCACACCATTGATGACACCAAGATGGAAGACCAACACATTTGCTGCATGCTGGCTAGCAGTGCCATCACACATTGGCCTGTGATTGGCATGTCCAATACACATACATGACACATGCCATCACACAGATGGCATGTACCATAGCCATGTCACACATGTGACAATAGGACTGAGAAATGCCTAGTGAAAGTGGTGGAATGCAGACAATCAGCCTGAATGAACACAGAATAATAAGCAACAATGTGTGGCAAGATGACACTTCAAGGGCAACTGGCGTGGTGTGGGCTAGATGTCTAATGTTGGCAGAAGGGATACTGCTATACCCAAATGCTGGTGCGCAGAATGTATTGGATGAGGCACATGGTGACCCAAACCACTCAGGCACACACACCCTCACCTGGCACCCAAACAGAAGCCCTCACACACACACCATGCACATGGATGACACACACATGCATGTGCACTCACCGGACAATGCCTCGTAATCTGGCAGATCTCCCCACGCCTTGGATCTGTTCCTCCGTGACGTAGGTCCCAGCAACATGCTCATGTGGAGTGAGTTCTATGTCCTCTGCTGGAGACCCACCTCCAGTCACTAGAGTTGCGGCATGACTTGAGGCCAGCTTATTCTTTGCCCTGCGCTTCAGGTCATTCCAGCGCTTATAGCAATCATTGGCTGTGCGCCTCACGATTCCAAGGGCACTTACGATGTCCGCAACGGTCTGCCAGTGTGCCTGGCGTTGTGCAGGTGTGGTCTTGGATCCTGCAACAATCACCATTTCGCGGTCATGTGCGGACACATACTCTACAAGTGCATTCAGTTCGGCCTCATTGAAGCTGGGCTTCCTTGACGGGCCGGACTGTGTAGCCGTGTCTGGGGCATCAGCCTCTACTGGACGAGCACCTTCCTCTTCCGCTTGGAAGGTGGTGGGGATCCTGAGTGTCCTACGCCGCTCTGGACACTAGGGCAGGAGCCCGGTGGACTCTGTACTAGGAGTGTGGGATTGCACACTCAGCATGGGAGTTGGTGCAGGCATTAGCTCAAGTGTGATGGTGTCAGGGGAATGTCAGCAGGATGGACTTGGACCGACACTGTCCTGGCTGGGTGTGTGAGAGGTGGGGTGGATGGAGCCGCAGCTGCCCCTGCAGCCTCCCCAGCCTGCCTACGCGGGGCAGCAGATGACCTAGCTGCCCCTGATCCACGTGGCCTGATGACACCAACGTGCACCAGCGCACGTGTCTAGACCTGCTGACCTGGAAGTCAGCCATGGAGTCAGCCCTGGTGCCACAATGGGCTGGTCCAACAAGGCTGAGCATGGATGGTGTCAGCCACGTTACCCTCAACCAGGGGGGGCATGGGTGTCCCTGACTGCTCCTCCACACATGGGGGGCTAGGGGCACCCTGCAAGTCACGGCCACGTCCCCTACCGGATCCACCACGGCCACCACTTGGGGCTCGGCCACCTTTGCCACCCTTACGGCTTGTCGCCACCCAGCCATGGCACTGATGTTATTGTGCGTATGGGAGTCGATGTGAACTATTGTCCTGGGCAATTGGGGGTCAAAGGGGTTGGGTACCAGATGGTAATTGTACCCTAGTGCTCTAGCAAGGCTGTATGTAACCCCTGGGGAAAGATGACGGGTCACGCAACGCACAGCCCAAAAAAGGGAAGTAAGGTGCACGCAACCCCTCCTAGACCACGTGGTGAAAAATAAACCTGCACTACGCTGTGGCACCCAGAACACAAGAATGAACGTATGCGTGTCACACGCAGCCTAGAATGACCTCTGAAGGGGTAGCACACACGGGGCAAGCACAGATGTTAAATACGTGCGCGACTCACCGTCTGCCAGAAAAAAGCGTGAAAAATATGCCGTGTGCGCGTTGGCAACACCCCCGCCAAAAGAAGAATTGTACGCTGTCTGAGGAGACAGGACAACAGTAGAAGGGAACGCTGTTTGAGGAAACAGGCCCAGGAAAAAGAGGAAAAGAGAAAAAGCTGTCAGAGGTAACAGGGAGTACGAACTTGAAACGCTGTGAAGTAAATCGCGTGTGAACCGACAAGAAGTACAGATTTCACCCACTCGCTCTCCACGAAAAGCACGTACAAGGAAATGGCGTTCTACACGTACCTTTTATACACACGTCACAGACACGCATACGCGATGAGGCCATTTCCACCAATTACACGCTTTGACACTCGGACGTGTATCTTTTTTTTTACACGCGCCATTCTCTACGGCCATGCGCGTGACGTCATAGCTGCGCATGGGGGCCTTTGGTCCAATGAAATCGCGTATGCGTGCAGACGCGCTTACGCGCTAAGGGCCTTTCCTCGAATTACACGCAGACGTGCAGGATTTTCACGTGCCAAATCACTCCGTATCAAGCTGGCCACGCGTAAGCACACGGAAGACCACGCTCCTGCCCAGAAGGCCGAATTACTGCCCCCCAGAGCCCCGAGCACGCTCCCACCTGCCATCTGCTGCTGCCTGACTGCCTGCTGCCCACGTGCCCTGCCATTTGCTGCCTGCACATCAGCCAGGGGTGCTGTTGCTGTGACCACCCCTGCTGGAACCGAAGACTCCGACTGGATTCCATCGCTCCACAGCCCAGCCCCAGGACCCAGTTGCCCACCCACTCCTGCCTCTGGGGTTGTCATGTCGGGCACTGCAACATCTGGCACCACTGACAACCCCCGGCCAGAGAGGCAGAGGGGCACCAGCTTCACTGCCACCGAAGTTGGTGTCCTGGTGGAGCAAGTCCTGGGGCAGTATGATGCCCTCTTCGGAAGTTCCCGCGCCGACAAGGAAGGACGGACTCGGATCTGGACCGACATCGTGACTGCCATCAACGCGGAGGGGGTGGCAGTCCGCGACTTCCAACATGTCAAGAAGCGCTGGGAGGACTTCAGGTCCAGGACCCTGAACAAGGCCCGGCGCCTCTTGAAGGCAGCGGATGCTAAGGGGCGCCGGGGCCACTTGTCGGAAGATCAGATGAGGGTCCTGGAACGCATATCCCCAGCGCCCCACGTCCAGGTCCTTGAGAGGCAGACCCGTCTGGAGTCGAGCGGTAAGTGTACATGCATCCTGATTGTGAGCAGTGCGTGTGGTGATTATTCCGATGTGTGGCAGGTTGCACATCTGTTTGTATGGGGTCGAGTATGGGTGGGGTGTACAGGGCCGTGGGGCTGACACATGCGAGGGCTGTAATGTGTGAGACATGGATGGTGCTTGTGTGTGTAGGCTTGCATGCCAAATGCAGTTGTGTGGGCACACATGTTTGGATGAATGTGTATGTAAGTAGACATGTCCGTGATGTCACGCATGTATGTTGTTTTCGAGCTGCATGTATCAGCACTGTGTACATGTGCATGTGTGTGTATTTGACAAGGGTGCAACAGTGATGCAACATGGATGCATGTGACAGCGGTATGTGGAAGCCTGATTGGCAGATGTGACATGGATGCCCGTCTGAACACTGCGACACTTGGCAGAGGTGTACACATGCATGCAAGTGTGGTGGTGTGTGTACATGTGTGGTGCACTTCCTGTGTTGCATGTGATGTCTGGCTCACCTTTGCCTGCTCATGCTGTTGTATGTGTATGGATGGTGCTGGCAGTTGCGATATGGCTGTGGTATGGCTCATGTGTGCGAGTTGAAATGACATGTGTGTTGGGGATTGTGATGACATGTCTGAGGTTTGCCAATGCCACTATGTACAACTGTCATGTGTGTATGTGTCCATTGTACAGTGCCCTGATGCCTGTGTTTTGTTTCTCCCTGTCTGCAGCGTCAACTGATGAAGAGGGCGGAGAAGGTGCTGTGGAGCACAGCGGCGGGGATCCCACCGCCAGCCGGAGACGCAAGGCCCGGCTCCCCTCCCAGGTTGTGATCTCGTCGGGGAGTGAGGAGTCCGGTGCCGCGTCCCAGGCCGCAGCTGCCGGGGGAGGTCCAAGAGGCGGAGGTTGGAGTTGGACTCCTCGGCAGCAGAAGGGGCAGCTGGGACCCCACAGGGCCCAACGGGGGAAGATGGCACGGAGTCATCCAGGTTGGTGGGGGGTTGGTGGAGGAGGAGGCCGTGCAAGCACAGAGACGGGGTCTGGAGGTGGGGATCCCACTGGTGCTAGTGGTGCAGTGCAGGACCAGGGACAGGAGGCAGCACAGGCCGCCGCGGAGGTGCCTGTGTGCAATCCTGTCCCTGATCCTGTCACCTGCATCATCTTGCACCAGCAGGGATGCCTACGTCCAGACCCGTTTTCAGGCAGGGGATGAGCTCACGACAACTGGCCTTCCTCTGCCTGCGGACGTGGCTATCCGGTCCGGGTTGAGCCTGTCCTGACTGGTGTGGCGTTGCGTCAACGGGCCATGCGAGGTGACCTGCAGTCTTTTCATGGAGAGACTGCACGTCATCTCGAATGGCTCGTTGACCACGTCAGCCTGCTGGGACAGGTCACCCAGGCCGGATTCCT
>CM030325.1:1025990625-1026166130 GCA_002915635.3 Ambystoma mexicanum | reverse complement strand
TGGGTACGTGTATTTCGGGGTGCGTGTGAACTTCCACACGCGACTGGGCCTGTGAGAGTGGGGTACGTGTATTCCAGGGGTGGGCGGGAATATTTACTCGCGACTGGGCCTGGGAGAGCGTGTTACGTGTATTCCTGGGTGGGCGGAAGATTTACACGGTCGCCTACAACGCGCCAAAAAATGGTCCAATCCTGAAACACGTACGCCAGCATGAAGCAGGCGTACGTCGACCCCGCGCAGCATAAAAGTGCGCGCAAACAACAAACAAGCTCAGACGCCAGGATGAATATACCGTTCCTAGCAGCAGTGGCCGTGGGTTACCAAAGGAGGAGGAGGAGGATAGTGAGGGCCCGAATTTTCACTCCCAGAACCAGCCTTTTTGGGATGCCTGATGACCAGGTGTATGGGAGGTACAGGTTTCCACCACACATAATACTGGACCTGGTCAGTGAGTGGGAGGATGACCTCACATCACCCACCCTGTGCTCCCAAGCACTCAGCCCCCTGGAGAAGGTCCTCAATGTACTGCACTTCTTGGCCACAGGATCATTTCAGCGGACAAGTGCCATAGTGGGTGGGGTGTCACAGGCCACGCAGTCACGCTGCCTACACCAGGTCTTGAACATCATCACTGCACGCCCATCAGTCCGTAGGCACATATACCTGCCCAGGACACCTGCAGAAAGGCAGGTTGCCGCCCTCGATTTCTACGGTGTGGCACAATTCCCCAAAGTGCTAGGTGCCATTGACTGCACCCATGTGGCACTACGTCCCCCCAGGGCATCTGAGCACATCTATAGGAACCGCAAGCACTGGCATTCCATCAACGTGCAGGTAGTATGTAATGCCAAGGGAATCATCACCTCAGTATATGCCAACTATCCAGGGTCCACCCACGACAGCTTCATTTACCGAATGTCTACCCTAAGCCGGACCTAGAAGCTGGGCGGCATGGCGATACATGGCTGCTTGGTGAGTATGAATGCCACTGCACATGCATGCATGTCAGATGCAGAGTTATGTCACTACCCCACTAATGATATACCCATCACCTCCTCACCAGGGGACAGTGCCTACCCTCTGAGCACCCACATGATGACGCCAATTCGGAACCCCATCACGCCTCCCGAGGTAAGATACAACACAGCCCATATTGCAACCCGGGGCATAGTGGAGCGCACATTCGGAGTGCTCAAGTCACGCTTTCGCTCCCTTGACCGTTCTGGCGGGCAGCTGTTATATGCGCCCCCAGTAGTGTGCAGGATCATAGTGGCAGCATGTGTCCTGCACAATGTTGCAACACGCCGGGGCCTGGCTGTGGACATGGTGGTGCCCCCACATCCCCAACCACATGCACGCCCGCTGCGCATGGGAGGGGAAAGGGCACGGGGTGAGGCAGCCCGTACGCAGCTGGTGGCTAATTACTTACATAGAATCACACCCCTGTGGAGTGCACACAGCCCTGGCACATACCATCTGACAATCAATGATGACTCAATCTGACAATTATGATGAATGAAGGGACAGTCAACTGTCAGAACCATAGCAGCCTGAGATTGTTCATGTGGAAGTGTCACAATGTGTGCATCCCTACCTACACAAACACCACCAATGCAGTGTCATCAAAAGACACACTTCCATGCTGCAGAAATGAATACCCACTTGCAAAATACTACATGAGAACAGTGCCATGTCACCCAACCCCTCCCCGGCACGGCCACACAACACACCATGGCATGTCATGCAATGTGAGAGCAAACAAATGTATCCCCACAACATGCCCCAAGTGTCACCAACTACAGTGTCCCTAATGGAAACTGGCCACACATGAAATGCTCACAGTAATGCAGGACCTACAACACACATTACCAAATACTTACCAAGAATACCAATCACCTACACAACCTCCAACCTACCTTAAACATGACATTACAGACTTAAAAAATTGGTAGCCTCACTACCTGATAATGCCAGCACTTCGAACACTTCCAAGTATACAGTGTTAGCGCCACGCAAGAGTGTAGGTGCACTGCTTACAACATGGACTCCAGTTCCAAGGTGGACCGCCTTGTGAAGACATGAGAAATGGACTTGCAAATTAGGAGGATGAGATGGATGCAGAGGCACATATCAATACACCATGCAGTGTACAATACAACAACAATATGCACTATGAATGTATACACAGTATTGACTACAGACTGCCCACACATCGAATGGGAGTCCAATGTCACCATGTACGTCAATGTCACTTGGGCACACCCTTTGCAAGCCCATGGAAACGGGAAGCAGGAGGGGTGTGTGTCACACAAACCCAAGCATCTGACCCAAATTCATGACAAGCCTGCATGTGCCCAGCCACAATACAGCGTATGCCCACGGGAGCCACACAAGGCAACACACTGTCCAAAAAAATAAAATAAAAAAAAATCAAAAATGGCCATTAATGGGCCCGGGGGGTGGGGAGGCCACCCAGGAGGTCCGAGGACAGGGTGCACACCAAAACCCACCTGTGTGGATCTTGCGAAAAAAAAAAACACCTCCATGGGCTCATGGCCTGCACGGCTACCCTATTGTGGGAGAATCACTGCTGTCGCTCTCCTCACCCTCTGCAGCTGCATCAGGAGGTGGTGGCACTATGGGAGGCAGCCCACGCAAAGCCCTAGTCTGGTCCTCCATGGCAGCAAGCATGCGGGTGTGGAAGGTCTCGTTCTGGAGGATAATTGTGCGTAGGTCCCCATGCAACAACTCACGGGATGCCCGGACCTCCGCCCTAGTTGCCTGCATCTCAGCTGAGAGCGTACGTGTGAGACGCTCCAGCTGCTGTTCTGTCCTTCTGTTTGTTGAAGCCTCAAGCTCAACAAGAGTCGTCCTGAGGTGAAGGAGTTCCACCCTCAGGGCTTCCCTGTGGCCCTGGGACTCTATGGAAATGGCTTCCCGCAGAGTCGCCAGTGCCGCCCGCCTGTCCCTGTCGGACCCAACATGTCCTCCTGTGTGACTGGCAGATGGAGTCGGTTGCCTGCTGTAGTCGCTCCATCAGCCTTTCGGGGGACAATGGAAGTGGCCACCCTATCCATGGCCTGAGCCATCATCTCTGATGATGCTGCCTGTTGGGTTGCCATACCGTATATGGATTGCTCCCATGCGGTATTGCCAGGTGGCGTACGGCCACCACGTCGGCGGGCACCACACCTGTCTGGGGCAAGGCGAACTGCGCCTTGCTGTGCCGGCACTGCCTGAGGCTGCAGGACTGCATTCCCCCTCTGATCTGCTGCCCAGGAACAGGATCAGATGTTGCGGAGTGTGACCCTGCATCCGTAACCACCAAAGGCGTACCTGCCAACACTGACATCCCCATTGAGGGTTCTAACCCTGGTGCAGGTGGGTCAGACAGAACAGAATCCCTCCCAGGAACACTCACCTGCGACGGCACATAGGTCTCATCATCCGAATCGACACCTGAATACAGCTCGGGGGAGGTGCAGCCAGAGACACCCCTTGAGAGCACGACCTGCAGCAGTTGTGGGTTCTCACCCACCACCACACCACGTCCCTCACTGGTGGTCGGTCGGGCCTGAGACCCCTCCTGGGTCTGCACCATCTCCACAACCCCAGCAGTATCAAGTGCGTCATCCCCTGCAAAGACATAAAAGAAAACAAATGGAAACAGGCATTAGCACTATGGCACACAATTAGGGCTGAGAAGCTACAGAAACAGTACTTGATTGACACATGTCCCACATGACTAAAACCCTCCCATGCATGCACCGTCACTGCGTGTGAAGGGGAGGCAGATGGCACACATTGATGACACCAAGATGGAAGATGAACACATTTGCTGCATGCTGCCTAGCAGTGGCATCACACATTGGCCTGTGATTGGCAGGTCAAATACACATGCCATCACACAGATGGCATGTACCCTAGCCATAAAGTGAAGAGGGAGAGGAGGGCACCAATTGTTCATTCAGTCCAGTTTGCTCATGAAATTGATTTTTTCATTGAAATGGTTCAAATGTTTAACCTGGAGCTGCCAGTCCAAAATGGTCCTATAGCACAGGGACATGTCTAAACAAATCATGTCCAGGAAACAAAGCCAGTCCACTGTACCATAGCCATGTCAGACATGTGACAATAGGACTGAGAAATGCCGAGTAAAAGTGGTGGTATGCAAACAATCTGCCTGAATAAACAGAGGAAAATAAGCAACAATGTTGTGGCAAGATGACACTTCAAGGGCAACTGGCGTGGTGTTGGGCTGGATGTCTAATGTTGGCAGAAGGGATACTGCTATACCCAAATGCTGGTGCGCAGAATGTATTGGATGAGGCACATGGGTGACCCAAACCACTCAGGCACACACACCCTCACCTGGCACCCAAACAGAAGCCCTCACACACACACCATGCACATGGATGACACACACATGCATGTGCACTCACCGGACAATGCCTCGTAATCTGCCAGTTCTCCCACGCCTTGGATCTGTTCCTCCGTGACGTAGGTCCCAGCAACATGCTCATGTGGAGTGAGTTCTATGTCCTCTGCTGGAGACCCACCTCCAGTCACTAGAGTTGCGGCATGACTTGAGGCCAGCTTATTCTTTGCCCTGCGCTTCAGGTCATTCCAGCGCTTGTAGCATTCAGTAGCTGTGCGCCTCACGATTCCAAGGGCACTTATGATGTCCGCAATGGTCTGCCAGTGTGCCTGACGTTGTGCAGGGTGGTCTTGGATCCTGCAACAATCACCATTTCGCGGTCATGTGCGGACACATACTCTACAAGTGCATTCAGTTCGGCCTCATTGAAGCTGGCTTCCTTGACGGGCCGGACTGTGTAGCCGTGTCTGGGGCATCAGCCTCTACTGGACGAGCACTCTTCCTCTTCCGCTTGGAAGGTGGTGGGGATCCTGAGTGTCCTACGCCGCTCTGGACACTAGGGGCAGGAGCCCCGGTGGACTCTGTACTAGGAGTGTGGGATTGCACACTCAGCATGGGAGTTGGTGCAGGCATTAGCTCAAGTGTGATGGTGTCAGGGGGAATGTCAGCAGGATGGACTTGGACCGACACTGTCCTGGCTGGGTGTGTGAGAGGTGGGGTGGATGGAGCCGCAGCTGCCCCTGCAGCCTCCCCAGCCTGCCTACGCGGGGCAGCAGATGACCTAGCTGCCCCTGATCCACGTGGCCTGATGACACCAACGTGCACCGGCGCACGTGGCCTAGACCTGCTGACCTGGAAGTCAGCCATGGAGTCACCCTGTGCCAGGTCTGGTTCCACAGTGGGCTGGTCCAACAAGGGCTGAGCATGGATGGTGTCAGCCACGTTAACCTCAACCGGGGGGGGCATGGGTGTCCCTGACTGCTCCTCCACACATGGGGGGCTAGGGGCACCCTGCAAGTCACGGCCACGTCCCCTACCGGATCCACCACGGCCACCACTTGGGGCTCGGCCACCTTTGCCACCTTACGGCTTGTTCGCCTCCCAGCCATGGCACTGATGTTATTGTGCGTATGGGAGTCGATGTGAACTATTGTCCTGGGCAATTGGGGGTCAAAGGGGTTGGGTACCAGATGGTAATCGTACCCTAGTGCTCTAGCAAGGCTGTATGTCACCCCTGGGGAAAGATGACGGGTCACGCAACGCACAGGCACCCAAAAAAGGAAGTAAGGTGCACGCAACCCCTCCTAGACCACGTGTGTGGAAAAATAAACCTGCACTACGCTGTGGCACCCAGAAACACAAGAATGAACGTATGCGTGTCACACGCAGCCTAGAATGACCTCTGAAGGGGTATGCGACACACAGGGCAAGCACAGATGTTAAATACGTGCGCGACTCACCGTCTGCCAGGAACAAAAGCGTAAAAAATATGCGCGTGTGCGCGTTGGCAACACCCCCGCCAAAAGAAGAATTGTACGCTGTCTGAGGAGACAGGACAACAGTAGAAGGGAACGCTGTTTGAGGAAACAGGCCCAGGAAAAAGAGGAAAAGAGAAAAAGCTGTCAGAGGTAACAGGGAGTACGAACTTGAAACGCTGTGAAGTAAATCGCGTGTGAACCGACAAGAAGTACAGATTTCACCCACTCGCTCTCCACGAAAAGCACGTACAAGGAAATGGCGTTCTACACGTACCTTTTATACACACGTCACAGACGCGCATACGCGATGAGGCCATTTCCACCAATTACACGCTTTGACACTCGGACGTGTATCTTTTTTTTACACGCGCCATTCTCTACGGCCATGCGCGTGACGTCATAGACTGCGCATGGGGGCCTTTGGCCAATGAATTAACGTACATGTGCTGACGCGCTTACGCGGCTAAGGGCCTTTCCTCGAATATTACACGCAGACGTGCAGGATTTTACGAGTGCCAAATCACTCCGTATCAAGCTGGCCACGCGTAACACACGGAAGACGACGCTCCCTGCCCAGAAATCCAATTACTGCCCCCAGAGACCCGAGCACGCTCCCACCTGCATCTGCTGCTGCCTGACTGCCTGCTGGCCCACGTGCCCTGCCATTTGCTGCCTGCACATCAGCCAGGGTGCTGTTGCTGTGATCCACCCCTGCTGGAAGCGAAGACTCCGACTGGATGATTACATCGCTCCACAGCCCAGCCCATGACCCAGTTGCCCACCCACTCCTGCCTCTGGGTTGTCATGTGCGGGCACTGCAACATCCTGGCACCCACTGACAACCCCTGGCCAGAGAGGCAGAGGGGCACCAGCTTCAGTGCCAGGGAAGTTGGTGTCCTGGTGGAGCAAGTCCTGGGGCAGTATGATGCCCTCTTCGGAAGACTCGGATCTGGACGGACATCGTGACTGCCATCAATGGGGAGGAGGTGGCAGTCCGCGACTTCCAACATGTCAAGAAGCGCTGGGAGGACTTCAGGTCCAGGACCCTCAACAAGGCCCGGCGCCTCTTGAAGGCAGCGGATGCTAAGGGGCGCCGGGGCCACTTGTCGGAAGATCAGATGAGGGTCCTGGAACGCATATCCCCAGCGCCCCACGTCCAGGTCCTTGAGAGAGCCAGACCTGTCTGGAGTCGAGCGGTAAGTGTACATGCATCATGATTGTAAGCTGTGCGTGTGTGATGTGCGCAGTAGTGTGCCGGTTGCACGTATGTTTGTATGGGCCGAGTATGGTGTGGGCTGTACAGGGCCGTGAGGCAACACATGCGTGGGGGTTCATGTGTGAGACATGGATGGTGCTTGTGTGTGTAGGCTTTGTCTGCCAAATGCAGTTGTGTGGGCACACATGTTTGGATGAATGTGTATGTAAGTAGGCCATGTTTGTGATGTCACACATGTATATTGTTTTCAGCTGCATGTATCAGCACTGTGTACATGTGCATGTGTGTGTATTTGACAAGGGTGCAACAGTGATGCAACATGGATGCATGTGACAGCGGAATGTGGAAGCCTGATTGGCAGATGTGACATGGAATGCCCATACTGAACACTGCAAATGTTGGCAGAGGTGTACACATGCATGCAATGTGGTGGTGTGTGTGTGTCATGTGTAGTGCACTCCCTGTGTTGCATGTGATGTCTGGCTCACCTTTGGCCTGCTCATGCTGTTGTATGTGTATGGGATGGTGCTGGCAGTTGCGATATTGGCTGTGGTAATGGCTCATGTGTGCAAGTTGAAATGACATGTGTGTTGGCGATTGTGATGCCATGTCTGAGGTTTGCCAAGTGCCACTCATGTACAACTGTCATGTGTGTATGTGTCCATTGTACGAGTGCCCTGATGCCGCTGTGTTTTATTTCTCCCTGTCTGCAACATCAACTGATGAAGAGGGCGGAGAAGGTGCTGTGGAGCACAGCGGCGGGGATCGCACCGCCAAGCCGGAGACGCAAGGACCGGCTCCCTCCCAGTTTGTGATCTCATCGGGAGTGAGGGAGTCCGGTGCCGTGTCCCAGGCCGCAGCTGCCGGGGGGGTCTAAGAGGCGGAGGTCGGAGTTGGACTCCTCAGCAGGCAGAAGGGGCGCTGGGACCCCACAGAGCCCAACGGGGGAAGATGGCAACGGAGTCATCCAGGTTGGTGGGGGGTTTGGTGGAGCAGGAGGCCGTGCAAGCAACAGAGACGGGGTCTGGAGGTGGGGATTCCACTGGTGCTAGTGTGGTGGAGTGCAGGAAGCAGGGACAGGAGGCAGCACCGGTCGCGCGGGAGGTGCCTGTGTGCAATCTGTCCCTGATCCTGTCACTGCATTATCTTGCACCAGCAGGGATGCCTACGTCCAGACCCGTTTTCAGGCAGGGATGAGCTCACGACAACTGGCCTTCTGCTGCCTGCGGACGTGGCTATCCCGGGTCCGGGTTGAGCCTGTCCTGACTGGTGTGGCGTTGCCGTCAATGGGCCCATGCGAGTGACCTGCAGTCTTTTCATGAGGAGACTGCACGTCATCTCGAATGGCTTCGTTGACCGCGTCGGGCTACTGGGAGCAGGTCACCCCAGGCCGGATTCCTCCGTTTGATGGGGCTTGCTCCGACCCCCTCCTCAACTGACAACCTGAACCCCCTATGCGGCGCAGTCGTTCCTCCATGCCATCTTCCCACCCATTAGTCACCTGGTGCCCTGTGAGGCTGCCTCTGACAGTGCGGCCAGGCTGGTGGAGGAGGCATCCCTGCCACAGTCGGGAGTCGGACGTCCAGCAGGGTGGCCACATCAAACGACTGTACCCCAGCCGAGCGGAGGATGTGCAGGCAGCAGGGAGGCTGTGCACGGGCAGAGGCACAGCAGCAGCAGCAACAGTGGTGGGAGCCATGATTGGCTCAGGGCCTTCGACATCGGAGGGGCAGGCATCGGCCGGAGGGCAGGAGGACCCAGGACGGGAAGTGTCTTCCGTGTGGCCAGCGGTTGGCCACGCCATAGATGCGGAGCGGCACCGGGCGGAAGAGGCACGGCTCACGATGGTCAGGACGGAGAACTCCATGCGAAGGGCCCTGAGGCAGGCCGAGTGCCTCGAGGCAATCCGCAGGGAGTTGGAGGTGAACATGTCGACGGCCCTGTGGACCCTTGGTGCCATGGAGGAGGACCGTCTCCGGGACATTGAGCAGGCGATCGATGATGCCCTTGCCCGGAACATCCCGAAGTGAGCTGTCGGACTAGCCCGCTGCCCTTGTAAATAGTTCTATAGTTAGTGTTAGGTTTCCTTTGCTTTTGCATTTTTTTTACCTTTTGGACAATGGGCCACATTTTTGTATTTAGTTTTTTTTATTAGGTAGTGTTATTAGATAGGTTTCATTTCTTCTGTTGGGATCATGGACCCTGGATTGTTTATCTGTATATAGTTGACTGTTGGATTTTCATTTTTTTTTAATGATTTACCCATACAGCAATGGTTTTTGATTTTAAGTTTCCATTGGATTTACTTTTGTGGACTGTGACTTTGGACACCTTTCCTTTGGATTATGATTTGTGGTTTTGCATTATTTCACGGACATGCTGTTTTTTTTTTTAATTGCCATTTTTGTTTGTTTATTTTTGATTCAATTTATGTTGCTTTTAATGCATGTTTTTTTCTTCAAACTTCAATGTGTAGTATCATCTCATTGGTTTCATACATATCATGATATGGGTTTTGACATTCACTGACACCCATTGGGTGTATGTGAGGGACATGTGTTTATTTCCAAACTTGCATTTGGGGTTCTATCATGTTATTGCCATTTCTAAGTGGGTGGATGCAATACTCGGGTGGGTGTTTGGCATTTGGAGGCTGACCATAAGGGCCAGGGATCTAGAATGTGATGACATGTTGGCTGGGGGACATGTGTGGGGCCTGTGGAGGGTGCCCTGCATTGCTGGGGGGGGGGTGCTTGGAGACATGAGTTGGACATGAGTGGGGCCTGGTGGCAGGTGCCCCTGATGCTGGGGGTGGGGGCTGGGGGACATGAGTGGGGCCAGGTGGAGGGTGCCCTGCCTGCTGGGGTGGGGGTGCGGGAGACATGAGTTGGACATGAGTGGGGGCCTGGTGGAGGGTGCCCTGGATGCTGGTGGGTGGGGTGCGGGGGACATGAGTGTGGGCCTGGTGGAGGCTGGTGCCTGCACTGCTGGGGGTGGGGGTGCTGGGAGACATGAGTTGGACATGAGTGGGGGCCTGGTGGAGGGTGCCCCTGACTGCTGGGGGGTGGAGGTGCAGGGAGATATGTGTGGGGGCCTGGTGGAGGGTGCCCCTGCACTGCTGGGGGTTGGGGGTGCTGGGAGACATGAGTTGGACATGAGCGGGCCTGGTGGAGGGTGCACCTGGATGCTGGTGGGTGGGGGTGCAGGGGGACATGAGTGGTGGCCTGGTGGAGGGTGCCCTGCACTGCTGGGGGTGGGGTGCTGGGAGGAGTTGGACATGAGTGGGGCCTGGTGGAGGGTGCCCCTGGATGCTGGTGGGTGGGGGTGCAGGGGGACATGAGTGGGGGCTGGTGGAGGATGCCCCTGCACTGCTGGGGGTGGGGTGCTGGGAGACATGAGTTGGACATGAGTGGGGGCCTGGTGGAGGGTGCCCTGGCACTGCTGGGGGGTGGGGGTGATGGGAGACATGAGTGGGGGCCTGGTGGAGGGTGCCCCTGCACTGCTGGGGGTGGGGGGGATGGGAGACATGTGTGGGGGCCTGGTGGAGGTGCCCCCTGGATGCTGGGGGGTGGGGGTGCAGGGGGGACATGAGTGGGACATGAGTGGGGGCCTGCTGGCAGGTGCCCCTGAGTGCAGGGGGTGGGGGTGCACGGAGACATGAGTGGGGGCCTGGTGGAGGGTGCCCCTGGACTGCTGGGGGTGGGGGTGCTGGGAGACATGAGTGGGGGCCTGGTGGAGGTAACCCTGGATGCTGGGGGGTGGGGTGCAGGGGACATGAGTAGGGATCCTGGTGGAGGTGCCCTGGATGCTGGGAGGTGGGTGCAGGGGACATGAGTGGGGGCCTGGTGGAGGTGCCCAACAGTGCTGGGGGGTGGAGGTGCAGGGGGACATGAGTTGGGGCCTGGTGCGAGAGTGCCCTGGATACTGGGGGTGGGGGTGCTGGGAGACATGTGTGGGGGCCTGGTGGAGGGTGCCCTGCACTGCTGGGTGGGTGTGGGAGACATGGGTGGACATGAGTGGGGCCTGGTGGAGGGTGCCCCTGCACTGCTGGGTGTGGGTTGCTGGGAGACATGAGTGGGGGCCTGGTAGAGGGTGCCCCTGGATGCTGGGGGGTGGGGGTGGGGGGACATGAGTGGGGGCCTGGTGGAGGGTGCCCTGCACTGCTGGGGGTGGGTGTGTGGGAGACATGGGTGGGAGCCTGGTGGAAGGTGACCCTGACTGCTGGGGGTGGGGTGATGGGAGACATGTGTGGGGGCCTGGTGGAGGGTGCCCTGCACTGCTGGGGGGTGGGGGTGCTGGGAGACATGAGTTGGCCATGAGTGGGGGCCTGGTGGAGGGTGCCCCTGGATGCTGGTGGGTGGGGGTGCAGGGGGACATGAGTGGGGGCCTGGTGGAGGGTGCCCCTGACTGCTGGTGGGTGGGGGTGGTGGGAGACATGTGTGGGGCCTGGTGGAGGGTGTCCCTGCACTGCTGGGGGTGGGGGTGCAGGGGGACATGAGTGGGGGCCTGGTGGAGGGTGCCCCTGGACTGCTGGGGGTGGGGGTGGGGGGGCAGGGGGACATGAGTGGGGGCCTGGTGGAGGGTGCCCCTGCACAGCTGGGGGCTGGGGGTGCAGGGGGACATGCGTTGGTGGGCAGTAGTGCAAGGTGACATGTGGGTTCGCTGGGGGACATGGGCATGGTGGATGGGCTGCCTGCGGGACATGTGCAGGGTAGGCCCCTGTGGTGTGGTCCGCCTGCAGGGGCCGTGGAGGGTGTAGAGGGTGCACCTGGGAGGACCCACACGTGCAATTCACGTGTGGTGCTCCCCACGCACCCCTGAATACACGTACCCTGATGGAATCGCGTGTGATACTTCCCGTGCACCCCTGGAATACACGTACCCTGCTGCTTTTGCGTGTGATACTTCCCGCGCACCGCTGGAATACATGTACCCTGATGGAATCACGTGTGATACTTCCCGCGCACCCCTGAAATGCACGTACCCTGCTGTTTTTGCGTGTGATACTTCCCGCGCACCCCTGGAATACACGTGCCCTGATGGAATCGTGTGTGTTACTTCCCACGCACCCCTGATGTACACGTACCCAGGACAATCGCGTGTGAAACTTCCCGAGAACCACTGAAATACACGTTCCCCGCTTGGCGTTTGCTGTTTGGCAGCCCTGTGAACTGGTCCAGGGTTAGCGCAGCCCTTTGCGATGATTTGGGAATTTTGAAGGCTTTTCCTTGCGCGAGGCCGTTCTTGGGGGCGTAACTGGCATTGCTGCAGGGTCGCTGCGCCACTCTGCACCACGGCTGGTTTCGGAGGCTAACATCCATGAATTCGCTGTGCGATGAAAAGGATTATTTTGCACGCGGCTGGCGCAGTGTATCGCACGGGGACACTGTGCGCCAGCCGCGTGCGCCACTTTTGTGCGAATTTCTATGAATTACCCTGTCAGTGTTGGTTGCCATTGTCAATGGGAGCCTTGGGTTGTTTGAATGTATAACTTTACTAATTTTGGCAATTTCTTCTCTCCGCTGGTCGAGAGTACTGACAGGTTTCTCAATTGTGTTAACACGGAAGATTGGTGACGAATGAAGGGGTGCTGAGATTACTGACTCCTTTGTTATTGCTTCCTGAAGAACAGAGTCTGTGCAACGTTGCAAAGCAGGCGTCGTGTTATGATGCCAGTTGCTGACTTGGATTGTATTGACATGCTCGACCAGTGACAGTGGGCCTTATTACGAGGTTGGAGGTAGCCTTGTTGGTAAAACCGGCAAGGCCACCTCCAAACTCCCAATCGGGTCTGGCATCTGCGAATGGGCAATTATCAGGGTATTCTGGCCCCCCCAGACCCGGTAAATTGCCCTTTTGCGAGTGCCGGAACCAGTACATCCCCATTCCCATTGAGCCCAACAGGGCTCAATGGGAATGGGGATGTCAGATGCATCGGCACCATTTACAACGGTGCCGATGCATCCGACTTGCTTTGTTCGCTTTTGCTGCTCTCCCCGCCAGGGCAGACCTGGCGGGCTGACAGGCACCCGCAAGCACAGCACGTAGTATGGCGGGACGGTAGCAATGGTGCCGGTAGCGCTACCGGCACCCTTGTTACCTTACCACCATACTTATAATGAGGCCCAGAATCACCTCATTATTTTCTGTCATGGATTGAGAGTTCGTTTGGTCATCCACTTCTTGCACATATGGATCGAGGGGCTCGTATCTCAGTATTTGATGGACATTTGCCTTAGTTACATGATTTTTTTCGTGGAACCTATAGCGGCATATTTCCTGACAATTGACAAGGAAGCTATTTGAGTAGCCCTTTTTGGGAACGATACAGTGTTTATAAAGTGCTTCGACGCCGAGCCTGGTGGACAATTTGCACTTTTAATGTTCTTTGTTTTCCACTTTGGGGGCTGGTGTCTTTTTTGTTCGTGCAAATATGTTAAAGGCAGGTTTACTAGATGCCTCAGGCTTGGACAGTGCCTGAAGCGAAGCGTCCAGGGGTGCCAATGCAGGTTCTTTCGGGAGAGCAGCAGATTTTGTAGCGTCAGCAGTAAATTGTAACTGTATGCATTCATTTAGATCAATAGGGTCTGTGCCAATCGAGTGCGCGGATAGTATTTGCTGTTCTACATCCCCTCAAAGGTCTGTTCCAATCGAGTGCGAGGACAGTATTTGCTGTTCTACATCCCCTCAAAGGTCTGTGCCAATCGAGTGTGAGGACAGTATTTGCTGTTCTACATCCCCTCAAAGGTCTGTGCCAATCGAGTGCGAGGACAGTATTTGCTGTTCTACATCCCTTCAAAATATGCAAAGGCAAACCAAGAGGACATCTGAACTCTTGGTTCACCCCCGAGTTGAAAACTTCACGAACAGAAAAAAGAAAACTCGAAATCATCTGGAAACATACCCCTTCATTAGAGTATAAAACCAACCTTACCAATTTCTCTGCCAAATACAAAGATGAGATTATCCGCACCAAACGTGGCACCGATGATAACAGGAAGAACCAAGCCAGCTCTAGCACCAAAGTCCTCTTCATCATCTTGAAAGAAATGGAGACGCCTAAACCACCTGATGATTTGTGCACCAAAAACTAAATCTGGTGCACAAATATTCAGAATGCCCTCACTACCAAAATTGCCACATTGCAAATGAAAATAGCAGACAAACGTTGTAACCTAACCAACCTTGACTCCACTGCCCAGTCCCAAGAGCCTCGTATCGAACTTTCCCAAGGCTTCAAGTTGTCAAAAGTGTCAGTACTAGAGATCCAAAAAATCATTGCCTTCCTGAAAACGTCTGGGTGCCAAGGAGATAGCTGCCTGGCACAGATCATCCAAGGCACCGCCAGAGACCTGGCCCCGTCCATAACGAAACTAATAAATGTCTCTTTCTCCACAGGCATTGTCCCTAGTAATTTGAAGGAATCATGGGTCCTCCCACTACTTAAAAAAACAATCATTAGACCCTTCCATTCCTACAAATTACAGACCAATCACCACAGTCCCTTTTCAGTTGAAGATCTTGGAAAGGGTTGCATACTTGAAAATCCAAGACTACCCAGAGGATAGGCAGTTATTGGGGATTCGCCAATCTGGCTTTAGACCTCAACACAGGACCGAAACCAGCCTGATTGATTTAAAAAGCCAGATTGACAAACTCAAAGACAAAGGTAAAATGGCAATTCTGCTCCTCCTTGACCTTTCGGTTTCCTCGGCATTGGTTGACCACAGAGTTCTCTGCAATCACCTTGCCACAGCAGCATACTTCTCCCAAATGGCTATCACATGGATAGAATAATTCCTTAACAACAGGACCATGCGAGTCTTCTCACCGTCAGCAGCAGCAGACCCTATACCCATCACATGGAGTGCTTCAGGGATAGTGTTTATCACCGACCCTGTATAACATCTTCACAAAGCTGCTATTTAATGAGCTCGACCGTCTGGGTGTCACCTACACAAACTATGCAGAAGACACCCAAATCCTCCTCCCTCTAACTGGCATTTATGACACTGATGTACAGCTTGTGAATGAAATTTATATCATCATTCAGGCATGGATGGCCACCGATGGGCTCTGCCTGAATGATGATAAAACTGAACTCCTGTTGGTAGGCTCATCAGCCAACATCAACAAGATCAGCCCAAACTATGCCTTTTTCAACATAGATGGACATAATATCCCAGTAGTGAAACAAGTAAAAACATTGGGTTTTTACCTTGACACCACACCCGACCTACATAAACAAGTTAACATGACCGCTTCAGCCACTGCCTATATGGGCAAACTAATAAGGGCTTGAAGACAACTTCTTTCTACGAAAAGTTGTCTCACCCTAGCCAGAACACTTATATTGTCCAAACCTGACTATTGTAATGGACGTTACTTGGGTGCCTGCAGGTTTGTGCTCAACAAACTGCAAATCATGCAGAATAATGCACTTAGAGTCACCTTAAACATTCCCAGGAATGAGCATAGCTCTGCAATAAGAAAACAACATAAATGGCTCTCTGTCAAGGAAAAGACCGAGTTGAAAACTCTGTGTCTCACATTCCAATCCTTGAACCAGTCTGCTCCACCCTACCTAACTGAAAAATTCCCTGTCAGATCCTCCACACCGGTCACTAGGTCAGACAACACATCCTGTCTAGTGGACCCGAGATATAAACTAAAAAGAAAACAGGAGGGAGTAGCTTCACTGTCCTGGCAGCCCAATTATGGAACACTCTCCCGCCGCACATCAAGAACACCCATCACTTTACCAATTTCAGAAGAAACACCATTTCCTGGCCAGTCAGTAAGAATGAATCTACTACCATAAATCTATCTCTCCTCCTCTCCTCTAATGCCTATGGGCCTCATTACGACCCTGGCGGAAATCGCGGTGCTAAATGCACCGCGGAGCACGGCAGAAAGCTGCCGATAGCGCCATGGAGGTTGGCGGATTTTCCGCCCCATGCCGACCTTGGCGGGGCGGTAAATCCCCATTCCCCATTTTACCCTTCCCCATTCCCATTTTTGCCCCATAGGGTATAATGGGAGTGGAGAAGGAGTTAATTGCGCCACCGTAAAATACGGTGGCGTAATTAACAACAAGGTCCCGTAGCGCCATGGATTTTTCCGCCAGGAAAAACCAGGCGGAAAACGTTCCATGGCGCTACGGGAACTCGTAGTAGGGCGGACGGGTCCGCCGCGAATAACGCTGGCGTAAACCCACTCCGCCAGGGTCGTAATGAGGCCCTTATGTCTTTAACAATTGCATTACTGCCACATAATACTGACTATGTGCCTATGTCTGTAACTTTCTTACTTTCATCAAATGCGCCCAGATACCTCAGGGTCAGGTGCGCAAAAGAAATAAAACAAACAAACAAAGGGTTAGAATTTTCAGGACGTAAGGAGGGAGTACCCTGTACCACCGATAGACTGACCGCGCTGTAGCAATTGCATCAGCACGTGTCCTTGGGCGCTGATTTTACTGCCTAGAATCTCGTAAAGCTTTGTAATAGACATAAAGGCGGTGTTCATGGTAGCAAGGGTATGAGCTAAGTACGGAGATGCATTGTCAGTTGGGTATTCTGGGAGTGCAGACTGAGGAAATCTCCTAGGAGTGGGGTTGGCAAAAGAAATTGAGAGAGCCAAGGAGTTGTGAGTCAAGTGAGGGAATAGGATCCGGGACTGAGAAAGTGCAGTTGCAGCACTAGGGAAATTACGGGGAGCGGACGGAAAGGCATGTGAAGATTTGTTTCGCTAGAGGGTCTGAATTAGGTTTGTGTTTGAGGAGTGGTGGGTGTCCCCCATTAGCAGTAGCATGGGGGCAGAGCTTTCATCATGGGGTTTAAAATGGAAGGCATATCCTCAGAAACTGTCGGTGCTTCAGCGCCTCCAGATACAATTTCAAGCGGGAGCTCAGTATACCCTGCTTCCATTATCAAATCAGGGGCGTGGACAAATCTGTTATGGTCTGATTTGTCGAATGGACATCGACTGTTATGAGTTGGGGAATGAGATCGACCACAATTACCGAGCTGGTGTCGGAAACGTGCTGACTAGGTCAAAAGTCAGTCACACAGTGGGCCTCATTATGACTCTGGCGATAGCCGTGCCAGTAAAAACGGCACAGCTGCCGCCGGAGTCATTTTTTTCCAGAACCCAGCAATGGGGACTTACCTGGTAATTGCCCATTGCCGGGTGCCGGAAAACATTACTCCCCATTCCCATTCCATTCCCATTGGACTCAATGGGAATGGGGAGGACGAATTCACTGGCACTGTGTGCAACACAGCCGGTGCATCTGTCAAGGTCTGCGAGTTCAGACCTGGCGGACGGAAAGGCACCCACTTGCAGAACTCGGAGTATGCTGGTCTGGTAAGAATGGTGCCGGTAGCTTACCGGCACCATTATTTCAGGACCGGCATACTTGTAATGAGGCCCAGTAATTCAAGATGTCGGCTGTATATGACCGAGTGCGAGGTCTTAAGTGTGTAAGGGCCCGTCGTAGTAGCCATGGCGTGCAGCTGCTGCCTGTCCAATTAACAATCGTGCAGATAAGCCGCAACTCTCAGGAATGGCAAATACGTCTGGCTATAAGGTACCCGATGACAAAGGCAAGTAAACAAAAGACTCGAGAGGCTGTTCAACAAAATATCAGCACTCGCCCGAAGCACTTCATCGAATGCGTGCAATTGCTGTTTATGATTAATTATGGGAAGTGTGGTCGTGTCCAAGGTGTCCTTCGCATGTAATCCATTAATAACTGTTTAAAGCATGCCTGAGGGTCAATTGTGCGCGATACAAAAAAATATATATATTTTTTTAAGTTGTCTTCCACAGTTTTGTCCAGAGTATGAACAGCCTAACAGCACTTGCCTGAAGCACTTCCTTGAATGCTAAAACCCCTGCTCCCTCCACCTTTGAGTCAAATGGGATAATTCCTCTACAATAACTGTAGTACAAAACCCCATTTTAGTAGACATCTCTTCAGCTCATAGATTGGGTGTGCTGGGAACATGGTTCTGCCTTCCTCTTTCTTTCTGGTCTTCAAGAAGGGCTGGTCTGTGGACCTTCACTGGCCATACTCCCAAAGGTGGTCCAACCTTTCAGCGGAACGAGAATTTGGTGTGTCCCACTGCACTCCACTGCAGCGAGGCAGGGGAGTGGATGCAGGGCTCTGGTCATCTACTGGATGTGGGCAGGTCAGGTAAGGAGCATTGTTCTACAACCGAGCCAGGCAGATCATTGGAGTGCTTGCTGGTATTTTTTGGCCCGTGCAGTCCGGCGTTTAGCCCATCCACTATACCCTACACTGGTGGATTTGGCTGACCATTTCAAAGGTGTGTGACATTTCTACAGGTCCTCTACATGACCGTATACAGGGGGGTTCCACAAGACTGGTGACTATGTCCCGGGCTGCATCGGTTGCGTAGATATGCCAAGCCGCTACTCAGACCTCACCTGTCATGTTCTGAAATCCCAGTCGGCGGTGGTGCCAGGAGGGCAGGGGGGTGGCCGCTCCCCCTTTCCCCGCTGGTGGCCAGTGTGCCGCCCAGTCTACCACCAGAGCCTTATTACCCCCCCCCACACAAACACACCAGCAGCAAAAGTTGCATCCGCTACTGTGTGGTATAATGACTGAAGCAGGTTACCTCAGCCTGTTCTGCATTTTTATTTCACTGAAAACTGTTTTTAAACCCAAATGAGATTAAACGCAGTTTGACAACCCAAATGAGATGTGTTTAGGCGTGCATACCTTTGGAGGTTGCCACTCTAAACTTGCATTTAGGACAGGAAAATAAAGTTGTACTCATTTATTTTGCTCATTATGTTTCTATAACAAAATATACTAATTGTGTTTATCAGAACTGTCGCTGTGAAGCTGTGCATAAAAGTCCTTAAATCGCTGACCTGGCCCCATTCTTGGTTTTACCAGTTAAGCCATTTGTGTGATCCTTGGCAAATTATTTAATGCCACTGTGTCTGCAAAATTGGGAGCCCCTACACGAGTTTTAGTACATGGTTTGAAATTAAGATCGAGTGAGCAAGAGCTAAACGTAGCTCCTGGTTCTCTACTTCACAGAGCAGGTAGGAGCTGCCACTGGGGAACCAGGAGGGAGTACACAGCGCATGGCACATCAAACTTCCAAGCTTTCCCATGTTGAACGTTGTGTGTGATCAATTGGGTTCAAATGTGTACTAGATGTGTATTTGTATTTGTATTTATTGGTTTAAAAAGCGCTTTACACCAAAGCGCTGCACAAGTGAACAACTTAATACATAAAACATAAACGTAAACAATATAACAGTCGAAGCAAAGTTACAATATGAATCAGTCAACAAAACAGCGATAAGAGCAATTAACTGAAGGGAGAATATTGGAGTAGGACTGGTGGGGTGGGGACGGGTGAGGGGTAGGAGGAGGGAAGGGGAAGGGAGAGAGTGGGGAGGTGGGGAGGAGGGGAAATGGTCAAGGGGAAAGATGAGGGAGGGAGGGGAGGCAGGAAGGGGAAGGTGTTTCAAGGAGGAGAGTGGAGAAGGAGAGATTTAAGGGAGGTGCGGAATGAGGAGAAGGTGGGGTAGAGCGGATTGCAAGAGGTAGGGAGTTCCAGTGCAGGGGGGCTAGGAGTTGGAAGGAGCGGAAACGGGGGGGGGACAAGGGGACGGAGGTACAGTGAGAAGGAAGTGGTCAGCAGACCGAAGGGAACGGGAGGGGGAGTAGAGAGAGATGAGGGAGGAGAGCATTCTCAAATACTCAAAGTGAATGTCAAGTATGCACGTTTTTAGGCAGCATTTAGCCTGAGGAGCCGAATGTAGCTCCTGTTTCAAGCTATCGAGTCTCTCGTGGGCTACAAGCAGGAGCTAAATAGCTCTCAGCTTCCAGCAATTTCAAACCCTGTAGTGTTAAGTGTTTGTAATTAAAATATCATCTCTCATGGTGTGCTAAACCTTAGATTTTTTGCATATGAGCAAAAGTGTGGTTTCACATATCTCATTCCACAAGTTTTTTTTGTCTCATAAATAGCTTATACCGGGGCTGCGCTTAGAAACCTCTGGGTATTAAGCGCATTATAAATAACCTATCATGTCATACATACCATACACACGTCAACCTCATGAGCAATGCAGCTCTAGAGTGTCAAAGAGTGACGCTCCTTCTGATGTTATTTTCCATGATGTCACTTCTGATGATGTCAAATCAGATCCGGACTAGTGGGTCTCCCTGTCTTTTGTATATAGCGCCTCAAAACTTCCAATACCGGTCTTAAATAGAAATCTAACGGGCCAGTCCCTTTAACAGTCCTAGAGAGGTTTTTTTTTTTTGTTTATAATTGTGTATGCTGTGCTAGTATTAAAAGTCCTTTGCAACACAACTCACCATAAAAGTTGATGGGTGTGGAGGAACAAAAGGTGGGTGAATGATGCTGTCTGGAAGCACGCGCATCTCATCCTGCTCCTGATGGACCACCGAAACCAAAGTGTCCTGTGAAACCCTTGGCCACCCTACACGGAGCCCATCTCATCACTTTTCAGGGCCATGCTGAGGTTTTAGTATCTGTGTTGTTCCTGTTTCATTAGTTGCTGTCTCCAAGTTAGTGTGTGTGGCTTCTGTATACACGATGCAGTGCACAGCACAGGCCAGAATCCAGACTAGACTGCACGTTTCAGTAGCTCGGGCTGCGGCCTCTTAAATGCCTGTCCACGGGGGTCTTGTGATGGGGTGATTGGCGTCTTGAATCTGGCCCATGCGCCTCGCGCGCCCGGACCAGCCCTCCCTCGCTCCCCCATTAGGGGAATAGTGACAAATGGACGGGCGTCTGTGCGTAATAACGCAGGCCCAGCAGGAGCTGCCAGGGGAAACGTCCCTGCAGGCCCCTGCCCACTGACCAGAACAAATGCGTCTCTTAATGGCCCGCAGGAGGTGAGCAGGGCCCGTCTTCACCTTGGACTCTCCTCCAAGGAAGGGGCTGCAGGGGTGGCGGGGGTGTGTGGAGAGAAGAAAGGGCGAGATGAAGGGACGGGAGGGAGCAAGAACAGGAGGAGAGGGAACACCAGTGCTTCATTTCTAAGAACATAAGGGCCAGGGGCCACATGATTGTCTTGCGTGGGGGAGGGGCAGTTCCCCCTCTACTGTTGACACCGCCCACTGTTGCTCCATACAGTGTCACACGGCTGCTCCACACGGTGTCGACATAGTTGGGGTTAAATCTTCAACTCCCACTGGTTCATTGAGGGTGAAATCAATATAACATATTGGTTAAAATAAATGTTCAAGCTGGTATTGAAACACATCATCATGTATGTGTTGCTATCAGTGTCAAGTGGAGCATGTTAACCATCTAAGCAAAATCATTACTGAACCAATGAGTTGCCTGTCAAACACTGCAACACGATCGTCTTCCTTAGGTTGGCACTCATGACTGGCTCGCCTCTTCAATTTGGCCTTTTCACTGACTTTGCCCCTCTGTGCGGGCTGTTGAGTGATGAGGGTCCTGTTGATGCCGGCCCACCCTGCTGGTTGTTACACAGAGAATGTGCAGCTGTGTCATGAAGGCTGAGTGGAGCAGTTTGTGTACATGGCCAGCATCAGTGCCCAGAATTGTCTTGCCCTACCAACCTTGGTCATTCAGGTTTGTGAATAACAACGAGCCAGCCCAGGATGTAGAGACCCTGCCAGTGCCCAGGATGCAGAGACCTGGGCAAGTGCCCAGGATGTAGAGACCCTGCCAGTGCCCAGGATGCAGAGACCTGGGAAAGTGCCCAGGATGTAGAGACCCTGCCAGTGCCCAGGATGCAGGGACCCTGCCAGTGGCCAAGATGCAGAGACCTGGGCCAGTGCCCAGGATGCAGAGACCCTGCCAATGCCCAGGATGTAGATACCCTGCCAGTGCCCAGGATGCAGGGACCCTGCCAGTGTCCAGGATGCAGAGACCCTGCCAGTGCCAAGGATGCATGGACCCTGACAGTGCCCAGGACACAGAGACCCTGCCAGTGCCCAGGATGCATGGACCCTGACAGTGCCCAGGACGCAGAGACCCTGCCAGTGCCCAGGATGCAGGGACCCTTCCAGTGCCCAGGATGCAGAGACCCTGCCAGTGCCCAGGATGCAGAGACCCTGCCAGTGCCCAGGATGCACGGACACTGACAGTGCCCAGGATGCAGAGACCCTGCCAGTGCCCAGGATGCAGGGACCCTGCCAGTTCCCAGGTTCTAGAGACCCTGCCAGTGCCCAGGATGCAGAGACCTGAGCCAGTGCCCAGGATGCAGAGAGCCTGCCAGTGCCCAGGATGCAGGGACCCTGCCAGTGCCCAGGATGTAGAAACCCTGTCAGTGCACAGGATGCAGGGCCCCTACCAGTGTCCAGGATGCAGAGACCCTGCCAGTGCCCAGGATGCAGGGACCCTGCCAGTGCCCAGGATGCAGAGACCCTGCCAGTGCCCAGGATGTAGAAACTCTGCCAGTGCCCAGAGCTTGAAGGACAGAGGGTGTCCAGGGGCACGGTGCTGAGAGAGAAAACAGATCAGCTGGGGAGAAGAGCGGCGAAGGCAGAAGCAAAGAGGAAGGTCTTGAGGTGCTTCCAGAACCAGAGATGGTTCTCTTCAAGTTTCCCAAGTGCTCCCATGACAGTCAATGGTCGACTTTGTTTGGATGATGTATCCTTGTACTTTTGGAGCGGGCATGCGTATCCTAACTACACTGCCCACCTGTTGAGTTGCATGCACCAAATATTTCCCTCTGGTGTTTCTGATGGTTTTACACCCTTTGCATGATCTTTGAGACATCTGTGGCATTCTCTTGGCCCTTCTGGTGTGTCCATGCTGGGTTGAGCTTCATGTTGGCTCTTCGCCCTCTCTGTGACTCCTGTAGTGAAATTTACTGTAACTCTGTATGGTGAAATTGTTCTTTGCACTGCATTGTGGCAATTTGCACCACATGCTCTTTCTTACTGAATTGCTTCCTTAATCATACAATTTTCTCCTTCCTATTGTCCATTACCTCTAGGTGGTAGAGGGACACACTGATTTTCTTTATGACGTTCCTAAACAGAAAGTTGATCAGTTTTGTGTACAAATTGTACTACACTATATGAGACTACTTCTTCTGGACATCCTTCCCTCCTGAATACCGCTGTAACTTGTTATCTCACCCATGAATTCTGCTTCCATCCACTTGGAGGTTTAATCTACCAATACCAAAACATATTTGTGTTCGGCGGGCATGAGGTCTATGGGACCAAAGAAGTCTATGCCCACTGTACACCAGAAATGCCTGTTCCATTCAACCAATGTTATTGGTGGATTGCACGTGGCAAGATGTTTGTTACCTTCCTTGCATGATGCGTATGCTTTTGATGTGACTCTCGATGTCGCTGTCCATGCCCAGCCACCAATAGAGCTCTTGCAGCCTCCTTTTGGACAGCTTGCAGCCCAGATCACTTTTGTGAGCTAGTGCCAGTGGGGCCTTCAGGAGTGCTATTGGAGGAATGTGCTTGTCTGCCCTGCATAGCAGGTCACCTTTAAGTATGATTTTGGTTTGTATCTGTCAAGTCTCTCACCTGCAGTTTCTAATCGATCTTCAATTTCTGCAGTAGGCACAGTCTTCCCCTTCTGTGTATCCTGAAGTTTTTGAGAATGGAGAAAAGGATGACCCTCCTCCTCTGCCACAGTGTATCCTGTAATCTGTGCAGGAGGTACACAGAGGCAGAACAGAAGGGCAGTGCTCCCAAAACAGGGAAAGAAAATGGCGAGCTACCAACTAGAAAAATAGAAGCCAGGAGGGAGCACAGGGAAATCCAGGGGAGAAGGCAGCAAGCAAGCAGTGTGGCGAAGGCGGAAGGGCAGGACAAGAGGAATTGCAGAGATAGGAGGCAACAAAGCACTAACGTCTCACTCGCGAGGAATGAGCAAAATCAGGAGGGTTGAAACTCAGAGAATCAGTCCTGTGGAGGAAAGATAAGCTGGCGTGTGTGGGCGCCATCTTGAAAAACACTAGACCAGCACTCCGTGCTTGTGCTAACAGATTTTATGGCATGGCACACTCCAGGCAGAGACTTCTTCTACTGACACTGAATGTGGGGCATACTTCTTGGCCCTTTTCTTTTCTCACTCTACACCTCATTCTTAGCTCCTATTATCTCCTCTTTTGGCATCTCGCACCACTTCTATTGCTGATGACACCCAGCTCTTCCTCTCCTTCTTCTCCTTCTCTCCTGACATTCATGATAAACTCTCTTCTTGCCTCTCTGCTATTAAATCCTGGATGTCCTCACACTTCCTTACTCTGAATACTGATAAAACTGAACTCCTTTTCTTCCCTGCTATCACTATTCCTCCTCCCTCCCCTCCCTCTTTCATTCTCTTTCCCCCCTCCCAGCTCTCCTTCTCTCCCCATTCCCGTAACCTTGGTCTCCATATTGACCCTCACCTCTCTCTATCGCACCACATTTCTCTCACTGCTAAATCTTGACGCTTTCACCTCTATAACATTTGTAAAATTCGACTCCTCCTTACCTTTCATGCCACTAAACTTTTAATTACTTCCCTCCTCTTCTCCAGACATTTCTACTGTTCCTCCCTTGTCTTCGGACTCCCCTTCTCTCATCTCTCCCCTCTTAAATCCATCTACCACTCTGCCACCCGCTCCCTATGCCTTCTCTCACCTCTTGACTCCATCTCTAGGTTGGCTCTCTTTTCACTCCCAACTCAAGTTCAAGTTCCTCTGTCGTGTTTTCAAATCCCTCTTTGATCTTGCTCCCCCTTAGCTCTCCTCCCTTCTTTCCTTCTACACCCCTTCTTGTCCTCTCTGCTCTGCTAATCTTTTCCTACTCTCTCCTCCTCCACCCTGCACCCCCTGCCGCTTCCGCCCCTTCCAACTCCTTGCTCCTTTCGACTGGAACCGCCTTCCCCTTCACATCCGCTCTTCTCCCTCCTACCCTTTATTTTGCTCTTCTCTAAAATCTTACCTCTTCCACTCACCTCCCTAACACCCCGCCTTCCCTACCTCCTCCCTTCCCCTTTACCCTTACCTCTAACTCCTCCTCTTCCTTACCATTGTAATAGTTTCTTCCGTTACATTCCGAGATGTGTGCGATGATCGTGCCTTTAGCTTTTCTGAGACGGCTTCAGCTGCAAGCTCATTGATGCGGTTCAGTCTTTAACAGCGGAAGTTCAACAATTAAAGCAGGAGAATGTCAATCACCGACAACAGCAACAGCAAGATACTGCCACATTAAGACAACAACAGTTACAGTTCTAACAGGGTATTCGAACACCACACTGTTCGGAAGTGCCACCTAGACCCTTACCTGGGGGTCAGTTTGATGGGAACCCCCATAAGGTAAAGGAGTTTCTAGAATCCTGTTCAATACAATTTGCCTTTAAGGGAACCTATTTTCATACAGATTGCGACAAGGTTGGGTATATGATTTCCCAGATGACGGGACCAGCGCTAGCCTGGGCCACTCCGTCGGTGACCACCACGAATCCTATTCTTGATTCTCACACTGCATTCTGCAATAGCATAAAAAGTATGTTTGGTCGTCAGGAACTTACAGTGGACGCTCAAGAACATTTATTAGATCTCAAACAAGGGAACCAAGATATTTTGTCTTACATTACTCATTTTAAACAAATGTCAGGTGAAACAAGATGGTCAGACGAAGCATTAACCACAATATTTCATAGGGGACTCTCAGAAGATCTCAAAGACGAATTGTCTCGGGTACCCCGGCCTCAAACATTGGCGGAATCTATTTCATTGGTTCTACAAAAAGATTACCGGTTAAAAGAAAGACAATTGGAACGGAAGAAGGGACGGACATATAGACCCTGTATAGAAACTTCTGCAGTATCTAAACCTTCTTCTTCGGGAGATGAACCTATGCAATTAGTGACGGCATCCAGGGGTCCGTTATCTCCAGAGGAACGGTCTCACTGACGTACTCTGGGACTATGTATGTACTGTGGTGCAAATACTCACACAGTGCAGGACTGCCCCATTGCTCCACTCTGGAAGTCGGGAAAAGCCAGCGCCCGGCTGTAAGGGGAACCACGGTCCGGGAACCATTGTTGGACACTGGTTCCTCATCTAATGCTTTGCTGCCCCCTGTACCCATTTCCTCAGTGGTTATCGACACAGGGATGATCGTTTTGAAGGTCTCCTTAAAATTTGGCAACAAAGAAGAGCTGCTCATCACCCGGTGATTCTAGGTTTGCCGTGGTTAAGAAAACACAACCCGTTTATTAATTGGTCTGCGGGATCATTTTTCTTGGGGTCCAAATACTGTTTGGGACATTGTATACAGAGTCATTCGCCTGTACCCAGAGGAAAGACTACATCTATGCTGGCTCTGTCAAAGGTTCTCTTACTCAACCAGATAGCCGGATTACCAGAGGAGTATCATGAGTATCAATGGGTATTCACCTCATATGAATACTCGGAGTTACCTCCACATCGAAGAGATGATTGTGTCATCGAGTTAATTCCAGATCAACCATTACCTTTTGGCAGAATGTACATATTATCAGCATCTGAAAAGGAGGCTCTGCGTGAATATCTGCAGACTAATCTCAAAAATGGTTTGATAACGGAATCTACATCACCCGCCGCTGCTTCGTTATTTTTCATTCCCAAGAAAGACACAAAGGAATTATGCCCGTGCATTGATTACCGGGGTCTCAATAAGATTACAGTCCCAGACAAATACCCAATGCCATTAATCCCAGATATTCTTGAAGCAGTCAAGAGAGCCATGGTATATACTAAGTTGGACCTCAAAGGGGCATATCATCTCATCCGCATAAGATCTGGAGATGAGTGGAAAACTGCATTTCGCACCCCTTTTGGCCATTATCAGTACCAGGTGATGCCCTTTGGTTTGTCAAATGCTCCATCGGTATTCCAAAGATTTATGGACCATCTCTTCGCTGATATTCTCCTTCACTATGTCATCGTTTATTTGGATGATATCCTGGTCTTTTCCAAATCTTTACCAGAACATCAGAAGCATGTCAGATAAGTTCTACCTAGGCTACAACATAATCATCTTTTTTGTAAGATTGATAAATGTGAATTCCACCAGTCCCGAGTCGCCTATTTGGAGTACATCCTATAAAATACTGGGATAGCCATGGATCCTTCTAAGATTTCCGCCATTCAAGAATGGCCTGCTCCAACTACGGTAAAAGAGATCCAAAGGTTTGTTGGATTTGCCAATTTTTACCGTAGGTTCATAACTCACTTTTCCAACCTAGCTCATCCTCTTACTTCACTTTTGAAGAAGGGAGTTCCTTTTCATTGGTCAGATTCCACTCAAGGGGCATTTGAAGAACTAAAGAGAAGATTTACCTCTGCCCCAGTATTAATGACCCCAGATCAGGATAACCCATTCATAGTGGGGACTGATGCATCTCATTATGCCCTTTGAGCTGTTTTACTTCAGAAAGACACCAGGGGCCAGGAACGCCCGATTGCATACCTCTCAAAAACTTTGTCTCCGGCTGAATTAAACTATTCCGTGTTGGAAAAGGAGCTATTGGCCATAAAGAGGGCTTTTGAAGAGTGGAGACACCTACTGTTAGGGGCTAAACAAGTAATTGAGGTCAGAACAGACATTCATAATCTGAGAGCCCTTCAGTATGCACAGACAAGTAACAGTAGACAGGCCTGTTGGGCTCATTTTATTTCTCCATTTAGACTTCATTTTACCTTTATTTATGGAACTAACAATTTGCAGGCAGATGCCCTCTCCTGAAAAGAAATATTGCCCCAAAAACAGTTTTGATCGGAATCAATCTTTCCGCAAACTCAAGTGTCTCAGGTGGTTGTTAAGGATTTGTTAACTCGAATTCAGGAAGAAACTAAAAGGATGACAAGTCAACAAAAGGAAGAACTCACTCCTTGGAAATTGGTCCAAGAGGAAGGATGTTACTATTCTGGACAACAGGTTTTTCTCCCAACCGATTCCTTAAGAAGAGAAATCCTGAAACTATGTCATGACGCAAAGGTATCAGGACACAGAGGAACAAGTACAACTTTAGAGCTGGTAGCCAGATATTTCTGGTGGCCATCTTGGAAGAAGGATGTCACAGAATACGTTAACTCTTGTCCACACTGCTTACAGGTGAAAACTCCTCAACATCCCCCTTTGGGTAAACTGGTCCAACTGTCATTACCATCTCAGCCCTGGCAGATGATATCTACAGACTTCATTGTTGACTTGCCTCCCTCAGGGGGATGTTCTACTATAATGGTTACGGTAGACTATTTCTCAAAATTGGCACATTTTATTCCCTTGAGCAAACTTCCGACAGCATCAGAAATGGCAAGAGTCTTCATCGAGAGAATATTTTCTCTTTATGGTTTACCAGAAAAGATAATATCCGATTGAGGATCACAGTACACTTCAAAATACTGGAAGCAAGTGTGCCTCAAATTGGGCATTACAAGAGCCCTGAGTTCCGGGTACCATATGCAAACAAACGGTCAAACTGAACGTTTAAATCAGACCCTGGAAGGATATTTGAGAACTTATGTATCCACTGCTCAGGATGACTGGAGGGAATTGTTACCTATTGCCGAGTATGCATATGGTAATTATTTTCACTCCTCAATTAAGATGAGTCAATTTCTCTGTACTTATGGATTCCATCCCTCATCTTTTCCCAGTGCAAGTCATGCCACTTCACAATTTCCAGATGTGGATCATCTTGTGAAACAGCTCGATAAGTATCATGACCTGGAATGGGACCGACGGCGATCTTAAAAACTTTTACACCTGGCTGAATCAACTAGACAGATTTCTAAAATGTACTTCCCATCACAGTAGACAATCTTTGGATTTTCTTGACATCACAATCATGCTGGACGATACTGATAATCAACTCTACGTGAAACCCTTCAACAAGCCCACGGATAAGAATGCGTTACTCCATTACATGAGCTTCCATCCGCGGCACATGAGAGATAATTTGCCTCTGGGCCAATTCCTGAGACTTAAAAGGAACAGCACCAAGACGGCGGACTTTAAAGCTGAGGCTGACGATTGCAAACACACCTGATTAATAGAGGCTATCACATCAAAGTAACCACCAATGCCAAAAAGCGAGCCCACAATAACAATAGAGAAGCCCTACTGGATTATAAAGAACAAAGAATGGAGAAGAAAAAAAGAAGCAAGCAAATTGTTTTGTTAATACGTATAGCAACATGTCCAATATGATCAAAATCATTGGCAAACATTGGCATATTATGGAGAAAAGTGACCAGCACCTCTCTAGACCCATTATCGCCTTTAAAAGAAGTAGGAACATTAAAGACCTGACTACTCATAATGACTTTAGTCTTAGACCCATTAAACAACCTACATTACCACAGCAATGGGGTTTATCAGACATGGTAGGACATCATCCGTGTGGTCACTGTTCATGCTGCTCAGGAACCAAAAAGAGCCTCACAATAGATCTATGACTACCCTGAGCATGGCAACAGAAAACCTTCACCAATTGCAATTCACCAATGGTGATCTATGCAATTTGGTGCCCGTGTAGAAAATTATACATGGTCAAAACAGAACGGAAAATAAAAATAAGGATTAGTGAACACGAAAGCATTAAAAAATCGCACATGCAATGCACCTCTCGTTGACCATTGGGCACAGCTCCAACATAGGATTGAAGACATCAGTTGGTCAGTTGTATATAAACTGAAATAAAGTGTGGACAGCAACAAACATAAAAAGGAACTATTGCTGAAAAAAGGACAAGAAATATTTTTCCTTACCAAAAGCATGTTGACGGGACTCAATGAAAACATTGAATGGAACACTTAAAGGATTTTCCTCCATAACCAAGATTCTTCAGCTCGTCGGGACATTGCCCTTTTCAATTCTCCACATTTTACGATTATTGCAACATTGCTGAATCAGCTTATTCTTGTGAACGGGTGTCACAGTGATTACAACGCGTTAAGCAACAGATTATGAGTTGAAACTTGTACTAATAGCTGTTTTAATCCAGTTGCAATACGTATTTCCATCATAGCACACAACGCGCGACAGACATAAAAAATGGACTAGATAAATATTACCAAAGCATTACTTTGCCATGGTAACCTCAAACTCTTAAGAGGACCCGCTCGGCAGCACTAAACTGATGTCAGTGCGCACACGACAGTGAAGTCGATAGGAGGAGTACGTTCGTACCACCGGGTTATACTAACACGCAAGAAAAGCTGATTTTGTGTGATTTCTATCAGCTTTCATAATGAATTCTCTACTAACGTAGTGAATGCACTCCGCGAACTCAGGAACGTGTACACTGTGTCATCCTGTTTTTAGTCTTTTATGTGCGAGTCAAGACTGTTAAGTGACTAGAGACGTGCTGAATTTGAAGTTCCTCCTCAATGCAGGCGAACTAACAAGTCTTTTCGATACACGCAGGACATTTTGCCTGCAACAATCCTCCAACACAATAGGTAAGAACCCCGGATACGTGAGAAGGTCAATATGCACTACGAATGTAATGTTACCGGAAGAATCAATTAGCAACATTACGTAGGACGATTTGCTACGATCATGCTTTCTGTGTTCTAAGCTAATTGTAGGAATATCTGCAACACCACCAGCACAGTTCAAGTTAAACTGGTACAGATCTACTTTGCAATTCAAACACTATGGGGACTCTCCATTTTGTTTTCCTAGGCCAACAGATCACCTGGTTATTATAGTCAGGACCAGTCTTGTTGAAGCCGGCAGCCACCAGCTAGACAACTGCCAATTTGTAGCTCCACCGAGCGGTACAGCCACTTTTGTAGAGACCCCAGCATCGCAGCGGGTGTCTCAGAAAATTATAGCTCTCGACCGTGCAAGGTATAAACATAAGAAAAGGCTAGGAGCTGCCAAGTGTTCCTAAAGCTCCCTACAGGAAACTGTATTCCTAACCTCAGTTTGTTTCTTTTCAGACAGGCTACTATACTGGGAGTAAGGAAATTCGAGGAGCCCTGACGTGACGCCTGCAGTAACTGACGGTTTATTACTGTAATTCAGGAGCTGTTATTTAGCTCAATCCTTTCCCCACGGGTACGATTGTGTAATCATTCTCCTTTGGGGTAGTCAGATGGCACAAATTATTTGACTGTACGTAATCCACACGGTGAACCCTATTATTGACCCCATTTGAGACCTGGTGGAGAAGTCAAAATGACATAAGTAGATGTTGCAACCGATGAAGTAAAAGAAAATGTTGAGATTTAAGGGGTCCATGATGTGTTGCTCCCCTAGAGAATGGTGTGGGAGAATGTTAAATTCTGCGAATAGCATAGATGAATTTAATGAATCTAGTGGCTATGATGAGCTTGATACTCACTTGACATATGGATTTTCAAAATCCAATGTATTTGTTATTTGTTATTTGTTTGTGCCGCAGGGGAAGACACCTATGGTAGTGACATTCAGTTGAAACACTACTCTCCGGTGAATCAAAGACCGGGGCCACTAAGTGGAAAATGACACTTGCAGTGGTGTTTCATGCAATTGAATTATGTTTGTAATTTGTTGTGTCCTTTTTAAAGAGTGTAATTTCTAACATTAACACACACAGCTGATCAATTTCCCAAACTAACTAACAGGGAAAGAAACATGTTGGGCAGCATGAACACAGATATGAAAGAATGAGGATGTGTGTGTAGTTTTTATGGATGTATTTTTGAGAATGAATGCAGAAGTTTGAATGAATTGCATCAATAATAGTGCTGATGTGTGAGGTGAAATGAATACACTGCGTTAGACGCAGAGTGGGGGTTATCAAAATATAATTCCTTCCTTTTATGTACTGTTGTTTGTTACTGTGTTGTTCACTCGCTGTTTGAAATTTATTGTGTATTATAAGGAAACAGCTCATGAATTTTGTTTGCTCTGTGCTTCTTGGAAGCTTTTTATATAGCTACTAATTATTAAAATAATGTTTTTTGCAACGCATACCTGTACTAGTATTTAATGTGATGGTACAGTGCTGAATGCTGTTCCTTCCCCCGAATGGTTACAAACCTTAGCAAACCACAGGCAGTTGTGGTTTGCAAAAGTTATGGTTAATAACCTTGTTGAAGGGTTTGCCTGGTGGTAGCGCGTCCTTCATACCTCTGTTGGTTGTTTTATTGCAATGGACCATGAACCAGGCCGGTGTGTAACAAAGAAATATTTATTGATTTGAAAATTCAAATGAAAAATCAGAGCAAAACAAATTGTGTGGTGACAATATAATGCAAAATGTTATAATACAATTAATTCAACTTTCTGACATCATCTACACAAACTGTAAAGAGAAATGGAATTAAAATCACTTTTCTTCACAAGCTTAGATGGCACTTATGTTATGCACTCTCCCTGCAGCACTCCCCCAAACACCTTCTAACTAGATTCTGTGTGGATGGAAAGCAGTAGCAAGGAGTCAGCAAGAAGGGAAACATTGTTTTTTAAATTCGATCCACCACCCCAGGATATGAGGTCAAAGAAGACAATGAAAACCTTAAACATGAGCAAAATAGCATACTCAGATTTCACTTGTTAGTTAGAGATCAGTTTACATTTGCGGTAGGATAGATAGAACAGACATGTGTGTGGCTGCACTAAAGAGACAAGGAAGCTTACATGCTACTGAGCAGGGCACTAAAGCAATGTGAACACAAGTGAGAAGATCGATTTTGGGAGGGAAACTATGCAACAGAAATCACACGCGGCAGAATTGCAATTTCTTATTTCACACAGGCTTTAAATTGGCAAACAGCTAAGAAAATGGGCTTGCAATCAAAATTGGAAATCGATTTTTGGGATGGAAACAACGACATAGAACAGATAGGATACTGGGCGAAGGGATGAATCTTATGGGATGATGATACAGGCTTTTATTAGGTGAAATGCAAGTCGGATTTTAAAGAAAGCAAAATACATGGGTAAAATTGGCTTTGTTAGCACAATGATTGGTTCTACTGAAAGCAGATTTTAAGGCTATAACTAGTAAAAACACTCGACAAAATTGTTACTTTCGAAGTGCAACAATAATGAACGTGAATTTTCAATGGGGAATTAATTGATGTATTTCAAATGATACTAGGGACTTACACAGATAACTGAAGGAAATAGAAAATAAATATGCTAACAGATATGGACTTAGACAGATTCTTCTAAGGAAAGGGTGAACAGAGGATACTGGCAATTTGGGGTATGAATAGGTTTTTTTTTATGGGATTTGAATAGGGTTTGAACAGGATGCAAGGAAACATTGCGGGATATTCCGTTTTTGGGTACTGGGTGATGGGATACTTACAAGGCAAGCTTGGGTTTGGGAATTTGGACAGCCAGCAGGGCCTCTAGACCACGGGGCCAAGGATATGGTCATGGGCAGCGGGGTCAAGAGATCTAGTTACTGGGTCAGCTTCTCCTGGATGGGAACAGCTGGACAAGGTCTGGTCACTGTGGACAGCGGGATGGGTCCGCTGGGCAAAGAGTCTGGTCACTGGATTCTCCTAAAGTGATCAGCTGCCATTCCTCCTTTCTCCCTGGATTATTGGGATGAATTCAAACTAACAAAAGTGGGTGGAGTAAGCTTCCCTGTTAGAGCTGCCCGTGCATGGAATGCACTCCCCACCGCACTGAGAGCTAATCTACCTTATTCTAGATTTAGTTGTAAGGTGAAAAGTTGGCTCTGGACTAATGACGCCTGATCAATCTGATACTATGCCCTAGGACCAGATCAAACACTGTAAATAATGACCATGTTATTTCTGAAACCGGACCATAGACTATCCCTTGTGATAAGCGATACCTACTTTTTGAATTTTGCGCAAATTTTTATTGAAAATACGGTATCACACATTTAATGCATCCTCTGTAAGTAACTTCTGCATGTAACCTAATGTAACATATCTTCCGTATGCAACTTCTGTATGTAACCTAAGCTTAAGTATTCTTGTGACTGCTGCGCCCGGCTACCCCTGGGTTTGGAGCGCATTATCAAATAATAAACTAAACTAAACTAAACTAAAGTAATGTGGTTCTGGATAGGTGGTTCTGCCTGGATTTGGATCTGGAGTCTTGGAATCTTGAAGGGTGAATTGTTTATGTTTAATATGTCCCTGTGTCTCCCTGTCTACTCCTTATATAGGCAGAGTGACATCATAGAATTGTACAATCTGGGTGGAAACAGTCTGGACCTACCCCTTGCATGGGATAGGCCAGGCTGCGGGTGTTCCCTCCTCCCTGCGGGCTGATTGGCTCCAGGGATGTGACCTCACCTTATGTGTGTGTACTTTTATGACCCCCTTTGTCTCACAAGCTTATTTTTTCACAAAAATGGGTTATGGAACACAACTTCATATTTACAACAGTCACAAAAATCAGATAGGACGATCTCATATTTTACAAGGAATATTCTGGTTCGAGCGCCAATTCTGTGCAATGTTGCCTGGTCCTGACAAAATTGCTGAGGGACCTCTCGGTGATGGAGACCTGAAGATTCTTTGAGATTATACTTTCTATTCCCCAGTTAATCTGGGGGTTTCAAGACTTCACATGATACTGGTCTCCATCTCCCTTATTCCGACTGTCACCAGATGTCAGATTCTTCTGAGTGTCCTCTCTGACCATGTCCCAGCCTCACTAGACCTTGGAGTTCTTTCATTCTGGCAGCAGAATCCATGAAGTCTAACATTTTTCCTAAAAGACATGAAAACGCATATTTCAGACACCCTCACTAATTACTTTTCAGAGAATGACACCGGACAGATTGGCCCACGGATAGTGTGCGAAGCGGCAAAGGCAATCGGTAGAAGTGCCATGCTGCCCATATGAGAGCACAGAAATACAGGGGGATGAAGCTAGATAAAAAGGTTAGTCGGTTAGAGGCAGCACAGAACATATTAGAAGCCCATCTCACGGACAAGGCAGCTCAGGCTTTATTATGTAAAAGGCAACAAAGCCAATAGGCTGCGACTCTCGTAATGAGCTCAGCGTAATTATAGCCTAGTTTTGAGAGATGGTGAGAGGAACAGGGGCACCAAGAAAGAGGCCAGATTATCACTAATGGAAGATTGTCTTACAGAGATAGGTGCTAGGGGCCCCGGGGAACAGGGTTGGAAAGCGCAATTCATAGATCAGGCGGGGCTCCCTAAACTGCCTGCTGAAGATAGGAACATGCTTAAAAAAGGAGATATCTGAGCAGAAGGTATTGGGAGCCATCCACAGCCTTTCATCATGGAAGACTCCGGGTCCCGATGGCCTTTCTGCTCAGTTTTACAAGATATTCAAGCCAATATTGGCTCCTCAGTTAACCAAGGTATTCAACAGCTTCCTGACGAAATGTTTGGTCTCTGAAACCATATCTGAGTCTCTCACAAAGCTTATATTGAAGCCCAGCAAGGATGGAGCTGATCGCTCAGCGTACAGGCCAATAGAACTACTTAATGCGGATGCAAACATTTATGATAAGATTCTGGCCAGTAGGCTGACCGATATCATCCACAAATTGATTAATTGAACGAGATCAGATGGGTTTTATAGTGCAGAGGGGTGCGCATGATAATATTCGCAGAGTCATCAATTTGATTGCTACAAAGAAAGAAATTCCATAGCACTTTGTGATTTTGTCTTTGGACACCCATAAGGCATTCAACTGCATGGACTGGAGCAACATGGAGGGGTTTACCTAAATTGTCCGAAAGAATTGCTTGTATCAAGCATTCGACCAAATTCGGCCAATACCATTTATTTCAAGCCCAAAATACTGAACGTGAGGAGCGGGGATTGTGGGGATGTCCCCCACTCTCCATGTTCGTTATGATGTGCTTCAGGTGCATGGGGTGTCTCCCTCTCCCGTGACATCGGAAGTGGGAAAAAAGGAAAGAGCAAAAATTGAAAAATTGAAAAAGGGACTGTGCAACGTCAGATCCGACCCGCGTTTAAGGGACGGAACTGATGACGCAGGCGTATAGGAGAAGCAGCGGCAGTCAGCAACAAAGTAACTAAGGAGTTGGGGGGGGAATTTTTAGGCAGTTTTGGGTTGTTTTACCAAAGTTGAATTGTGGCAAAATCGACTACGTTCAATTCCGATGCAATTCTTTCTACTTTAGTAAGACAACCCAAATCCATATGGAGGTGGTTCTGCGAAGTTACAACTTTGGCCTGAAATTCAGGGAATTTATTACGGCCAATTATAAACCCCCAAAGACTAGGATAAATGTCAATGGGCAGCTGTCACGGCCAATTCAGATAGAAAGGTGCACATGGCAGGGCTGCCCGCTTTCACCCCTGATATTCGCCCTGGTAATGGAGCCCCTGGCTCTACACGTCCGGAGTAACCCTCTGATCTATGTGGTGACCCTACGCGGAACCATTCATAAGCTGGCACTATATGTCGATGATGTGTTGTGTTTCTTATCTGATCCCTTCAGGTCCCTACCCAAGCTCACTGGGGCTCTGGATGAATTCTGGGCAGGTATCGAGTTTCCGAGTTAACAACGACAAATCAATGCATCTGAACATCAAAACATCAAAGAGATGCACACAACCCTGCATACTCTCCGGGAGCATTCTGGATGCCAGTGGGTAACAGAAAAGATATAATATTTGGGAGTCACGATCAAAGCCTCGTATGACTCACTGGTGGGTGCCAATGTCTCGGGCCTGTTGAAGAACTCGAAAGAAATACTCTCGCCATGGATCAGCAGGAGAATTATTGGCTGGAAAGAAAACATTTTGTAAAAATGACCCTGCTCCTGAGGGTTATATATGTTTTTCAGGCATGAGAACTGAAGACCTTGAGGAGCTCCAGAATCTCATCACCAAGTTTATTTGGGTGGGTAGACGTTCTAGGGTCTCGAGGTAGGTCATGATGAAATCTGAGAACATAGGTGAGATGAGTGTCCCGTCAGTGCAGAATTACTTTCTGGGGGCACATATAGCCCCACTACTTAACGGCCCGCTAGACATGAGAGCCCTGAAGTGGAAGGACATAGAGGAAGCGGGGATGACATCTCCGCTATATGATCTTCCATTTCTTTCAAAATAACGTAGAATTCAGATACAGAATAACTGCAGTCTTCCTAACGCACCGAAATAAGGTGGGTTGCCTTCTGAGGACCCCGGCGGAATCGGGTCCTCTCCCACCGATGCTAAGTAAGATAGAAGTTACGGCACAGGAGGAAGGGAGGTCTGGGAGGGTCTCCCATTTGTATAGGCTCTTGGAGAATTTTTAGAACTAGACGAAACACCCTTACATGATTCAATGGTAGCGGGGCACTGGAGAAGGCTTTTCATGGGAATCCTGGAGTAGAATCTGGCAGCGAACACATGAAAGCTGAAGATGCCCACACATGAAGGAGGGGGTCATCAAGCTTTGCTGCAGGTGGTCCCCCACAACAGCGAGGCTCCATGTGAGGAAATGTGTCACATGCTCTATTATCATTCTTATCTTGCTGCGTTAATCTATGTTGTACTGTGACTGAAAAATTAAATGAAGCTTATAAAAACAATACGACATCAAAAGTTTCCAAGGGACAAACAGTCCAGAGTGTTACATATCCCTCGCGCTCTCTCGCGTCTGTCTTTTCTATATTCTCCTCTCTCTCTATATATGCCTCTTATTTACTCTCTTTCTATAGCCCCCTCTCTCTCCTCTATGTTGTCTGCAGACCTCTGTCTGTCTCTCTCCATCTCCCTCTCCATGTATATCCTTCTCTCGCTGCCCCTCTCTCCTGTCTATTTTGTATGCAGACCCGTGTCTCTCTCACTCCCTTTTCTATATCTCTCTCTTTCTCAGTTCCGGCTTTCACTCTCATATGAAGTACCCCATCACTTCCATTCCCTTGCTAAACGTTCCCCCCCACCCCTCTCTATTTCTACCCGTCAGCCGTTTTCTCTCTAGTCCTTTGTCACTTTCCGTGGCCCATCGACCAGTCTCTCTCTCTCTCTCTCTCTCTCCCTCTGCTCGTCCCTTTCCTCGCACACATGTTCCTCCCCGCCCCTTTCTTCCCCACCTCCCGCTCCCAATCCCTGCATGTGTGATTAGAGTCCACTGCTGGCTTCTGCGAGCAGACAGACAGCTCTGTGATTTACACAGGAGCCTTCTGACAGGAGGCTGTGTGAGTTTAATGGCCCTTCACGGTACACCCATTATAATGGAAGCCTGCGATTGAGGTTAAACTCCTGGCTCCCCGGGGATATGGCGACAACGCAGACCCACAGCTCCATCACGCACTTATTGATTTCATGTTTGTATAGCACTTTTACCTGGAGTGCTTTGCAGAAATACAACAGACGCACGCGGCACACATGTGAGCAAACATTCCACTCAAACGGAAACACCCTTCTAATCAGTGGCTGTGCTGGAAGGGGGAGGCCCTCTGAAATCCTGTGCCTCCCCTTGTGCCCCCCCCACCTAAGGCGAGCAGTGACCGTGTTCTCTGTTCATGGTGTTATTTGTGACACTCACTAAGCCAAATGTCTGCCTATCACACGGCAAATACTCTCCTTTTGTCTGAAAGCTAGCAGTGATCTTGGTATGTATTCTGGCATTGGTATGAACATGAGCACGAGCCACTTCTCAGGTGTTCCTGCCCAGCTTCTGCACAGCGACCTCCACAGTGTGCAGAGCTGCTTGAATCCCCTCCCATCAGAATGTAGTGCACAAAACTGCTAATGATGGGCCATTCGTCACTGAATGGTTTCGTGCCTGCATTCTGATGGAAGGGGAGGTGCAGTAGGATGTGGGTAGTTGGTGTGCACAAAAACCTCTCTGCAGGAGTGCTTGTGACATCACACATTACCTTTCATAGGCACCTCCCCCCACACTTTTGTCTGTGGCCCCCCTAGTTTTGTCTTTGGCCCCCTCTGTGCCCCTCCTAAATTTGATTCCTGGTGACGCCACTGCTTCTCATACGTGTCTTGACTAACCTGCGATGGCAACACATATTGTATAGTGGCTAAACTGTGTGGAGGTAGGCTCTGTCATTATATATGATCACACTCATGTGTAAATCAACCGTCTACATAAACATAGTCTTAGCAGTATTGTTCTTAATTGAAATTAATAGGTTTCAGGAAACACTGTAGGTCGGGGCAGGGGTAAGTCGCATGTCACGTGTCTGATTACAGACATCTATGCATGTATGCTGTGAAGTGGTAGTTGAAAAAAATATCAGGAAAGCTTGTGTATTATGATACGTTTTATTTCTCAAAGCAGGATTACAAGTTCTAAACTACCCGTGTTGCAAGCGGCACAGGAGCTCCAGCACACGTGCCCGTCTTCACAAGCTCCTCCTCTAAAGGTGGCGTGCACAGTCTTAATGCACGCACTGACCCAGTCACTGCTCCCCATGTGTCCCTGCATTACGGTGCGTGTGATTCAGGAATACGCTGAAGCCTGGGCTTGGCCGCCACCTGTCTCCTCTTCTTGGGAAAAGCCACATTGGCCCTCAGTATGAGGTTGCCGGGGGGCCGCCGGTAGCAGGTGATTCCCTCTTTTTGAGAGGAGCTTTTTGTGATGACAATATTTTGACCCTTTGATGCATTCATCACAGTTCCCTATGATGTGGCTTACATTGAAGGGCTATAGCTGAGCCTCCCTAACACTCTCCTCGGTGAGGGTGCTTCCCAAATGCCATCTTTCAACCATGCTCCAAAATCCTGCTTCTCCTGGGCAATGATGGTATGATCTTTGGTGAGGGAAAGAAATGGAAGAGCCCAGATACTCAGGGAGTCAGGTTGAAAGAAACACTTCTTGCATAGCTATGCGATCTTCAGTCTCCGGAGTATGATACTCAAAGTGGCACTGTGGTCCTGCTTTGACTTCCCATAGATTATTAGTATGTCGCTCTTAAAGTAGTCTATAAACGCAAGTTGCAGAACTGACCCCAAAAGACATTCAGGAGCGCTGGAATGTTCCAAAAGGCATGGAGAATTCTGTGAGGTGCTCTGAATAGTTGTGCATATTTACCTAATGGCAGCAGTCTCTTAAATTGGTATTTGTGAATACTTTTGTTTTTTGCCGCATTAAGATTTCTCAGATACTCAGTAGGGGAAAGCTACATTTCACTACGTCTTTGTACAAACTGCTCAGATCTACACAGAGGCGTAGCTCTTGGGATGATGGTTTCTTTGTTAGCATAACTAGGCTCATCCATTCCATTGCTTGAACAGTGTTTATGGTCCCTTCGGGCAGTAGCGACTCCAGTTATGCTTTAAGGCATCCTGTCACTGTGGTTGGGACATGCCTTGCTTTGTTTATTTGAATGGCTTCCTGCTGCAGTTTTACTTTTTGTTCATAGTTCTTAAAGCACCCAATGCACAGATTTCATGATGGATTTCGAGAATAGTCTAAAGACTGTCTGTTTAGGGAGCAAGTATCCAATCCACAATTCTGTGTCAAAGAAAGAGGTCCAGTTTCTCTCGGCCGTACCACCCTATTATGGAGGATCCATGTTCTGCCAGGTATACACACATTGGGATGTGTGATCATTGTAGCTTGTGCGACAAATCCTGTGTCCTAGGAGTATTACTCATGATCCCCATTGATGCTACAGGTCTTGGGTGTACTTTCTTGACATGAGCAGTATCACGGCCTATCCTCATTTAGTAAGTTTGAAGGGGGGTGATTGTGAGGTCTGATCTGGACTTGACCCTCAATCGGACATTAATACTGTCAACGTAATTCACGCAGCACGACTATCATGTTCTTTTCCGTGTGATGCTTTGAATGCAGTAAACTGTGTCTTCTTCCTTGCTGGTGGGGCTATTATTATTTATTTTTTGTCGCAGAGTAGCCAGAGCTTCTCTCAATAGACTTTAGCAAAGTGGCCTACCTACCCGCACTCCCTTGACATGTTGTACCATGTGTTGGGTGGTCTGTGCTGACACAGTGATTTAATCTTAAACAAAAGGACAGCTCCACAATCAATTCATATCAAGGGCACTCTAGTGAAATATTTAGTAGTGTGCTCACTCATAAAATGTGTCAAAACATATATTCATTATCATAGAATACGTGTTATTAAACATATATGCACTAGATCCTAAAAACATGTATACAAATATACAGTTAAAAACATGCAATTAATTTAATTTTACACACATACTTAAGACACAAAAAAATGACACTGTTCACTTTCTTATCCACAGGTTTTGCAAGTCAAATACACGTAATGTGCAAATTCTTGTTCATACATAAGCCCGACTTGTCCAACTTTCAGTCCTTCAAGCTTTAATACGCTGGACATTCATCAGGTGCTGGCAGATTGTGTACATGTGTTGTGTTCACTGAATTCAGTGCAAACCATCTATTGTGATCCCACGGAGTCACAGAATATTCTTTACGACCACTTTCAACTTTCAGTGTTGACAACGCGCCCAGATGTAATGCTGGGGCATGCTTCAAATAACACCACAACGCTACCCTCTACTTGCCCAAAGAGAGCATTGACATTTTCCGTGTGTCCATGTTGTTAAAATGCCATTGGTTCTAGGCATGGAAAAGGTGACTTGAAAAGTTACTTAGTAGCTTCCCGTCCCATCACTTCCTCTGAGTTTCATCTCTCACGCGGCGGCACTGTGGTGCCATGGCAGTCTCTTACTGGGCTTTCTTCCTTCTTGCTTGTCTCTGCGGCTCTGACTTCTCTTCCTAGGTTTGAAGGGATGGTTCAGTGTTAGTGCAATCACTCCAGAGCTTGGGGATTTGGCAGGCAGCTCACTCTTCCTGGTGCAAGCTTTCTCTGTAGGTCTGGCTGTCTCTAGCGCCTTGTCGAAGTTTCTAGCGCCTTGCCTAATGTTGAGCCCTTTTCTTGATTGAACCTTTTCTGAGTTTTGACACTGTTGGTGCACACAAGTAGCATGTCCCTTTCTGGGTCTTGCACATATTCGTGGAAGTTGCAGGTTGCAGCTGTTTCTCTCAACTTGACCACATAATCATCTTCTGGTTTGCCCTGCTCTAGGGTAAAATGTTACCTTCTGTGACATGGTATGCTCTTTGTCTTCAAACCTTTTTATGACCATCCTTACCACCTGTTTCTATTAATAATTATGGTCAGCAGCAACTAGGGGGGTGGTTCCTTCTGTAGATTTTTGAAGATGCTCTGCACCTCCACTACCATCGTATTCAGTAACATAGCCGTCTTTCCTGTGGTGGAGTATTCTGTTCCTCCAATCACAGCAACCTACTTCGAGTCGGGATTGTATCTCAGGAGCAGCTTGCTCGCTTGGGAAGCAAGACGACGCGGAGTAACACAGGTTAGATCCCCGGCTCCGCGCGTAGAAACCTCTGGGTATTAAGTGCACCATAAATAACCAATTATAATTATACGTGGTGAACATATGTATCCATTGATTTAATGAGACTGCTGGCTTACCCAGTGTATGGAGGAACCGAGGGGGCCTCCTGGATTGTGGCAATTCGAAGCAAGACGACACGGAGCAACACAAGTCGATCCCCGTGTCCGTGCGTAGTAACCGCTGGGTATGAAGCACGTTATAAATAACCTGTCATATATAATCATATATACTGGACCCCATTGTAACGCTGTAGTTAAAATAAATGTCAGGAACATTAGCTGAGAATTAATATGTAATAAATGTTCATTTGTCAATGTTTATCACAATCACAGACTGCCAAGCAGTGAGAGAGGTCCAACATGTGTCCTGGGCCATGTGCTCTGTGCTCCAAAAGGGGCGCGCACCCCCCTCTCGCATGCTCACGCTTCTCCCGTTGTTACCATGCTTGTGATACAAAGATCTGGGGCTGTCACATATGTGTCTAATTTCTGTATCCTGGACCTAGCCCGTGAGCAATGGGCAGTGTCCAAAAGTGGGTTGTTTGAAGGGGAACAGGTAATTTACATGTTTGGGGGGGGCATCAGTTTTTCACCAGACACTGTCCACTGAAGCTCTTCAGTTCCTACCTGAAGCATAGGAGAGATGGGACGGCTTGGTCAAAGGAGGCCATTTATTTCAGAGTCATGGTGTGCAGAAGAGTAAGTCCTATTTTTATGTTTTCCTTTTTCTTGCATTTCTTGTTTCCGGCCTGGCAATAGGTTTGAGGGTCGCTTCATCATCTCGATATTGCAGGTAATGGAGACTGAATTAAAGAATGATGCGTTCGCGCTGGGGTGGCAAATCCAGTTCCTGGAGGGGGAGACTGGCGTGGCTGGGTTTCTTCTAATATCTGAGGAGCTGTGCCACAGCATGTGGGACTGAACCCCAGGATGCCAACTTGAGAGATAGGACACCTGTCAGGATAGCTTTGCTATAGATTGCAAAGCAGCCTTAAAACTGGGTTCTGGGCTGAAAGGCGAACTTCTTGGTACCAAGCGGTCTGCGTTCACTTGGCAACGTGAACATTGAAGGCGCGGTCACACCAGCAGGTAAATGCTGCAGATTTCACGCAGGGCATCAGGTGTGCAAGGAATCTGTCAAGGTGCGTTTCCTACACGTATCTAGAGCGTGTGGTTGGGAGCATTTTTCCAGTATGACAGATTATTGTTTCAAGAAGTAGGGGTTCTCCATCCGGATGCAGGTTGAGTGAGTGGTGGTGTGCCTTAAGTCCTTCGTCATCTACATATGGACCCCCATGCCCCTTGAGGGCTCCATGCAGAGGGTGAACATGCCTGGGAAGGGAAGGGAGCCTTTGGTTTGTGCAAGCCTGTGGTGGCACAGCTCATTAGGTCCCTGTTACTGAACCCCAATGCGAGTGTTAAGGATATTGAGGAGAACGTTGTGGTAGGCAAGGTCACAGGCATTGCACCAGCCGGTAGGTGCCCCCCTTCTCTGTGATGTGAAGGGCTGGGTCCAAGACCTGAATGATGGCACGCTTGGTGGGAAGCAGGAGTGGTTATCCTAAATGAGGTGACTTGGGTGGCACTCTCATTTAGTTTGAAGGTGGCAGATTTCTCAATAGTCTTCCCTGCAGAAGAGAGACATGTGACGTGGCAGAAATCCATGTCCTGTTGTGGTTGTGTACTATCTAGCTACACATTTACCAGTGAATAATTATACGAAAGACACACATTTGCACCCAAATAGGAAAAATATTGTCCAACATTTGGATAAGAATAGCAGGCTCTATTGGGACTGGTTTCCTAGCTTTGAGCATCAATGTTTACTGTTGGTGAATTCACCGTGTGTACCATGATTACCTATGGGGGTTGTGAGCCACTAAGGATGGAGGGGGCGCCAGTTGGAAACATTAGTACGCCTAAACCACACATGGTAAATCTGGGGAGATGCTCCCCTCAAGAAAATGTTTAAAATAAAGTGTTGAAATGGTTAATTTTCCAGCACAGTTGTTAACAAATAACTAAAAGCCACACAAGTTAAACTTATTTCTCTACGTGTTCACATGAAAACATGCAGTAGAGGCCACCTGAGCCTACAATATATGCCAGCATGGCTCTTGGGAAACACACTTTCATGATCAATCTGCCCAGAATGCATGCCAACATCATCCTGTAAAACACAATTCATGATCTCTGTGCCCACACTATATGCAGCACTGGCACTGTAAAATACACGTTCATGACGCATATGCCCACAATAGATGAAGCTTTGACATTATGTAAAACTTTCACGATAGCTGTGCCAATAATATATGCCAGCTTTGCTTTGTAAAACACATGCTAATAATGCCTTTGCCCACAATATATTTCAGCAGTCATGTAAAGCACATTTTCAGTATGCCTGTGGCCAAAATATATATTAACTTTGAAACATATGTTTACAACGTATACATTTACAATTTAAGTCAGCATTGCCCTGTAAAACACATTTTCATGATGCATTTCTCCACAATGTATATCCATAATAACATACAAACCAAATCTACTTTACACTGTATAGGCGAGAGAATTAGAAACTAGTGTTGCTTTGCTCTGGTAGAAACTCAATTCAAGACAAGAATACCTAAATATCAATACTATGATTTGTAAAAAAATATATAGTTTTTTCAAAAAAGACATGTTTGTTTAAAAAGCATAATATGGACATTAAAAATGTGTCCAGTACTCCACAAATTGGTGACAAGTGAAGTAATTAGCTTAACAGTAATATCTGAATTTAATTAAACACACTACTAGATATCAAGCATTTGTTGTGTGCTAACCAGTCTACTGACTCTTCACAGTAACATGTGATATTTCCATGTAACCAACCCGCTAGATTTGCAAGGCAATGAAATGTACTGGAAACACAGCACCTTATGTGGATAGTTGCTCAGCTATTATCAATATAACTGGATTCGTCCCAGTTACATGTTTTATTTTAATGTCCATAATGTTTTTAAAACAAAGATTTCTTTTTTCAAGAAAGTATATATTTCTATTACAAATCTTAGTAATGACATTTAGGTATTCTAGTGTTGAATGTAGTTGCTACCAGAGAAGAGCCAAACTGCAAACTCATTGAAGGCCAGATTTTGTGGCATCTAGTTCTCTCGACTTTAGAGTGTAAAGTAGGCTACATCTTTCTGCTATTGTGTCTTGTTAAAGACTACAATCAATCAATCCCACTAAGTCAGTGCCTGGTCTGGGATGCCCAAGGGAAGCACTTATTTATATATTTTTATGTCCAGTTCGTGTACTCTGGATGACAACCCTTATATAACACCCCTCTCGTAGAATCCCCTGACCCCACTGAGCCAAGGAGTAAGTTTGTTTTGCAAATTTAAAGGTTTATTTGAGAATTAAACAAATATATATATATATATATGTTAATATATATATATATATATATATAATATATATATTATTATATATATATATATATATATATATATATCACACTTTTATAATAATTAATAATTGATATCACACTTGTGAATATGAGCAGTAATCAGCAATAGGTAATCCTACAATAGCACAGTTCTGGTGACTTATGACTAGGAACATGGGAATAAGGTATCAGAGAAGGTATCAGAGAATGCTTTATGGTTTCAAGGAGATGCAAAGATGAATAAAAGGCAGTACAGAAATAAACTTGATATGATTTCAGCAAAAGATAATGTGATCACTTTTTCTTTGACAATTCACTCCCCCTCTATGCAATGTAAGGAGATGGAAGTAACACGCACAATTCTCAGGAATACACACAAATGAAATACAAAGTTCCAGTTCCCTCCAGCGGTCTTAGAGGAAAATAGGTATGATTTTAAACACAGGCAAAATCCTGGTGGCAATGAAGTGAAAAATATACTCAAATTGCTTTTAATTCCCTATAGGGGTTCCAGGGTGAGTGAGAGATACTTTAAATCAGTTTTCCCAGGCCTGGCTGCCTCCTGCTTCCCCACCAAAAGGAGATGACACCTCTCTGATTAGATTAGGGGAGGGGCACCTGCAGAGGACAGAGACACAGAACAATGCACTGTCCTGGGCTCAGGCAAATGTTATATTGGGGGGGTCGTAAAATAGCTTCCTATTGGGAGAAGTGGGAGGAGAAGTGCCTCTGGGAGCCGCCTGAGCTGGAGGCGGGGACAGACAGAACTTCCCCCATGTGCTTTGGAACCTAAACCACACCCATCTGGGCCAGAGCTTAATTTGAAAAAGATGGATAATTCATAGTACGGACTTGTCAGAATTATATAAGTAATATCATTATTCTTGTGATTTTTCTGTGCACGTTTTAAGAGGTGTTTAGGACCCTGTGGTGTATTCTGGGGGATTGCTAGCGGAAAATAGGGTCTTACTCCAAATGTCTGCATGTTAAAAATCTGACACTTCATCAATTAATGTCCATACTCCTTGCGCACATTTGTGTAATTTTTGGTAAATGTCCAATATTGGTAAACCGGCCAAAAAGCACAAAATGTTGTCATTTCTGAATCCCAGCTCACAGGAACATGGGGCTTGAACAGAGACCTGTCTTAATTCATCTGTAATATGTACATGTAATGTCAACCACTTGTTTATCTGGGAAATATGTATTTGAATCAAATATAGATTTGTGTGCAATTTGACAAGGGGAGGTTCCTCTGACCATAAAACCTACAGCATCACTCTGACACTCCATTTCTTTCCCCCAATCAAGGGAGAGAGGAAAGCTTGGCCAATGATAAGTGAGAGGGGCAGGCTTAGCTAGGCCCAGGCACACACCCATTTTCAAAACACATAAAAAGAGACTGCTGGGACAGGTAGAGACATTCATTTTCCATTTCTGCGGAACATTTTGACGGCCGACATCCCATCCAGACAGAGACCAGAACCAGGGTCCCATAGACTACAGAACTTTGAACCTAGAAGGCCCACTGCAAGCAAAAGTATTCTCAGCAGGCCTTCAGAATCCAGCAAACTTAACCAAACTATTCAACAGCCGGGCGAGCCTGTTTGAAATCTTTGCCAAGAACTTTTGCCGGAACCGCAGACCAGACCCAGACAGCTGTGAGCAGAACCAGAGATCCGGATCGCTGTGAGCAGAACCGGTGCCTGATTGACCCACCGAGCAGAGAGAACCGCCGCTGGACGTGTTGACCAGGTCCGTGACGAGGCCTATTTCAAATTTATATTGTGAGTACCTAGCAGAACTGTGCACAACCAATCTCTTAGTTAAAATAATCTAATTCAAACTATTTTAGCCTATTAGAACTGCCTCCTAGAATTGTGTCATTCTGTCATCTTTAAAACTGAGAACTGTCATCTGTCATTCTGAGCTTTAAAATTTCAAATCCGAAAAACTACCTTTATTAAATCGGCTGTATCTCCGGAACCGTTTATGCTAGGAGCGAGTTTTAACTGTCATCTTAAAGCTAAGATTGTAAGCTTTCCAACGAGCCTAGACTTCCTACTCCTTATAGTGCCTCCGTAATCGCGCTCGACGCACGCGACTAAATTTGCCGCGATTTGACATTTTGCTCAATTTCAGCCACGTGTAAAAATAATTGTCCTTGCTTTGCTTGCTGAAATTCGTGTGCAACCTGATAATCATTCATAGAGCATTGCTAAAGTGATCCTGAACTGATTCAAAGTATCTATCAACTACCCTGAACCCCCTATAGGGAATTAAAAGCCTTTGTAGCGTATGTTTCACTTAATTGCAACCACATCAAAGTATCTTGCCTGTGTTTTAAAATCATACCTGTTTTTCTCTAAGCTTGCTAAGGGGGAACTGCATTTCGTAGTGCATTTTGTTGGGATTCTTGAAGACTGTGTGCTCTCCTTCCATTTCTTACATTGCATAGGGGGGGGGTGTGAATTGCCAGAGAAAAAGTGATTATCTTATCTTTTGCTAAAATCATATCAAGTTATTTCTGTACTGCATTTATTCCTCATTGCTTTTCCCTTGAAACCATAAAAGTATTTTTGCTACCTTATCCATCCTATACTAACTCCTCATTGATTGTAAAGAAGTGTGCTAGTGCCAGATTACCCATTGTTGATCAACATTATATCCATAAGTGTGATATCAATTATTAATGTATTATAAAAGTGTGATATATATCTTGTAAATTTTTCAAATAAACCTTTTAATTTGTAAAACAAACCTACTTCTTGGCTCAGTGGGATCAGGGGTATTCTAAGAGGGGGGTGTTATACAAGGGTTGTCATCCAGAGTACTGAACTGGACATAAAAATACATCAATAAGGGTTTTCCTCAGCATCCCAGACTAGGCATTGACTTAGCTGTAGTGCTGATTGAATATTGCTTACAAAGTGGGGGCTCGAGCCGGGAAATTCTGGATTAGATCTATCACTTGTGCAGATTAATACGGTGTGCCAAACTGACAGGATACATAATCCTGTAGGATCACCACGCCGTGTTACACTGTAAAAGCACTCCTCAAAGGGACGCTCTAAGGAGAAGGTCGGTTTTGCAAAATAAAATACAAACTTCGGTAAGTCAGGAAGGAACTCAAATCTCCAGAATGACGACACTGGTAGACATCAAAATAGCCAGAGAGCACTTCTTACATAAGCTATTTGTGAGAGGTGAGTGGACTCATCAGGACCAAACGGTCTGGTTGCAGGCAATCGCGCAACAGGTCACTGAAACAGGGTCAGATATATGGAGAGATCAGGGTCCATTACATGTGGCCCTGAGAGAATTATATATGACTCGTAAATCCAAAGATGAACACAATAAGATTGCCAGGATAGCGGCATATGTGTATCTATATAAGGGAGCCATGCAGGACAAATGTGCTGAAGGCCAAGATCTGGCAAATAGGCAACTTATGGCATTAGAGAAGGCCCAATCTGACCTGGTCTCTTCTGAACAGAGGCTGCAGAGGAGCCAGGAGTCAGAAAATGATAGCAGGCAGTATATCATTAAAATAAAGAGGACATGGATATACTGCAACAGGAAAAGACAGACCAGGATACCAGAATTCTGGCTTTGCAGAAGGAGCACCAAGACAGTTTGGACTCCTTACTGCAGAGCCAGAAAAAGCTGGAGCAACAGATCAATTTCAACAGGGCATGCACAGAGCAGGTAGCCACCCTGCAAATCCAACTAGACAGAGAGAAAGAGGAAAGCAATAAATTGATTTTGAAAGACCTGGATACCAAGGCAGAGTTTGATGAAGACGCCAGAAAGCCGGTGCTTTCAAGGCAGAGGACGACCTGGTTGTTACAAATGCAGGCTCTTGGTCAGGAAAGGGATACCTTAGGCCAGGAAATCTGCCATTTAAAAAGAAAAATTGAAGAAAATCACTTGGCCCTCCAGGTGCTAGGTGACCTCCAAAAAGAGCATCAGGGCTTGCTAGATCACACCAGGAGGGTGGAGGTGGCTCTGGCAAGAAAGGAGCAGGCCAGTAGGGATGGGACTCAGGAGGTAACCCTCCTGCAGCAGAGACTGACCCAGTACTCCAGGACCAATCAGGAGGCGCAGAGGGAAAATGAGGCTCTCTGTCAGCACAATGATAGGCTCCAGCAACAGGTAGCCATGCAGGATAGACTGAAAGAGTTTAGTAAGGCCTTAACTGAGGAACTGAAGGCGCAGGCTCTTGCATTGCAACAGGGAGCAGGGGCTGACAGAGATGAAGTTCGCTGGGAAAGCGAAACACCTGAGCATAACCTCAGGAGCCCTAGTACCAGAGGCCATCATCTCTCTCAGTCCCTGGACTCTGCCACCCCAATGTCCCCTGGCGCACATGAGCACAGGGCCACAGGGATGGCAGATTACTATCCAGCCAAAAGTATGGGGCTCATAGGCCAGTACCACCCAGGAATGGAGGGGCGGGCATCCGGGTATGGGCACCCAAGCACAGTGCAAATTAGTGGGGAACCCCAGGAGAGTAGGCCCATTAAGGGCATCCTGAAAACCTCTGCCCAGTTAGGTCAGTGTGGGGGTACCCATCAAATCCTGGCAGCAAGGAGGGATCTGAAGACTCCTCTGAGCATTACAGGACACAGGAGACCAGGTCCCCACATTCTGCCAGCCATTCCCAGGCTCGCAGAATCCGGGAAAACCTGGAAGATCAGACGGGCCCATCTGGGAGCAGTGCTTCGGAGTCAGAGGATGAATGGACCAGGGTGACCCGAACCAAAAAGGCCAATAAGGCAAAAAGGGCCTTGCTTAAGGACCCATTGAAACAAATAAAGGCAATAAGGAGTGTCATCACGCATTATCATAAGAACGCCAAGTATTCTATTTGGGAACACTTGGAGCTCTATGAGCAAATGATGGAGACTTTCCATTTGAAGGACAGCAGTAGCTGCATCCAGTACGTCAAATGGACATTCTCCCAGAATACTCCAGTTTCTTTGCAGGGCTGGAGGACCAAAACCATTCAAGATGGTCTGCATATAGGCGGCCATCTTGAAACATTTTTCTGTTCATAGAAATCCCCAAGAGGCTCGCAAGGCAGCCTACAATTTGCAATGTGGGGAGTATCAGGCCCCACAAGAATTTGTGCCTTTGCGCAGACCACCAGAAGGGTGCGCCCGGACAGCAGAGAATTTGTCAATACTTTTTCCATGCCTTGCCCAAATACATCATGTCCCAGCTAGTGAGAGATTTTCACGAGAAGAGGTCACTAGACTGGGTCATTGAACAGGCTACCCGGATCTATGAGGCAGAAGCCCATAGAAAATAAAAGTAATGCGCAGAAAAACCCCAAAACCAACAGCACCCCTGCTGCTGCCAAGGTGGCGGAGGTAAAGGTTGCCCCCATTTTAGATTTGGAGATGGGGGGCCTAAAAACCTGCCTGCACCAAATAATTCACAGCCCAGAAGGCCCCCGGGCCAGTCACAGACAGGGAGTCGAGGAGGTAGTCCCACAAATGGGGTCCCCCGCTCCCCTGATTACGTAAGTCCCCGCTACAAGGGAAGCCGACCCATCCTGGGATTTGTGTGGACTCCTCCAGCCCAAGGGGGGGGGCATCCAGCCAAGCACCTGACCCAGGTGACTTCCCTCCTAACTTCCCCCAGGAGGCAGAAATTCACCAAATCCTGGGCAGAACTTTTTCCCAGGTATCCACCCAATTTCCAACCCCAAAACCATCCATCCTTCTTTCCCCAATTCCCTGAGCCCAGACAACCTAATCCGGGAGAGGGGAGGCCAAGGGTGGAGGGGTAACCAAATCTTCCCAATCCGGTGTATTACCAGAGAAGGGATAGCTACCCTCCCGGGATCAGCCCAGGGGAGAAAATAGAGCCCCGTATCAGCCTGAGCGGGTTTCACAACTGGAGCGCCACGTCCAAAATATGGCACGAGATCTTGGTCACATACTGAGGGCTCAACAGAACCCTCAGATGAGCATGCCACCGCAGAATGCCCCAAACTCTGGGCCTGGTGCTCCAGAACAATGACGGGGACAGCACCCCGATAACCCACCGGTTCCCAGGGAGGAGGCACAAGGGGAAGGGGGGTGTAAAGGCTTGGAGGAAGCTTCCTTCATGTCTTGTAAACAGCCCTGGAAAATCAGGAACCGGAAACAAAATCTCCTACCCCTGAAAGTCTGCTACCCAAGGAGCAGAGGGGGGGTAGGAGAAACAAAGGACCCAAACAGACCCACTTTGTGGAGGAGGTGCAGGTCTTCCAATTTGAGGGAGAGGGATCCTCAGAGGATCCTGGGAAAAGGATCTTCTCCGTCAGAGATGGGGGAACTCCTCCCAAGAAAAAATGGGTCCCAAGAGATTCCAATCCAGACTGGGTAGATGTGGGGATTGAGCTGTCGCCGCCCATCATCCTATCCCAGAACCAACAAAACCAAAAACCCCTGGTTCAAACCCATCCTGGTGACTGCCTCCCAAAAGGCAGGGGCGGCCCAGAACCAGAATCAGGGGAACCTAAAACCGAATCAACAGACTGGGTAGATGTGGGGATTGAGCTGTCACCACCCATCATTCTATCCCAGAACCAACAATACCAAAATCCCATGGGTCAAACCCATCCTGATGACTGCCTCCAAAAAGGAGGGGGCGGCCCAGAACCTGAAACCATTTCCAGTTGCCAACTTTTTCTTTCAGATTCCCCAGGCTCTTCACAGAATTCTGCCCAAATCTCTTTTCTCGCCATGTCCAAAACCAGAAAGTTAGCCCGCCAGTTGTCCAAAAATGTGCATTATTTGTGCCCCCTTGAGGAGAAGGAGGGAAGATATTATGCCCCGGTACAAGTACAGGAGCAGGGTACAATGTGGGCACTGGTGGACACTGGATCACAAGCTACCGTCCAAATGGGCCTTTGATGAACTAAATGCAGGAAGGGGGGAGAAGTACCGAATTCCTCTCACCTCTCTTCCTGGACAACTGCAGAACTTTGACGGGAAGGAAATTCCTGTTGAGGGGACTGCAGACTTGGACATTAAAATTGGGCGACACAAGGTGAAACACCCGGTCATAGTAGTAACTCCAGAGGGCACCCCTTGTTTACTAGGGAATGACCACCTGAGAAGGTTGCCACCCCTAATAGATTGTGTAAACAATGTCCTCTGGACCCAGACTAGCCGACCAATAAAGTTAAAGTGTCAACCATGTTAGTTTAAACGGCACATGACACATGGTTGAACAAAAATCTGACCAAGTAGAATTTCACTTCCAGAACAACCAAATTCCAGACATGACAGTAATAGCAGTAGGACAACAGACTGGTGATGGGGGGTCCTCTCTGTTTCTGAAAATCAACCTTCCTTCCAGTCTAAGGTGGTATTCCACACTGGAAGGAAACACTCTGAAATTCTTTACCAATCACAATCAGACACTCCCACTCCTATAGTCCAGAAAGATGTGAAATCAGCTCAGAGCCTGGCTGATATTCAGCAAATTGGAGAGCAGTTCTTCATCCCTGTTCAGTTAAATGATGGTAAGGACTCTGTTCTCGCTCGAGTGTGTGTGAACAATGGTAAGAGCTTCATCAGCGAAGCCATGTTCAGCCAACTCCCAAAAGATTCAGCCATTCCCACATTCAAACTGATAGACAAATGGGAAATGGATCTGGAAACACCCAATTCCAAACATCTCCTGCCAAGCAGGTGTATGCTCAAAATCTCCATTGGCAACAAGAGCATAGTCCTTAATTGTTGGGTCGTGCGAGACGTCACTGCTGCCTTTTACTTAGGCAGTGATATTCTCAATCGCTTTACCATTAGTTTGGACCTAATAAACTTCAAAGCTTGGTCCCGATTAGCGGATAATCCCATGGGCTTTGATGATCCAGAAAAAGCATTTAGGTCAGCTCAATTGCTACCTTATGCGGTTGAAATTCAGATTAAGGAGGAAGTCACCCTCCCAGAAAGGACCCGACAATTCTCCCTGGAAGTGAAAGTTAAAAGAGGACAAAAATTGAAAAACCCTGATTCTTATATACATCTAAATGCTTCTCTCCAACAGCAAGGGTTGGGGGTAAACCCAACACCATTAGTCAACATAGAACATGACACCATTCCAATAGAGGTGGATAACAGCGACTTAAATAGTATTACTCTAGCCGCAGGCACCATTATCGGAATGGAGGTTGATGACTGACATTTTTCCATTGGTTTAGGGAATGAACTGTTAGGACCGATCCCCAAGGACTGTTTTGACAGTGACAGCGATGACAATACAACACTAGACAGGATCTTCACCCGGCATGGGGGGAACTTCCTGGTGTACACTTCCTGCCCTTATGGTAACGAAGATGTGAAAGGGATGAGGTGGTTTTCCAGGTCCACGAGGGCTGCCTTCCCCACCTGAAGCCGCCAGTCCAAATCAGCACTCTGACCAGGGACTTCTACACCCAGCTGGAGGAGGCCGCTGAGATAGCCGAACGAGAAGTCTTTCCAGGCTTCAGGCTGATGGTGGAAGAGAGAGTCAACCTAGCTGATGCCTGTGTGACTCTGGAACAGAAGCAAAAGTTGAAACAAGTTTTCTTGGATTTTCAAGATCTCTTTGCGGTAGACTCATATGACTGTGGTCGCACCGACATCCACACAACAACAATTCCCACGGACCCTGGAATGACTCCAGTGTTTGTGAAGCAAAATTGTTTGCCTCTCGCATCCATGGAGTACCTTACTGAAATAATCAAGAACCTTGAGTCCCGGGGAATAATCCGTCCAGTACACAGCACTTTCAATAATCCAGTGCTGGGAATATTGAAGCCAAACGGCCAGTGGAGACTCTGCGCCGACCTTAGGGAGCTCAACAAACGGGTCCATACTTCCCGATGGCCTCTGCCCTACATTGACCAAGGGCTGGCCCAGATCCAGGGGTCATAGGTATTCACTGCAATAGACCTGACCAATGGATACTGGACCGTGCCTGTCAGTAGGGAGGACCAATACAAACTGGCTTTTACCTTTGGGGGCCAGCAGTACACATGGACCCGGACTCCCTTCGGATACCTCAACTCCGGCAATGAATTCAACATTTTCCTACATAAGGCCATGCCCGACCTGGGTGCGAGGGGTAACCTGGCTTATGTAGATGATGTCCTCATCAAAAGTTCATCTGCGGAAGAACACATAGCGGAGATCCGTTATGTTCTGACACAGTTGAGGGCCGCCAGAGCAAAACTTTCCTTTCAGAAAGCACAGTGGTGTAGAACCCGTGTTAATTTCTTGGGGCATGAGATTACTCCTCAGGGTCTCTGTCCCCAAGAAAAGAAAGTGGAAGCACTTCAGAAACTGATGGATCCCACAACTCTGCGGGAACTAAGGAGCCTCTTTGGACTGACTAATTACAGCAGAAAGTTCATTGAGGGCTACGCAGAGATCATCAGACCCCTGATTCATCTCTTGAAGGGGGGGGGTTAAGTGGGAATGGGGTCCAGAACAATCTGAGGCAGTAAGACAACTCAGGAGAAGCCTCTCACAAGCGCCTTGCCTAGCTTACCCTGTCAGAAACAAGGAGTTCTTCCTGGAGACAGGGTTCTCTAATACATGCTTGACGGCAGTATTATACCAAAAGCATGACAAGGTCAATAAAGTAATCTCCTATGCGAGCAAAACTTTATCCTCTGTGGAGGAAAAATTCAACGATTGTGAGAAGGCACTCCTGGCAACGGTGTGGGCATTGAAGAATTACCGCCCGTTCATCCAGGGGAACACATCATAGTGGAGACTCCACACCAGCCTCTGCAATATCTCCAAAGTGACAGAATCCGGGCCGGAAATGTGAGTAATTCCCGAATTACTTCCTGGATTCTGTCAATGCAAGGCTTTCCTGTAGAGGTCAGATATGGCCAAAACAAGAAGAGTCCCCTCGCGCAAGTTATGGCTGACTTGCATGATTGTGCCAGAGAAAACTGTCTCGAGGACGAAAGACTAAAAATCAAGGACAACATGGAGGCATACCTTAATTCCCCACACAAAGTCTTTGAAGAAGACAAGCGTGAGGGAATGCCCACTGTCTATGTGGATGGATGCTCTTACCATGTTGACAACAACGGGGAGAAAGAACTGGTTGCCGGCGTAGGGAACGCATGGGTGAATGAGTCCCCAGAACCCTCTGCTGGATACAAAATTGGTCCCCGAATTAGTCAGGTGGCAGAGTTGATGGCTGTGCATCAGGCCATCCTCACTGCCGTCCAACATCAACTCCACGAACTAGTCATAATCACAGATTCGGATTATGTACGGAACGGGTTCGTGGAGCACCTGGTTAATTGGAAAACCAGAGGCATGTTATGTGCTAATAACAAACCCCTGAAACATGGGAAGTTAATCCAAAATATTGATGATCTGGTCACATCGAATGGGGTGACCATCTACTGGGAAAATATCAAGGGCCATTCCAAAGTAGAGGGACCAGACAAAACTGGAAATGACTTAGCTGTCAAGCTGGCCAAAACCGGGGCCATCCAAGGGGATCTAATAGAAATAGAGTCCCTGTTGGGGGAAATCCAGGTCACTGCTATCACTAGGTCCCAGACAAATGCTCACAATGATCTTTCAACTGCACAATGGAGTAAGGAGACCCCTGATGCTGATTTGATTACAGCTCAGAAGGGGGATCCAATAATTGGTAAGTTTTACCAACACATTGAGGACCCTGAGAACTTTCCCCTGATGGATACCGATTACATTGGGAAAGAGGACCTAAGAGTGTTGATGAAATGTCCAAAAATGTTCCGAATCCAAGACGGTTTGTTTGTAAGGAAATCCCAAGCTGGCCATGATCAGTGGGTGGTTCCTACCTCATTCCGAAGCTTGATGTTAAGTCACGGCCATGATGCGGCCACCGTCGGTCATAGGGGGTTTCACACAACACTGGAAATCTTAAGAGAGGTTGCATACTGGCCACACATGGGGCAGGACCTCGACCAATACTTGAAGGGGTGTCTTGTGTGTGCACAATTTCAGCCATCATCCCTCACGCACCGTGCACCTCTCCAAAAGAGGGTGGATGACACTGCCATGGTCAGATTTGCAAATCGACTTTGTAGGCCCTGTAATTCGCTCGTCGAGAGGAAACAAGTACATGTTGACCGTTACATGCTTGTTTACCAAGTGGGTGGAATGTCTCCCGGCCCCAAACTGCAAGGCAGAAACAGCAGCTGCCCTGATGATTAACCACATATTTTCCCGTTTTGGTCTACCTCAAAGGATTGAGTCAGACAGAGGTAGCCACTTCACCAGTGAAGTAATGACAAAGATCTGGGAGATACTGGGGGTCAAAAGGAAGTTACATATTGCTTACCGGCCAGCTTCTTCTGGGGCAGTAGAACGCTACAACCGGACCATTGTGAGCATCTTAAAAAAGTTTGTGGCAGATTCTGGGCCAAGTTGGGATATCCGATTACCTCTGGTCCTAATGGCCATCAGATCTACCCCTTCATCTGCAACTAAAATGTCACCATTTGATTTGATGACTGGACGCAAGATGGTGCTTCCTCAGCATTTGCTCTACAAGACCCAAGAGCAGACACTGATAAATGCCTCAACTCATGAGTATGTGGAGAATTTAAGGAAACACCTCCAACATGCTTTTGCCTATGCTCAGCGGAATCTAGAAAGATCAGCTGAGATTATGAAAATGCACTAATATTTGAAAACCACCAGCAAGGAATATGATGTGGGAGACCGGGTCTATCTGTACAATTTCCAAAGGAACCAGGCCAAACAGGGAAAATATTTGCCTACATGGAAGGGACCCTTTGAAATTATAGACAAGATCTCCCCTGTAGCGTATAAGATCCGCATCCCCAAAGGCAGTCTGGTGGAAGGGGAAGACAAGTGGGTCCATATTAACCAGCTGAAGTGTTGCAAACCCAGGCACACTCTGCAGCATCTGGAGGAGTCCTCTGCAATACCAGAGGGGACCGCTCCAGATTTATTCAGTTCCCATCCTAAAATATCCCACATATAGTCTCTAAAATATTATGATTGGAAAAAAAAATGTTTCATGATGATATCTTGCTTTTCAAAATAAGAATGCTATGATCTATTCTCATGATTGATAAAATGTATATGTCGCCCCACTATATCAATAGTGGTGGAAAAATGTCTATTAATAGGTATTGCCGCTTTTGCTTTATCATCCTAGGAGAGATGAAACCATGGAGACTGGCCAAGGAGAACGACCCAGAGACCGGGAGCAAGGATCGAGGGGCCCGGGGTACCGCCCAATACTCCCATCAGGACCGGCGAGGAGAACGGATCGATCCACCCTGATGGAGGAGAAGATGCTGAACTGTGCCATCTACGAATTGGAAGAAGAAGAGGCGAACATCCCAGATCTTGCGAGTTCCATCAGTGAAAGATCAGAATGGCCATCGCAAGAAGGGGGGCTTGTGGGATGTTTTTACCCATGCATCCAAGCCCTGCTACAAATGGCAATGCTGATTGTCAAAAGCAACCCAGAGCTGTTGGGACTTAATTTTCTTTATGTCAAGAATTTGCTAAAATCATGGGCACAAGACCACTCAAAGATTCAACCTTCTTGTGGGGGGTTCCACATCACCACTCTACTGTAAGGATGCCCATCAAAACAATAGCAAAATTCTCCTGTTAAATTCAAGACAACTCCCAAAGATGGGTGCAGTACCGGCTTTGGACACAAGCCGGCGCTAGCGGTCTAAACTCTGACAGGAGTGAAGCCTGGCTTAAAGAGAGTGAATTCTGCCTGGCAACAACCCCTGACAGGAGTTGAAACTTGATCAAATTGCATTCCCAGGCCTGGCTGCCTCCTGCTTCCCCACCAAAAGGAGATGACACCTCTCTGATTAGATTAGGGGAGGAGCACCTGCAGAGGGCAGAGACACAGAACAATGCATTGTCCTGGGCTCAGGCATATGTTATATTGGGGGGGTTGTAAAATAGCTTCCTCTTGGGAGAAGTGAGAGGAGAAGTGCCTCTGGGAGCCACCTGAGCTAGAGGCGGGGACAGACAGAAGCTTCCCCCATGTGCTTTGGAACCTAAACCACACCCATCTGGGCCAGAGCTTAATTTTAAAAAAATTGGCTAATTCATAGTATGGACTTGTCAGAATTATATAAGCAATATCATTATTCTTGAGATTTTTCTGTGCACGTTTTAAGAGGTGTTAGGACCCTGTGGTGTATTCTGGGGGGTTGCTAGCGGAAAATAGGGTCTTACTCCAAATGTCTGCATGTTAAAAATCTGACACTTCATCAATTAATGTCCATACTCCTTGCGCACATTTGTGTAATTTTTGGTCAATGTCCGATATTGGTAAACCGACCAAAAAGTGCAAAATGTTGTCATTTCTGTATCCCAGCTCGCAGGAACATGGGGCTTGAACAGAGACCTGTCTTAATTCATCTGTAATATGTACATGTAATGTAAACCACTTGTCTATCTGGGAAATATGTATTTGAATCAAATATAGATTTGTGTGCAATTTGACAAGGGGAGGTTCCTCTGACCATAAAACCTACAGCATCACTCTGACACTCCATTTCTTTCCCCCAATCAAGGGAGAGAGGAAAGCTCGGCCAATGATAAGTGAGAGGGGCAGGCTTAGCTAGGCCCAGGCACACACCCATTTTCAAAACACATAAAAAGAGACTGCTGGGACAGGTAGAGACATTCATTTTCCATTTCTGCAGAGCATTTTGACAGCCGACATCCCATCCAGACAGAGACCAGAACCAGGGACCCATAGACTACAGAACCTTGAACCTAGAAGGCCCACTGCAAGCAAAAGTATTCTCAGCAGGCCTTCAGAATCCAGCAAACCTAACCAAACTATTCAACAGCCGGGCGAGCTGTTTGAATTCTTTGCCAAGAACTTTTGCCGGAACCGCAGACCAGACCCAGACTGCTGTGAGCAGAACCAGAGATCCGGATCCCTGTGAGCAGAACCGGTGCCTGATTGACCCACCGAGCAGAGAGAACTGCCGCTGGACGTGTTGACCAGATCCGTGACGAGGTCTATTTCAAATTTATATTGTGAGTACCTAGCAGAACTGTGCAGAATCAATCTCTTAGTTAAAATAATCTAATTCAAACTATTTTAGCCTAGAACTGCCTCCTAGAATCGTGTCATTCTGTCATCTTTAAAACTGAGAACTGTCATCTGTCATTCTGAGCTTTAAAATTTCAAATCCGAAAAACTACCTTTATTAAATCGGCCGTACCTCCGGAACTGTTTATGCTAGGAGTGAGTTTTAACTGTCATCTTAAAGCTAAGAATCGAAGCTTTCCAACGAGCCTAGAACCGACTTCCTACTCCTTATAGTGCCTCCGTAATCGCGCTCGACACACGCGACTAAATTTGCCGTGATTTGACATTTTGCTCAATTTCAGCCACGTGTAAAATATTTGTCCTTGCTTTGCTTGCCGAAATTCGTGTGCAACCTGACAATTATTCATAGAGCATTGCTAAAGTGATCCTGAACTGATTCAAAGTATCTATCAATACCCTGAACCCTGTTTTAAAATCATACCTGTTTTTCTCTAAGCTTGCTAGGGGGGAACTGCATTTCGTAGTGCATTTTGTTGGGATTCTTGAAGACTGTGTGCTCTCCTTCCATTTCTTACATTGCATAGGGGGAGGGGGTGTGAATTGCCAGAGAAAAAGTGATTATCTTATCTTTTGCTAAAATCATATCAAGTTATTTCTGTACTGCATTTATTCCTCATTGCTTTTCCCTTGAAACCATAAATGTATCTTTGCTACCTTATCCATCCTATACTAACTCCTGATTGATTGTAAAGAAGTGTGCTAGTTCCAGATTACCCATTGTTGATCAACATTATATCCATAAGTTTGATATCAATTATTAATTTAATTTTTCAAATAAACCTTTTAATTTGCAAAACAAACCTACTTCTTGGCTCAGTGGGGTCAGGGGGATTCTAAGAGGGGGGTGTTATACAAGGGTTGTCATCCAGAGTACTGAACTGGACATAAAAATACATCAATAAGGGTTTTCCTCAGCATCCCAGACTAGGCATTGACTTAGCTGTAGTGTTGATTGAATATCGCTTACAATACACCATCATTACCCTGTAAAACATGTTTTCAGACGTATTTCCGTATAATGTATGCTGCATTGCCTTGTAAAACCCATTTTCATAATGCTTGTCCATGCAAAATATGCCAGTATTGTCCTGCATCCCATGATTTCAATAGCATATTCAAAAGATATACGCCAGTGCTGTCCCGTAATCCATAATTTCATGATGTGTGTTTATGGAATAGATAACAGCATTGCCATGTTAACCAGTATTGCTACTGTAAAACATGTACATGATGCCAGTCTCCACATAATATTGTAGCATTGTTGCATAAAGTACATTTTCAGAACACTGTGATATATGATAATGATATGATATTTTATTTATGGCAGACCTATACACAAGTGTTTCAAGGCATGATGAGGCAAGGGAGGGGAACAAGGAAGGACAAGACAGCAATTTATGCCAGAAGTATGCCAGCATTGCCCTAAAATCAATTTCCTTGATGCATATGTCTGCAATATATACAGAACTGCTCTGTAAAACATATTGCCTTAACTTCTGTGGCCACAATATATGTCAGGATTGCATTTGTAAATTGTATTTCATGATTCATGTTCCTTCAACATATGCCAGCATTGCCCTGTAAAACACATTTTCATGATGTTTTTCCCCAGAATCAGTCCCACAGTAAAATTAATTTAGGATGCCTGTGCCCAGGTCCCACAACAATAAGCTGCCTGCTATTGTCACAAAATGATACACCACCCACAGTCAACCATATTACAGTCCTGCGCTAACACTACGCCTTTCCCACTTCATTACTCGTGTAGTGAACCTCTGCTTCCTATTTGTTCACATCAAACATACACACCATTCAATATAGTGATTGCAGACAAGCGACACACTTCTTGCATGTTTTTAATGTTGCATGAAACGCACACCACTTTGAAGAGCATAACCGGAAGAACGCGAGGTAAGAGCTCCATTTTCACACCCGACCGATGTTATAACCAGATAGAGGGGGCGGATATTCGGAAAAAAAACACAATTGTACAGTGTATTGGTTTTTTACAAATGGTATTAGTGAATTTAGTAAATAAACCCTACACAGTGTACACATAGTGGAATAGCTAAATATAAATGAATAGATAAGTAAACAAAAAAAACATTCCCACAGTACAATGTACCTAACACATAACCAAAACGCCACATGTTAATCACCCACACATCGTTGTAAATACTAAGTATTCACTATTTGTAGAACATGTTATACACAGTAGATGTTCATGACAGTTTCCGCATCATGTACATGGCAGCTCGGAGACCACCAAGGAAGCGATCTACATGACCCAGGGTTATTTTGGACTTTGGGTAACATTGGCAGCGTTTTAAAGGTGCGCATTCTGAAGCACCCGGTTGAAGCGTGATATTACAGTCACTAAGTGTGTCACATTCCAGCCACTCAGCTGTGGGCACCAAGTGAGCAAGTGACACAGCCAGGCGGAGCAGGGGAGGCTGTGCGCGTGATGCGGCCACTAAACACGGGTTCAGAAGTCACCTACCTGACGCTCTCACAGACGGTTCATCATTATAGACACGACTTGATGTGATGCGGACAGCTAGAGGTAGTACAGCTGCATGTAGATCAGTCTTTGGTATTAAGCTATACTCGATTGTAGTTACACATGTATGATTTATTTATGTGTGTGTACATTTGTATATGTTTCCATAGCCACCCTGCATGGATTAAAACGTGTACACGTCGCGGCTGTTCCATTAATTGCTGTCTGGTTTATTGAAACCACTAAACATCCATGTGACAAGTCTCTGATATTTTCAGACTGAGGAGTCATCTTTCTGAATTGAAGAAAACTTGAAACACTAGTCGTGGTCACACAGAGAGACGTCTCAAGCGACACACATGTTTTCAGTTGGCCACCGCCCACATGCAGACTGTTGAAGGCTGGTCACATACAATGAAACCACAAGCTCATAGTCACACCTCGGCAATGCACCGCACACAGTGGTGGAGGCAGGTTGGGTCCCAGATGGGATAAAGACTTTCTCGTGGGGAGTAGATCAATACCATTTCACGCCATTGTGAGTGTTGGGTGAAGGGGGATGGAGGGGGGCATCAGGGTGTGAAAGGACCGCCAAGGGGGCACCCTTCTTATAACTGCTCTCGCTCTGTCACTCACCAAGCACTGGACTGGGAACCAAAAGAGGCCCTGGAAATAATTGTCAAAGTGGCCCCATATTACGTGTTAAGCGGCTTCACTACAACACTACAGCTAAGTCAATGCCTAGTCCGGGATGTTGAGGAAAACCCTTATTGATGTATTCTTATGTCCAGTTCAGTACTCTGGATGACAACCCTTGTATAACACCCCCCTCTTAGAATCCACCTGACCCCACTGAGCCAAGAAGTAGGTTTGTTTTGCAAATGAAAAGGTTTATTGGAAAAATTAAACAATATATATATATATATATCACACTTTTATAATAAATTAATATCTGATAGTACACTTAGACATATGATGTGGATCCACAATGGGTAATGTTACAGTGGTACACTTGATTACTTAGGAGTAGTATAGAGGATGAGGTAGCTGAAAATGCTTGATGGTTTCAAGGAAATGTAAGGTGGAATAAAATGCAGTACAGCAAATAAACTTGATATGATTTCAACCAACAACAATGTAATGACCTTTCTCTGGCAACTCACTCCCCCCTCCCTTTATACAATATAAGGAGATGGAAAGGAGAGCACACAGTCTTCAAGAATCCCAACAAATCACACTTGATGATGCAATAAACAGTTCCAGTTCCCCCAGCAAGCTTATAGAAAACAGGTATGAGTTTTAAACACAGGCAAATTACTTTGAAATGTGGTGGCAAAGAAGTGAAAAGATGCTAAAATTGATTTTAATTCCTTCAGGAGGTTCAGGGTAAGGGAGAGATACTTTATATTAGTTCAGGCTCACCTTAGCAATGCTCTATGAATGATTAGCAGATTGCAAACGAATTTTAGCAAAGAGAAGCAAAAAGCTGCTGATTTTTACAGATGAAGAAACCGGGCCAAATCGCAAATCGCGGTAAATTTCGCGAGTGCGTGTCTCGCGATTACAGAGGCACTATAAAGAGTAGCAAGTCGGTCCTAGGTCCTTTGGAAAGCCTAGAATGCCAGCTTTAAAATGAAAGTTAAGTTCCGTTCCTAGCCCACACGGTTCAAGAGATACCGACGATTTAATAAAGGTAGATTTTCGGATTTAAAGTAAAACTCAAAATGACAGGTGACAGTTTGCAGCTTTAGAATGACCGATGACAGGATTCCTAGGAGGCAGTTCTACTTAGGTTAAAATAGTTTGGATTAGATCATTTTAACTAAGAGATTGGTTTTTCACAGTGAGTACTCACACTATATTTTTGAAATAAGCCATCAAGGTCTGGTCAGGTTGGACCGGACTTCCGGCGGATGGTTCTGAAGTCCCGGCTATCTGGGTCAGCTCTGCTCTCTGAGTCTGTCAAGCACCGGTTCTGGTCTCTCTGGATCTCTGGTCTGTCTGGATCTCTGGTCTCTCTGGATCTCTGGTCTCTGGAGGTTGATGGATTTGAAGTCTGGAGTCTCCCGGCAAAGCGTCCCGCAAGAAAGTGGAACGTGAATCCCCTACCTGGGTTTCAGTGGCCCTTTTTATGTGTTTTGAAAATGGGTGTGTGCCTGGGCCTAGCTAAGCCTGCCCCTCTCACTTTTCATTGGCCAAGCTTTCCTCTCTCCCTTGATTGGGGGAAGGAAATGGATTGTCATCATGATGAGGTCTGTTTATGGGTCAGAGGATCCTCCCCTGGTCAATTTGCCCACAAATCTATATTTGATTCAAATACATATTTCCCAGATACACAATTTGTTGAAATTACATGTACACATTATATATTCCTTATGGTCCATGCTTGTCCGCCTCTGATCTTCCTGGGGGCTTGCATTAAAAAATGACAACATTTTGTGCTTTTTGACTGGTTTATCAATATCGGACATTTACCAAAAATTGCACAAATGTGCGCAAGGAGTATGGACATTAATTGATGAAGTGTCAGATTTTTAACATGCAGACATTCGGAGTAAGACCCTATTTTCCGCTGGCAACCCCCCAGAATACACCACAGGGTCCTAACACTTCTTAACACGTGCACAGACAAATCACCAGAATAATGATATTACTTATATAATTCTGACAAGTCCTTACTATGAATTATCCATCTTTTTTTAAAATTATGCTCTGGCCCAGATGGGTGTGGTTTAGGTTCCAAAGCAAATGGGGGAAGCTTCTGTCTGTCCCTGCGTCCATCTCGGGTGGCTCCAGAGGCACTTCTCCTCCCACTTCTCCCAAGAGGAAGCCACTTTAGGGCCCCCCAATATAACATTTGCCTGAGTCCAGGACAAGGCTTTGTTCAACCTCCTGCAGGTGCCCCTCCCCTAATCTAATCAGAGAGGTGTAATCTCCTTTTGGTGGGGAAGCAGGAGCCAGTCAGGCCTGGGAATGCAGTTTGTTCAAGTTTCAACTCCTGTTGGGGGTTGTTGTCAGGCAGAACTCAGCTAAATATAACTTTAGTTCCCAGTTTAAATCAAAATGTTTACATATACATTAAATAATTACTTCCTTCAAGTGATTTCAGAATATAGTTTTACATTATATCCAACTCTTAGCAAGTCTTTCCTTGGCCTGGATTGGGTTCCTCTATTCAGTTTTACACAAAAGTCTGGTGGTTTTAAAACGCCGGCTTTCTGACAGTGGTGAGTACCGGTATTGCATCCATTTTTGTGATCTGTCTTGAATTACTGCATTTCAACAGAGTGGTCTTTTGCTTGATAGTATAGGACCCTTGATTAACATTGTTTTGATGGCATCCTTACAGTAGAGTGGTGATGTGGAATCCCCACAAGAAGGTTGTATCTTTGGAGTGGTCTTGTGCCAACTGCGCAGTTCTCCTGGATTCTTGCATGAATGTGGGCGGCGACAGCTCATCCCCACATCTACCCAGTCTAAGGTTTCAACATGGGTCAAAACCATTGACATACGCATGTGCAGCAAGACCAATGCTCTTCCTATGGGAACATTTAGAAATACCACACAAAAGAGGCCCAGGGTGCAGAGGTCTACCGGGAGATCTCCTGACTTCCCTATAGGCCAGTCCACCCCTTGGCCCAGGGTGCAGAGGCCTACCGGGAGATCTCTCAGTCCACCCCCTGGCCAGGGTGCAGAGGCCTACCGGGAAATCTCCTGACTTCCCTATAGGCCAGTCTACTCTTGGGGGGGTGGCATTTTACACCCATCCCCCCGCCCCACTCCGTTCAATCCCACTGAACTTGATGTCTCACTTTGTCGAACATTACCCCTCCATTTGTTCAGCATTGATCCGCCACACTGCGGCCATTATTATAAATACTTTAAATGATCTGGGTAATTTCCTCCTATCTGAGGGCACCAGGGCCTTGTGCTTTCAGATCTTCATTGATATTATTGATCAGACGATCATTTATGGGAACCGGATTGATTGATCTGGGTGCAGGCAGGAGAACCGGGGGCCGTGGGGAAGGGGGGTCTTCAGGGGGAAGGCATAGACCTCAGTGCCGGCATCACATTAATTCTAAACCAGAGCATTTGCAAGTACACAATAGAGAGACCCTGGTGTCAATCAACTGCTCTGTGATGCAGAAAGCCTATATTGCATTTCTATTATATATGTATGATATGATAAGTTATTTATAACGCGCTTAATATACAGAGGTTTCTAAGCGCGGACCCGGGGATTGAACCCGTGTTGCTCTGTGTCGACTTGCTCCCAGTCAAACAGTACTTGTCATGGAATGTACGTTATAATATCTTACTCCAAACAACCACATTACAGAATCACGGTGCCCACTAGGCCGCATTTTGTAATTCTGTCTTTTGGGATTTTGACTGTTTGTCCCCCATTGCTTGGTGCGGGGGACACCCCCACAATCCCTGCACCCCTGTTTGATATTATGGGCTTAGATCTTATCTACAATACCAAAGGTGCTCTAAACATTACTTGGCATTTTAGGTAAGATCTTTTCGTGCAAACCCCTTGTAATATCGTCCGAAACGCAATAAACCAGTTGCCACCATGGAGGACCGTTTGTCCCGCCTAACACCATTAAACACGGTGGTTTATTGTTTCCCACATTGACAAGAGGCCGGAAGTCAAACGTATTGCATCTCCAAACTCTATGATGTGGCGGTGGACACAAAACGCGCTGCCCACGGGCAAGGCTGAGGCCATGCACAATATTCTGTATGAACTACTGTCCTGCAGAGCGGCCATGAGAGTCACTGCCGATGCTGCAGGATGGCCCGCAAGCACAGCAAAGCTTATATGTGTCTGTGGGCAGTTCATGGGCACAGCATTGCTAGTATAAGGATTTGAACACTCAACTTGAAACAGGGAGTGGCATTAGGAGCTGGTTTAAAACCTCTCCTTTAATAACTTGTTTGTGAACTGTTATTGCCCACATTGACTACAATGGTCCTTCAGTTAAAATCCTACCATTACTACTGTTATTAGTACCTATGATAATATTAATAATAAGACTGATGAACAAAGTTTCATTTTCCCTCTTGAACAAAGAAGGCCCGCTTGGATAGAGACTAGGACAGCGAGATCGGTCTCAGGAGGGCATCACCGATGAACGCTACTGCCAGGGGTCTTGCGGAAATGTGGGGAGTCAGTAATCGTCCTTTGTTTGATTTTGTTTTAGGGAAGCAATCATCTTTCCAGCTGTCATAGTTGGAGGGGTCTCTTGCTGCACGATTCCTGAGGGCGTCCATCCAAGGATCAACATACTTAATTTTTTTTTTTTACTTTGTTTTTATTGACATCTTACATATAAGGCTGTGCACACAAGCAATCCCCGCCAGCAATACATCAAACAGACAGGAATGCCGGTATTTTTACTTTTAACTCCCATCCCACCTCCCCCTCCCTCCCACCCACCCAACTTTTCAACATACCAAGCTTTGAGGTTTTGCGTTTTATAGAAGCTGCGGAAAGAACAAGCGATTACCATTTTGTCATTAAACCTAACAATTGACATAGTGGGGTCAAACTGATTTTCAGCGGTCCAGGAACCAAACAAGGTCCCTAGAGATGGCGGAGAGGAGCGTGATATGGAAGCATTGTAGGGTGTGCTTTACAGACGCATAGAGATGCAGTCCTCGCTGAGAAGAACTGCCGGCATTCTTGTACGAAGTCCGACATGGTATCATTCGTTATCGCAGTAAGTTTTTCGTAAGTAAAAATCGACCTAAGTTTGCAGAGCCATTCCTCTTTAGATGGGGCTAGGGCGCTTTTCCACTTTTGGGCAAGCGCCAGTCTCCCCGCTCTCAACATGGCCCCAATGACCCTCGGAAATGCGTTCTGTTCTGTCTCCGGCATAGGAGTACCCAGGAGGATTTCCAGTGGAAGTAGGGACGGGCAATACCCTCTATATCCTTAATCCAGCTGAGTAATTCTGACCAGTAAACCTGAATAACCGGACATCCCCACCACATGTGAAACCAGGTGCCTCGTTGATGACATACCCTAGGGCAAAAAGGGGATACATCTTTAAACATCTTGGACAGGGTGGCCGGGGGGCGATGCTATGAGTGGAGTATCTTGAAACTGTGTTCCATGGCAGCGGTATACAGTTATCCCGTAAAAATAGATTTGAAAATTGCCCTCCATGTGTGGTCGTCCAGTGTCATGCCCAGCCTTTCTTCCCATATTCGTTTGAAGGGTTGCCTACCCTCCAGGTTCGCCGTTACCAATGCACAATAAAACTTAGATAAGGAGCCCTTCCGGGATGTGCTTTTGGCCAGAACATTTTCAAAAGGAGTGAGGGGGCGTTTAAAGTGTTCGGCCCACCGAGGATGGGTCAGTATTCCCTTTAAGCGTAGATATTCAAAGATTGAGGGGGGTTGTCACCCAATGCCTCAATCAATTGGTCGTATTCAATGAAGCCCTCCACGCGAGAGAGTTGAGAAACCCTCTCCAAGCCCATGTCTGACCAAGATTGGGTATCTCGGAAGCCCCTAGCGCCCAAGTTGATGGGGGGGCCCCAAAGCGATGTTAGAGGGGACGGGCAGGAGGACAGCTGCTTGTTATCTTTGATGGGTTTCCAGGCTGCACAAAGGGCCGCTAAGGTGAGGTGCGTTTTGAGGTGTGAAGGGAGGGCTTTAGGGGGGGCCACAATAGGTCTCTGACTTTTTTCGGATGGGTGTGGACATCCTCAATGTAGGTCCAATACGTTCCCAAGTCATCCCTCAAGTGTTCCAACATCACCCGGAGCTGGGCTGTTTTATAATAAAGCCTAAAATCCGTGAGGCCGAATCCCCCATCAGACTTCGGAAGAGTCAGGGTAGAGAATTTGACTCGTGTTCTTTTACCATTACAAATGAACTGGAGGACCCGGGATTGCAATACCTCAAAGAAGGCATCGGGGATCACCACGGGGAGGGCTGCAAAGAGGTAAAGAGGGCAGGGCAAGATGGTCATTTTTACCGTAACCATACGCCCGAACCAGGAGAGTGTAAGGGGTGCCCAACGTTTGAGGTCGCTACTGATCTGAGCCAAGATCCCCGGAAAATTATATTGATAAAGTTGTGACAGATCACTGGGAATGGTGGTGCCCAGATACCTGGTGGATACCCGCTGTATTCTTACACCCAGAATTTCGGAATTACCCCCAATATCCTGGACCCCTGGACCCATGGGCATAATGCTAGACTTGGACATGTTAACCTTGAGCCCCGAAAAGGTGCCAAAATAACTTATAAGGTCGAATAATCGGGTTAAGGAGTCCTGGAGGTTTGTTAGGTAACCCAGAATATCATCTGCGAACAGGGAGAGTTTAAAGTCACAGTCGCCACATCTTATCCCTGTGATTTCTTGGTCAGCTCTAATCGCTATAGCCAGGGGTTCCATAGCCAAAGCATATAGAAGGGGTGACAGGGGACATCCCTGCCGAGTGCCCCTGGAAAGGGACAAAGGTTCCGAGGTGCCGCCATTGACCAATACTCTCGCCGAGGGGCCGTTATATAATGCTGCGACCCACCCCCAGAAATGATCTCCCAGGCACATTTTTCAAAGGACTTTGCCCATGTAAGGCCACTCGACCCGGTCGAAGGCCTTTTCTGAGTCCAGCGAGAGAAGGTAACCCTCCACCCCCTGCCTTGATGCCTCATGCATGAGATCCAGGGTCTTTCTTATGTTGTCAGGCCCCTGGCGTCCCGGAATAAAGTCCACCTGATCACCATGCACTAAGGAAGGGAGGAGTTTCTCCAGTCTATTTGCTAAGAGTTTGGCCAGGATCTTAACGTCAGTGTTGAGGAGGGATATGGGGCGGTATGATTGGCACTGGGAGGGATCCTTCCCTTCTTTAGGGAGTACTACAATAAAGCGGACATCATCGTGGGTGGGAGGGAGCCCTGATCCAATGCTGCGTTAAACATCTTGGCCATGAATGGGGCTAGCGTGGACCGTTATAACTTAACTGTATACCCATCATCCCCCGAGGCTGTACCGCTCTTCAGAGAGGATATGCTATCTATTATTTCTTGTGGGGATACGGGGAGTTCTAGTGAATCAGCCTTATCGGGTAGAAGGCCCGGGATAGGGAGAGATTCTAGGAAGCTGTCAATCTTGGTTCCGTCCCCTGCGTATTCCGAGCAATACAGACGTTCATAGTATCGCCTGAACTCTTCAGCTATCTTGCTATCCCTCACGGTCGATTCCCCTTCCGGGGTGCGAATGGAATTCACCCTCCTACTATTTCTGAGCTTGTGAAGTCTCCAAGCCAATATCTTATCGGCCTTTTCCCCCTTTTTCATATATATATTTCTGTTTCAGAAAAGATAGCTTCCTTTCTGTTTGTCCCACCAGGAGGTCTGCCAACTTAGAGCGCAACCTTTGTAGTTCCTCCCATTTCCCGGGGAACATCTACGTTTTCAATTTCCCCCCCGGCTGAATAGCATCTATCTTTTCCCTCAGTAGTTTCTCCTCGCGGGCCCTCTCCCTTTTTCTTCTCGAACCTATTCCAATAAGGGTGCCTCTAATGGTTGCCTTGAATGCCTCCCACACTCCCATGACACCAACTTCCCCGTTATCATTGATGGAAAAGTAGTCCTCTATGGCCACTAAGAGGGATTGGCGTACTTCCTTGTCATGTAGGAGGAGGTCGTTGCACCTCCACTGAGATCCAGGTGCAGGGGCAGGGGGGATACTCATCCTAATCTTAACCATATTGTAGTCCGTCCAGGGGACGATCTCCACTCCCGAACCTGTGACCTCTCCCTGTAACGAGGAGTCGACCAGAACGCAATCAATATGGGATAATGCTGCATGTGGCTTTGAATAAAAGGTGAAGGTGGGATCCCTGCCCTTCTCGTGAGCGCACGTGTCACTCAAGCCCAATTCCCCATTAACTTTCTGGAAAAGCTTCAGCCAGTTTTTTATGGAGTCGCAAGTTTGGGCAGGGATTGGCAGACTTCCTATCCCTCTCGGGGCAGAGAACCATGTTAAAATCCCCGCCGACCAGTAGAGTATCCTCGGAAAATGCCATAATTTTCTCTTTCATCCCCTCCCAGAAGATATCTTGCGCCTCGTTTGGAGCGTATATGCAAACCAGGGTAAACAACCGCCCCGGCACCTCCCCCTTAATCATTATATATCGTCCATCCGGGTCTAACTTCTGAGCTTTGAACGTGAAATGGGGAAATGGGCCCCGGGAGAAGCCAATAAAGCTACTCCAGGCTTTTTTGCTTGGGAAGACGCTGCAAACACCTGGTCAATGGTTTTGGCCCTGAGCTTTGGTTCTTTACCCCGAACCCAGTTGGTTTCTTGTACAAACAGGAAATGAAGCCGGAGCCTTGTAAATTCTCTCACCACCAATGACCTTTTTGTAGGAGAGTTAAGCCCACGTACATTTAACGACCCCACTGTGAAAATTGGAGCTAATCATCCATTAAAGCGTTGGTAGAAGCACATGGCTCCCTTGGGGGAGCACCAAATGTCATCACTCCTGCAATGCTTCCGCACCCTACTAACGTCCTGAGAGAGCCCTGAGGATGCGAAGTAATCCAGAAAACTTGGTGTGTCACAACTAAAACCCCAATAAAGTGACCCCCACACTTCACCTCCTCCCCCCTAACCCCCCCTTCCCCCTGATTGCCTGGTTGGTTAATGGCATCATTTTGTCGCCGAGCCAGGCCACCATTGTCTCCCCCCTCCGGGCTCTTTATCTCTTCATAAACAATAACTCGAGCCCCCCACCCCCATATTCCATACAGACTATGAACAATGACGTCACTCCCCCACTCACAAAATCGAATACAAGCTTAATCGTCGAGCACCCGGAGCCCATTCAAGTGTTCGGTTGTTCTGGAGATGCTGGTGCCACTCTCCTGAACTTTCTGTGGCCCCAGACCTTACGCCTTTCCTTTGGAGCCTTGGTCCCACTGGGGCCTTTTGGGGCTCGTTCACATTCCTGCTCGCCCAACTCCATATTCGGACCGTCCAAAAGTTCGCTGACACCCTGTGGATATCGTCCTCCGTGACCAGGGCATATTTATAGCCCTCAAACTCGAAGGAAAGTGAGAATGGGTACCTCCACCTATACCGGACCCCCTTGGTCTGGAGCATTTTCGTCAACGGGGAGCAGAGTCGACGTCTTGCCAGGGTAAAGGCTGAGAGATCCTGGTACACCGAGATCTGGGCCCCCTCCCAATCCACTGGGCCTTTCTTGCGAGCTAGTTCAAGAATGTTGCTTTTCTCCGCAAAGTAGTGGAAACGTACGAGAATGGACCTGGGGCCTCTGTTGGTTGCACCTGCTCTGTGGGCCCTATCGATAGTTGGTTCGTTCGTGTTGGCCCCTTCGAAGAGCGATCTTACCACCGCGTTAACAGCTTTTATAATATCTGCTTGCGTTTCACCATCGCGTTCTGGGCAACCTAGAAAACGCAGGTTGCATCGACGTTCCCTGTTCTCCAAATCATCAAGTTTTAGGGAGCATTTCTCCTCCCTTCTCTCGAGCTCCGCCAAGCGCATGTCGAATTGAAATGCTGTTGTTCGAGGATATGTTGTTTTCCAGTGCCTGAACCCTGTCGTCTATGTTGTCAACCTTCTTATCCAGGGTATCCAGTCGTAGCGCAATATCTGCTCTGAATCCTCTGATTTCCTCCAGGAGGGCCGCCATGCCTTTGGTGACCGTGCTAGTGTCCGTTAATTCCTGATGCGTCGGGGCCGCCATCTCGGGGAGTGTCGGAGAGCCAGGAAGCGGGCGCCAGAAACTCTGCAAGGACTCCTTCCAGGTCATAGGCACCCCCGGATCATCTCTGCTTTATGAGGCCCACCCCTGAGAACCCAGGCTCGGTGGGCACCACTGCCGGGAGCCTTGTCCGCTCTGAAGGGTATAAGGGCTAGCCCCGTGGGTGGAGCGGGGGCCGAAAGCCCTATGAGGGCGGTCCTGATCTCCAATGTACTCTCCCTCGAAGATGTAAATCAATCTGTTGCGGGGCCTCTCCCTTCACCCTCCTTCTACGTGTCTACACGCTTCCTGTGGCTGTGGATGAGGCCTCTCAGGGCCCTTATGGTGCCCTGTCACACTACTCTTTTTGTGTCTCCCCCACGTTTGTAGGGATCTCAGGTGTGGTCGGTGGGACTGATTCCCGGCACTTCTCTCTCCTGCCGGGTGCTTGTTGGTATGGAGACAATCCACGGTAGGGACGGGTTATAGGGCCAAGGGCTGAATGCCTTGTGTTTTTCTCCCCCAGTGTGACCTTTTGATGTGGGTCCCCCGTACCCTTGCCCTACGGCCGCTTCCCCAGTCCTTAAGGATTCCGGGGGTTCCTTGTTGCCTTAAGACCCCTCTGGGCCGTCAGTGTGCGTTGGGGGCTTCCCCAGCCAAGTGGCCCCTCAATGTGCACACCTTGCCCGGCAGGGGCCTCCACTTACTCCCCCGCTTAGTCCCCCATTTTTTACGTTGCCCTCCGGGTGGCACCCACTCCTCACCGGTGTCTCCTCACCTTTCCGAATCCGTTTTCGGTGTGCGGGCGGGTTAGAGGCATTTCCCACTATGTGTATGCTCCTGCTTACGGCGCCTGACTTCCTTCACCTCGCCTAGTGTCCGCGCACGGTGCTGCTCTCCCCACTCTTCGGACCTCGGAGCCGCCTTCTCCAGATGCCCAGATGACTCTCCTCACTCCGGGTCCCTGCACTCCCTTCTGTGGGATAGCCCTGATAGTTCAACGGTCTCGTGGTTCCCCTTCCGGCATATCCGTCGTTACTACGAGATGCCTCTGCCTATCCTTAGGCTGCTGGAGCTCCCGTTCCGTTGGCTCGCTGCGCCTCCCCAAGGGCTGCCGGAAAGTGTTTACCGCTTCCCGGTCCCGCGATGCAGCTGCATCGGGTTTCGGGGGAGGGAGCCGCTCACCCACGCCGTCCGGTAGGGTTCCAGGCAGCACACGAGCCCCGGCTCCCAGTTGATTTGCGTGGAGCCACGGCACGGGGGGAGGAGGGGCCCTCTCTCCCTCCTAACTTCAAAAGTTCAAGAACAACAACGGCTCCACATCGGAGGACCGGAGTTTGGGTGTTCAGGCGCCCCACGCTGTCAGAGAGTTGGGGTGGGGGGTCTGCGCCTCACTGCGGGTGTGCCTGAGGGGGCTCAGGTCCCATAAACGGCGCCCTTTGGAGGAGACGAGTAGAGATGAGTCAGCTCATCTCTGCGCCCCCTGGTGGATCCGTACATAATTTTTGACCCCATGGGCGATCAATGCTAGTCTTTCATTGTGTGATTTTTTTTCCTCTACAAACAGCACACCTTTTAATTGCTACAGTGCTATATAAACACGCAGATTGAGTGAAATGCCCTCTACTATTTGTAGAGCAAATCTGTGGTGGGGTGAACTTTGCCAGCATCCACTCATTACTACATGCCCCATAATGCATTTGGCAGAACAATGAAATCCCATACTCCATAGTGATTGTGTAAAGAGATTATCAGTGAGTAGCCTCACCCGATCCCAGGGCCGATTGTCCAACAAAACTGGCCAATTTTCTGATGGATTGAAATGTAATTAAAGGGCCTGGCACTGTCTTGACGTTTGGTGCCTCGGATTGGCCAGCCTCTTTTGGCCCTCTTCCTGCTCACACCTGTGAGGCTAAAAACCTCTGAGTCAGCTTTGATTCCACACTCTCCTTCTCTCCCCACATCTCTGACATCTCTAAGAAGACACACTACCAGCTGCACCTCCTCAGAGGTATTCTTCCTTTCCTCTCCTTCCCCCAGAAGCTCACTGTCTCCAGAGCTCTGGTTATCCCTAGGCTGGGGTATTGCAACAACCTCTTTCTAAATCTGCCTGCTTCTACTCTCCGCCCTTTGCAACTCATCCAGAACAGGACTGCGAGACTTGTCCTTGGCCTCAAGCCCAGGGATCGTATCTCTCCAGGACTGAAATCTCTGCACTGGCTCCCAGTGGCTGCGAGGATTAAGTTCAAAACCCTCTTCAATACCTCAACTCTCTCTTCCAAAATATCTTCCTTCCCTAGCTCTTCATTCATCCGCCTCCAACTCCCTCAGGATCAGTCGCTTCTCCAGCATTGAGTTGATGGTAGATCTCTTTCTTCAGCTGGGGTCTCTGTCTGGAGCAGCATCTCTGCCTCCCTGAAACTTGAGGAGAACCACCTCTGGTTTCAGAAGCACCTTAAAACCTTCCTCTTTGCTTCTGCTTTCTCTCCTCCTTTCCTGTACTGAAACTGTACTGGTTACATGGCCACCTTCTGATCTCGGGCCCAGGTCCTCTCCCCCACCAGAAACAGACCTGCACTGCCTATATGGCAACCCTTGCACTTGGGGACTGTTTTCTGTATCCCTAAAGTCCCCCTCCAGCACTTGACACCTCAAGTCTGCACTTTCCCTGCACTTGCCACCAGCTGGACTGCTTCTCCTATTGTTTTATTTATTATATTACCCCCTGTACTGCACTGCCCCATCCCCTCCCACTCTGCACTTTTCCTCTTCTCCCTTCCCCTGCACGTACGCGATCTGAATGACACCTGGCCTAGTAGGATCACTGTCTCTGTCTTCCCTCTGTTCCCCCTCCCTTGCTTAGTCGCACCTTGAAGCACTTGTCTATAGGCGCATTATAAATGCCACATCATATCATATCATAGATTCACCGGGCTTCCAAGGGTGCATTCTATTAAAATGCTGGATAAAGAATGGAAATTAGACTTTTTGAAATGAGAATTGCATGGCACATGCATCCCTAAATTCCTTCTGTTTTTTAGGGTTCCCAGGAAAATTTCTCAACAGAGACTGCTTCACCCATGGTGCCACCCGGTAAATCATCACAAGCCTGCAATGTTTGCTGTAAATACAAGTTTTCATTGTTTATAGACTGGAGTTCATGTGTAAGGTTTTGCACAGTTGCTAATAAATCCTACAACTGGGCTGTGTCTGAAACAGGTTTTTGGTGTTGCAAACTTTCAGCTTTAGCTCTCACCTGTGCTTTGATAATTGTCTTGGTGCTGTCGAGATATGGCCGGTCCTTCCTAGAAGCCTGGATTCCCTCATGGGAAAAGAGTGCCCCGGGCTCTAGAAAGTCCAGAACCAAGGAAAAACCCTCCAAGAGGGAAAAGTCATTTTGGCATCAATGAGGGTCAAAATGCAGGAAGAATTTGGTTGTTGCTGGTACCATCGAGGCGGGCTGGAGCCATGAAGATCATAGCAATGAAGGTGCAGGATGTCGATGAGGTGGAAGGCAGAGGCAGAACTGCTGAGAGCGGAGCGGGCAAAACCAGTGGAGAAGGCCTAAAAGGAGAAACAGGAATGAGCTCCTGAATGAGAGCGGCATAACAGAAGAAGGGGGTTCAAGGAGGCAAGGCAGGAAATGCACAAAGCTGGGAGATATCTGCAAGGGGAAGAGGCCATGTCTCACTCACAGCTGCTGCAGGCAGGAGGGGTGGAGAGGCATCTCCAGACCTTCCTCTCATTGGGATCAGTGGGGGAAACAGCAGTACCACACCAAACAGAAGAGAAACACTTTTCAAACCCCCTCCCTACTCCTGCCAAGAGGGTGCACAGCACACACACCAACTAGATGTTCACAGGGAACATCCTATGTGAAGCCCAGAGGTTGTGGGGATGATTTAATTGAGATACAGACAGGAGCGAAAAACAGCACCTACAGCCCGGCAGCTAGTCAACCCTCACAGGCAAGGGATCCAAGATGGCCGCCAGCCTCCTTGAAGCCTTCCAGTGTGGAGATGAATGTACAAAGCATCCCTGCCACTGAGCATGTGCACACAGGTCACATGCCCTCACAGCTACTCAGACCAGAGCTGACTGGCCCCAGCTTCAAGGACAAGAGCGGTAGGGAATGGAATAGTATACAAATGGTGAGTTGAGGTTTTGCAGAGGAGGGGATAGTTACTGAAGATAAGAGGCAGATTTTAAGATCTGCAGGAGTGGATTTGACAAGAAAAGAGACGGTGACACAGGCGTAGTGGAGGAGAGAATCGGCAAAGCTGGTGCAGAGGAGAAAAGACAGGATGCTAGCAGGAGCAAGGGCTGATCAGGAGAACATACCCCAAGAAGTGAAGACGATGAGTGGGGCACCATAGTCCCAGAGGGAACAGGCTGTGGCAAGACCCTATGACCCACTGCAGGTGGTGGTCCAGTGGAAGAACTCCATAACTGATCAAGGAGGAAGTGCCCAAAGAGAGGGAAGAGCAGGAAGGGCAGAGGCCCTGACTGTGGAGACGGAGAGTAGCTCAAGTAGGAGACAAGCAAGTAAGGCCACCTGGGGACCAACACAGGGAGAAAAGAGGTACGAGTGGTCACCTGGGGATCAACTGACAAAGAAGAGAAGGAAGGAAAGGTCACTTAGGGACTTACTTAGAAAGAAGAGAAGCAAGAGGAGTTCACCTGAGGACTAACATTGGGTGAAGAGAGGTAAGCATGGTCACCTGGGGACCAGCCAACAAAGAAGAGAAGCAACACAAAGTCACCTGGGCACAAACACAGGCAGAAGAGAGGAAAGAATGGTCATCGGGGGTCTAAACCCAGGGATTAGCCCAAGATCTATGTTTACTATCAGAGCCACTTAAACACCAGAACCAATCGGACAATTATGATAAACAAATGCTCAGGTGAAGTTGCTTGTTAAGTCGTTTTTAATTGCAAATTACATATGCTAACAGTGACCTTCTGGTCCGCTGCCGGAATGACTCTCCATGGTTAGCCGGGTGATGGGTCACCTGTGCTCTTTTTCCTTGGTACCATGGGGGTGGGTGAGGGATGTGTGCTACCATGGAGGCCAACCGGGACAGTGGGTTGCATTGATGGATCAGGGGTCCTGGGGTGCCCATGTTCACTACATAGAAGAGTGATAGTGTGGGCGTTCCGTCAATTCAGATAGCCACAGTATCGAGAAAGACACTGAGATGATAGCTGAAGATGAGGCAGAGAAGACAATGTTAGGAGTGATAGAAGACATTGAAGGTTGTAGAAGATGTCATGTGTTCTTCCTCCAAGGCTTTTTGTGACAAATTAACTTCCGGGGTACTAGTGGTCCAGGTATGAATCTCAGTCTAAACCATCAGTCAGCCCCACAACTCTAGTACACCAGAAGGGATCCAAAAAGATTTGGAACACAAGCAAATTATAAACCTCCTTGTCCAATTTTGGTAACATGGATGGAACAGCAGGCTAACTTTCAACTTATCTATGAAAGTTTGGGGATCGTTGGTATGTTTCAACACCGCAAAAATACAATTATTATCCAACAATAAAAGGGACTGTCCAGTCAACATTGTATATTTAATTACATGTCTTCATTTCATTGACTTTATAGAGCACCTTTCACCAACGGCGCTGAATAATAAAAGAGTATCGAAGAAATAGTACAATTCATTAAGATAAACATTGAGCATAGTTGCAAGTTACATCAGAAGGGAGAGAAGGCGGAGGATTTAAGAGAAGATACGTGCTAGGTTTTGAGATTTGTTTGAGAAATATGAAGAGAAGAGGCAGAACGAGACTCCCTGCCAATCAGAAGTATCAACTGCACTATTAATAGAAACTGCCAACTCCTCTCTGCCAAGCTCGCATCCACCCCCTGTGACTCCATCACCATGCACATCATCTATAGACAGTCCGGTCACTCCACTACCTTCGAGGAAGAGATCACTCACATGATTGCGAATAATGTTAAACCTTCTTCAAGAGTCATACTCCTTGGTGACCCCGAGCTAGGCCTCCACAACCTCAAAGACCCCCTAGCAATTGGAGTAGCAAACACCCTCATAGACCTAGGTTTCAAACAACGGGTCACCAGCCCCAACCACTACAAAGGTAGATCCTTAGACTGGATAGCGGACCTGAATAACCAAATCTCCTTCACATCCAACACCCTGTGTCCTTAGTCAGATCATCGCATCCTGTGCTTCACCTTCCCACCCGGAAAACAACAACTGCCAGCTACCGCTAGTCTGCCACCCAACCTGCCCCGCAGCTCCAGGAACATCTACAAGGAATCACTTTCCTCCTTCCTCTCAGCCCTCCACCCAGCTCTCATAGATACGACAGACCCAGGCATCCTAGCAGAACTGTACACTAATATGTTAACCAAAGCAGTCAACCTAGTAGCCCCCCCTCTTCCCAGAAAAACCAAACACACTAGCCATAACAATTCCTGGGTTAGCCCAAACCTCCAAATCCTATGAGCCAAAAAAAGGCAGGCCACAGCCATATGGAAGAAAGATCCTACCGATTTCTCCAAAACCACATTCGCCACTATGCCAAAGAATGCAAACATGCCACTATTGCAGCCAAAGCCAAAGCTTACAACGCCAGAATAGCCAAAGCCAACTCCTACTCGCAAGAATTATTTAAACTCCTTTAAGAGTTAGAAACTCCCTCTGCACCCTCCCCTACAATAGATAAAAGTGGACCTGGTGCTCCAACATTCAGAATGCTCCTGTCATGATGCCTACCCCCGGAGTACCAGGCCAGGCCCAGCACCCCCGGGAGCAGGCATCACGCCCCCGGGTAAAAGCCCAGCGGCCATTTATAGGGGCTCTTTGGACTCTGTCCTGGCGCCGTTGGCCCCAGGCTCATGTTGGACATCAGTCCTGGCGCCATAGGCGCCAGGCTCATAAGGGGAAGTGTTTGGTGCACTTACCTGAAGCAGACCATGCTGCACACTCACCTGATGCAGACCATGCTGCATGAAGAACCAAGCCAAATGAGGCTTTGGAGGGACTATTTTTCTGAGGGAACTATTTGGTTACTTGGGTGGGGCTGTGGAAGATTACTCACCTGGAACTTCTTCCAAGGCTATTTAAGTCACGCCCGGACAGCCACATGTGCTTCGCGTTGTTCTGCATCCCAGCAGCTGAACGCTCACCGTGTCAGCTCCTGCACCTGGACTCCAGCCACGCCCGCCTCGAACCTGGAACACCTGTAAGGAAAGAAGAGAAGAGAAAGGTGAAAACCAAGAACTTATTGAACCTTCTTACCTGCATCCGGAATCTTCACGCCAGCATTCCTGATGGAGGACTTCCATTTAAAAGCACCGCGTTGCTCGCTGCGGCGCCGCGCTTCACTCACCTGTTCCCGAGACGCCGCCCGGCTCCATCGTGGCTCTCAGCACCAGTCGCCACATTTCTGCACCTAGGGGAGAGAAGAAGAGACAAAAGGTGAGCAAGGGAACACAAGAGGAAGGCCGGATTTTCAGCCATATTACTTACCGGCTTTTCTTGGTGAACCATTCCACATCTCGGGTCGGCGCCGCATCTTTGGCAGGTACCGCACCCCGGCCCCTATGGGGAAAGGACAAATGACATTACTGGGGAATTATAAAGACATTTAGAGGGGTCGCCCTCATCACTAACTCACCTGATTTTACCACCGGCAATTTAACCCCTCAACGCATCGCCTCGGTTCTGCACCTGAAATAAGGACAGATCACAGGTTAGGAGAAACAACATAAAAGGAGGCTCACACTTGAACTTTAGCATCTTCATACTTACGGTGTATCGCTCAGAAAAGTCAAGTGGATTTGCCAGCGCCATTCTGAAAACCAGTGAAGTAACTGAACGAGAAGCAGGATGGAGAATTCATCCTTCCAAACCATAAGGTGAGCTTAAACCGGGGGGTTTTGGAGGAAGTCAGAGGAGAACGAAGGGGGAAAGGGGGGAGCAAGCACACTATTCAGCAGACATTAATCCCCTTTCTCATCTGCAGAAGGATATTCCTACGGGCCAGACAAGCAAGATTTGGGGGTCCTGTTCAATCGGTGGTCCGAATTCTGCGCATCACGCTTGAAGAGGCCACAGCAACCCAGATCGGACCAGTGCCTCCGTGGGAGCCAGGTGAGCGTTACAGCTCCACAATCAAAAATCTGATCCCTACAAGTAGAAATTGAAAATAAGCAATCCACCACTCAACCACACAACCAATATTCCAATACCACAATTCATTACACTCCACCCTTCCACTTCGGCGAAGTCTTGGAACTAGAAACAACCAACGTTATCAAAAAATCTCAAATCCTCAAGATGAAAGCCCAGCCTCTGTAATCAAAGATTGCTTGGAAGTCCTAATACCGTTCCTCAGGAAATTCTTAAATGCTTCCTTCTCATCTAGCCCTGTCTCAGCTAGCCTCAAAGAGGCCTGGGTATGCCCACTGCTTAAGAAACCCTCCCTTGACCCTCTCTTCCTAAATAACTACTGGCCTAACACCACAGTACCCCTCCTACTCAGGATTCTAAACTGAGCTGCCTACAATCCAATACAATCATACCTAGAACTTGATCACATCTTGGGTACCCGCCAATCATGTTTCCGACCCAGCCATGGAACTGAAATGGTGCTCTTAGACCTTAAAATCAAACGTGATGCCTTCAGAGATGAGGGAAAACCTGCACTACTCTTCCTCATTGACCTATCAAAAGCCTTTCACCTGGTAGACCACAAAACATTACACCACCACCTCACAACATCAGCAAACTTCTCAACCGAAACAACTTCCTGGATAGCCTCTTTCGTAGAAGGTAGATATATGAGAGTCTTCTCGGACACAGCAAGTGCCCCTCCCAACCCAATTCCATGCAGTGATCCACAACGTTCTTGTCTATCCCCATCATTATATAACATCTTCCCCAAACCCCTGTTCAACATCCTAGACACACTCGCCATCTCCTACATCAACTACGCCGATGACACTCAAATTCTACACTCATTGTCAGGATCCTACGACGAAGATACCCTCACCATCAACAAAATGTACTCTACAATCCAGACCTGGATGGCCACCAACGATTTGTGCCTTAACAATGATAAAACGGAGATCCTACTAGTCGCATCCCAAGCTACCCTCAAGAAACTTAGTTACCAATTCTCCTCCTTCACCATTGACGGAACTCGTGTGCCAATCTCTACCTCTGTAAAAACTCTAAGGGCCTCATTCCAAGTGGGGCGGTAAGGGATAACGGGCACCGGTAAGGAGACTGGTGCCGCTAATCCCTTACCGCTCTACTGCGAGTTTCCTTAGCGGATCCCTCCTTTAACGCCTGGTCTGACCATGCATTATGGATGGGACCCGTTAAGGGAAGTCAGAGGCAATAACGGTACCGCAAATTGCGGTACCGTTATTAGCTACTTCCCCCTTCCCATTGAGCCCTATGGGGGTTCGAAGGGGGAATGTTTTTTTCAATGGGGACTTACCGGTCCCCCAAAGGTCGGACTACACTGGTAAATCCCCATTGAACAAGTTCACTGGCTTCCGATCTGCGAGAGGATCGTATTCAAAACCCTGTCCATCACCCACAAGTGCCTCCCCAATACTGCCCCCCTATACTTAGCCTAGACCTTCACAAAACCCAAATCTTCCAGACTGGTAAGATCTATCCACGCTACCCGCCTCTCCTTGCCTAAGGTTGAAAGGGTAAGAGTAGGAGGGTCTAGCTTTCCTACTGTGGCCACTAACCCCTGGAACTCACAACCCCCCAACCTCAGGTCTAAAAACATAGCTCTTTGCCTAAATTGACTTTATCTTGCCTGTGAAGGCTCACATTACGTTTTCTCTTGCACCACTGTTCAACGTCCCTGTACCACCATGCACCTATCTGTTTTGTCTGTATCCTCATCTAAGTGTAACTGTTTCTCCCTCATTGACCAGCCCTGTAATCAGATGACACCGCACCCTGATACCCCCGGGCTTAGGCGCTTTACAAATGTAAAACATAAATAAATAAATATATACATATTGGAGCTATAATAAGAACATTACACCTGTCGCAATGAGCAAAGTGTATTATTAAAATCATGAATAACCATATACATTTCTTTTCTGATAGAATGTTATTTTTCCTCTATAGATAGTCTAGGACACTCATATTAAACTGTTTTGACATACCCTCATGAGAAAGGGGGCAAATAGAGACAATGTGGGTTCCTGGCTGCTTTGCAGCAAATCAAAGTCCATTTGTGAATACAAGAATTATAACAGAGATGTATGTTCGACAAATATGCCTGTGCTAAAAGGGTAGCATGTTGGAATCACGAAGGGTTTGGTGCTAATGTCATTTTTCAGCGCTCACCCCTGATATCTGTGTGCAGACTGATGTGACAGGTTCGATCCCGGCAGGGCCAACTCAGCCTTTCATCCTTCCGAGGTTGATAAAAGGAGTACCACGCTGGGGGGTAATAATGACTGCTGTTATTTGAACGCTCTGATCCTATGGTTGTGTAGCGCTATAAAAGAAATTAATTCATTCATTCATACTCGCCCTAAAATGTCTGTAACCCTGAGCCATCTATACTTAATTGGACAGTTTTAGGATTTGGATTGTATGTTAAAGTGTCTGCAACAACTGCCAATCCATTGAGGTGCTAAAACTCTGTTGATTCTTGTGTCCAGAGATTTTTAAAAGTGGAGGCTGTGAGTCTCAGTGTGCGCATGCCCAGTCGCCAATGCACAGACATCTTTAGAGTGTTATATCATTTTATATCATTGTGCATCACTTAAAAGAGCGATGAATCAAGACGTGCTGTATAAAATCATGATTTCCTTTCGTTCCCCCTCTGCACATCATTATGTCTGCAGTTTGCAGCGGCCCCTGTTACGGTGTTTACATCAGAAACACAAGCTGGCTCCCTAACCATGCGAAAGACTGCCAGAGCTTATCCGGGGATGAAAGTATGAAGAACATGCATAATTAATGGCCCGGCTTCATTTAAATCATTTCATTTTATCCCTAGATCTGCATTCCTCAGGTGTGGCTGTAATTCTTTAATTACGGGAGAGTGTGAGCTCCGGCACTTTGCTTGATTAACTGCCGCAGTGACGGCTTTGCAGGGGCAGTGGGCGGTCTACACAGAATTCCAAGGCTAACAAGCTTGGGACCGGCCTACAGACACGGTATTTCCTTGGCAGACTCTCACTGGGTAATGAAGATGACACTTTGCTTGTTTCGGGTTTTTCCAGAGTTTTACCACTTCCTCTACCCTGCAGGATGCCCATGGGAAGGGCAGAGGATGAGGGGCCTACAGGAAGTACAAAAGTTAAACTCACCCGGTCTTCAGCTCAAGTGGGATGGCTGCCTGCCACCACTGCAGCCCCTGTCTGACACACAATGGGGATATCAAATAGCAGGACACAGTGTCTGGGGTGAGGGAGGGAGGACTTTACAACTTTGGTTTTCTGTCCCACTTTTGATCATAGTATTATTGGGGGAAACCCCCACAACAGCGTACTATTGATTACTCAGCGCAAAGCTAACGGGGAGGAGGGGGGAGGGCTTTTCTCAGTGTCATGCAGAGGGGGGTTTGTTTTACCTAGCAGCCACTGGGCTTTATGATCCGGTAAATTGGGACTAGTCTTGACGGCTTCCTCTAGTACCTTCCAGTAGGTATTTACATTTCCTGATGCATTCTAACCTCTGTATTTGTATTTATTTGAAGAACAGAGATTCATTTGTTCAATCAGAAATGACTTAAAATAAAACACAGATGGAGAGTGCCTGTACAATATCACAAAGATGAAAACGAGTGTGAGACACTTTGTGAGGGTGTGAACAGAGTAGTGACGCAATATACCAGGGACAGAGACAAATAGACACATAGAAGAATCAAGTGTCTTGCAAAGGTAACATTAACCCAGGGCTGAGTCAAGTGCTTCAAGCTAAACATGAGCACTGTACAAATATGCAAAATGCAAGTTTTACATTATAAAGCGGCACTGGAGGAAGTGATGCAGTCAGGTGGGGAGAATGGAGAGAGCCGGGGGAACTCCTTCTTTGGCAAGGAAGTGAATTTTAAGCCAAGGTTTACAGAGATCCAGAGTTGGCCTGGCTTTGATTGTGATTGGTATCGGGTTCCATGGGAGTGTGTAGGGGTCTGGGAAGGGTGGTGAGGAGGGGGGGGTGAGGAAGAGCTGAAGTGAGAGGAGGGACACAAGGCCTGCATCAGTGAGATTAATGCAGAGGAGGATCACAGGGAACGAGTTGGTGGGAAGACAGAGACGCAATCAGAGAGGTACTGGGGTGCAAGACCATTGCTAGTTTTGTAGATTACGAGAAGGAATTCTAAGTGGGAGTGGTTGTGCACAAGGAGCAACGCACCATATGCAGAAGTGAGGGGAGGATATGGGCAGGTTGTAGAGCACTGTTGAGGTCTTTGTCTAGATCTAAGGAGCAGGGAGGAAGGCCAAGGAGTTAATATGTGCAGCAGTCGAGTTTCCTGGGAATAAGGATGGAGATTATAATTTCGTAGAGTGGTGTGTACGGAAATTGACCCATTTTCTGAATGTTGACAATGCAGATGCCGACGTAGTGATGAATTGGTCCACTTACAAGTCAATTTCACTATCAAAGTGGGCACCAAGGTTGCGATCCATGGGCGCGGGAGTAGAGGGCCGGGCTGGAATTTGTATTTTGGGAGAACGGTTATTCCATTTTTTAAGAGTTCAGCATGAGTCAGCAACGACCTATTCAGTGATGAAATGCAGTGAGACATTTTGTAATCTCTCCTGAGATGGGTGAAGTGTAGCAGGGAAAGGAGAAATGAATGTGTGTGGTGTCAGCAAATAAGTGATATTTGAAGCCAAAGGTCAAGATAAGTCTTCTTGGGGTAGAGTTATAGAGGGTGAAGAGCAGAGGTCCAAGGCATGATCCTTCGAGGACACGCACAGGGAGAAGAGTTGGGTGAGAGGTTTGTGAGTTCCAAATTATGATCCCTCCAGAAAGGAGTCGATCTAGGCATGCAGATTTGCCAAACCCAAGGTCTTGTAGAGTGAGGAGGAAAGAGTATAGATCAACAGTGTCAAAAATGGCAGAGAAGTCCAAAAGGATGGGAATAGAAGAGAGTTGAGTGGTAAGCAGTAGAGGGACTTGTAAAAACATGCATGAGTGCAGTGGTCATAGAACGTTTACTGCAGAAGACTGATGAAATGGCTCTCCAAGGCCATTATCCTCCAGGTACTTAAGAGTTTCTTCCAACAGGAAGGACAGTTGCAGATTTGAAGGAGGCAAACATGCGTCCACTGGAGTGAGAGGTTAATGGACTCTGGGAGATAAGGACAGATAATTGTGTCTTCAGTCTTTTGAGGAGCAAACAGTTTGATAGGAGCACACAAAGGGTTGGCTCTGCAAAGGACGAGTGCTAATTACTTCGGATTTGTCGGGAAATAGTGGGGATGGAGAGAGGTGGTGGACAGAAGGAGGGTGGACGAAGAGAGAGGACAGCTGTGGCATTATCATGAATTTGAGAAATTTAGAGGAAAATAGTGAGCAAAATCGTTAGCAGAAAAGAAGGAGGCAATGGATATTGGTTCTTGAGGTATAAGCAAAGCTTGGAGGGTTTGTGAACGTTTGTAGGAGCTATTTCAAAGGGAGCGGATTCTGGTTGTTAAGTAGAACGAATTGGCATAGTCCAGTGCAGTGGTGAGGGTGAAAAGGGAATTTGGTAGGCTAGGACTAGGTAGGGGGACCATGATTTGTGCTTGCATGGTAAGTCATGGTGCATGCGTGTTTTGAGTGACTGAATTTCCGAGGTGGTTCAGGGTTTGAGGACGGTGATAGGAAGGTGCCAATGGGCACGCTGGTTAGTGTTAGTGAAAGTGAGTCATAAGAGCATAGGAAACATCAGAACAGTCAAAGTCAATGTAAAAAGCATGAATTGGGGAGAGAGACAGGAGAGTGATCCTCAAATCATAAGAAAAGGGGAAAGAGTGTCTTCCCTGAATTTATCCTTTTGGTTATCGAAGAGGGTAAATTGGGGTGAAGGATGGAGGGACCGAGATGTCAAAGTGAATAATGGAGTGAGCAGAGGGAGAGGGGTCAGTAAAAGGGTCAGAGGACTAAAGCGAAGGTCAAGAAAGATCACAAAAGAGTGGGTCTGCTGTTTTTGGAAGTCAGCAGAGTGGTCAGATAGGGGAATGCGTCCTTTCTGTGACCCCTTAGTTCACTCTTCACACCTTGTTTCCACACTCTCCTCACCTGAACTGTTGGAATGGATGCTTTCAGATTACAGGTTTCGCCCGGCTAGGTAATCCTTCTCCTTTTTAGGAGGTAAATGCCTGTCACAGAAGGAAGCCACAGTGAATGCTGATGGGACAGCAAACCTGTGGCTCCTTTTCCGGAAGCAAGCTGAAATTTAAGGGAAAAAGTCAGGCAGGAAGAAAAAACACTTATGTGGCACAACGATGGACTCTCTCCAACTCCTCGGAGGAACCTCTGAGGTGGCGTGGCAGGCGAGGAAGAAAACTGCAGCAGGGACAGGGAGAAATTCACTGGCAAGGGTGGCAATGGGAATCAGCAGCACACGTTGAAACAGGTAGGTGTGGTTAAAGTCCGGTATCCCGGACGGAGCACAGGAAACACAGACCACAGGTAAGTGGAGGAAAGGAGGAAGAATCCGGAGCAGTGGCGGCAGGAGGAACCAGGAGGAGAGGAGAAAAGGAACGGAATCGGAGGAAAGAACGGATGCCGTGCTTCGAGGGAGGGAGACGCGGGCCCGAGTGAATTCAGGAGACAGGTAAGATGCAGTGAAACTGAGGGTCGAAGGAAAGGAGGAAAACTAGGCGATCCGAGCGGAGTGTCAGTAGCACACAAGCGTTGACCCAGAAGCCGTGAAACAATCCAGAGGTGTTGCAACACAGAGTCCGCCGGGAGGAGGTGGAATAAGTACTCCTGGCAGGCTCCACGCTACGAAAGCTAGAACGGCACCCAGAGCAACGACAAAAAGGAAGGACTACCACCCTCTAAACCCTTACCGCAAGCGCCAATGCAGAAGAATCCGCCAGTCGCGGCAGCGGCGGTTGACAGAATGTGAAGTTTAAGACAAGTGGTTGCAGAGGCCTTTGGGCTATCCCCCAGGATGACAATGGTGGAGGTTGGTGGGAGGGGCTCAAGGAGATGGTTCAGTTTAGGGAAGAAGGAGCTGAGGGGTTGGTAGAGAGCCATAACAGGAATAGGAGGGAGGAGGTAAACAGTGGCACATTCAGAAGAGGAAGAGGTGAAATCAGAGAGGTCTGTAGGCAGAGTTGATTGCCTTATTATTAAGAAACCCCACCCAGCCACACTATGATTGGAACAGGTAGTCATGTCAGTGTGGAGAGAGTCATGAGGGGAGAGCCAGGTTTCTGTGGTAGCTGTCATGATATATTGGGAGACCATGCTCAACATAAAGAGTTCCTTCCCCCAACTAAGATGGTCCACAATATACCATTTATACTAGGTTCAGCCAGCCCTATCTCTGACTCTAATAGAGCCACTTAGATCCCTCCCCCTGTGCCAACAATGAGCCAAGAACCAGGCAATGGTATGGCTTGAATATATATTTATTTAAATTACAGGTTCAATAGATCTGTACATGTTTACACACAACACTGTGGCTCAAAGCAAAGCTTCAACACACAATGAACTTACTTTTCTTTATAAATAGTCAAATATGAAGAGTGAAAACAGAGCACAGTTTTGATGTTGATACAAGTTACACCTTATATGTACAATGCTTAATACATGGGGTTTCTCTGCGCACTTGAAAATGCTTGCAGTTTTGAAAAAAAACAGATTTATAAGAATACAGGTGGCAAAAAGCACCTTGTTTCCTTTTCATCCAAAAGCAATCCACCCTCGTTCTACCACCAGGGTAACTCGCTCACTCTCAGGAAAGAGTGTATAATGTTCAATGGAAATTACACTAGTTTCACTTTGCAAAGCGCCTCTCTCCCCAAACACTGAAACCTCAGGCATCAGCTATAGGCAGCACTCCTCTGTTTAAAGGCCAGGTCTAGGCAGTGAAGACAGTTCAGGAATTTTGATTTTGGCAAAGAAACCTTTCTGATTTAAAGGCAAGGTTTGGGAATGGAACAAACACCATAGTATCTTAAAGGCAAAGGTTTGGAATGGTGACAGTTATACATTTAGTTTTGCGGCTAGGACACCCCTGTTCATTAGAGACCTCTGGGGTGGACTGGAAAAATAACGGCACCCAATTACTTTACGTAATTCTAACTTAAGTCCCGCTAGGGAAGAGGGTCGAAGTTTCAAACTCTTCCAAGCTCCCCCCTGCATGTGAGGAATTCGACTATCCGCACGGTGGTTGTGTGCTCACCTGGGCTTTTTTTAAATTTGAAATGAAATTGAATGATGGTAGATCAACCTCTGAAAAATGTGTGGGGCAAATCTGCACACAGTTTCCTATGCTCACTGCACAAAATACACACAGATCCATGTTCTCTGGGTGGACACAGCCTACAGGTGCCGCCCCCACTGTCATATTTAGTTGGAATATGACAGCCAAAAGTACCTCAAGGCATCTCAGAAGGGGGAGGGCAAATTCCTACTCCTGCCATGGCCAGCCTAATTAACTAACAAAGTCTCCATTGATCTGCCCTTTCCTTTGTCAGATCCTGGTGGCGGTTTTGCATAAGAATCAGAGTTAATTCAAACAGGCCCAGGGGAGGTCTGGTCGCAGGACTAACAAAGGACAGGAAAACCCAACAACCTTTGATATGCACTGTGTCAACATGAAGCCAGCTCCTGCCTCTCGGTATCAAGGACAGTGACCTGTCATGTCTGGGACTATGTATTTACAGTAGTCATGCCTGTATCGGGAGCCCATTCAGAAAGTACGAGTATGTGGTGTGGCAGAGACCAAAAGTCTGGTTCTGCCGCAGCTTCAATGGAGACCTGCCGCTTTAATCAGGAACCACAGAGAGCTCAATTAACCAAAGAGACAATTTGCTCCACCACAGCCCGGAAGATGGATGGGACTTAGTATTACATGTTTTCACCCCTTTACCTTTTCTGTTGCAAAGTACTCTGGTTATAACTTCACGCATACAAGAGATGTTGGTGGGGACCCGGGATTGGTTCTTTAAGGTAGGCCAAGCCTACACCGATCACTGGGGCCCATTCGGCTTTAAAAGAGGGTTGAGCCCCTCTTTTGGCAGATCATCTGATGACTTTGCAAGGAGTAATAAGAATAACTCATCATTTGACCCTGTCTGAAGATACAGTCTGCCTTACAGCTTCTGCCAGTGAAGTAAGGAAAATATTTCCAGAGAGGGAAGCAATATCCCTCCCTTAAACATCTGCCAGGGAACAGAGGGAGATTCAGAATCCAAGGGAACCTCCAGCAGCTCCAGAACTGGTACCCAGCCAGCACACAGCATGCCCTGCTAGGATCTACAGCAAGCTTCCTAGCTGGGAAGTCCCAGAGAGTCTCTGAACCAAACTAGGGACAAGGCAGCTGCCTGCAACAAACTCCTCAGCTTTGGTCCAGTGAAGAAGCTAGAAGGAGTGCATTGACAAGCATCAACCAGCATCCATCTTAAAGGACATTTCTGAGCCAGTTGAGACCCTCGAGAAGCAACCGTATGCGCGGCTGACAGTTGTTATGCCGCAGTCGCTCACGCCATCTGAGATGCATTGACTAGTGCTTCATACCAGCCAACCAGCGCTTAGGAAATGATTACTGACTCACAGCCGCCATGTACCAGCCTGCAGCCATCCATCTAGCCTCGCTTGCCAAACTGCCTGCCAACTGATACCCACAGCTGTCTTCCATCTTGAACTCTGTTGCAGAAGCTGCACAGCACCCTGAAACCGACTCAACCCTGTTGTGCATCAAGAACCTCTACAAGCATAAGGTAAATTGTGGTTATGTCCCCCTGATTCTTCTCTGAAGGCCTCTAGTGACATTTTATGACCCATTGTCCCCTCTGTGCTGAAACCAAGTATCCTTGAACTATTGCGATTATTTACTTTACTGACTATCCTCCTGTCAGTATCCAGTTTGCATCCCTTTTCAGTCTTGAAACTGTGTGTCTCCTGCATTCCTTTTCAGGATGGGTTGTATTTTGTAGTGTGCTAGAACTATCTATTGTGATAATAATAAAGTAGATATGGTTATACAACCTTAACTGGACAGTCCCTTTCATCATTGGGTAATGACTATATTTTTGCTGCGTTGCAACTAACCAACGATCCACAACCTTGCAGAGATCAGTCTGCCGTTCTGACCACGTTACCAAAACTGCGCAAGGAGGTTTATAATTTGCTTCTGTTTCTAATCTGTTTGGGTCCCTTCTGGTGTATTGGTGGTGTGGGGCTGATTGATGGTTTAGAAACCGATATTCATCCCTGGAACACTCGTGCCCGGAAATTGTTTCATCACACTGCATCAATATATTTGGGAGTTTTTAAATTAATATTCAGTCTAATGTGCTAATGGTCTGCACAGTTAGACCCCCACTTACTATGACGGGAATATATTAAAGGGCGGATCCCCCATACTCTTGGGTTCAAATGCATCAATTCTGCTTATATTTTACCTCTGTTTTGGGGTGCTCAGGGAAGGCATGATTCCTTTTTAGACAGCAAAGGGTCTGGTCACTTCAGTCAGAGATCATCACCAGCTTTCATCCCTAAACTGCCTCCCCTTAAGAATCAGGGCCACATCAGCTGTTGGCTTTTCCAGTTTCTCTTTCCCAGGCAAAGTTGAAGGCCTCCCATTTGTAGGCCTCTTCATCCAAGTAATGCCAGGCAGCTGTCTCAGGGCACCCCCAGGTGGATTAAGGACAGTTCTCCTTCAAGATGTTTAGCAACACTCCGTTTTCTCCTTCTCTGTCTTTACCTGTCAGTCTCCTGTTGGTTCACTACTGCATAGAGAAAGTGCTTTATAACATATTTTATTATTACAATTAGGAGGTGCCAGTTAATTGGTGATAACTTTATCATTGGCGGATTATCATCTCTTCCTCCTCTCAAGAGCCAACCCCTCTGTGCCAATAAGCCATTGGTTAAAGTGAATTGGGGAGGTACACACCTTCTATAATTGACAATTTCTTCATGACACCATTTTGCCTCAAAAACGACCCTACTTGTCATTTTTTGTATAATTTACTAATAAATGCCACATGTATAGATATTAATGTTCCCCTACTCATGGCAGACTTAATAGCATAACACCCTTGTCTGCACGAGGTTGCACGCGCACATGATAGTTTTTCCCAATGTATTAAAACATGATAAAAGTCAGCGGGCCTCATTACAAGTATGGCAGTAAGGCAACAACAGTGCCGGTATCACTACCAGCACCGTTGCTATTGTACCGCCATACTAGGGGTTCTGCTCACGGGTGCCCTTGCAGCCACCAGGTCTGACCTGGGGGCCGTACTGGCACCCACGAGCAGAACATGATGGTAGCACCAGTACCGTTATTAATTGTACCGGTGCAACCACCCTCCCCATTTCTATTGAGCCCTATGGGGCTCAAATGGGAATGGGGATGTACTGGGCCTGGCACCTGCGAAACGGCAATTACGGGGTCCGGCTGGGCCGGAATAGCCCGATAATTGCCCATTCACGGGTGCCAGACCTGGATGCGAGTTTTGAGGTAGCCTTGCCGGAAAAACCAGCAAGGCTACCTCCTACCTCGTAATAAGGCCCAGTATTTCTGAATCTGGTTCACAGTTACATGATTCCCTAGATTGACATCCCCCTGGGTTTCAGATTTGTCCCACTTTCTAGGGAGCTGTGATGATGTTTTAGCTTGGAACCAGAGTTCTATGATTCAAATGGCTATGAGGATTCCCCCACAGAACTGCCTCCATAATATCTCAAAATGACACCTGAATGTCTTTTCTTACCCTTCAGAGGATGGAGAAAATCACAAACGTGTGGTCCTATGGGCAATTAATTGGCAAAATAGATGATACGAACCCCCCCCCCCCCCATTAAGACAGTTAGTTTCAATTTCCCACTCGCTCTGTTGGTTTCTATTGCCCTGAAATCACGCGATGCGGGGTTCTGGGGTAAAAACATTAGCCTTTCATTCTTTGAGAGCTGATGAGCTGAAGAGATTCTTATCCTGTAGCAGATGGGTCATCTCTGCCCTCTGACATCATGAGGCCCTGCTGCCATTTGACATTTTCGTTCTTATAATCTTGAGTTGACCACAATTGAGATGTAAAAGTGTACTTATTTTAAACATTTCACCCGCCCTGGCTGCCCTGTGTTCCACCAGCATGTTGTAAATACCTGGTATGCTTGAAGAGAGGTCTCACAGCGAGATGGCTTCTAGATAAGGAGCCAACAGGTCAACAGTGGGGGAATGCACATGGAAACTCTGTCCAGCAACCTCAAATAAATGCATGTTTTCCTCAGGCTCAGAAGAAATTTAGCTGTGGCTTCTGAAAACAAAACAGAATTTGCAATGATTGCATTCATTTCCCTGTACAGCATTTTATTAATTAAGGTGGCAAACTGACAGTGAAAGGTTGCTCTTCATTTTGTTAATTGACAAAGGGCATCTTTATTTAGAATGATGTCCATTTCTGTGTTGAAAGGGTGGTGTCATTTTCAACAAGACACATATTTTCCACAATACACTGTTCATTGTGTCATTTTCAGTGAGAAACACATTTTCCATGATACCCTTTAACTGTGTTCAGGTCTTAGGCCTATTATTTTTCCAATGTGCTTTGCCATACGAAAAATGTTTTTTCCAATTAGAACCCTAGCCTGGCCTCCCCTTTTGGATGCTGCCCAGTGATTAAACCCCACAGAACAAAATGTGAATGTTGTGAATGATCAGAGCTGAAGTGGTCAGTGATGTAGGAAGGCTTGTTGCAGAGGGGAAATGCATTCCAGAGGCCATGTGAAAGAGTGATAGCAGCTGCTGTGCTGTAGGGATTGATACACATGGGTGCTACGGAGTGACATGTTAAAGGGGTGCAGTTTATATGGTGAGAGTGAGATGGGGAGGGGTAATGTGGCTGAAGACTATGAGATAAGGGGAGGAGAAGAATGACCACAAGGAGGAATGGGGCATTGCCAAGGAGCATGATAAAGAGTAGAAGCACTGCTTAATTCGTGGCAGTGTTTTCCATTGCCCAGCCCCGGGACTTATTTTGGCGTCTGGGTTGAGCAGAGACACTTGCTGTAGTATTGGAACTCCTTTATTATTATTCCACATGGCATTTATGGGGCGGCTTTTCAGGATTGCAATAAGTAAGCATTTTTACACTAATTTGTATTTTTTGTGTTTCTAAGGTTGTGCTATTTCTGCCTCAAGGGGTGCCTGGGGATCCAAGAGTGCTGAGCAATTTCAGTGTGCGGCCACGCAACAAACGGCAAATTCTGGTTTGTCCCTCTTGACGTTGGTGTATGTGCACTATACACCACAAGGGCCCCATTTGTGGAATTTTTTGCACGGTTCAAAGTGACTTTGCACTACCGATGCAAACTCTTGTTCATGGAACTGTGCAAAGTGTATTTTTGCCGTGCAAAGTCATGTTTGCAGTACAAAATAACTTTGCACTGACTCTGCACTGGTAACTATTGTTGGGAAGGAAATGAACCTATCCCACCCTCCAAGGCGCTTTACAGTAAGGTGAATCCCATAAATACACTTGTGATGTGCCAGGGGAAGGGGCGTTTTAAGAGACCCTGCACAAACACAATACTATGCAGAATGTAGATGCGTAGACTTAGTGCACGCATAACGCATATAAACAAGTGCCATTTTGTAGTTATGGTAGAAAAATTTGGGCCTGCAGGGCTGCGTGGTAGACACAGACCATAAACCTAACGAAGAAACCTGAATAAGCTCAAGTGCTGATGGTAAAGAGACCCACACTGTTAGCATCCATGGAAACTTTCCTTTGTTCCACAACTGTTGCTAATACGTGTTATCCCAGGAAGGAATGTCCCCTGCAGTACCAGGTGCCTTACAGTGGACATCTATCGCAGCCAAGGCAAAGCAGGCCTCTGACTCCCACTCAGGCAACCATAAATTATGACACCACAACTGTCCCAGTCCAAGACCCCTGAATTCCACGATAGTAGGGGACCCCAGACCACCAACCATGAACGCCATGGCCATAAAAGATCTAAAAGAACAAGACAATTTCACATTATTTCATAATGACAAGATTTGTAACACAAGGTACAGGGTGGACTACATTATAGTCCAAAGTGAGGGTGGAAAACCTGGGTGCGGATAGTGCGATAAAGAATGAGTGAAGAATGTGTGGGTCAGCATGATCTTAAGCCTCCCCCTGTGCCAATCCCTGATCCTCCCAGGTACATGCCATAATTATAGAATAGCATTTTCTCACATAGTAACTAATTGCAAACTCAACCTTCGTCCCCAGGAGGTGATGAGGCCAGCCGACCGCACGTAATGGAAAACAGACGGACGGGGCAGAGGGCAATGGCCTGGCATCTCCTACAGAAAAGGCTGACCATGTTTAAGGTCTCACCAAAAAGCCACATGGGTTTTTACTGTATATGCTTATATCACTGATGACGATGTGTTTCCTTATAACATTCTGCTTGTACCGTTTTTAGGCAGAACGTTTGCGAGCTGCAGAGTTCTTTGCTAGCCTACCTATTTTTTGTGCAATTAAAACTTGTTATCCTTGCAAGAATCTCTTGTCCTTTTTTTCCCTAGCGCATTGTATTTATTCTGTCGTGAGCGTTTGTAGGTGTGCCTTCACTATTGTCCTGATTTTCGCTGGGAACTGATTGACAAATCCCAACATCTGGCCCGGCGCCACTCTTCATGCTCGATTTTCACACCCCCATGTTCTTTCTCTGGCTTCTCTGCTCCAATGAGAGTTCTGTGCCTGTGAACAAACCCCGGTACATTGAGTAATGGGCCACTGACATAGAAGAAGAACTACCATTTTAACAGAGTCCTATTTCTGTTTTAGTCTTTCTTTGTGTTTATGTCCGCTAAAACTACAGTCATGCTTCTGTGTATCTGTCATGAAAGGAGGTTCATGGAAGATGTGGTCCCGGTGGAAACTCCGCTAGTCCTGTTTCTATCTCTCTGCAACTATGTATCTCTTCCCCTTTAAAAGCAGGGAAGCCACGCCCCCTCAATGTGTTGCAACTGTGTTGCGGTTTCCTCGCTCTCTGGTTCTCTCGTAGTTCCAGCCTTCCTTCGTTTCTTCCTGAAAGCCCTCCGTAGCGTTTCTTCCTGAGCTCATTTCTTCCTGCCTATCTGTCTACTGTTGTTACCTTTTTCTGCACGCAGTAATTCGAGGTTTTCTGACATTGTTTACTTTCAATTTCTGTCACGGCGCTCGCCGCTTTTCTTACTCCGCCTCTTTCAGGTATCCTGACCACTTTGCTCCCGTCTCGGGGCCTTCATTCTTGGGGTAAGAAGCTTCCCACTTGCAGGGGTTTCTTTTTTACACGTTAGTACGGTGACCTTATGCGCTTGTACCATTCTCTCCTTCTTATACTAACTTAACCTCCTTCTATCTTTTCCCCTCATATTTTCCTTGGTTTCCTTTCTCCTTCTATTTTTCCACTGAAGTTTCATCTTCCTGTCTCTGGTCCTCTTCCGCCCTCCATTTTTTTCTTCAGAACTACATTTCCCATTTCGCATCTTGCCTTCAGAGTTTTGTCTCTTCTTCGTCCGCTGGATCTCCATCATACCAGCCTTCACGATCAGATTGAAAGAAAGAACAGTTACTTTTCAAGTTACCTGATTTATTGAAGTCATTCTACTGGATCGGACAAGCCATCACCTCCACACCTTCTTGCCATTCCATATATAGGGGTTTTTTGTGCCACAGGCTTTTTCCCCTCCATGGTCTGCACAGGGGGATTGTCATTTTTGTCTGTGACTGTTACTCAGCAAGACAATTGTGGCGAACTCCCGGAACAGACCTTACCTCTTCACAAAAAAAGGAACGCCTGATCTCTCGGCAGCGACTCTTTTCGGATCCGACCTCTCCTCCGGCGAATCGGATCTCGAAGCACAGGTGAGCCCCACTTTTGTTGACAGTATCGCACATCCTTTTTTTTTTTTTAAATCCGGTCAACCTATGTGTGTTGGAGATGATTTACTCAAGCATTCACTAAGGCATAAACAGTAGCGTGCTTGTCTCGAACTTAATACAAAGAAAACAGAATAAGTGCAGGAATGTTTTGAGCTTTTTATCATGGGCACATACATCCAAGCGTCTTAACATAATTCATACATTTACTATTTTGGATTTTTGGTGTGCATGTATGCTCTCTACCCTGACTGTATCCCTATCACTTTGGTTGTTTCAAATTATTAAAAACACCCATTGTTGCTTTGTGGTTTTTAGAATCATGCATGTAAAGCCGTTGAGGGAAAGGTACTGTATGCCATATGTTGCAGACGGTTCAATGGACTAAGATGTGTAGGCAGTAATCAGCTGACATGTTGTGTTGGTCTGAGCTCTACAAAGGTGAAGCAAAGAAGGCCTCTTAGAATTGATTGGACACTAGAGAGTAATGGCTGCCGAATCTTTACAATATTCATAGTAAAGGTTGTTGTTGTCGGCATTTAGTCGGCTCTGACAGGTAAACCCAGGTGCATTTTAAGAGCTCGAGGGCATGGATGCGAAGGGTGGTGATCCAGAAGGCAGAGTGCCTCTGCACTTCTCATCTACACTCTCAGCACACACACTGATAAAGGCAGAGTGCCTCTGCACTTCTCATCTACACTCTCCGGTGTGCCTGCATAGAAAGGAAAGAGACAGCGCACACCCTGAGAAAGGCAGAGTGCCTCTGCACTTCTCATCTACACTCTCGGGTGTGCCTGCATAGCAAGGAAAGAGACAGCGCACACCCTGAGAAAGGCAGAGTGCCTCTGCACTTCTCATCTACACTCTCGGGTGTGCCTGCATACCAAGGAAAGAGACAGCGTACACCCTGAGAAAGGCAGAGTGCCTCTGCACTTCTCATCTACACTTTTGAGTGTGCCTTCATAGCAAGGAAAGAGACAGCGCACACCCTGAGAAAGGCAGAGTGCCTCTGCACTTCTCATCTACAATCTCAGCACACACACTGATAAAGCAGAGTGCTGCTGCACTTCTCATCTACACTATTGGGTGTGCCCACATAGCAAGGAAAGAGACATCGCACACACTGATAAAGCAGAAGTGCCTGAGCACTTCTCATCTACACTCTCGGGTGTGCCTATATAGCAAGGAAAGAGACAGCGCACACCCTGAGAAAGGCAGAGTGCCTTTGTTCTTCTCATCTACAATCTCAGGTGTGCCTGCATAGCAAGGGAAGAGACAGCACACACCCTGAGAAAGGCAGAGTGCCTCTGTTCTTCTCATCTACAATCTCAGGTGTGCCTGCATAGCAAGGGAAGACACAGCACACACCCTGAGAAAGGCAGAGTGCCTCTGCACTTCTCACCTGCACTCTCGGGTGTGCCTATATAGCAAGGGAAGAGACAGCACACACCCTGAGAAAGGCAGAGTGCCTCTGTACTTCTCATCTACACTCTCGGGTGTGCATACATAGCAAGGAAATAGACAGCGCACACCCAGAGAAAGGCAGAGTGCCTCTGCACTTCTCATCTACACTCTCAGCACACACCCTGAGAAAGGCAGAGTGCCTCTGCACTTCTCATCTACACTCTCGGGTGTGCCTACATAGCAAGGGAAGAGACAGCAAACACTGAGAAAGACAGAGTGCCTCTGCACTTCTCATCTACACTCTCAGCACACACACTGATAAAGGGAGAGTGCTTCTCCACTTCTCATCTACACTCTCAGGTGTGCCTGCATAGCAAGGGAAGAGACAGCACACACCCTGAGAAAGGCAGAGTGCCTCTGCACTTCTCATCTACACTCTCAGCACACACACTGATAAAGGCAGAGTGCTTCTCCACTTCTCATCTACACTCTCAGGTGTGCCTGCATAAAAAGGGAAGAGACAGCACACACCCTGAGAAAGGCAGAGTGTCTCTGCACTTCTCATCTACACTCTTGGGTGTGCCTACATAGCAAAGGAAGATACAGCAAACACTGAGAAAGGCAGAGTGCCTCTGTACTTCTCATCTACACTCCCAGCACACACACTGATAAATGCAGAGTGCTTCTCCACTTCTCATCTACACTCTCAGATGTGCCTGCATAGCAAGGGAAGAGACAGCACACACAATGAGAAAGGCAGAGTCCCTCTGTACTTCTCATCTACACTCTCAGCACACACACCGATAAAGGCAGAGTGCATCTCCACTTCTCATCTACACTCTCAGCACACACACTGATAAAGGAAGGCAGAGTGCCTCTGTTCTTCTCACCTACAATCTCAGGTGTGCCTGCATAGCAAGGGAAGAGACAGTACACACCCTGAGAAAGGCAGGGTGCCTCTGCACTTCTCACCTACACTCTCGGGTGTGCCTGCATAGCAAGGGAAGAGACAGCGCACACACACTGATAAAGGCAGAGAAGCAGATGAGAACCACTGCCAACAGATACAATGAGCCCAGAAAAGGGCATACAGAAGGAGGGACTAGCTGGCACTTAGAGGTAAGTGTTGGAACAGAGGGAGATGCTAAGGAGAAAGAGAGAGAAATGGGAAAAGAGGGCAGAGTGGCATCAAGGGGTCACAGCAAGAGAGCTTATGAGCAAGGAGACTCAAGAAGCAACACTTGATGGTGGGCGTATGGTAGCCTCCTTGGGTATTATGAAAAGTCAGTACTGTATGCAGGTCGAAGCATTCTAAGACTGCATGCCTGAGCAGTGTAGGGGGTGCTCCATGTGCTCCCACGGGACTCATGGTGTGTGAGTTCCTAACTTGGGTATCAGGGAATCCAGGACCGGAGCATTAAAGAGTATAATGAGTGTCTTTTTTAAAATTTATTTTTTATTTGATTTAGTTGCATAACAACTTTTCAAATATTTTATCACCTTTTGAACAGTCACCTAAGAAATTTCGTACATCACAAAAGTTTTCCTAATACATCATTGACACATCCAACAACAATTATTACAACCAATATATCCAAATTGCATAAAAGAAACCAAACACACACTAAAACCATATTACTAATGAGAAATTAGATCTATTTCCACTCCTTTCATCAGGAAGAGAGTTAAAATCCAACCATTCCCCTTATGTCATGAAATTCCAAAGAGTCGTCATACCAAGATCCAACATCCTACTTCACTGAGGACCCTATGACTTGTGAACATACAGTATTGGTATTTCTGCCTAACCCCCAGTGCCTTCGACCTTCGGAAGAATCAATCTGAGGAATTGGACCTCTGCAATTTGGACACGTTCTCTTGGAGACGAGAATATTGTTTGCCATCTACACTCACTTGAGGTATAAGTGTGAAATGTGAGAATGTTATGAAAGCACCTCTTACGGACCACCCTTATAGTCAAACAATCAATTAATAGATGCTGAAGGGTTTCATTTTGCGATGTTTCTAAACAATATCTACAGTAGTTCTGCGCTGGAGTAATGACTTTGCATCTGGCCAGCACCTCCCGCGTGCCCCACAAGTTAAATCTAAACCGTAGGAACTCTGCCCTTGTCTCCGGCGATGGGCATTTCGCCAGGTACGAGGCCATTCTCCCATACGGTTTTATAACAAAGGACCAGATATTGAAGTCTTTGCATAGATTGCAGGTGGCAAGCGTCTCTGCCCAATCTGCGTGGTATATCTTTGTTTTAGCGCGTTCCGGATTGAACAGTAACAGTTCAAGTGAAACCTCCACCCTGGCCTTGCAATTGAAGACGCATTTAAGCCACTCTCCTGAAAATTTGATTTTTGCTTTCAACAACGCCAAGGCTAGGACTTCTAGGATGGTACTCGTGTTAACCCCCAATAAACACTATCGAAGTTACGCACATTGGGCCTCATCACGACCCAGGCGGTAAGTTACCGCCTGGGCCGTGACTTTACCACCATGGCGTAAACTACGTTTACGCCATGGTGGTTGGCGGACTTACCGCCCCATTCCGACCTTGGCGGGGCAGTAAGTCCCCAATCCCCATTTACCCTTCCCCATTCCCATTTTTGCCCCATAGGGCATAATGGGAGTGGGGAAGGCGTTAATTACGCCACCGTAAATTACGGTGGCGTAATTAACTCCATGGTCCCTTAGCGCCATGGATTTTAACACCTGCTAAAAGCAGGTGTTAAATCCGCCATGGCGCTAAGGGACCTCGTACTCAGGCGGTAAGGGTCGGCGCTGTTTACGGCGCCGTAAACCCCTTACCGCCTGGGTCGTAATGAGGCCCATTGTCTCCAACCCGCGTGTCATGAGTGTCAACGAAAGCATTAGAGGAGTTGTGCTATGCGTGTCACTACCAAACACTCAGATCCAAGTGTTGTAGTCACCCTCTCTTGAAATGCAGTCAATTGGCACTCCAAATGTTAACACGTCCTCGGTGGAGATGTCAGTTCTCTGTTCAAATGGTGTCTCCCGGATCCTGCTGCAGGGTATGGGGTTTTCGTATTGGGCCAAGACAAAAGGGACAATTCTACCCAAACACCCCTACACTTTATGGCAACATTGCAAGTTATTCCTTGCCTGACTTTGCTTCCCTATGCTGCATGTAATTCCAAATACCAGCAACACCAACGTTAGTTGTGAATGGGAAGAGAGCTGCAAATATACTCACAACGTACATGTAACAGAAAGGTTATCATAATTACTATAACCCCGTCGAGTGAGTGTCTAGCCTCCTAACATGTGGCGTTTCATTGTTATTTCATTGGCAGTAATTACGTTGTGGTAATTTACTACAAAGGCATACCTTCAACTTTTTTTTTGAATTTTTTTAGTTTTTATTTTGGGTGGAGGCCTCCTTTCCCCTTCATCAATACTCCTCCGTAAAACCCTCGCCACCCCCTTTTTCCACTTAATCCTTAAGCACCCATATTTGTCGAAGTAATTTCAAAGTAATTGATTTATAGTCAATTACCTCAAAGTAATCACTGTCGATGAATGAACTGGACACCCGTGTGGCATTTGATGTTATGAATAGACCATTCCTCATTCCTATCTATGCTTAATACACAAAGTTATACTTATGCAAAGGCGAGTCTTACTGAACATAGCTCCCTATAGCTCACTGAACTACTTAACAAATACTGCATCCATCCTTTAAACCAATCAGCAGACAATTCATCTACACATCATGAGCATAACATCAAAAGTACGCAGAAAGGAGTGAAGGCAAGCCCTAAAAATCTTCCCTTCATATTTATTTAATTCATGTATTTACTGTTCATTTGTAAGGCGCTTATACATCAAGTAAATTGTGTTTCAGAGCACCCACAGGGCAACCGGGAGGGACCATGGGAATGAAAGGCAAATGTAACAATGAAAGATAGAGGCGGGCCTACTAGGTTTTGTGAGCATTCAGAACGCGCAAGTGCAGAGAGAGACAAGGGTGTTTGAGGGAGGGGCATAAGCGCTGGGAGTTCCACTGAGGAAGAGCTAGGGAGTAAGTTGCAGCAGCTGTTAAGTAGTATTAGGTCGTACAATTAAGTATCAAATTGTGTTGCTAAATAACAATTTTGCATAACATCATATGCTAGGTTTTTTAGGTGCCATTCACTATCTAGAAGTGGTTTGCCTGTTTATGATATACGACTTACCCGGTGTACCCCTTTCTTCATGTCCAGGCCCCTCCTAATAGCTGTGAGGGGAAATGCAGGGATGTTATTTCACCAAAATGCCTGGGGTAGTGGAAGTGGCATCACACGACCCTTGACCTCTGACGACATCGCAGGAAGTGATGTAATTTGACTCCACCCGAAGTGATACCGCTGGAAGCGATAGAACATGACCTTTCACCCCGTGACAAAACAGGAAATGTCATCACATAGCATTGTTCCTATGTACCCTATGAAAAATATGGTTACGATATCACTTTAAATGTGATATACATTTCATACAAGAATGGATCACCATATGTATCATTAAGATCAGTGTGTATATGTCCATATTACCAAATTACTGTCAATGCAAGCAGACGTCCATGGTCAAATGATAATGATGTGTCATTATATAGCACTGAAGCGCTTTACATAGAACAAATATACATACAATATCACCCAACCTGTGTTGGTACTCATTTATCAACCTCAGCAGGATGAAAGGTTGAGTTGGGGTGTTTAAGAACAGACTAAATCAGTGACTCACCCCCTGAAGTGAGCCTGAAATAAACCTTTATTTCTTTTAGGGATAGCAAGGGAGACCACAGGGGTAGCAAGGGAGACTTCAGGGATTACAGTTGCCACCCCTGGTGACCCCTTAATGACGTCACTGGGGAAATGATATGCTCCCATCAAATACATTTTAAGGTGCATGGAAATAATACAATAACGTATTTACATTGGGGTGATGACCAGCCAAACCTTTTAATTTAGAATACACTTTAAGGATATGCCTGCATGTGTGCTCCATGTAGAATTAGTCACACGTGAAAGTTATGTGCTGCAAAAAAAGAAGAAATGAGTGTGAGAAGCTGCATAAACCCGGGGCCTATTTAGTTTCTGCTATGTGTACAGGAAACCTGGTTGTCAAATAAAGTATATGGCAGCAACTGGGTCCAGTAGAAGTCAATTGCCATATCCCAGCTTTGCTGTAAGAAGACCCTAATGTCCTGTGCTTTCCACCTGGAAGCAGGAAGACCTACACATTCCAGTTAACTATGTCCAAATGGTGTGGAATGGATCCAGCCGCACAGAGGTGGGTGTGTGTACCTCTCCTGAATTGCTTTCAAGACAGTCCCTGGGGTGATTTTACTTCGTCTGGTGAATGTCCATCATTCAACAGCCACGTGCGGCTGCTGGGTTCAGTAGAAAGTGGACTCGCATCGACATGGGACCAGGTGTGATATTCCACCCACCTGTAATCAGCCTCTCATGGCTCACGTTTCTGACTTGAAGACAGAGGGGCAGATTCTGATGTCTGTTGTGTTGGCATAAGTGCCGAGATGGGGTAGCTAGCACAAAGGATGTGCCCTTGCACACGGGGCATTAGACTTGCACGCATTATCGATGCGCACATTCAAATGAGGGGGCATTGCTGCGCGTTTTAAAGGGACTCCCCAATCCAACAAGCACTGGCAATGCCAACAGTTTGGGCTTTTGTGTAGACATGGGTGAGAAAGGCACAAGCCAGGCTCTGCTGTAGTGGTGTTAACTGGCCATTGATGGGGGCAGATGAAACATGTTGTGAGTACCTGGGCGTGTAACAACAGTGCCTGGCAAATACCTAATTCTTCTACACTACACAAGCCCAAACAGTTGGCTTGGCTGATGGGCATGTAGAGGGCTTATAAATGGAGCGACTGAAGGCAGGCCTGTTTTATACAAATAGCGTCTTTACAGCTCCAATTAAGCCTTCAAATCTCAGAAGACTGCTTTGAAAGAACACCAGCAGGCACTTCGAGTGCAAAGTTTGATGGTAGGCTTGAGTTCCCATGAGGAGTTGTTTTGGGACGGGAGGTGCCGGATCTGGCTGGGAATGACTGTAGGGAATAGCATGGCCATGGGCAGTCAATGGCTGGGCACATAGCCAAACAACACCTACGTGGTGTGTGTCCCTCCTCATATGCTATTCCTCCATAGCTGCACTCCAATGCAATTGTTTTGGCTTCTAGGGGCCTCCAAATCAGGGTCTGGGTCCGGTCTGGCAGAATGGGGATTTATCGGGACATCCCGACCTAGGCGGACCCAGTATATCCCCATTCCAAATGCCATTCTCCATTCCCATTTGAGCCCCCATAGGGCTCAATGGGAATGGGGAAGGCGCTAATAACGGGCCCGCAAATTGCGGGTCCGTTATTAGCTCCAACGTCCCTTAACATGTCCCGTAAAGAACGACTGGTCAGACCAGCCGTTGCAGGTGAGACCCGCTAAGGGACCTCGGAATAGGGCAGTAAGGGTTTAACGGCAACGGTCTCCTTACCGGTGACCGTTAAATCTTACCGCCCAACTCGTAATGACCCCCTAGGTGTCACAAACAACACCTAATAGTCAAACTAAAAAGAAGATACGACTTTTTGTTTTGAACTTGTTTGAGAAATTCTCAGGTCACCTTATATTCAGAGGTGACCAGCACATTTCAGGGGTGTGGTAAAGCAGCACAAATACCCCCCAAATTCCCTTTCCTCTCCTACTCCTAAACTCTTCTTGTCTCCTTACCCTTTATCTCTTTATTTTCTTTACACCTAAAACCCACCCCTATCATTACATTTTCTTCAATATTTTTTTTGCGTTTAGGTATTTTTTACCCATTCTGTTATTTCTTGCAATATTTGTTCATCTGTGTAAATTCATTCTTTATTATTTCCTGAAATATTATCACTGGATATCTTAAACTACTGCATTACAAATGAAAGCACCAGCAGTCCTGCAGTAGCTGTGCTTGGCTGCATTACCGGTATTCGGTGGTTGCAGAGTGCAGACTGCTATTAATGCTTGAAGCTGCACTCCACTGAATTGTGCGCCAGCCTCCTTCCTTAGCCGCCACAACCTCCCCAACATCTGAAAGGATGGCCTGAAAAGAAACCCTCAGCATTAGGATCGGCAGGCAGTGACACACAGCAAGAAATCATGGGGTGGCGTAAGTACAGAAGCCCCAGACGCACTGTCAGATGGGCACTCTGAACAGAAAATGCATGCAGGCTTCACTGTGCGAGGCCTGGGGCAAATGGCCCCCTACCCCTTCCTCAAGTCAGCCTTGACATTTTTTTAACCTTTGCCCAGTGGGCCGCAGTCATCAGCAAGTAGATGGAAAAGGAGAGTGGACAGAAAAGGAATACACTTACATCACATTATGGAAATTACAAACACCCGTGAGATTTGACAAAGCCAAGGTAAAGCTGGAGTCTAAAGGCCTCATTTTAAATTGGGTGCTACATGATGTGATATGATAGGTCATTTATAACGCACTTAATACCTAGAGGTTTCAAAGTACGGACCCGGGGATCAAACCTGTGTTGCTCCCTGTCGTCTTGCTTCCAAGGTGAGCACGTTGCTCCTGAGCTATCCTCCCGAGACAATGAACCGGAACATAATTGGTAGGAGTTGATGCCCGTGACAAGGCTTGCAACTCTATGGACTCTGTCTGCAATTTACACCAGGAAAAAATAGTCTGAATCCCTATGTATCCATTGTGCTGCCACCAGTCTTGCATATGCATGGTGGCTGGCATCACAGTTTGTTTTCTGGTAGGAGTGTAATATGGGAATGGAACCAGGGACTGGCTGGATTCACGTGCCTTTTTACACCTTACCTCAAAATAATCCAAGTCACATGTAGTCGACCCTGGACTCATAAGTAGTAGCAGCCATGGTCCTCTCTGTGTAATTTGTAGGCAACTTAAAATTCTCTCTGGAGCCGGGTAAAGGTTGTGGATGGCTGTCCCTCCCCCACACCTCCAAAAGGCTATAGAACTTGGAAAATCAAGCCTACAATGTGCATCAGCCCTATTCACTATGTTCAGTGGTGAGGAATCATGGGACTTGAAGTTGCAAACACCTGCAGAGCAACCATTGCCGACCCCTGCCCTAGATGTCTGAAATAACTCTGTACCCATGCCACATCCCTCTAACTCAGGATAGACAATGCTTCAAAATTAAATTCACAAGCTGCCCACCGTCGCCCGGCAACAGTGCATTTAGGGAACGTAAATCTTCCTGCTTTTTACTCATGCCTGTAATTATTCAGCCTGCAATAAGCACATGCACTTAATGGACCAATTCTTTCCTACAAAGAAGCAAATGGCATGCCATAGAGAGATCAGTTTCATGTCAATTACAGGCAATGATATCAAAAAGTCGGGCCAATCAAATCAAGGAATTTGCAGGCGGTGAGATAAAGAGTTTTCAATTTCTTGTCCCTCCTACCCCCCCTTCCAAAGGAAACCCTCTGGTGCAAAAAGATTACAGAAACAACATTGCAAAGATAAAATAAGGCGTCTCCTTTCATACAGTGAGCACAAATAGAGCAGATCACCAACCCAACAGCATGTAGCCACTTAAATATAATAGCTTTAATCCACAGCAGCTTGGTGACCTTCTAAGGAAGAAATCGTGAGCTGGTCCAGGCAGGATTCAAACTGCGACCCACATTTTACCCCCAGTGTGCTACTGTGAGCACTCATCCAATGGTGCTTAGCTGTATTACCCGCTTAGCACCCACCGCACAAGACTGTTGATTTCTTCTCCACCGCCCCCGCCCCCGCCCCGGAAGGTTCCTCATTGATTCCCTGGATGCAGAATGGATATAAATATTTCAGCGCCCCATTCTGCGTTTCAGCTTTGAGCGGAGAATCAATAGATCGCGTTTCTAAGCGACCTGTCAAGAGAGGATGATCTGCAGCTTTAATACAAATTCAAATGCTTGTCACCACTCATCGGAGTAGTGATCAGAAGCGCCGACGTGGCGTCCAAAGCAAAAAGTCAGAACGCGAGGCCGCCCAGAGAGCAATACGATTTGGCCCTTGAAAGGCATCTGCTGTGGGTGGGTGACTTAGATCGGCAAATGGCTGATCGTTGAGGTCCCTCATGGCACGCATGGGGCTGGGAGGATAGCTCAGGGGCAACACGCTTGCCTTGGAAGTAAGACGACGTGGAGCAAAGCAGGTTCAAATCCCTGGGTCCGCGCTTAGAAACCTCTGGGTAGTTAGGTGCAAGGTGGCTTCCTGACCAATTAAGGGCCTCAAGCATCAGGACACACTCCTATATACCTAATGTGTGGAAGGCTGCCATCTTCCCTACTACTACTTAACTACCCACCGCTCCCCCACCCAATCACCACATTCCACTGCCCTCCTTCACTTACCTTCTGCTCTAGCCCGCTCACCGTGCCTGTCCACTCACAGTTCCACACCTCTGTCCACTCCCATCTCCACAACTCTGCCACGCTGACAGCCTGTCCAATAGCTGCATGGAAAAAGAGAAGGGACTATGAGCAGTTCCCTTCTGTTTTATTTACTCGGTGGCCATTTTCAATTGTAGTTTATTTTAAACTTGAGAACCAGCCACCGCACAGGATAATTCTTCCATGGATCGTTCTGCTTGATTGGTGATTGCATCCGAGATGTTCCCACATGTTTGCTGTGACTGATGAGTGAGCTGACTGTAAGAGCGTTGAACAATGTCCCATTGACCTGCAATGGGCTGTGTGAGCTGCTGTTAGACACTAACTCTTTGGATGCTTTGTCAGAACTCCAGGCACACCCTGGTGGTCCTCGTTCTGAAAGCGTAGTCGGGAGAAATCATTCCTCCTATGGAAGATGTCTTGTCCTGTAAGTAATTAAGCAAGTCGTCAGCTTTTAGCTTGAAAACAGTTAAGGACCCCGACAACTATTCAAAGTAGGTTGTTGTGCATGTTGTGTTCCAGAGAAATGCTGCTCCAATGTTGGCAATGCCTATCCTTGCATTAGAAGGACACCCACAGCAAAAGCTCCTACTTGACCCTTGTAGCTTTTGTTGAGCAGTTCCCACTGGATATGAATCAATCGCCCTTAATTTGACACAGGCTGGAAGGGGATTTTTCTTTGGAATGCTGTAAAGAATTACCTATAGAATTATCTGTAGATCTTGGTGATTTACTGTATAGAAAAGTTTATAAAGTTTAGGATTGATTGCACAAGCTCCATTTAAAAGCAGAGCTCAGTAATGAGACCTAGCCATTTCCTTTCACTCATAGACCTCAGTTGCTACCACCAGCAAGACTAATTGAGGTAGGACCATGAGGGCTAATTCTTAAAACATTCACATGCTTTTACATTTTGCAGTCTGCATTCAAAGACACATTTTATGTCCATTAAATGAAACATGGAATACAGAATAGAGGTGCACCACGTGGCCATGGCACGCCGAACTACTCGTTCAGGGGAAGGGAACATTTGTCACTGAAATGAACATCTCAATTTTGCCAGAATATCCATTGACCAGAATCACCCCAAATGCCACCAACAGGATTAGAAAAATCAAAAGACTGAGGAACAGCGGATTGCAGGAGGACATGAACGTTGTGATGATTCTGGTGATGTCATCACTCCTTTGCCTGAAGTAGCCTCTCCCCATGTGGCCAGGGGACGGCAGCCACCATCTGATCTTGACCCTCAGGGGCAAGGCCTGACATCATCAGATGAGACATGGCATCCCCCTTTCTCTTTTAAGGATATCCCTTCCATTCCTCATGCCTTGATGGCACACTGTGATCATCCCTTTCACCAACCCATAAAGCTGCTGACAGTATCCCTCAATATTCTGTAACAAACAGTATGATAAAGACTGAGACGAGGAAGAGGGGCCGAGTAATGTCGAATACTCAGCCGAACCAGAAGGAGCAGCGTAGTGCTTGGAGGAAGCTGGTTCTAAGCAACCCCCTTCCTTGAAGCGGGAGTTTGAAGCTGGAATAGCTGAAAGTAAACAGAAGATTGAACTGGCTAGTCACTGCCAGGGAAGGCGAGCTGTCAGGATGACAGGCGAGTAGGGAGACCTGAGAGGACCCTGGTGAAGACTTTCCAGCTCGGGCTGGCAATCCAGGAGATGCTGTCTGACGGGGGTTTGTTGAATGCCAAAGAAATCCAGTGAGCCATGAGAAGGGAAGCTTCGTCAGCTCCATCAAGTACCAATAAGTGCCAGTTACATGAGTCGGGTTACCCCGAGCAAGCAGGATGGGTCATTAGGACATTGGATAAAGAAAGAGAATGAACGTGGGTTGGGAGACCCAGTACTTTGATAAAAAGGACACTGAATATTGAAACTGTGTGAAAACAAGAAATACAAGAATAAAGAGAGAATCTGGCAGGGGACTTACCAGATGTCTGGACTTTTGATAAAGGTAGTAAATGAAAGTGGGTTTGTGACCCAGTGTTTTGATAAAAGCGATATAGAATATTGGAACTGTCAGAATACAAGAAATACATTAATAAAGAGATAGCCTGGCAGGATAGTCTAACAGGTGTCTTGCGATATTGGGACTCACACCCAAATTCTGTAACCTGGCAGGAGAGTATACCAGGTGTTTTGCAAGTCTAAAACCTGCCCCCACGTTTGATTTATTTATTTATTGTTTGCTTGTTAGGCGCTTATACAATAAGAATATACTGTTTCAAAGCGCCCACAGGGCAGGAAGGCAAGGAGGGTGGGAAATAGATTACAATATAAAGGAGGTCCCAGACATGGCCTACACCTCAGCCCCACAGTTTGAGGTACCAGGAACGTACTTGCCAAGGTACGTGACGTATGAGGAACAATTGAACCAGCAGAGAGCTGCACTGGGCCTATGCCCAGCACCCATCAGAAGAGCAATACCTGTTTAAGTACCTATAACCAGACAACCATGGTCAGCTCGGTACCCGCTAAGCAACCGTACCAGCAGCTGGCACAAAGTGAAGACTACTTACAGACTGTCCCCGAAGAGACCCAGAGACCCTCAATGGAAGGCAAATGGTGACAAGATAAGAGCCTGGACAGTTGTACAGATGAACATAAATGATAAGCGAAAAGGAGGACACACAAGTCGAAAAGTTATGAATAATGGTGCAACAGACTTAAAAAAGAAACAACGTTGCAGCACGAAGAAACGTAACCATGAAGTGAGATTAAAATGTGCAACTAACATATTCCTGTAAATAGGCTTGATACGCAAGAAGCCAAGGAAACGGTACTGCTTGCAATGATTAGTAGAAGAATAGAGCGGCAAGCGCCAATTATATATCTACCTCAATGAAGCACATTATAACAAGTGCGACTCCATTTTGTAAAAGCAGAACTAAGCCCAGGCTGCAAGGGGCCAACAAGGCCGAGATTCATATTCCAGCTAAAGCCAGAAGGGAAGAGCGGAATCGAAACTCAGTAAAAAGTAGCTCATGCCTCGGAATTCGAGGTCAACTCCAAGAAGGGAGGAGAGCGGCAACTCTGAAGAACCGAAACTTCAGAGTATAGCAGCCAGCCAGTGAAGGTTGAGATAAGGAGGCCCCAGGCAGGTGGCGAGGCTAAGGAAGAATCAAATACACGAAAAGAAGGAAAATGAAGCAGATTCACGGTGCACAGACACGTGACCAGCCAAGCGCGAAGAGGTACCAACATCTGATGTCACCCAGAACCCAAGGATGCCATAACTTTTCCTCATAAGAAGCTACAGTATCGAGGCCATCCTCAGCCAACTAATTGACACATAGCCCTAAAGTTCTGATTGATGGAAGGGAGGCAGGGTGAATCTTGGGGCACAAGGCACCTGGGTGTCATTCTGCATGCTGCTAATTAAAGTGGAGATTTATGCCTAGGGGTGTAACCCATCCAATCACAATGGGCCAAATAATCTAGGGTCCGAGAGCTAGTAAGAACCAATAAGACGTCGTACATGTAGTGACGTCTATCACGAGTATTGTAGAGGGGCGGGCGTAAACGCCCACCCGATAAGAGTTATCCAATCCTCACGCTCTGTTACCATATACAGATATGATATGATATGATATGATAAGCATTTGTAACGCGCCTATACACAGGTGTTTCAAGGCGCGACGAGGCAGGGAGGGGGGAACAAGGGGAAGACAGACAAAGATCCTACTAGGCCAGGTGTCATTCAGATCGCGCAAGTGCAGGGGGAGGGGAAGGGGAGAGGTGCATGGGGAAGGGGAGGGGGAAGTGCAGTACAAGGTAAGTTAGAATAAATAAATAAAGGGACAGCTGGTGGCAAGTGCAAGGTAAGTGCAGAACAAGTGCTGGGAAGGGGGGGGCTGTAGGGATACAGAGACAGTCCCGCAGTGCAGGGGTTGCCAGGGAGGCAGTGCAAGTGGAGAGTGGCTGGGCCCAGGACCGAGGTCGTGAGAGTGGCCCAGTTGCAGATTCAGTGCAGTTTCAGCGAAGAAATTAGCAGGGGAGAGGGAGAGAGAAAGCAGAAGCAAAGAGGAAGGTTTTGAGGTGCTTCCGGAACCGGAGATGGTTCTCCTCAAGTTTCAGGGGGCGGAGGAGGCTGTTCCAGAGGGAGGCCCCTGCCGCGGAGAGAGATCTACCCCCAGCTCGTTGCTTCAAGAAGCGGCTGACCCTGAGGAGTTGGAGACGGATGAGCGAAGGGCTCGGAAGGAAGATATTTAGGAGAGAGAGTTGAAGGTATTTAGGCCCCAGGCCCCAGAAGGCCTTGTGGACAATGCAGAGGGTTTTGAACTTTATCCTCGCAGCACTGGGAGCCAGTGTAGAGATTTCAGTCCTGGAGAGATACGGTCCCTGGGCTTGAGGCCAAGGACAAGTCTCGCAGTTCTGTTCTGGATGAGTTGCAGAGGGCGGAGTGTGGAGGCAGGCAGATTAAGATAAAGGCTGTTACAGTAGTCCAGTTTTGAGAGAACCGGGCTCGGGAGACAGCGAGCTTCTGGGGAAGGAGAGGAAGGGAAGAATACCTCTGAGGAGGTGCAGCTGGTAGAGTGACTTCTTAGAGACGTCAGATATATGAGGAGAGAAGGAGAGTGTGGAGTCGAAGATAACCCCAAGGTTTTTTGCCTTGCAGTAGGAGCAGGAAGAGGGCCAAGAGAGGCCGGCCAGAGAGCTGCAGGGAAGGAGGGAGTGGGTGTGCCGATGAGCAGAATCTCAGTCTTACTGGCATTAAGGCAGAGGCCATTGGCGGCACACCATCCCTGGATAGCAGACAGACAGTCAGAGATGAGGGAGGGAGAGGAGGAGGCCGAGGGTAGCCTGAAAATGAGCTGGGTATTGTCCGCATAGCATTGAAAGTTGGGGCAGAGAGCGGCTATGCAGTGGGCAAGGAGTGCCAGATACTGGTTGAACAGCCAGGGGGAGAGATTAGATCCCTGGGGGACACCACGGTGGAGAAAAAGATGTCAGAGAGGAAGGACCCGAGTTGGACCTGGGAGGGTTGATTGGAGAGGAAAGAGGTCAGCCACGCCAGAGCCTGACCAGTGATGCCCAGGTTATCACGGAGACGGTTGAGCAGGAAGGCATTTTTGACAGTGTCAAAGGCAGAAGAGAGATCGAGCAGAATGAGAACACACGGAGTGTTGGAGTCGAGGTTCAAAAGCAGGTCCTCACGGATGTTCAGGAGAGCAGTTTCCGTGCTTCTGGCAGCTCTGAAGCCAGATTGATGGTCATGAACACTGCCAACAGATTCAGCATGGAGGTTAAGCTGGGAGATGGCAGTTTCTCCAGGAGCTTGCCAGGAAGGGAGTGATGGAGATTGGGCGATAGTTAGCCGGGCAGGAGGGGTCAGAAGAGGGTTTCTTAAGAAGAGGGTGCACAAGGGAGTGCTTAAGGGGGATGGGAAAACTCCAGAGGCGAAGGAGTGGTTGCAAAAGTCAGCCAGGGCAGGGGCCAGGGAGTCAATGTGGTCCTTGATAGTTTTGGAGGAACAGGGGTGAACCTGTTTAGACGAGACTTTCATAGATCGGACTTGTCTGGAAACCTCGTCAGCAGAAAAAAGGGGAAAGGCAGAGAAGGAGGGAGGAGGGGTGGCTGCAGAAGGGCCCGGGGAAGAGCGCGGAAGGGAGGGAGGAGGTAGGAGGGAGAGTGAGGATAGGATGTCCTGAGTTTTGGAGATGAAGTGAGAGTCCAGGATAAGCTTGGATAAGGGCTCTCTTCTTGGTGAGAACGGAGAGACGGTATTGCCTTTGGAGCAGGCGCCAGGCCAGTTTGTCAGAGGATGAACATGAAGCACGCCATTTCCTCTCTGCCACCCTGCACTTGCGTTTTAGGGTGACAAGATCCGAGTCATACCAGGAGTTACATTTGGCTTTGGGCTTCAGGCGGATTCTCATGACAGGGGCAAGGATATCAAGAGTATCAGATATAGCAGAGTGGAGCATGGAGAGGGCTGTGTCAGGGTGGGAGTCAGCCGAGGGGGAAGGTGGGGGTGAGAAGGTGGCTGCGAAAGCCTCAACTGACACACGCTTCATGGGTCGGATGACCGAGAAGGTGGGTGGCAGTGGTGAGGGTGGCTTTGCCTGTGGGGTAGGGAGGGTGAGGTGGGAGGATAGGAGAAAGTGATCACTCCAGGAGAGAGGAGTGGAGAGAGGGACGGAGAGGGGAAGGTCAGAAGAGATCAGAGCATCAAGAGTGTGCCCTGCAGAATGAGTAGGCCCAGACGGGAGAATAGAGAGTGAGAGAGAGTCGCAGAGGTCACGAAAAAGTCCCGTGGGGGACAGGAAGGCATCCAAGTGGATGTTGAAGTCACCAAGAAAGAGGAGTTGAGTGGTAGAGGACAGCAGTGAGGAGGAGAGGTCAGCCCACTCAGAGAGGAAGGAGGAGATTTGACCAGGTGCCGATAGACAGTAGCCAGGGTAAGGGAATGGCTAGGAGAGAGAGAGAGACGGCAGACAAGGCATTCAAAAGAGGAGTAGGTCTGCGTAGGAGTGACAGAGGCAGGAATCCACTCAGGGAAGATAAGGGCCACACCCCCACCAGCACGGTTGGGCCTGGGCACAGAAAGGATCTTGTAACCGTCAGGTAGGAGTGTGTCAAGGCTGGTGACAGAGCTGGCCTTGAACCAGGTCTCAGTGAGACCTAGGACGTCAAGGTCCAGTTCCTCAAGAAGGTGACAGATATCAGAAGAATGCTTGAGTGCAGAGCGAGAGTTAAGAGTGGCAATGTGGAGAAGGTTGCCATCCTTGAAGGACTTCCGGATAGGGGTACAGATCAGAGGTACGCCCTGCGGAGGTGTAGAAGAGGGAGGTGAAGAAGTAGCACGAGAGGGGGCAGGGAGGGAGCGTAGAGGCAAGGAAGCCGAGGACAGAGGAGGGGGGACAGCAGGAGAGGAAAGGAAGTTGATGAGGCGTGGAAGCGTCTATCAAAGAGATGAAGGTTGGCCTGAGGCCTTGGACCAAGACGGTCCCATTAGTGTAGACATTAATGATGGCCTTAGAGGAGTGGAAGGAGGCCAAGAGGATATCCCAGCGGGTGCCACCATTAATGGGAGAAGAGGAGAAAGGAGAGAGCACAGAGACCATATGAAGGGTCCATAGGTCAGGCGAAGGTACGAAAAGAGGATGTCAGTGAGAGTTTCCTTGGAACAGGCACTAGTGTAGGGTGTCAGCGATAGGGAGGCCTGGGTTGGAGACCAGGATGTCCTTTTTAAACTTTTTCCTACCAGATTTAGTGAGGAGAGCAGGATATCAATAGAGAAGCAGTTAGAGAAGATAGGCGAGATGGAGAGCACCATGGAAGTAGGCGGGAGTGGGGAGGGGGAGACAGACGATACGAGAGCACAGAGAGCACACAGGCAAGAAGTAAGCGGCAAGGACAAGTTTACCACATTTCAGAACGGTGAGTGCGCATTAGGTACAGAGGTCACCTAAGTGTGAGAATCCTGCGAGGGGAGAAAAACCCTAGTTACCGCAACTGTGGGACACAGTGAGGTGAAGACACCATGTGAATGAAGTGACCAGGAATAGAAGGGGTGGGCCGGGAGAAGGTGGAGATAGAAGTACAGGCGCCTGGCGTCCCCTGCGGACACCTGCAGACACACAGGGAGCCGCAACCGTAGGAGCCGCCCTTTGCCTAAGGGGCCCTTAGCCGAGGGGGCTGCCGGGCAGGGGGCTGCCCAGGAAGCGGGGTGGATATAGGCAGAGGGAGGAGGGAAGAGGAAAAGGGGGGGGTGTGGGGGGCAGGGAGGCGGGAAGGCAGAGGAGGACCAGGAAGTGGGAGGGTGGAAAGCAGGCACAACAACGCGCTCAGAGCGGCATACAAAATAAACACTTTTTTTTCTTTTTCTTTTTTATGCACCTATACTTAAGTTCCCTTTTCCGACCAATAGAATTGCATGACAAACTTTGAATTTAACACGTCAACGATGATGAAAATTCGCTATAACTATTGCTGTCTGAATGAAGAATTTGGAAGTTGAAGCGAGACAGGCGATCGCAACACTGCTGATTTCCATTTGTTTCCCCGTTTTTTGTACTTGTCATTAAACGGACTTCCCTTTGCCAAACTACTGAGTTGTCCTTATTGAATTGTGTTGGAGTAAGAGAATCCTGCACCCCATCCTCCTCAAGGTGCAGCTATCTCGTCTTAAAAGTACTCAAGGGTGAGCTCTGACGCAAGGGCACACTTGGTAGCGGTGAGGATGGTTTTGACCATCAATTATAGATGAATTATTGATAAGACACCTATTGACCGTCGACACAAAGTAACTCTAGGTCTTTAGCAATATCACAAGTCCTTCGCCATTCGGCTAAGTAGACTGAGCAGCTTCCCGTGGACAATGATAGTGTAAGTCCATAAAAAACTGCAGTGGGTCTGATGGAACCTGCCTTACAGAGCATAACCCTTCGCATTCCTATGGGCAGTCGATCAGACAAAAAGACCGAAAGAGGCGGTAAAGGAGGGGGGGTGATCCCGAAGATCCAGAGAGGAACCATGTGACCGGTGAGTGAACCAAAAAAGTCAATAATTTGGCATATGTCTTGTAGGCAGTAGAACAAGTAAGGGAAAAGGTAACGGAGGGACGCAGAAAATAAAAATAGTCAGGAGTGGAGAAGACTGTACATATATATATAAGGGGATAATGACTCGAGCATAATAGAGAAAATAGTGGTTACCGGGGGGACACCCGAGAGAAAATAGTGGTTACCGGGATAGACACCCGAGAGAAAACAGTGGTTACCGGCAGGACATCGGAGAGAAAACAGTGGTTAGCGGGAGGGGCACCCAAGAGAAAACAGAGGATACCAGGAGGACACCTGAGGAAGAGAGAGGATTTGCCTTGTTCCTGCGCTTTAATAAAGCGGTCAGAAGAAACATGAACTCAAAGCCCACTGAATAGGGGACAATTAGTATATGACCACGTTTAAAGACTTGGTTAAGGGGGTTCATTTACACCCCATGTCGGGGTATTGATTAGAAAGCAGAGATGTATGTGTCCAGCTGGTGTCTGTCTGGTCTGCCAAGTGTCTATTGTACGTGTTCTGTTGTATGTCACATGCAAAAAATTGTGTATCATTGATTGTTTGAAACAAAGTTTTGAGTTTTACGTGATTCTGTAACTGAGAGGGAATCGCACATGGATTGATGTTCTCGAGTGAATTGATGAGATAACATTTTGGCGGAAAAGATTGGATTGAAGCTTGTAGTATTTGATGCTCGCTCATATTGTTGGGAGTGGTGAAATTGCATGAAAATATTGTTGTAAATAAAGCCCAAGCATGGAGGATATTACACCACTTGCCCACCTATGTAAGCAACTACCTAAAACTAAACATGCACCCAAACTTAAGAAATACAGCACCGAGTGGGTTAAGGGTACCGCCCACAAGATGTTTATGCCATGGCCACAGAACGGATCCTTATCTAAAGCCGTTTTACAGCATATGACAACTTATCTACATGCCACCTATACAGGTAAAAAATCTAGAGAAACGCCTCGGTGTTCTAGAACTTTGGAAAATGTTCGAACAGCGGAAGGAGGAAGAGCCACCCGCAGAGTGGATATTAAATGTATGTAGGGAGGGGGGTGAGACGCCTACCGCGCCACCAGCCCCGCCTGAGCCAGAAATCGAGGGAAGTAAGTGAGAGGGACTTTACCCGCTAAGAGAGTTCAAGGAAGCCACGGGATATAGAAACCCTGCATATGAGTCACCTATGTACAGTAGTGATGAAATCAAGGGGAAGGAGCAGGAAATTAACATCACCTCCGCAGTCCCGAGGGACAAGGAGAGACACAATGATGAAAGGAAGGACCAGGCACAGATTAGTGCACTTCTCGATAAGAAGAGAGAGGGAAAGAAGTGGAAAGGAAGTGAAGATAGAGCTGATGAGATAGCATTTGCAAAAGACGAATGGATGGGAGGACAGATATTATTGAAACTTGATGGAAAGGGAGGTGATGATGTGAGACCGAGAGAGAAGTCTGATGAGACACAAAGAATGGAGAAAGAAAAATAGAAGGAAAAAAGGGACGAAAGGATAAAAAGGAAAGATTGGCTGAGGCGGGAACAGCTATATCACAAAGAGCAAGAAAAGCAGTTAGATTGCAAACAGAAGGCAGCCTATGACCAGTACATACAGAATCAGAAAAGGTTGGAAGAAGAGCAAAGAGTACGTGAAAAGAGAAAAAAAAGATAGGAAGATGAGGAAGTTAGAAGGGCAAATGAACATAGGAATGACAGTAGAAGGGAAGACGATAAGACTCGAGAAGAAGCGAGGAAGCGCAAGGAAGTTGATGATGATATTGAACGTAAGCGTAGACAGAGGGCACGGGATCTCGAATATTTGGAGCAGGAAGTTAAGAAACCCAATCCTGTTGTAGAATGGGAAGACATTGAAGAATTCTTTCCTGCGTGTGACTCAGTACCAGGCACATATGGGGCAAATATTGAAGATGACTTCGACACCAGAAGCATCGGGGAAACGATCGGTAAAATATACGATGAAATGGGGCTAGAATCAAATTCCCACGGGGAAGAGAAGACAAATGCTTGGAAAGCACTCAGGTGTATGATACAGAGTGTGTCACACGAAGTAGTGGAAGCAGGGGACTGTCCCTGGACAGGCTATAAATTAGTAAGAATGACGAATATTCAAGGAGTTGCGTGAATTGGGAACAATCAGTGTCCGACTCCAGAGAGGAGACAGAGAAAGAGACAAATGAAGAAGGGAGACGACGTGAAAGGCGGCTCCCAAGGGACACGGGGGTGCGATGCTCAGACGCTAGCGAGTCCGCACCTAGGGCATTAGAGTTTGCCGCGCATCCTGGCCGGCATGAAGGAACACCCCAAGGTCAGAGGGGGTGTCAGCACCCACCTATGTAGACAGATTGAGGATATTGCCAGGTAGACGGCGATGCAGGAATGTTACCCCGGCGATAGACAGGAAAGCCATGGGGAAAGAGAAGGAAGACTGCACATTCCAATTTCCGCTGCTAGAAAAAGGGGGAGCAAGACCACAATATATTCCATGGCCACACATGAAACGAGAGAACCTGAAAAACAAGCTTCCAATGCTGACATCGGGAGCCAGGAAGTGGATACTCGAGTTAGAATAAATGACAGGGCGTGTCACATTAGCTATAGGGGACATTAAGGGTCTCCTGATCACCATACTTGGTGAGAGAGCAGACGATGTGTGGAAGCGGGCAGGGTAACCTGGTGTAACCATAATTAACACTACCCATGACGGAGCACTATTTAATAACTGTAGAGCCGCAGTGTGAAAAGCACTACGAGTGCTGTACCCGGACACTTCTGATATGGGAGCTATAATGACTCGAAAAATTAAGGAGTCAGAACATCCGTTGATTTATATCCAGAATTTCCAGGACGCGTGGGTGCTCGAAACGCATGAATCTTGGATGAAATCTATCCCTGTATTCTACCATATATTGTGCCAAGGGTTGCCTGAATCGGTGCAAAAACAGCTCAAGAAATTGGTAGGAGTAGAAGCTAAACTGTGGGCCGAAATACAGTTGACTATTGCACATTACTGTAGGTTGTTGCAAGAGAAGAATCGAAAAAAGGAGGCAACTTGTAAGGGTGAGGAAGCGAAGCTGGTGCAAAGGAAATGATCAAAGTATGCTCTCGAAGGAGCTATGCTGACAAGCCCAGTTGAACCAAACGTACAACAGGCGACTAACCCACCACAGAATAACCAGGGTAACGCAGGACTTTATGCAAGGGGAAGGGGATTCAGAGGAAGATGATGGCAGAGTAATCAGGGAGGGTTTCAAAGTAATCCGGGAGGTTTCCAGAATAATCAAGGAGGCTTTCAAGACATGCAGCTGGGCAGTCCAGATAAGTCAAATGGACAGATAGCCCAACCACCGCCAGTATGTTGGCTGTGTGGAATGACAGGACATGTGGCACGCTCGTGCAGAAGCCAAGGCGCGTGGCAAAATGGTCAAGGAATGGGAGCAGGCACCATGAATCTGCCTGCTATCCCACAACAGGGAGGTTCACAGAATCACACAGTGCAGCAGCAAGGTGCACAGCAAGGGGTTCAACCCTCGAACATGGGAACCTGCCACAGGGACAATCCCAACCGGCACCACCGCAAATCTCTCAGGGCACAAACTCCGGAAGGGGAGGCAACCCTGGGAATGGAGAAAATACACAGGCATACAGTGGACCAAACTTATACATGAACTAGGACAGCTCATTGGGAACTCTGATGTGTTCTATCCTATCAGCGACACCAGACCCTAACAGGGAACCAAGGGTGAATGTCGTCATAGGGGGGAAAGAATATTCATTCTTAGTTGACACGGGTGCAACACGCTCGTGCATACGAGAAGGCAAGTTTTCCTTGTCCGGCCAGGGCATAGATACTCAGAGTTTTATAGGAGTTCATAGTCGAGTTCCCTTTACGGACAACCTCCCAGTCTCTGTAGAAGATTGTGAGATGAATGTACCCTTATTATATTCACACCAGACCCCAGTAAACATTTTGGGTCAAGACTTAATGACAAAGTTGAATATGACAATCTCGTTCATGGAGGAGGGCATAGTATGCTCCACTCTTGGAATGCATTATTGATACGTGTGCGAAATGATCAGAGCATACTCCGAACGCATAGCCATGAGAGCTATACCATTAGAATCAGAAGTCTTTGCATATGGCATGCGTGTGCTCATGGGGGGATTGCCAGGCCTTGCAGATAGGGCCATGAGAACCCCTGATGAGTTTCTATTCAGGCCAAGAATACCTATGCATGAAGAAGGGGGACAAGTATTTCCTTTGACGATTCATATGGCAGCAGTACGAGGGAAGGTAGCATGGAACAAATGGTACGATGACGAAGGCAGGCAATGGTGTGTGATCATCGCCATTGAAGAAGGGTATCGAGTGACTGACGTCACCGATGACGATCTGTTCGAAGAACACCCTGACTTAGATGAGACGAGGGTGGAAGTAAGTCTCATATTCTGGGTCAAAATGATCAAACGAGAAGTGTCACAGAGAATGATGTTGGCGCTGATCCGTCCACATACTTTGAAGACGATATAGCCAAGGTGCCTGTCTCAGTATGGACTACAGGACCCTATGACTTAGGCCTCCTAAAGGGGATGGGAGAAGTCAAAATCAAACTGAAAGCCAAAAGCGCGACAATATCCCATGTCCAGAGAAGCGGATGAAGGGATTGTGAAGACAATTTCCGCCATGATGGATCAGGGCATCCTAGTGATGTCAGAATCACCTTGTAACACTGTGATTTACCCTGTCAAGAAATCAAAGGGAGGTCTTGGCATTTAATCCAAGATTTAAGAGCATTAAATGGTATTGTCGAAGCTGAGTTCCCTCTAGTCCCTAATCCATCTACGATCCTGTGTAACATACCGATCGAAGCAAAATATTTCACGGTGATTGACTTAAAAAATGCTTTTTTCTCAATCCCGCTGCACCGTGACTCAAAATTGTGACTGACGTCATTCACTTTCAGACAAATGCACCTGAAAAGCAAAAGGCTGCCACAAGGGTATTGCGAGTCCCCGTCCATTTTCAACAGAGTCTTACAAATGGACCTAAGCAATATTGCAGTAGACAGTGTTGTTTTGCAGAATGTAGATTACATTCTGATCTGCAGCACCACTGAAGAGCAATGCAGGCACGATTCTATCCAGCTATTGACTATACTGGCCGAGAAAGGATATAAGGTTGACAAAGAAAAGTTATTGTACTGTCAACAAGAGGTGCTGTACATAGGCCAGTTAATATCACATGAAGGGAAAAAGGTCACCCCAGAAAGGGCTGAAGCTATCATGCACACTGCTAAGCCGCTCATGATAAAGCAAATGCAGAGCTTCCTAGGCTTGTGCAATTATGTTAGAGCATGGGTCTTCGATTACAGCACGTATACCAAGCCTTTGCTCCAGGCCCTAAAGAAGGCCCAGGCGACAGAGGAAAGAATTGAATGGACTGAGGCAATGGAAAAAGGGTTTGCAGAACTCAAGAGAGCAATTTGCGTGGCTCCAGTTCTCGGGATTCCCAATTATGCAGAGGAATTCTACCTGTTCTCGCACATGAATGGCAGCGTTATGACAGCAGTACTCGCCCAAAGAACTTTGTTGGGGTACAAGCCCCTGGCGTATTACAGTGGGAATCTGGACCCAGTCATGAGAGGCCACTTCCCATGCAAACAGAGCTTAGCTGCCATAGCGTTCGCCATAGAGAAGGCGACAACCATTGTAATGGGATGCTCCATGACGTTATACGTCAAGCAAAAAACAAAGAAGAAATCCAATATGGATAGCCACGTCCCCTGCACACTTTCTAGAGGGCCAAGATAGGCCTTTTGAACATTTTTGTACATTTTTTGAAATACAATATTGATAACTTTCAATCAATTCTGTAGAAAATGTCCATAAATGATTCAGTTGAAACTTTCTGTTTTATAAAAAACAATTTTTGCTTTTTATTTGTCTTTTGGTGAGCCCAACGCGTTTCGAGTATAAAAAACTCTTCATCAGGGGCGGCATTTTTCAACAAATTAAAGTCTACAAAAGAAAAATACATATATACTTCAATTAATTTGAACTTAAAGCAGTTTTACACAATTTTGAAAAACATCATATCAAACTTTTAGATCAATTTTAACAGATAAATTGTTTACAAGGCAGTCAGCCTAGTCTATAGGGCAACTTCCATTTTTCAGTACTCATTTTAAATCCATCTCCCACAGGGGCTACAAGTTATAGGATTTCGTCAAAAATCAACAATTAAGGTTGATATGCAAATGACCTAAGTCTAGTATGGGCATATAGTTTCTTATTAAATTTCGAATGTGGGGTAATGTGCCTTATGTATCTATAGTTGTGGTACACAGAATTGGAGAATGTGGTATAATATTTTAGGCAACTGTGAGTTTATGGAGGAAGTGATGAGAGAAACAGGCTAGGAGAGGTGGGTCAAATAGTAGCATTCGGAATGTAAAAAAATGGGCAACCATCTTACCCAGGAACATATATTAGGCTCATGGAGTGGTCCAAGATTAGCAGAGCTGATCCAGGTGTCAAGCGGACACTATGTAGTGCATCTCATGGAAAGAAGACGTTGGTGAAGCCTTAATGGGTATGGATATCTAAATGAGATAATGGTATAACCAAGCAGTTATTAAATTAGCTGAGCTGAAGAATAATTGCAAACGAGAGGGTCCAGCCTCTAACTCAAAAGGAACTTACAAGTTCAGTATCCATCTGCGTCCAGGAGTAGTCCAAGTACGATCGGGAACCGCACCAGAGTGATGTATTCACTCGGCGTCCCTGTTTATATACTGAAGAGAGGCTGTGAGGTCATCGCGCGCAAGTGCGTGCAACATCACGAAAAGCGTGACGTCACCCGCGCATGCGCGCCAAGACGTAAACAAACCAAGTAAGTAGGTTTTAGGGGATTGGATTTGAGCCATAAAAGAATTAAGAGTGCTAAGGATGGTCATGAAGTTGACCAGTATTTGTAAAGACTAGGTGATGTAAATCACGATCAGAAAGTATGTAAAAAGGAAAGCGTTAGGCACATAACGAACAATTAAAAGCAATGTTATTAGTCCCATAGATTATTGGGTGTGCTTTCTAGTGTTCGTCTAAATGGCAAAAAAAATTGTCTGGCAAGGGAATTATCAGAATGCAGACAGTTTAGATAAATCTAGAGAATGTCACTTAAATTTCAATTTGAAAACAGAATATGTACATAAATCTCAAGATGCCAACAGTATAGATATCCTAGGTATACAGACTAGTACCTGTAGGAATAATTTATGTTTATAAATGGGGTAGCATATAATACACAATATCAGTCACAAATTTCACAATATTAGTCCCAAATTACAATTGTTGTGAGTTTACATGACATGAGTAAACTGTACATTTATATTACAAAAACCGGTACAGGTCATCCCTTGTCTAGACAAACAGGTGCTAAAAGTGAATAAAGTTTTAAGGAGTGTCAGGCCAAATCTTGAATTTTGATGTTTGAGCTCCTATCATGGAATGAGATGTTTGGGCTCAAAGTATTACAGGGGCAATTTACAAAAACGGTCCTAAATAGTAATCTTCATTGATTCCAAGTGGAGTCATGGAATCAAGTTTGTTTATCCAAAAAAGTTCTCTTTGGGCCAGAAGTTTTGGAAGGTCCCCACCTCTACTTAGGGGTCGTAGGACTTCGAGTACCAAAAATCTCATCTGTGATACATTGTGTTTTTCGTCTCGGAAGTGTCTATACACAGGGGATTTGCAATTTTTCGTCCTCACACAAGATTTGGGCTCTGTCCACCTGTCCTTAACCTTTCTGTTTGTTTTGCCTACGTAGTACATACCACGTGGGCAGCGGATTGCATAGATTACAGTCTTTGTATCACATGTAGCAAGGTTCCTTAGTCTTATTTTTTTGCCATTGTGTGGGTGTCTAATATTGTCACCTTTGATCACGTTGTTACAATGTTGGCAATGTAGACAGGCGAAAGTGCCTGTTTTTTGTTTGCTGAGGGTCATCTGAGTTGTCTGTTTGGGTTTCTCTGCTTTTATCAAATGGTCTCTCAAGTTTCTGCCTCTTTTATAGGCCATCATAGGTGGTCACTTTTAGCACCAGTTTGTCTAGACAAGGGATCACCTGTAGCCGGTTTTTGTAATATAAATGTACAGTTTACTCATGTCATGTAAACTCACAACAATTGTAATTTGGGACTAATATTGTGAAATTTGTGACTGATATTGTGTATTATATGCTACCCCATTTTCTAAACATACATTATTCCTACAGGTTCTGGTCTGTATACCTAGGATAGCTATACTGTTGGCATCTTGAGATTTGGGTACATATTCTGTTTTCAAATTGAAATGTAAGTGACATTCTCTAGATTTATCTAAACTGTCTGCATTCTGATAATTCCCTTGCCAGACACATTTTTTTGCCATTTAGACGAACACCAGAAAGCACACCCAATAATCTATGGGACTAATAACATTGTTTTTAATTGTTCGTTATGTGCCTAACACTTTCCTTTTTACATACCTTCTGATCGTGATTTACATCTCCTAGTCTTTACAAATACTGGTCAACTTCATGACCATCCTTAGCACTCTTAATTCTTTTATGGCTCAAATCCAATCCCCTAAAACCTACTTACTTGGTTTGTTTACGTCTTGGCGTGCATGCGCGGGTGACGTCACGCTTTTCGTGACGTTGCACGCACTTGCGCGCGATGACCTCACAGCCTCTCTTCAGTATATAAACAGGAACGCCGAGTGAATACATCACTCTGGTGCGGTTCCCGATCGTACTTGGACTACTCCTGGACGCAGATGGATACTTCCTTTTGAGTTAGAGGCTGGACCCTCTCGTTTGCACTTATTATTCTGCTCAGCTAATTTAATAACCGCTTGGTTATACCATTATCTCATTTAGATATCCATACCCATTAAGGCTTCACCAAAGTCTTATTTCCATGAGATGCACTACATAGTGTCCGCTTGAACACCTGGATCAGCTCTGCTAATCTTGGACCACTCCATGAGCCTAATATATGTTCCTGGGTAAGATGGTTGCCCATTTTTTTACATTCCGAATGCTACTATTTGACTCACCTCTCCTAGCCTGTTTCTCTCATCACTTCCTCCGTATACTCACAGTTGCTTTAAAATATTATACCACATTCTCCCAATTCTGTGTACCACAACTATAGATACATAAGGCACATTACCCCACATTCGAAATTTAATAAGAAACTATATGCCCATACTAGACTTAGGTCATTTGCATATCAACCTTAATTGTTGATTTTTGACGAAATCCTATAACTTGTAGCCCTGTGGGAGATATGATATGATAGTTTATTTATGTAGCGCCTATGCACAATGTGTTTCAAAGCGCTTCAAGGAGGGAGGGGACATGGGAAAATACAGTTACATTCAGCAAAAGTCCTTGAAACAATACAGAATGTGAAAATAACTATCATAATAGGCCTGTCGACATTTCTGATAGTGCAAGTGCATAGAACAAGTAAGGCAAGAGTGCAAGTGCATAGAACAAGTAAGGCAAGAGGTAATGGATAGGAGGAGAACAAAGCAAGCAGTAACATTACTATGTCTGACGACAATTTACGCAGTGCAGGTGGTAACAAGAGGCGGGTGGGAGGGGGGCGAGGGGATGGAGGGGGGAAGGAGAACAAGGCACGCTACTGAGCAAAAATGTCGGTGACAAATTTGAAAAGCAGGGGAGGGGGGAGGGAGAGAACAAGGGGGGAGGAGGGGAGACAGACAAGCTGCTATCAAGAGTCACGGAACAGATGATAGGAGTAAGTGCTAGGAGGGGGAAGATCTGAGAGGAGGGAGAATATAGAAGGGGGGAGTAGGAGGTAGTGGAAGAGGATGGAAGTGAGGAGGGGAAGGGAAGGAGGCCAGAAGGGGGTGAAATGCAGAGCAAAAGGGGGGGAGCAAGCAGGATGAAGTCGCAGAGACACTCACGGAGGGGCAGGAGGCACACAGACACTCACGGAGGGGGGGGACAGAAGACTCACGGAGGGCAGGGGGCACACAGACACTCACGGAGGGGCAGGGGGCACACAGACACTCACGGGGGGCAGGGGGCACACAGACACTCACGGAGGGGCAGGGGGCACACAGACACTCACGGAGGGCAGGGGGCACACAGACACTCACGGAGGGGCAGGGGGCACACAGACACTCACGGAGGGCAGGGGGCACACAGGCACTCACGGAGGGGCAGGGGGCACACAGGCACTCACGGAGGGGCAGGGGGCACACAGGCACTCACGGAGGGGCAGGGGTCACACAGGCACTCACGGAGGGGCAGGGGGGCACACAGACACTCACGGAGGGGCAGGAGGGCACACAGACACTCACGCAAGGGGCAGGGGGTCACACAGACAATCACACACTGGGGGGCAGGGGGTCACACAGACACTCACACACGGAGGGGCAGGGGTTCACACAGACACTCACGCACGGAGGGGCCGGCGATCCGGCGTACCGCGGTGGACAGCGGTAGACAGGGCCTTAGGAGTGGGCCTTGTGAGGAGGGCCGGCCAAGCCTGCCGGCCTTCCCCTTGGGCAAGATGTAGGCGCCCACAGCCAATCCCGTACCCCCAGCAGCAGTGTGCTCAGCACTCCGGTGCAGGCACAGTGAAACGGCCATCTTTGAATGGCGATTTTACAAATGAAAAGGCATGGTGCAATGCAAGGTGGCACACAACGGAGCGGTATTGAGGCTCCAAAATGTCAGTACATTCATGCGGATGATGTGCTAAACAAGCAAAGTTATTAGTATGTTCATCCATGTTGATGCGCCGATGCGCGCCTCTCGTGGGAGCCCAATAGAGTGGGGCTTACCTTAGCACCAGAGTCCAACACGTGCGAGCAGGCAGCACGTAGAATGCAGGGGGGGAAGAAAGATGCAGCCGCTCCGGCAGCCGCATGTGAGATTCAGCCAGGATGGAGGAAAGTGCACCAAGAGAGGGCCAGGAGTGGGCCTTGTGAGGAGGGCCGGCCCTTCCATTGGGCAAGATGTAGGTGCCCACAGCCAATCCCGTACCCCCAGCAGCAGTGTGCTCAGCACTCCGGTGCATTTAAAATGAGTACTGAAAAATGGGAAGTTGCCCTACAGACTAGGCTGACTGCCTTGTAAACAATTTATCTGTTAAAATTGATCTAAAAGTTTGATATGATGTTTTTCAAAATTGTGTAAAAACTGCTTTAAGTTCAAACTAATTGAAGTATATATGTATTTTTCTTTTGTAGACTTTAATTTGTTGAAAAATGCCGCCCCTGATGAAGAGTTTTTTATACTCACCAAAAGACAAATAAAAAGCAAAAATTGTTTTTTATAAAACAGAAAGTTTCAACTGAATCATTTATGGACATTTTCTACAGAATTGATTGAAAGTTATCAATATTGTATTTCAAAAAATTTACAAAAAATGTTCAAAAGGCCTATTTTGGCCGTCTAGAAAGTGTGCAGGGGACGTGGCTATCCATATTGGATTTCTTCTTTGTTTTTTGTATATAACCAGCCTAGGTACCAAGGCTGTGTCTTTCTCCCCCGCACCTCAAATTATTTACTAAAGATTACCATTCTGTTTAAACCTAACTAAATTACATTCAAATTGGTGTGCAAGTGTACTTACCTGTATTGGTTATACGTCAAGCACTCATTATTTGCCATCTTAGAAAAACCAAAAAGCACATTGATATCACAGAGAGCTTCTGCATATGAAGTGATCATATCTAATCCATCGATCAAAATAGTTTGATGTAAAACAGTAAACCCAGCTACGTTCATAGCTGAGCCAGTCACTGAAAGGAGAGCCGATACATGACTGTGCTAACTACGTAGAATTCTATGATGAAATCCCCAGAATGAAAGAAAATGCCCTGGCGGGAAGGGAAATCATCTTTATTGATGGGTCTTTGGGAATCGACCAAGAAGACAGACAAAGATATACAGGCGTGGCCATAATAAAACAATTAGCAAACAGAGAATTTTAAGTACTTGTCAGTGCACGAATACTATCTCATTATTCAGCACAGGCTGCAGAACTATTGGCGTTGACACTCGCCATTGAAAATCACGTAGATCAGGAAGTAACAGTGTACAGTGACTCCGCCTATGTGACATCAACAGTGCACGCAGGTTTAGCGCGATGGAAAAGGAGGGGATACCTCCGAGCAGACGGCACACCAGTGAAACTTGCAGCCTTATTGGACAGGCTGATAAAGGCACTACAGCTCCCAGTGGGCATAATGGTCGTGAAATGCGCCTCCCACACCCAAGGGACAGATTTCGTGTTATCGTGACACCAAGCAGCAGACGTGGAGGCCAAGCATATGGCATCTAAAAGTGAGACGATCATGGAAGTAGAAGTGGCACGCCCCCATGAACGAATGAGGGTAGCTCGAGCCACACCAGAGGCCTACAGTAATATGGGGCAGACTCAACTGATGGAGCTTCAAGAGGAGGCACCGCAGGACGAAAAGAACCTGTGGAAGTGTCGAGGCTGTGCTTTAAACCCCTCAGAAGGGTTGTGTTGGCAAGACAGCACTGGTAAACCAGTAATGCCTGTAGCCCTACTGAAAATAGCATTGGAACAGTTGCAATCCCCATTTCATATGTCAAAAGAAAATCTTGCTGCAACGCTCGCAGAAGACTGGTTTATACCGAATTTAGCAGAGCATGTTGCATTCTTTATGGTGAACTACATAATCTGCTAGCAATTCACTACTGGGCACACATTAAAAGTAGTGAGAGGAATCATCCCCCAGCCTAATGAGACTTTTCAGCACTTAGATATCGACTATGTGGACATGATTCAAGTATGTAACGGGTACAGGTACTTAATTGCAGTGGTGTGTCCATTCTCTAGATAGATAGAAGCAGGTCCCTGTACACACCGAGAGTCAACCTGTGCTGCCAAATTCCTGGTGAGGGAAGTGTTCCCTAGTTGGGGGGTGTGTGGGGTGATGAGGTCAGATAACAGGGCTCATTTTGTTAATGCAGTCTTTGAGCAGATTAGCTTGCTGCTTGGTATAAAGCACAAGTTCTCGTCGGCATATCATCCGGAAGGTAACAGGATTTGTGAGAGGCTCAATGGCTTGTTAAAGAAAGGATAGCCAAGTTGAAGCTTACTCTAAAGATCTGATGTCTGCACTGTCTACCACTGGCATTGTATGCACTTCGGAACCAACCAGGCTCCGACCATCATCTTACGCCACACAAGATAGTCACAGGAAGGAGAATGAGGACCCCCCTTACCCCTCGAGATAGAGATAGATGTGATGCCCAGCCAGCCCGAGAGGTCTTAGGAGCCGAACTGCATTAGTACCTGTACTGTATGACATCCAGTCATTCTAATTTCAGACCAACTACAGCGATGACAAAAAGGATGCAGCGCAGCACAAAACACATCAGGAGATTCTGAAACAAACGCAGTTCAAGGTCTATGTGCACCTCTCATCTTCCCTGAAAATGCCGTGTTGGTAAAAAACCACACGAGAAAAAGGTGGGTTAAGCCAAGATTCAACAGCCCTTTTATCGTAGAGGACTGCACTCCGTCGATCGTTAAACTGCAGGGCAGGAGAGCATGGGTCTTCCTGAAAGACATTAAACCCTATATCGGTGAGATCCCCCTTGCTGCAACCCACCACAAAGAAATCACAGACAACGGGGAAGAACCTCAGCACGTGCAGACAAGATCCATGACGAGGAAGAAGGACGCATAAGCAGCAAAAGCCAAGAAAAGGAACTCCTCTGCAAGCTGTGGCTTAAACTGGACATATTCCTCTAAAGCAAAAAAGGGGATAAGGACATAATGGACACTCTGTGCATTGTAGTTGCAGGGTGAAGAAGAACATTTTGCATCTAAGCCACAACGCACTGATAATAATTTTAAATCAAGCCACACCTAAGCATTGATGGAAAACAAGACTCTGATAGACTGTGAGCAAAGACTTTTCGTTTAAGAGCAGAATACAGTGCCCTGAATCAAACAACACCAAACATTTGTCTCGCAGAATTTATGGTACCTCCCAGCAGAAATCTACTCACCTACTTCCAGTTAGAGGTATTATCATATCCGTCACTTGTAGAGAGAGAAACCTGTGTCACAGACTTTGTTCAAGATCCTGCCAACAAGAAGGTAATCCGGCAACTACTGACTGTCATCGCGGAAGCCTTCGCTGTGTTTCCCGAATACAGTGATAAGGACACAAATGCTTCTACTGCAGGTGATCATTGATGTACTCACGTATACACTTTTCATTCGCATCATAGAGGAATGCCCAGCACTCGTCGGGAGAACCACAGACACACTTACATACATTAGAGATCCAAGAAACACTGAACATTTGAACCAACTGTGGATCAAGCTCAACTACGTGGTTGCAATCCACAAAGCCGAAAAGTGTAGAGACTGTTCACGTCAAAAGAAAGGCCTGTGATATAGAGCCCAGCAAAGCAGGACAAATGTCCCTGTCACCCGAGGACAGCCGGCTGTCTCACAACATCCTATTCCATCTAGTCACTGACATTTCCAAAAATGGTGGGAGACCTGCCGAGGTTGACGTAATCACATTCATCAAAGATCCAGCTAATGTCGCACACATGGGAACACTAGAGCTGTCCAACTTTTAAAGAGAATACCTAAGAGATTCCAGTGAAACCTTCTGTCGAGGGACAGATCAAGGAAGCCAAGGCAGCTCTTCATCTTTCTGCCGAGGGACAGCTCCAGGAGACAGATACACTGTTCTTTATCTTTCTGCCGAGGGACAGATCCAGGAGACAGAGACACAGCTCTTCATCTTTCCACCGAGGGACAGACCCAGGAGACAGAGACACAGTTCTTCATCCTTTCTGCCGAGGGACAGATCGAGAAAGCAGAGACGAGAACTCCACCGTTCATTTTTATTTTTTCTTAGGTTTTTATTTTTCTAGTTTGACTTTGATTGGTACCATCTTTAACATTCTTTCATATTAAACAGTGTCCAGCATCTCTTCAGGACTGAAGCACATTCGGGGGGTTGATTGGGAATTGACCTATTTTTAATATGCTCAATAAATCGAATAACCAAAGGGGATAGTCTAATCCTTTTCCATAGTCTAGCAAGGGAACTGTTTCACATAACCAGAGACAATCGCCACGGGCAGGAGGGGGACACATGAAGAAGCACAAGACACTTTATGATGTAAAACCTTTGATAAACAAGAACGGAGTAAGTGAAAAGAATTAAACACTGACAATTGACTCATGATCGAAATGGGGGCCAAGAACAGTAACTTGGTCCTCCCACAAACAGAGGGGCACCCCCGCTTCCCTGGAAGGAAATGATGCCAACTTTCATACCGCTCGATTATGTGTATATGCATAGTGATTATCATTGTTTTTCTGTCATTAACAATCAGAACTGCATTTTTCATTGGTGAACGAAGCGTCCCAATTTCAGTGCACCCACCGGATAAAGTACGCATGAGTCCCATGAAAGCACCTACACCCTCTATAGTTATTCCAGTCCCAAGAAAATCTGATGGTAAAGTAAATGAACTGAAATTGAATGTAATTAACAGTGATTCATACACACTTGAGGTAACGAATGAAGAGAAAAGCTGGAGACAGGGTCAGCACAGAATGAATGAAAACGTAGCACTGACTACTACGCGCACCCATACACTGAATGCACACGAACCAGGGCAGGTGTCAATGGCTACAGATCCTCGAACGATGGCAACAGAGAGTACGAGACTGCCTACCGAACAACCAGTCCCAGAAATAGTGGAAGAGACCAAAAGAATCAAGTGAAAGCCAACTAAAGAAGATATAGCAAAAGCCCTAGAAAGACAGAACGGCTACGAGAGAATTCACTGCAAAGACACAAATGTTGATAGATCATTTATTCCCGTTATAGCTAAGAGCAAAGAAACTACATGAGGAACTGAAAATAGAACCACAGAGACTGTAGTGACAAGCACACCAGTTCCAACACAAGGAACAAGCACCAGGCCCACGATGCGACCTTACGTTGGGCTGATGTCAGAACGGATGGTGGGTAAGGACTCTATGAAAGAATACAAGAGGAGAGGAAGAGAAACGCAAAACCGCCTCTAAGCACAGTATCAGATAAAGAACCTGCTTCACCGACCAGAATGCCTGAGAGTCCTCCAGCAAGGAAAAGTCACACAGACGCGTTTAGAGATGTAGTTATAGCTAACTACAGAAAGACACTAAGAATCAAGAAAGCCACATGAAGATAACAATGAACTAAACGATTACCTGGACAGCACAGCACATCTAGGAAACAACATTTGGTACCAACACATGAAAGAGGTCGGAAGAAGAAAATCTGAAGGAGAATGCTTCGTCTGTGCACTTCTACCGTACAGCATGGGAAAATCCAAGATCTTTGTGGCTGTAGAAATTGATGTCCCACAGCACACTGTATGTCACACGTAGCAATGTGCAACACCAGAGGACAGTTTATGGGAAGAGATGCCTCATTGATATGGGCAACTGAAACAGATATCCCGATGAAGACGTTACGTCCAGGACATCAAAACAAGAAACAGAGCTCATACTAAGAATCACGTGATCAGGTATGAGAAGCCTGAAGTTAAAGGATCAGGAACAAGATGGGAAATAAACCTGAGGCTGAACGTCCAAGGAAAGACTCCAGAAGAGGCTCAAATTTGAAGAACAGAGGCCAAATGCAGATCTGGGGAACAGTGGTTTCCCCAAATGGATGGGAGAAGGAGTGGTAATCTGCCGAGCATGGATGGTCCTTGGAGCCTGCCAAGAAGCAATAGAGAATTCACAGAAGGTTATGCAAACCTCTATGGCCGAAATTGGTAAAGCTGCTGACATGGTCGAAGACAGAGGAGGAACCCTTGCAGATAGTACCACTGGAAAGCCCAAATGTGCTTCAGAAACAATGGCACAAGAAGATGGGAGAGAATCAAAACTGCGGACGAATCTTTGAAGCAGTATTATGGACCATTACTGGGCGTGTGGATCCAAAGCATACATAAGACTACAGAAAACTGGGAGGCATATGCACAATAGTGAACGTCCACGTTCCTGCACTAGTGATCCCAAAAATGACCTGAGTATTGACAGTTTCCGAAAGCAGATGCTCACCTAAGAAAAGAGTCTGTGGAAATGGTATCCCGAATGAAGAGAGAGAATTACTTTTCTGCCAAATCATTTTATGCAATCCCCTATGAACACAGGCTGTTTAGCCTCACCTCATCAGTATTCACAACAATACTCTTGCCACACATCCAAGTTGGAGCAAATACTAAATGGTTGCAGATAACCAGATGGGAGTTACTGCAGACCATCAACACCACCATAAAGGGATTCAACGCGATCAAAGAAGAACTAAGAGCAATCCAATTGATGACCCTCCAGAACAGATATGTACTTGACATGATCACAGCGATGGATGGAGGTGTTTGTGCAAAAATAGGAGAAGCATGTTATACATTTATACCTTCACATACAAAGAAAATTAAACCCTAACAGAAGCCATAAGTATGCTGACAAACCTAAAGAACCAGGTGATCAACTAAACCCATGAGGTGGATGATGACAGCTGGTTTGGAGCACTATTCTCATAGGTCCCACAATGGATGGAAGATACATTCAAGTTTCTGGGAGCCTTACTGGTAATGATACTGCTAGGATTCTGTGTTATCAAGATAATCATCACACAGTGCCAGAAAACTGGGCCTATGCCCAGTCCCCATCAGAAGAGCAATACCTGTTAAAGTGCCTATAACCAGACAACCATGGGCAGCTCGGTACCCGCTGAGGCAATCGTACCAGCAGCTGGCACGAAATGAAGACTACTTACAAACTGTCCCGAAGAGACCCAAAGAGCCTTAATGGAGGGCAAATGGTGACGACATAAGAGCCCAGACAGACGTACAATGAACATAAACGACGAACGAAAACTGACACACAAGGGCGAAAAATAAAGAATAACAATGTAATGGACGTATAAGAAGAAACATGTTAACGAATAAATGTAACCATGAAGTGAGATGAAAATGTGCAACTAACAAATGCCTGTAAATAGGCTTGGAACTCAAGAAGCCAAGGAAACGGTACTGCTTGCAATGCTTAGTAGAAGAATAGAGCGGCCAGCGCCAATTATATATCTACCTCAATGAAGCACATTATAACAAGTGCGACTCCATTTTGTAAAAGCAGAACTAAGCCCAGGCTGCAAGGTGCCAACAAGGCCGAGATTCATATTCCAGCTAAAGCCAGAAGGGAGGAGCGCAATAGAAACTCAGTAAAAGGAAGCTCATGCCTGGGAATTCGAGGTCAACTCCAAGAAGGGAGGAGAGCGGCAACTCTGAAGAAGCGAAACTTCAGAGCATAGCAGCCAGCCAGTGAAAGTCGAGATAAGGAGGCCCCAGGCAGGTGGCGATGCTAAGTAAGAATCAAATACACGAAAAGAGGGAAAATGAAGCAGATTCACGGTGAACAGACACGTGACCAGCCAAGCGCGAAGAGGTACCAACGTCTGATGTCACCCAGAACCCGAGGATGCCATAACTTTTCCTGAACCGAAGCTACAGTTTCGAGGCCATCCTCAGCCAACTAATTGACACATAGCCCTAAAGTACTAATTGATGGAAGGGAGGCAGGGTGAATCTTGGGGCACACCGCATCTGGGTGTCCATTCTGCATGCTGCTAATTAAAGTGAAAATTTATGCCTAGGGGTGTAACCCACCCAATCACAATGGACCAAATAATCTAGAGTCCTATATTCTAGTAAGAACCAATAAGACGTTGTACTCGTAGTGACGTCTATCACGAGTGTTGTAGAGGGATGGGCGTAGATGCCCACCCGATGAGAGTTATCCAATCGTCACGCTCTGTTACCATATACAGGTATAGCACCTATACTTAAGTTACCTTTTCTGACCATTAGAATTGCATGACAAACTTTGAATGTAACACGTCAACGATGACGAAAATTCGCTATAACTATTGCTGTCTGAGTGAAGAATTTGGAAGTTTTAGCGAGACAGGTGATCGCAACACTGCTGATTTCCATTTGTTTCCCTGTTTTTTGAACTGGTCATTAAACAGACTTCCCTTTGCCAAACTTCTGAGTTGTCCTTATTGAATTGTGGTGGAGTAAGAGAATCCTGCACCCCATCCTCCTCAAGGTGCTGCTATCTCGTCTTAAAAGTACTCGAGGGTGAGCTCTGACCCATGGGTCCGTCAGAGGTCGCTCCGCCCTCTTGTACAACAACATTGCAACACAGTATTTTAGAGCAGAGAGGGAAGAGGGAGGGGGACGTATCTAGTATGCCTTGTGAGTATTCAGAACATATAAGTGCAGAAACGAAGAGCGAAGAGGGGGTAAGTACTGGGCAGTGTGATAACGTTGGAGCTATTGTACTTTCAAAAGAAAATCTCAAGGAAGAGACATGCCCTTAGGATTTTGAATTACATTGATTGTGTAAAATACTTGGGTCATCCTCTTGGGCTTTAAAGAACTTAGTTATTCTTTGTAACTTTTGTTTTGGTGAACAGAAACTTGGGGAAGGTGGCCTTTCCCAGGAACTGTGAACAATACCCATTTGAAATGTGTGTTGGATTCATACCTTTTTGTTGAAATTGAACATTTGTGCGCTTATAAGGCCAAGAACATTACCCTTAACACCTTACAGTTATTTTTAGAATGTGAGGGCTAGACTAGCATTTCAGACACAGTACATTTTTGCGTTTGACATCCTGACACAAGACCAACCCTTAGTTTTTGGTTGAGGTAGGGAACCTCCTAGAGCAGGCACAGCGAGACATTTTGCAACCCCTCTATTATTGGAATAAAGGTTTTTAGCAACCACTATTAGTTCTCTGTGTCCGCGTCTAATTCCTGGCACCTCACATAGTGTTTAAAAAAAACGTTTAAACTTATTATATTTGAGTCATCTGTTAATGATGAAATACTTTCTTTGCATCTTCGGGGTACGAGTAAACTGAAATGGCCTGACATCATCATCTTCCCTATTAATCCAGACTGAAATGCTTTTGCTTCAATTTGGGATCTGGTTTCATGTATGTAGGGGCATTTCTGTAGAACAAGCTAAGCATGGATGCAACAGAGTGATGTGCAATAGAAGAAGAGAGGGCTCAATGTATTATATTTTATTTATTGGACATTTGTATGGGTCTATACACAAGTGTTTCCAGGCACCACAGGACAAAATAGGGGGTGGTGGTACAAGACAAAAAACAGCAGTAATGGTCATACTAGGCCTTGGGACATTCTTACCGTGCAAGTGTAAAGACAAGAGGTGCAGGGGAGGGTGGGCATAGGGGAAGGGATTGGATGGTGGATGGTTGGAGGGGGTGAAGTGCAGTAGTGGGAGCCCATGGGGTTGAGCAAGTGCAAGGGAGCCACAGGGCATGTGCCAGGGAAAGTGGGAGAGGGAAGACAAGTGCCAGACTTAGGCTAGTCCGGGAAAGGTGGCCAAAGGCTAGTGCTGGTTTGAATGCTGGTCAAGGAGGGCCGGGTCCCGGTAAAACTTGTAAGGAACCAGGCACCCGTCTCAGAGGAAGAGGGAGATTAGCACAGGAGGCAGAGAGGGAAAGAGGAGGAGAACAGGAAAGTCTTGAGAAGTTTCTGGAACTTAAAAAGCTCCAGCTCAAGTCTAAGGCGGGGGGGGGGTGGAGAGGCCATTTCAGAGGGAGGCTCCTGCCGAGGAAAGGGATCTACCTCCCACTGCTTGGAATAGGGACTGACCTGAAGGGAATTGGAGCTAGAGGACCGAAGAATTCTAGCAGGGAGGTATATGGGGAGGGAAAGCTGCATGTAGAGAGGTCCCATGCCCCAGACAGCTTGTGGATGATGCAAAGGGTCTTGAATTTGATCCTTGTGGTCACCGGAAGCCAGTGGAGAGGTTCTAGGGCTGGAGAGATGCGGTCCCTGGGCTTAAGGCCAAGGGTAAGTCTTGCAGTCCTTTTTCTGGATTAGTTGAAGAGGGGGAAAGGGAAGAAAGAGGTAGGTTGAGGAAGATAATAGGAACACAATAATAAAGCAAAGGAATGGGGGGATTCAATATTTAGGCGTATATGAGCACATGGCAGGGAGAAAAGATGGAAAGTAGTGTAAATAGGATTAGGAGATACCTTGGTATCACTTGAGCAAAGCAGTTACTATTGCAGCAGAAGCACCCGTGACTTTTAGTGGGTTTGGAATGTGTAGTTCCAAGAAGGAAGCCTAAATGATGGAAATGACAAGTGGTACAAGGCTGTCATCTTAGTTTGGATGTCATACATTGGTGTTAATTATTCATTATTTTTCCCTTTTTAGCCAGAATTGTGACTTTTATTATTCCAGTAATAATGTAATTGTCTACCCAAGCTCCATGGGGCTGCAATACAGGTTCTGTTGTGCTTCTCATTAATGATGACCTTTTTCATGCACCTTTATTGAGAAATGCAAAATACAGGCTACTGTGTTTCTATGATCTGTGTTTATTAATGGATTGAACAATACCGACTAATAAAAGAAGATGCAGTGAAAGGAACATTGTATGTGATATACTTTAATTGTCTGCTGGCAGAAACCTGTGACATTATTAAATCCCCTGAAACTGAATAATTGCATTCATTGCTTCACGCCTGAGAATCCTGGAAAACCCCACAGTAAGGGAAAGCAGACAATGTTATATTGCCAAACCAACCAAGTGGCAAAAACATCCACATTTAGGTTGGTTCTGAATGGAAATCCAAACTGGTGAAGACATCTTCACTCATACCTCACTCCTGTTGTGTGATGAACAATGGCCCCTGGGAGAAAGGGGATACTAAGTGCTAGTAGCACACAGCACCTTGGCAGCATTAACAAACAATCAGTGACCAGCAAGAGAAAAACCACATTCCTGTGGTTCTCACAGTAAAAAGATATCAAAGTTTGAGTCTGAGCTTGACTCTTTGCAAGAAGGGAGAACCTTTAGAAAGCCAGAATGATGGGTATTCTCGTTAAACGCATGTGTTAAAAATGTAATTATTTGTGCTAACATATGACATATGAGTCTTTTTGAAGTTCTGCAATGTTAAATTCTCCTGATCATTCCCCCAGTATATAGAACATTCAGAAAATAATATTACACATGTATTGTACTGTATTGGATACCCCTACGGAAAAGCAAATAAATGGCACCAATGTGGGTTCCAGACTACTTTGCATTTTTGGAATGTGACAATGACAACAGATCTCTGGGTTCTACACATATTTCTGTAATAAAAAGGATGGTATGCTTCAATCACTAACTACATACCACACACCAGGCTTGATATTCTTTTCATTTTGATCACACTCACCCTAGTAGTAATGTGTTTGGAAACATGAATCACATGTACTCGTTCAGACAGTCTCAGGATTTGGATGTGAGTATACGTTTGTCAATCCATTGGGTGTGGGAGCCTAGAAGATATTTAGAAGAGGAAGGTCTGTTTCTCAGGTTAAGAGTGGCTGTGCACATGCCTCACCCCCATTCTACAGGCATCCTTAGTGCATATATATAGATATATATATGCACTCAAAAAAACTTTGTTAAGGGAACTTTATGGTTAAGTTGCCCTACCAAAAACCTGTGCACTTTACTAAAAAAACTTTTCAAACGTGTCATTATGGTTCAAAGTAAAACCGAAAATCCCCTGAAATTCGCCAGTTATGGTAGGCTAAGCAACCATAACTGCCCGCATCACTGTGCACTGCTAACACTAACACCCATGACATCGAAGATGACATCACAAATGTCATTGATGACATCGTTGATATGGGCCACTCACAATTTTTTTTGCAAAGTTTGGTGATGTTTGGTCCAGGGGGAGAAAGGTTATGGGGGTGTCCAAAAACATCTTTTTTTCCCATAGACTGAATGGGGTAAAAACTTTGCGCACGCCTACAGGTCAAACCGTTGGACGGATTTTCACCAAATTTGCGGCAGGGGCGGGGGCTTGGTCCCAAAAGTGTGCTTTTGTAAATTTGGTGACAATCCGTCCAATAGTTTCCTTTAAAATTATCAAAAAATGTGTGATATTTATGTCCGCTTCGCGGTCACACTTTCCTGTTCGCTCCACGGACAAGATACTGATTGGCTAGGGGGGAGGCGTCATGACCGCGGACACGCAACGTCTTCGCCGATTGGCTGCAGAGAGCCATGATGTGGGTCAGAATGTGTGGCTGCGCCTGACATCTTGGATCCAAAGACAGTATTGTTTGTTTTAGCACAATTGTGTATTAAGTGCATATTTGTGAGCTACTCATTACATGTGTAACATTACACAATCACCCCTGACATCTTGCTACCAACATAATAGAAATAACCCCTTGTAGGCCGGGAATTGTTAGGGCTATTATTTTCACATGTGATGTCAGCAGTGATGTCATCAATGATATTTGCGATGTCATCTTTGATGTCCTGGGTGTTAGTCTTAGCAATGCACATAGATGGTGCGAGTTATGGTTGCTTAGCCTATTATAATGGGGGAATGAGCAGTGGTGTTTGGTTGCACTGTGAAGTATAACATTCTTTTACTGAATGCACATATATATGTATGGCAGGGAAGGAAAAGAAAGGGGCTAAACAAGTGATGTCATCATTGATGTCATCATTGACATTTGAGATGACATCTTTCATGGTCTGGGTGCTAGTGTTAGCAGTGCACAGAGACGGTGGCAGGGTTGGCAGCTTAGTTTACCATAACTGTCGAATTTCAGGGTTTTTTCGGTTTTAATGTGAAGCATAAAGGGGAGGAGGAAAGTTTTTTTTTTTTTAGTGAAGTGTACAGGTTTTTAACATTAACGTCCCGTCAACAACGTTTTTTTTTAAGAGAATTCAACTGGTATTTGGGAGGGCAACTTAACCATAACGTCCCCTCAACAACATTTTTTTGTAGTGAATTGCACTGGTTTTTGGGAGGGGAACGTAAGCATAACGTCCCCATAACAAAGTTTTGTTTTGTAGGGAATAGTATAGGTTTTTGGAAGGTGGAACTTAAACATGAAATTGTGGCAATTAAGTCGTTGAGCAGAATATACACTGTAATCATGTGATTTTGAGAGATAAGTAGTATAATCTAAGTACTTGACATACATTTAACATAGAACATACAGAGTACCCTACCTATTGATTTTGGAAAGGGACGGACTGAGCGCCTGTTTGCAGACGGGGTTGGACAGGATCACCATTATCCAAAGAGGCGAGGGATAGCTGAAAATGTACTATTGTCTTACACAAAAAATGTGCAATATAGAAGAAGGACATAAAGATATTATAAGTAATAATAAGTAAATATGGAAACCTGAAGCTGGGAAAAGAAAACAACACATTTAATAACCATGTAGAATAAAGTGGATGGTACCATAAAAAAGAAAGGATGCCTCCAGCGTAATCACTTCATAGAAACCCGGCAGCCTGGAACGACAGTGGACGGACGCAGTAGGACGAAGGGACATTACAGCAAAAGAGTGAGTGCAGGTCATTTTTTTATATGGGTGATGTTTTTTGTTGTTGTATGTGGTGCAGAAATAATAATTTCTTTCTGTTGTTTTGACTCAGAAATGGCTAGTACTTTAGAGTGGCTGGAGGAGCATTTCCCACACGAGGAAATGTCTGAAGACAGCATCAGTAATGGTACAGAGTACTCTGCATATGCAAAATAGTGACGAGTATTTTAGAGGCATTCAATTTATGAATTTTTTTTTAACAGACCAGGAAAGAAAAGAAGAAAGGGCAACAAACGAGACAGAAGAAGACAGGATAAAAAGGATAGAGCAGAAAATTGACATATTGAACAACAATTTTCAAAGTTTACGGGAGTTTGTGGAGGACTGTGTGAGATGAAAAGTTTGTTATCATTGCCCACCTGCACCTGCCCTGCTTCTCCATTCCCTAGTGAACCGTCCCCAAACCTTGAACAGGAAAATAGACGTTTTGATGAAATATCCATCCCTTCTTCCCCTCACAAATCTTCTCCACATAACCAGCCCGTGTTGAATCCTAATTCCCCCATATTTGTTTCAGTGTCCGCTTTCCCCGCTATTTCTGTAGATTGGTGTGTGTGTTTGTGTGTGTGTGTGTTTGAATTGTTTTTGTACAGTAGTTGTAGAGAAATAGTTTGTGTGTAGATTTTTTTTTAAAAAAGACGTAAATGTTCGCGAACAGCGCGCCTGTTCTACCTATCTGCAAGGAATGGAATGTGGGTGCTGTCTAATGGCAAGTAAAACGGATGTGATGTGTGACTGCACCATCTGTTGACATTGTGCGTACATAAAGAGAAAGCGGTGTCCAAAGGATATACTACCTCGGCGTACCGCTTGGAAACAAGATAATACATGTTCGTAGAACACACCAGATGTCCGGAATGGATGTAAATGAAGAAAATGGGAGTGTGTGAAGGACAGTATAGTGGTCCGTAGCAGGCGGAGCCAAAATAGTGGCGTCCGTAGAACAGGTCGACAAGTTCGTAGGCAAACAAAATGGGGTTGTCCTAAGGACACTGGAATTGTCCGTACAAGGAACATAGCATGCATGCACATGCGCAGTAGAAACATAAGTATTGTGAACATCACGCCTGTTCCTAAGTGTCCGTCTCACTTGTGTCGCACTTTGAAGTAGTTTGAGAACCCGAACACTGTCCGTAGGACACTTGTGCGCATGCACGCTTTTGATTCTTTGCATTTGCTGTCCAAGGGACTTTCATTACTGGGGCGGATGTGGTGAGGACGTCATCATGTGACCGCATCTACGCTGAGCGTGGGGACTAATTTCCGCGGTTGGTGTGCTTCCGCAACAATACAAATGAACTTGTAGACACAAGGCAAAGAATTGTAGAGTATAAAAATGCAATTTCACACATCCCAAACAATAGGCCACCTCAGGACTTGCTGTGTAAAATTTGTGTACCGTTTTGTAGGGATGAAGACGGTCACAAGGCACACACCTTCACCCCTACAAAAGGCCACACCCCCGAGCGCATCTTCATTGCACTTCTAGCTATAGCAGATTGAGGTGTTTTGCCTTTACTGCTATAGTGCGCAAAAGGAAACTAATCGGTATGGCTTCCATGGCTGCTGTTGGGTCATTAGCCTCTGCACCACCCCCAAACCCGCAACCACCACCACCTCACGAAGGGCCTGCAGAGAGATATATGGGTGTGGATGTAGAGATCGAGGAAGAAGAGGAGGAAGAGAATGACGTGGAGGAACTCTGCACTAGGAGGACTAGGCGGGAGTCGTGGGTGTGTCGGTTGTTTTCTGTTTATGGGAAAGTACCATAAGCATGTGCGAACCTGGTGAAGTGTAACCAGTGCGAGGTGGTGTTAAGTCGCCAGAGATTTGGAGCGTATGGTTTTGGTACGACAACCATGAAGCAACACCTCACTTAGTTCCACACTGCGGACATTCACAAGGTGGTGCCATGTGAAGAGCATAGTCATTTGAGTTCCTCCACAGCATCCTCGGTATCCCATCCTCCCACCACAAGAGACACTCCTGTGGGGGAGCACCTCCCTCCAGCTGCCTCACAAGCCATTCGCAATGTGGTTGACCCTTACCTTTCAAAGGTGACAGTAGTGTGCACGTATTGTGACGCAATACACTGCAGGGGGGAGAGTTTTCAAAGTGCTTTTGAGGCTGCAGTCACCGAGCACCAGAAAATCTGCTCCTTACCTAAATAAAGCTCACCCGAAATCTTTCTCTGTTCAGTTGCCCTTTTTTATCCCCGTGGCTGGTGTCCCTTCCTTACCCTCCTTTTGCCTCTTCTCCTAGTGTGCCGTGTGCTGTTAAGCAATGAACGTAAATACAACAAAAATTACAGAAAAGCATCTTTGCAGAGCCGCCTTTCTCAGTATAACAATAGAACTATGAAGTGACGGCCATAGACCCCTGCGGAGTTCTGAAAAAGTTTGTGGACAGTCAAGAGGAAAAAAGGGTGCAAGCGGAGCAAACGCAATAAAGTGTACGTTGGGAGTAAGTGGGGCTCTGAAAAGAGCCTTTCGGTTGTGTGTTGTATGGGTTAAAAACAGTGGATTGGGGAAAACGGATTGTCAGATAGGTTAGTGTGATTGCGAAAGAGGTTAAAATGCATTTTGTACATTGCGAAGAAAAATCTGATTGTCAGCATAAGTGAGGGGGACTCCATCTCTGCGGAAAATCAAAGTGCCTTATTCACATTGCGTCTCGCTTTCTCCATCTGTGGACCAAACGCAGAAGAACGCAGCCATAGCTGTCTTTGGGCAATACGGGAAAAACATATATGACAATTTGGAAACATGTCCATGAGCTTCGCAAGTCCTTCCTTCATAGCAAATTGCAAAGCAATTCCAGATACATGGCCTAAACTGTTTGCTCCACAATGAATGATCAGTATATCTGGAGGAGGCTTTGTCAGTAAAGTAACACAAAGAGGTACCAAGTCCAGCCATCTCATGCCACGTACGCCATGCCAGTGCACTTCCGCATGTGGAAATACGAGATTTGTAGATAAACTGCAGCTTTCTGCATGCACCTTCAACCAATGTATCCATGAGGCTCCCAAAATCCAGATAATCTATTTTCGAGCATGGAAAGCCATGGCTGCGTGGTCTCCTGCGAGGGAGAAGACGGTTTTACTAAAGTACGTCAGTCAGAACACACCTACTGAACTTTATGGACCAATCCCTAGCTCCGCTCATTCTCATTTACATGCGGCTCCACCCTTCAATCCCCGGTGGTGATATGTGCTGGCTGCTAACTACCGCCATGTTCGCGGACATGTACAGGATCAGAGCGTGACAATGGTTCATTAAAGTACTATTCCCCTTTTTTCCCTTTAAGGTAGGCTCTGAAAAGAGGCGTTTCTTTTTATTTTTGGCCAGATACCATACAGACCTCTGGTATTTTATGTATTTTTTGTATTTTTTGTCCTTGCTTTACTCTTTCAACATTACAGAATGTTCTCTAAAGCAAGCCTTACGTTCCAAAAGAACATGGCATTTCCCAAAGAGGATAGCGCAACACCATCTCCTTCAAAGTAATGCGCATTGCTTGGAGCAATGTTATTGTAGCTACAAAAAAACATACCAACTCATAGCATGAATGCACGCATGCCGCGATTGATGATACACCTCCCGATGATTTGACCTGGACAGAAAACAGAAGTGTTCTTCCATTGTACTCTCGGGAGTAAAGCAGAAAAAAATGACTTTCTATGTTGGAAGATGGTCATGAGTGCTTCAAACAACTGTGCCAAATCTGGCAACAAAGTACGTGAAGTCACGTATCCCAAATGGCAAGCACCGTAGTGCCAAATTACCAGATGAGGAATGGTCATTCTACGCATGTCTCTAAAAACTTGCAGAATTGCTGCAGCATTGGCATCAGTGTCAGCGCTCTACACCACCTCCACTCCTCACACATCGAAATGTTGTGCCACATGCCTACTCTCGGCACAGTGTTGTAAGCCTTGCACAAAAATGTCTCCAAGCATCAAAACCCTGACCCTCTCCACCTCTGCCATCTTCAGTGTGCGCACCGTCTTTCCACACAAAAGACTAATTTGGACATATGATTGGCTGATGCCTACAGTCGCCTTTCCTTGCAGGATTTGCTGTAGAAACCCGTATGTGACACGCCCTACCAGCGGACAAGCGTTGCCTACGTGCGGCACGTAACTCTTACCCAGTCCTTCCACCCTTTCTACAGCGGTACCAAAGCGAGTCCCTCATTTGACACAACTAAGCCGTCGCACAATCATCCACCAATCACATAGAACATTGATAATTTTAACTCCGTCATCAACATTGCGCACTTAAAATTTACTGTTGATGATTCTGAATGGAAGTCGAATAACATTGCAAAGCACCTATTTCACAAGCTACTATGCAAGGATTGCAAATTTCTACGTACAGCTCCATGCATGTGCACATGCATCAGTATAGAGTACAGGTGTGTACATTTTAATGAGACAACATGTGGAAGCCTTATGATTTAAATTAGACAAAATAACACTGCTAAATGTCCATACGGAATACATAACAATGCTCCCCCTTTAAAGTGCAAGATTGCCGATTTGTCATTCACAAATCGCACGACTGCTTACTGTCTTCTGCATAACCTGAACATAGGTTGCAAGCATGCCTATTTAGGGCAGACCTCAATTTTGTATTTGAAAATGTAGGAGTTCTGCACTCTGTACTGCCTACAGTTATACTATTTGCAATGTGATCGTATGAGAATAGTAATCGCTTCCGATTGCAGTGCTGACATGTCCTTCTGAGGGTCTCCCGATTTTTCGACATTGTGCTTTTCATTAACAAGTACAAAATGTTTCCCCATCTAGTACTTTGCCATATCGCTTACAAACCTCTCTCCTATGCATACTACACTTTGTAAAGAACAAGCCATTTCCATACCCTTAAAAGATTTAGTTATTTTGAAGGACTTTCAAGTACCATATTGCAAGTACTATGCAAAGTTTGCACAGAGTGAAGTGAAATGTGCACGTGCACTGGGTTGAAATATGAAAGTTAAATCCTCTGACGAAAGAAGCTCAAGTAATGTCTGTAGTATCATAACTGCTGCAAACACACAAAGTAATTGATTTTCTTTTTTTAATTTGCAGTGAAGACTACTCTCCTGAGAATCAACAGCACCTACACTGCAGATGACATATCTGAAGAAACCTGGTCATCTTGCACAAAAAAGTTAGTACATTACAACCTTTATATTGTAAGTACTACTTAAAGAGACTGTGTAGGTTATTTGTTTATTTTGGGCACCAAATCAAGCATTGATTTGTAATCCATTCTACCTACAAATATCCATTTATTGAACAAAGAATAACAGGCAGAATGGCTGACAAATCCCTGTGTGTTTGGTACTGAAATAACAGAGGTAATCCTGAGAAGGTTAGATTGTGAAAATAAGTTGCTGTAGCAAGTTTGTGGCATTTCGGTTATTAATAATGGCTCTCGTCACAAGTAGGGTACTTTGTACTCTCATCTTAAGCACATTGTAGTAGTATACAAACAGTAAAGTAGCCTTACCAAATTACTGTTAGAGTTCACTGTACGTTGACACACCATGACAAAGAGCTTCTCCATCAGACTTATGCACACATGCACACAGCACACATACATTGGACAACAGACCAAAGTATATATTTACACCAAAAAATGCCCACCAAAAAGCAACTCTGTCGAAAGGAACACAGAATTGGAGCAAAGAAAAATAAAGGTACCCAATGTAAGCATACACCTGTTGTAGAGTTTGTAGAGAATCTCGGTACAAACCAGCTAATGCAGTTGGGTAACATAATAAAGGAAGTCTCAACTACCGAAACTGTACCTCCGCCATCAAAAAGTGTCATAAAACACAGAAATGTTGTCAAAAAATGGCTGCCAGTACAGCTAACAATGTTCTTAATAATCCTGATAGTGTAAGAAGAACCCATATTAAAAAATAGTATTTTAGCAAAAATGTTTCATCACAGAGTCCTTCAGAATCTACTAAGAAGAGGACCAAAATCATCCTCACCCCTTAAAATGTACTGTAGAAAGTTAATTCTATAAGCATTCGTAGTTAGTGCAATCCTTCTCAAAAGAAAGTTGTTCATATTAGTGTTAAATAGGATGAAAGCACTAACAAAACTAAGTACCAAACTACAAAAAAACTCAGCAATAAACGGAATGTGAACAAAAATAATTTCTTGCATGTTTGTGGTGGTGAATGGAGTCAAACAACAACCACAGAGCCATACTTTAATGAAAAGCATCCATAGCAGTGGACGAGGATATGAGAAAATCAATACTACCATCATGGAACAAGAAACACTGCTCACAAAACTATCTCCTGAAAACTCAGAATTACCTCTCGATTAAGAAGAACCACACCGTCCAGTATACAAATGGCCATGCACATCAATGTGTGCCATTCCAAACAAAGCTTTCAAATCTTTACGTCAGTCCCTCAATCAATATGTAAAAGGTAAAGACAAAAGTAAAATAAAAGTGCTGCAAAATATGGATATTTGTGCAGTGCGAAAAGACACAGGACTAAAAGGACATTCATTAGCCTGCATTTCTCGGCCTATTTGCAAATGTACCTTCCATGATATCAAAAGAATATCAGTACATCATTCCAATGTAAGAACTTTTGTGTATAAAATATACTATGCAAAACGTCCAGCTTCAGAATTAGGCAATTTAAATACCACTCTTCTGCATGGTACACCCAAATACTTACAAGAAGAAATGGACCATGTTCAGAAAAAGTATTTTAGAAGTGAGAGCAAAGTAGAAAATGCCACAGTTTTAGAACATAGTAGTGACAATTCTGCACATAGCAACCTTCTATTACACACATACAGAAAGGAAATAGTAAAATTTAAAAGGTCATCGGCTGAAGTACCAAACCGTGTGTGTGTGTTGCCGCAAACCGTTTTACAAAAGGAACACAAAAAATGTGGACATAGCATACAAAATAGAAAACAATGAAGACTCTAAATGGTTTGAATTAGCTTTGTACCTCTTAGCTGAAAACAAATATGAAATAACTGAACGCCTAATATGTTGCTGTTACTGTCCTGCAAAATTAGACAACAACCACACATCTTCACGTGCTATTACAAATAATTTGGAATTGTTTCCATTACCAAAAATCCTGCAACAGCTCAATTTGTTTGAGAGCATAATAATTCAAACAGTTCACCCATTTCAAGCAACTATAAGCCTTCATCCAAAAATAGCAAAATTACCTACCTCTGAATTGGTGAAAGGCATTTGTGGCAAAGTAGTTTACTTGCCATTAGATCTAACGGAAAATGTACATACTCTAGCAGTGGTATGTTCAATAGAGCATTCTTTAATTTTCTTGGTAAATGGAGTACCAACAAAGGACAAAAATATTTGGCAACAATTAGTGGATTTACAGAAAGTTAGACAAGCATTGCAATATCTAAAAGACAATAATGAGTACTACAAGGAAATAAATATTGATGAAAGCTTAACGCAAACAACTGAAATATTTCAAGAGCCATCAGAAACTGGACAATTTGAACTTCTAGATCCAGCTACAGTATCCACTCTTTTGGACCATTTCACCATTCATCCATTGATTCCAATGAAAGCATAGATGATGCACTAGAAACTTACCAAATGCGACAAACCAAAGGGCCACCAATGAGTATTTGGGAAAAAAGTATATAAGCACGTGCTTTTCCACTGATATTTCCTACTGGCAAAGGTGGAAGATACGATGATAGACCCACTCAGATTAGGGCATCAGAATACCGCTCATTACGAATGTATTCACAAGATCCCAGATTTAGACGAAATGTGGAATACATATTCCACCTACTTTATGAAAGTGAATTAGTAACACTATGTTATGGAGTTGCACACATTCTTAAATCTGGAACACACTTTTCAAAATATATCAGCAACGCAGTTAATATAAAAATACAATAAAAAGATGAGGTTTTACAATCAAGCATAACAAATTTGTTTATAAATATACGTTGCACAAAGCAATACTGGTTCAGACAGTACAGAGACGTGCGTTGCATGATCAGAAACCTTGGACCACCAACTTGGTTTGTTACGCTAAGTGGTGCAGAATATGCATGGGAAGATTTACATGACTTCCTACGTATAGCAAACAGCAACAAAAACAACATAGATACATTAACACCTGGAGAACTTTGCTCTCTAGATCCAGTTAATGTCTCAAGTTGTTTCCATCATCGTTTCATTGCCATGCTACACTTTATTTGCAATAAAACTGTTCCTCCCCTTGGAGAAGTGCAACACTTCTTTTGGAGAAAAGAATATCAAGCGAGAGGAGCACCACATATTCACATGCTGTTATGGATCAAAGGTGCACCATAATTTGGTCATGACAGTGATAGCACTGTTTTGCAGTTTATCCAAAAATATGTCACATGTGAAATCCCTTTACAACAGACACAAAGTGAGCTGCATGGGCAGGTTTGACAATTTCAAAGACACAAATGTGGCAAATATTGTCACCGCGAATACAAAAACAAAGATAAATACTACACCAAATGCTGCTTTGGTTTCCCTAGACCAGCTATAGAAACAGGTGAAGTAAATACCTTCATGTCTTCAGTTCGACATAGTGTTAAAAGTAAATCACCTAAAAACATGTATTACATAAAAAGAAGGGAAGAATCAAAATATATCAATGATTACAATGCAATCATTGCCCGTTTATGGAATGCAAACATAGATGTACAGTACATTGCAGACAATTCAACTGCTGTTGCACAATATGTTACAGCCTACTTAACAAAAGCAGAAAAAACAGTGCTTCAAGACCTCTGGGATGACCAAGCATTAGACAAAACATTATCACAGAAATTGTACAGCATAGGCATAAAAATGCTGTCTCATAGAGAATGTGGTGCCTATGAAGCATCAGATCGGTTACCCGGTACTGCTTTGTATGGAAACTCAGACAACATAGTATGGCTCAGTCTTGGTCTTGCAAAATCTAGAAAAAGAGTGCTAAAATCATATGAGGACATAGAAACTATTGCCAGAAATGACCCCAATAGCCAAGACATTGTACAAAACTATTTACTGGACACATACTATCCAAACAGGAGTAGCACTCTGGAAAGCATGTGTCTATACCACATAGCTCAAAACTTTGCATACAAAAATAATGTAAAACCAGATGAAAGCAAACATAGATATAGAGTGACCAATTATGAAGGGAGCTTAGTGAAACTTAACAAACAAAGCTTAATTAATCATGTGAAATTGTCATTAAATACTCCTCAACAGAAATAACTATACTACATGTCTCTGTTAAAACTTTTCAACCTATGGAGAAAAGAGGAAGATATACTAGATAATTTTGAGTGCTATGAAGATGCTTTCAAAGCAAATGAAAGCACTATCACTTATGTGAACTTTACGCAGTACAAACAATTGTAACACAATGAACAGCAACAGGAAGAAGAACTTCAGGCCCAACTAGATAAAGACTCTTCCGACAGTAGTCAACCTTCTATAACAGGAAGTCAAGTACCATTAGGACAACCACTAATAGCACATGAGGCTGAAGTAGCTATGACAGAAGTAGAAAACACCATGTATCAGTATCAGGAAGATACAGAAGACTTAACTGTAGAACAAGCAAAACTTAACAACGATCAGCGCACCATTATTGAAGACGTAACAAAACAAATTGTGCATGGTGTACAACACGAAAATAAAGAATGTACCTGCCAAAATTACAAACCTATACTGCTGTACATCAGTGGTGAAGCTGGATCAGGGAAAACATTCTTGACCAAAATCATCAGCAAGTTCCTTCAACAATTGACAAACAACAAACTGTCAGCTGTTGTAACAGCCCCCACAGGTTTAGCTGCCTACAACATAGGTGGTGTGACTTTACACCGCTTACTATTGCTTCCAGTACAGCATCAAAATAAATTAGACTACTACAAACTTTCTGCAGAAGCTGCAATGGAATTACGTCGAGTATTGAAACAAATGTAAATGCTACTAATAGATGTAGTGGGCATGGTCTCCAACCTAATGTTGGCTTTGATTCATCTTAGATTGCAAGAAGTACTTAAAAATACTAACAAAGAACTCTTTTCAGGGAAACACATTATCGTTTTCGGAGATCTTCTACAATTGACACCAGTGAAAGGTGAACCGATTTATAAACTTTGGGCCACAAACTGTGCCGGAAAACTGTTGGTAGCATAGGTAATGTTAATCTTTGGTTAATCTGCAGATCTCACTTGTGCCAACATCTTTAAAAGTATTAGAGTTGGTGTATTATCGCAAGAAGCACAAGCTGTATTAAAAAAACAGCACATACATGCACTTTATGGTGGTAATGCATGTGCAACTGATGTTATGGAACAAATAACGCACACAAATGTCAATTGTATGGCCTTAATGCCAACTCTTACAAGCTGTTTTAAATACAATGAAACAATGTTAAAGAAAGAAATGCAAGCAATAATAGAAATTAGCCCACAGCCAAACTAGACATACATGGTATGACAGTACCCATGTGTGAACAAGCCACAACAAGACTAAATAGTTTAGAAAATTCAATCTCCAACAGAGCTGGGTTGGAAAAATATATTGAGTTTAAAATTAAATTGTAGAGTAATGCTTAAACTTAAGTTTTAGAAGTGTAAAGGATAGGGCGCTCAATTGCTCGATTCCTTCTCTTCAAAGACATGTATGTACGCAGAGAGCAATTTTCTCTAACTCTTGCATATGCAGTTTCCATTCATAAATCCCAAGGTCTTACCCTAGAGAAAGCAATGATAGATATAGGAAAAACAGTGTATAAGGAAGGCATGAGCTACGTAGCATTATCACGCTTACGCACACTTGACAGTCTATTGCTAATAAACGTTGATTCAAGTAAAGTCAAAGCTGGCATTCCTTGCATTCTAGAATACAATAGATTGCGTTCACTGTACACCCCTCATCTGAAACAATACCCTGTTCCAGATGAAGTGAAACGTGGTAAAAGAAAAGTAAATGAAACAGAAATGCAACAGAATGCAACAGCAAATTCTGCAAAGAAAAGAAAAGAAGCTAAAGTTTCATCAATTGCCGCAAACATATTAGAACCTATTACGGAATGTAAACCAGGCACGTCGGCAAAGAACCAACAGAAAAACCGGAAAATGCACTCGGATACAGAACTTGCTGGCCCATTCAAATTTACAAATGAAAGTGGGGTAAATTGCTATGCAAATGTAGCAATGAATATTCTATTTCAATTGCCAACAATTGTTAACAATATTTACCTGCACAGTACAGACCAATTGTGTTTGGAAATGTTAGTGATACATAGAAATGCAACAAGCAATCCTGACAACACATACAGTGTTCATGGAGTAAGGCAACAATTGGACGACTGTGCTGAAATGGTAAGATTCAGTATGAACTCATAAGAAGATCCACAAGAATTTCTAATGTACATACTATTAGTATTAGAAAATAAAAGCAAACCTGTAAATGAAATCTTCCAAATGTTGTACATGTGGAAACATACATGCACTCTCTGTAGCAAAGTGATACAGGAAGAAATCCCAAATAAGCGATTTGTGTATGTTTCCATACCAAAAAGTGAGAGCATTACATTTCAGCAACTTGTTCAAAATGCAAATCATGGCAGATTATGTAGTCTTTGCAATTCAGACAATCGCTCCACCTTACTGATACAATCACATAGTGCCTGGGCCTCATCACGAATTTGGCGGTAAACCTTAAATCCAGTGGTCGCGTTATTACCAACAGATTTAAGGGTCCGCCAAATTAGGACTTTGGCGGATTTCGCCCCAGCTCTTGGCTGGGGGGAAATCCGCCAAAAATGCAGGCTATTACCGCTGGCGGGAAATCCGCCGGCGGTAAGAGCGTTAATTTTCCCCATTGAGCCCAATGGAGAATGTGGCATTCCCGAATGGGCTCAATGGGGAATGGGGAATTACATTACCGCCAAACTCATGATCCCGCGCTATTAGCGCTGCAGAGTTCAGCGGTAGGGCTAATACCCCCAGCGGTAATACCGCCAACGTTACCACCAAAGTCGTGATCAGGCCCACAATACCTATGCTTCTACGTTATAATGCAGATGGCACCAAAAACAACTGCAAACTGACTTGATTCACAGACGGTCAAGTGTCACTTGGAAAGAAAAACTTTACAACAGTAGGAATAAACTACCATGCAGGAGATACAACCAATGCAGGTCACTACACTGCATGCATTAAAATGAATTATGGATGGTTTGAATGTAATGATAGCACCATTACTCTAAAGCAGAGGTTGCCAGCTAACCTAACAAATGTGTATTTAATGTTCTTGAAGCCAAAATTTACGAAATAAGGTGTACTTCAAGATTGTCAACAAAGTATGTGAAAGACTACAAACAGTTAGAATACGCCCACAGGTATCTAACTACCCAACAGGATGGAAGAATGACACAAAAAAATGATTATCACAAATTGTTGGAAACAAATGCACAGGTAGAGTACGCCTACAGGTATCTAACTGTTGGTTAAATTATGCAGGAAGGCAACAAACATAACATTGACCAGAAAGATGAAGAAAACACTGAAAGGAAAAAATGAAGTAGTTAGTACCATAGGAAATGAATGATTTTTTTCCCCAGACCCAAGGATTAGAAAAAGCAAACACAGAAACTGAGCACAATATGAGAGTAAAAACAAGTTTACTGTCTATTATGCAATGTAGTAAATTAAAACAAAAATGCAAACACTAACCCACCTTTTTGTTTGATCACAGAAATGGAAAAAGTAATGCTTCCGCCAAGGATAATAGCCAATTAAAAAAAAAGTATGTGGATTCTGAACAAAGTAAGGAGTAAGTATATTGGCAGGCATTTTCTACACATGGGAATCTAAACATCTAATCTATGGTACTAATATGCTGCAGTGCCTGTAGGCTGCCCTTCCATCTTTGGTGAGTAATTTACCACCTACGCCTTACATCGAAGGTACAAGGGGTATAGTTCCTATCCACAACCATCGCTGCATATGGAAAGCATGGTCCTTGTAAATTAGATGCTTACAAATATACTTTTCGGACCATCGTCTGCAGCCATGAAGTGAAGACACTAGGGAATCAACACAACTAGCACATTCCACCAAACCCATATTGAATTGTAACTCCAGTGCTTATGACTTCAGTTTTGCGTGCATGGGCTTTAGCCATGCACCCAAGAGTGCAGGGTCTCCCCACAACCATCTTGGTGATGTGTGGTAGTGGAGGTTATTCTATAGGTGTGTTATCGTTCAGTACCTCTGCCCAGAGGCTTCCCTCCTAGGTGTGTGTCTGTAGATCTTACATGGGATGGGTGTGCAGTGTCTTCCAAGTCTAGTACTTACCACTTTGTTCTTGGTTGCATGGCCTTTGGCCATGCACCCAAGACTGCACGCACTCCCCACAACTTGGCAATCAAAACGCAACACTATGGGTGAATGCATGGGTGGCACATGCGGCGGTGGTTGTGGCCAGGGCCTACAGTCTTGGAAGTGAGGCCTTCGGCTGACGGCCATGCATCCAAGACTCTAGGCCCTGGCCACAACCACTGTAGCATGTGTCACCCATGGCAGCGTACTAATGAATATAATAATAGCCATTTCAAGAAATAATGCATTCACGGCATGTTGTCAATTTCAATTTTCCCTAACACCACACGTGTCCTTACAAATTTAACAACTCCCCCGAGCACTGAATGGGCTGAAATACTGGCCTTATTGGACCCCTCATTTTCTGTGCGTACAAGGAGACGATAGGACATACGTCATTAAGTAGGTATAAGTGAACTGTGCGTACAGGATGTCCATAAAAATACATCATGACGACCGCCCCCCAGAACAAATACATTGATGACCCATATCTTAAGACTCTAGCCCCTGACCACAGCCACTGTAGCATGTGCCACCCATGGCGGCGTATTGATGAATATAATAATAGCCATTGGAAAAAATAATGCATTCACTTCATGTTGTCAATTTCAATGTTGCCTACCAACGCACGTGTGCTTTCAACAGTTACAAATTTCCTGTCCACTACATGGACTGAAGTGCTATCGTTATTATACCCCACATTTACTGTGCGTACAAGGTGTCCATAGAAATTACATCATGATGACCGAAGAACAAATGCATTGATCACCCATGTCTCACTGCCTGAACCTTTCCCAATGCTCTGTGACACAGCAAAATAGTTTCATGAAAAAAGCATGTGTACGCTGGTTGTTGTTCCGCTTTGCGCGGATCCAAGATGTCGGGCGCATCCAAACCATCTGACGCAGAACACGTCTTGCAGCAGCCAATGGGCAGAGATGTTGCGTGTCCGCGGTCATGATGCCAGCCCCTTAGCCAATCGGTATCTTGTTGGTCGACCGAACTGGGAAGTGTGACCGCAGAGCCAACATAATTATCACTGATTATTTCAGACCTACTTTTTGATAATTATAAAGAAACATACTGCACGGATGGTGACCAAATTTACAAAAGCATTCTTTCTGGACCAAGCCCCTGTACCTGCCGCAGATTCCATGAAAATCCGTCCAGCGGTTTCACCTGTAGCCATACGCAAAGTTTTTCCCCCATTCAGTCTCTGGAGAAAAAAAGATGTTTTTGGACCCCCCTATAACTTTGCCCCCCCTGACCCAAACATCTCCAAACTTTGCAACATAATGCAGAGTGGCCTCTATACTCATTCTGCAAAGTTTGGTGAGGATTCGTCCAGGGGGAGCAGAGTTATAAGCCGTCCAAAAAGTGCTCCTCCTATGGAAACAGCAACTTAACCATAACTACACGGCCACTACCGTGGCTGTGTAATATATATATATGTATATATATACATATTTATAAACAAGTTGTAAGCCAAACAATTGCGCTCTGCCTCATTATTGAGCTGGCGCTACAGGGCTGGAGCAGGCTGCGCTCAATATATACTGAAAGACAGGTAATGGTGCAAGTGAGATGGTGTTATCAACTATGAACACCTACCAAAAGAAGCACAAGCACTCAAGACTTTAAACAGTGTTCTAAAATTTCATTTATTTCTCAAAAAGAGTGCAAATTCATTAAAAAGCATACATTGCATTACCTAGGCAGACCAGGTGTCTAGTAGCACTCACCCACAACGGGTGGAAAACACCACACGTTCCACTCGACTCGCGACCTTCCTCAGGCTTGCAGTAGTTCCAACTGTTGTTTCCTCATGTATTTATAACTTTACTAAGCACAGTGATTGGCCCCACTGTCAGAAGCAACAAGCTCTCAAACACACTTTCGCCCTTTTTTAATAGTCAGATTGGGATTCTGTGGACTAGGGCCTGGCACACAAGACACATGAGGGGCTCCTGAGTTCTCATCCGCCCTTTATCATACAGCATTGCATAGGACTACACTAGTTAGGTCCACTTCCTGTTAAGAGCTACATTTCCTGTTCCTGGTGCCCATTCTGCATGGTGCGGTCTAGTCTTTGGGTGTGGCTGTCTATATAAGCCACACCCAGTCAGTATCCTGTGCTTCGTGTGACTTTCTGTTTCCACACTCACCGCAGCTCCGAAGATCCTCTGCTGACCTGGAATCTTCGATCCAACTTCTTCTTACTGTGCCTTACCTTCGCTTGGTAGTAGCTCAGCTTCTTCTGCCCGCCGCACGTGCTACACCTTACCTGTGAGGTCTCCAACCCGTGGCTCGCCACTGCTTACCTGCAGGAACTCCAGCTTGCGACCGCTTCTTATCCTTCACTGCGTCCCCAGCGCGGGTCCAGTTAGCGTTGCAGCAGCGGTAAGCTTACCTGGGAATTCCTTGACACAGCCTTTCTACCCATGCATCTCCGAACTCGTGCCATCTTCCCTGCTTGAGGTACCTAGCAGCACGGCTCACCTCGAACTCGACCCTGGAAGACTAAAGACAATTACCAAAAACTGTACCGCAAACTTACCTGCAACTGCAAGGTCTTCAGTCAGGATTTTTCGATCCACGCCGGCAACAGCTACCGCAACCCACGATCTGAAAAAGAAAGGAAAACACTATAGAGGACAATCGCTTTTGAAGACATAACCGGACAAATACTTACTGATCCAGAGACGTAACTTGTTAGAAGACACCTCTTGTTCCAGCACGCACCCGATTTAACTCACACTCACATCAGGCACTCGGGGAAGGGGTAGGGTGTGACACTGCAGATTAGAACACTAAACCCATGATTGTTTCCACAGGCATACCTTTGTGGCACTGAAGAACACTAGAACAGGGAACCCGAACTCAGTCCACGGGTCCAATCCATCGCTCCTGCAGAATTCAGGTGAGTGTGACACCCACTCACACATGCAGCGCGTGCAGCGTAAGAGAAACATTCTCTGTTTGTTGACTAGAGCTCTATGGTTCTAGTGGCAGCAAATCCGCCATGTTGTAATGTTAAAAATATAAAGTTATCCGTTCATACGAACCACCTGTTTTCATATTAATGTGCTACATATGCGCGAGGCACAAGTCTGATCGTGACAACCCTTCACCGTCTCCGGCATTACAAATGCAAATAGAATTATCCACGAGTTTGAGCGCTAGTGCGCTTACTAAATACACTGCCGCGTCGTGATTAGCAAAATACATCACGGCGCAGCAAACATCCCGCATGTTGAACCGAGTGCCCAAAAGCGAATGTGAACAGCTGCTGCCCAGATCCATAAATGTCCGCTCACACGCATTTCATTCAACTTTCAAGTGGAAGCTTACATGATGTTAATAAATACAACCAGCCAGCCAACTATAGGGGCAGAATGAACCCCCCACCCTGACATCTCATAAAGCACATGGAAAAGGCATGTATATTTCACAAAAGTGCCCGTGCATTACTCAGATAGGGCTAATTCGACAGGGTATTCGTGTGTAAAAGATTTGAATAACATATGACCATGCATATTCATATTGTCATAAAAGAAGATATCACATATTATTGCAGTCACATCATTTATACTCAACATCACCCCTGTCTAGATTTGCATAATTAATAAAGTGCAAGTGCATGTACTGATATGACAGAATCGGTCTGATTACTAAAAAGAATGCAAGTCCTGTTTGCCTCCATAGGAAAATTCCTACTATTACAAGGACAAAACATATTGCCTTAAATACTCCTGGACGTCCTATTGTTTCTTCAATAGGAAGTCTATTGGAGAATACTTCCAGATTTTTAGACCATTTTCTCCAACCTTTTGTACTCAGTCTGAACTCGTACATTCGAGACACTTCAGACTTGCTGGTTAAATTGAATGATGTCAATTGGGAATCAAACTTTTTCTTGGTCTCTCTAGACGTAGTTTCTTTGTATATGTCGATACATCATCAATATGGGTGGAATGCATGCAAGCGTTTTCTGACTGGCAGATCGGTGAGTTAGTGTCAACATAATCTCATGTTATTAGACATGTTGAAATTCTGTTTGGAACATAGCTTTTCCCTGTATGATAATGTTATCTACAGACAAACCCATGTGCTTTATGAGATGCTAGGTTGGGGGGTTTATTCTGCCCCTGCAGTTGACTGGTTGTATTTATTAACATCAAGTAAGCTTCCACTTAAAATTGTACTTAATTGCACATGAGCGGGCATTTATGGATCTGGGCAGCAGTTGCTCACATTCGCTTTTGGGCACTCGGTTCAACATGCGGGATGTTTGCTGCACCGTGATGTATTTTGCTAATGACGACGCGGCAGTATATTTAGTAAGCGCACTGGCGCTCAAACTCGTGGATAATTCTATTTGCATTTGTAATGCCAGAGACAGTGAAGGTTTGTCACGATCAGACTTGTACCTCGCGCATATGTAGCACATTAAGGTGAAAACAGGTGGTTCGTATGAACGGATAACTTTATATTTTTAACATTACAACATGGCGGATTTGCTGCCACTAGAACCATAGAGCTCTAGTCAACAAACAGAGAATGTTTATCTTACGCTGCACGCACTGCATGTCTGTGTGGGGCCAATCACCGTCCTTGGTAAAATTATAAACACACGAGGAAACAAAAGTTCGGAACTACTACAAGCCTGAGGAAACTCGCGAGTCGAGCGGAACGCGTGGCGTTTTCCACCCGTTGGGGGTGAGTGCTACTTGACACCTGGTCTGCCTAGGTAATGCAATGTATGTTTTTTAATGAATTTGCACTCTTTTTGATAAATAAATGACATTTTAGAACACAGTTTAAAGTCTTGAGTGCTTGGGCTTCTTTTGGTAGGTGTTCATAGTTGGTAAAACCATCTCACTTGCACCATTACCTGTCTTTCAGTATACATCTATGTAAATGTATATTACATGGCCACAGTAATGGCCATGCAGTTATGGTTAAGTTGCTGTTTTCATAGGAAGAGCACTTTTTGGCCGGCTTATAACTTTGCTCTCCCTGGACGAATCCTCACCAAACTTTGCAAAAAAAAGTATATGGCCCACTCTGATTTGTTTGGTGAGGATTCATCTAGGGGGGGCAAAGTTATAGGGGGGGTCCCAAAACTTATTTTTTTCTCACAAACTGAATGGGGAAAAAACTTTGCTTGCGCCTACAGCCCAAACCGCTAGACGGATTTTCACCAAATTTGGACCAGGAGTAGCGGCTTGGTCCCAAAATTGTGCTTTTGCAGATTTGGTGAAAATGCGTCCAGTAGTTTTTTTTAAAATGACAAAAAAGTAGGTCATAAAAAATTTGTGATATCTGTGTTCGGTCTGCGGACACACTTTCCTGTTCGCTCCGCGGACAGTGTCCTGATTGGCCAATTGGCTTGCGTCATGTCTGCAGACATGCGACGTGTTAGCCGATTGGACGGTGTAGAGCGTGAAGCGTGTCAGATTTTCAGTAGCGCCCGCCATCTTGGATTCGCGGACGTCCGCGGATAGCGTGGTGAAACTTGGTTTAAAATTTGCATTTAGTAGAGTGTGTTGGTGTGTAAGAGTGTTTGGGGAGGGTGGGAGAGTATGAGATAGGTTAAATGTTGTTTTTTATTATGTGGTAGAGCCTCTTGTTGTGTTCGATTTGTCTGCGGACGTTACGGCTGCTCTGAAATGTTCTAAATAAACTAAATGGGGGGGTGTTCTGAGGACGTAATATGTGTCCGTTTTGTTCGCAAACAAGCTGAAACTGTTCTAAGAACACTCGCAGTGTCCTGAAATGTTTGTAAATAAACAAAATGGGGGTGTCCTGAGGACGGTGTCCCTATTGTTCGCTGGAAAGTTGAATGTGTTCTAAGAACACTCGCGGTGTCCTGAAATATTCGTAAATTAACAAAATGGGGGTGTTCTGAGGACGCTGTCCGTATTGTTCGCTGGCAAGTTGAAAGTGTTCTAAGAACACTCGTGGTGTCCACTAAATGTTCGTAAATTAACAAAATGGTGGTGTCCTGAGGACGCTGTCCATATTGTTCTGTGGCATGTTGAATGTGTTCTAAGAACACTCGTGTTGTCTTGAAATGTTTGTAAATAAACAAAATGGGGGTGTACTGAGGACGGTGTCCGTATTGTTCTCTGGCAAGTTGAATGTGTTCTAAGAACACTCGTGGTGTCCGCTAAATGTTCATAAATTAACAAATGGGGGTGTCCTGAGGACGCTGTCCGTATTGTTCGCTGGGTAGTTGAATGTGTTCTAAGAACACTCACGGTGTCCGGAAATGTTCGTAAATTAACAGAATAGGGGTGTCCTGAGGACGCTCTCCATATTGTTTACTGGCAAGTTGAATGAGTTCTAAGAACACTTGCGGTGTCCTGAAATGTTCATAAATTAACAAAATGGGGGTGTTCTGAGGACGCTGTCTGTATTGTTCGCTGGCAAGTTGAAAGTGTTCTAAGAACACTCGTGGTGTCCGCTAAATGTTTGTAAATTAACAAAATAGGGGTGTCCTGAGGATGCTGTCCCTATTGTTCACTGGCAAGTTGAATGTGTTCTAAGAACACTTGCGGTGTCCTGAAATGTTTGTAAATTGACAAAATGGGAGTGTTCTGAGGACGCTGTCCGTATTGTTCGCTGGTAAGTTGAAAGTGTTCTAAGAACACTCGTAGTGTCCGTTAAATATTCGTAAATTAACAAAATGGGGGTGTTCTGAGGACTCTGTCCGTATTGTTCTTTGGCAAGTTGAATGTGTTTTAAGAACACTTGCAGTGTCCTGAAATGTTCGTAAATAAACAAAATGGGAGTGTCCTGAGGACGCTGTTCGTATTGTTCTGTGGCAAGTTGAATGTGTTCTAAGAACACTCGTGTTGTCTTGAAATGTTCATAAATAAACAAAATGAGGGAGTCCTGAGGATGCTGTCCGTATTGTTCGATGGCAAGTTGAATGTGTTCTAAGAACACTCGCGGTGTCCTGAAATGTTCGTAAATAAACAAAATGGGGGTGTCCTGAGGACGGTTTCCGTATTGTTCTCTGGCAAGTTGAATGTGTTCTAAGAACACTTGTGGTGTCCTGAAATGTTCGTAAATAAACAAAATGGGGGTGTTCTGAGGACGCTGTCCGTATTGTTCGATGGCAAGTTGAATGTGTTCTAAGAACACTCGCGGTGTCCTGAAATGTTTGTAAATAAACAAAATGGGTGTGTCCTGAGGACGCTGTCCGTATTGTTCGCTGGCAAGTTGAATGTGTTCTAAGAACACTCGCAGTGTCCGTTAAATGTTCGTAAATTAACAAAATGGGGGTGTCCTGAGAACGGTGTCCATATTGTTTGGTGGCAAGTTGAATGTGTTCTAAGAGCACTTGCGGTGTCCTGAAATGTTCGTAAACAAAGAAAATGGGGGTGTCCTGAGGACGCTGTCCGTATTGTTCGCTGGCAAGTTGAAAGTGTTCTAAGAACACTCATTATGTACGCGGACATTAAACGTTCCCATAGGCCATAGTTTAAATGTTTGACTCTATGGGCGTGATATGCTGCGGTGGTTGTGGCCAGGGCATAGAGTCTTGGGTGCATGGCAATTTCGCCATGCACCCAAGACTCTATGCCCTGGCCACAACCACTGCAGCATATCACACTCATAGTGGCTTATAACTTTGGGATCAAAAACAAATTCATAAGGAACAAAGTTATAAGCCACTATGGGTGTGATATGCTGCGATGGTTGTACTTATTATAATATACTTACTGTTTGGTTTAGTAACTGTAGTACATTGTATTTCTTGTTCATTTCTATGATAAAATAAAAGAGCATGTTAGTATTGGTATTTTGTAATGACTTATTACATTGAATAATCAACAATGTGCTCAGTTTCTGTGTTTGTTGCTAAAATCATTGGGTCTGTGGGAGAAAAAAAATCCATGTTGGATAAAAAAAAAAAAAAAACTTTTCTGTTATGCTACAGTTTATTTGTTTGTTTGTTTTCAGTGTTCACTTGTTTCTGGCTAATGCTGTATATTTGGCTTGTTGAGTTTTTTGGAGCAGTAACATATCATTTATTTGTTTGGATATTGTAAAATTTTGGAGCAGTTAGATACCAGTAGGCGCAGTATAACTATCTATTGTTTTATATATTTTAGTGGTAATGATTTATCTGTTTGGATATTGTAAAATTTTGGGGCAATTAGATACCAATTGGCGTATTCTAACTGTCTATTTTTTGCTCTAATTTAGTGGTATTCATTTATCTGATTACTTGTTGTAGAATCTTTGGGCAGTTAGATAGCTTTTGGAATATTCTAACAGTTTATATTCGTTTACTACAATTTTACTTAAGGTTTAAGTAAAGTTTAGTTATTAAATTTTGGTTTTAAGAACATTAAATAAGCGTTTGAATGATTTGCTGGTAATCTCTGCTTTAGAGTAATGGTACTATCAGTACATTCAAACAATCCACATTTCTTTTTTATGTATGCAGTGTAGTGCCCTGAATTGGTTGTGGCTCCTGCGTGGTAGATTATACCTATTGTTGTGAAGGTTTTCTTACCAAGTGATACTTGACCATGTGTGAATCCAGTCAGCTTGCTGTTGTTTTTGGTACCATCTGCATTTTAACGTAGAAGCATTTGTATTTCGTATTTACTATGTGTTTGTATTAGTAACGTGCAGCGATTATCCGAAATACAGGTAATACATAATCTACCAGGGTTTGCATTTTGTACAAGATGCTGAAATGGAATGGATTCACAATTAGGTATTGATATATATATGAAGCGTTCATTGGGATTTGTTCTTGTGTCAAATGTTGCAGAGAGTGCATGTATGTTTCCACATGTATGAAATCTGAAAGATTTCATTTATAGGTATGTTTTTATTTTCCAGTACTTGTAGTAAGTACATTAGACATTCTTGTGGATCTTCCTGTGAGTTTATAGTGAATTTAACCATTCCAGCACAGTAGTGCAATTGTTGTCTTATTCCATAAACACTATACGTGTTATCAGGATTGTTTGTTGCATTTCTGTGAAGTGCTAACATTTGCAAACACAATTGGTCTGTACTGTGTAAGTGAATGTTGTCAGCAATTGGTGGCAATTGAAATAGAATATTCATTGCTACATTTGCGTAGCAACTTACTCCAACTATATTTGAGAGATTAAATGGACCAGGTAGTTCTGTATCCGATTTTTTTCAGTTTGTCTTCCTTCTTTGATGAAGTACCTGGTTTACTTTCCATAATGGGTTCTTTTATGTTGTGGTGCTTGATGAAGTTTTAGTTTCTTTTACTCTCTTTGGAGGATTTGCAGTGACATCCTGTTTCATTTCTGTTTGATTTAGTTTTCTTTTACAACATTTTACTTTTTGTGGTACAGAATATGTGTTTAGATGGGGGTGTATAGTGAGCGAAGTCTATTGTATTCTAAAATGCAAGGAATATCAGTGTTTACTTTACTTGCATCAAAGTTGATTAGAAATAGACCGTCAAGCGTGATAGTGCTACGTAGCTCATGCCTTCTTTAAAGACTGTGTTACCAATGTCTATCATTGCTTTGTCTAGGGTAAGACCTTGTGATTTATGAATGGTGACTGCGTATGCAAGAGTTGGAGAAAATTGTTCTCTGTATACATACATGTCTTTGAAAAGAAGGAATCGAGCTGTTGAGCGTCCGATCCTTTTTACTTCTGAAAGTTTGTCAAAGAGAATATTGACAAACTGAATTTTGTTGTCACGTGGGTATGTTTGAAAGCCAACAACTGTACCCAGTGCTCCATTAACTAGTCCTTGGTCCACGTCAAGGTTACGTTTAAGCATTACTCTGCAATTTAAGGATAATTTTAATATCTTTTCCAAGCCTGCTATGTTTGAGATTGATTTTTCTAAACTATTTAGTCTTGTTGTGGCTTGGTCACACATGGGTAGTGTCATACCATGTACATCTAGTTTGTCTGTGGTGCTAATTTCCATTATTGGTTGCATTTCTTTGCTTAACATTATTTCATTGAATTTGAAACAGCTTGCAAGAGTTGGCATTAAGGCCATACAATTGACATTTTTGTGGGCTAATTGTTCCATAACATCTGTAGCACATGCATTATCACCATAAAGTGCATGAATGTGCCGGGTTTTCAATATTGCTTCTGCTTCTTTAGAAAGTATACCAACTCTGATACATTTTAAGATGTTGGCATAAGTGAGATCTGCAGATTGCCGCATGTTTTCTGTTAATTCTCTGTATTGGAAATGTTGCCAAATGTTGACATTTCCAATGCTGCCAACAGTTTTACGGCAGAGTCTGTGTCCTAATGTTTTAAAAATAGGCTCACCTTTTTCTGGTGTCAATTGAAGATCTCCGAAAACAATAATGTGTTTTCCTGCAAAGAGCTCTTCATAGTTTATTTTCAGTACTTCTTGTAATCTGAGGTGAATCAAAGCCAACATTAGGTTGGACACCATGCTCACTTCATCTATTAGTAGCATTTTCATTTGTTTCAATACTCTGCGTAGTTCCATTGCAGCTTCTGTAGACAGTTTGTAATAGTCTAATTTGTTTTGGTGTTCTACTGGCAGGAGTAGTAATTGGTGTAAAGTGACACCACCTATGTTGTAGGAAGCTAAACCTGTGGGGGCAGTGACAACAGCTGACAGTTTATTGTTTGTCAATTTTTGAAGGAAATTACTGATGATTTTTATTAGGAATGTTTTGCCAGAACCAGCTTCACCACTGACGTACAGTACTATAGGTTTGTAATTTTGGCAGGTGCATTCTTTGTTTTCATGTTGTACACCATGTGCAATTTCTTTTGTTACTTCTTGAAAAATGCTACGTTTCTCATTGTTTAGTTTTGATTGTAGTATAGTTAAGTCTTCTTTATCTTCATACTGACACATGGTGTTTTCTACTTCTATCATAGCTATTTCTGCCTCATTTGTTATTAGTGGTTCTCCCAGTGGTTCTTGGCTTCCTGTTACAGAAGGTTGACTACTGTCAGGAGTGTCCTTATCTAGTTGGACCTGGAGTTCTTCTTCCTGTTGCTGTTCATTGTGCAACATTGTTTTGTACTGTGTAAAGTTTACATCAGTTATAGTGCTTTCATTTGCTTTGAAAGCGTCTTCATATGAGTAATAGTTATCTAGTATGTCTTCTTCTTTTCTCCATGGTTTAAAGAGTTGTAGCAGGGACATGTAATATACTTCTTTATGTTGAGGAGTCTTTAATGACAATTTGATATGATTAATTAAATTTGGTTTGGTGAGTTTTACTAAGCTGCCTTCACAGTTTGTCACTCTGTATTTACCTTTTTTTTCATCAGGTTTTATATTATTTTTGTATGTGTAGATTTGGGCTATGTGATATAGACACATGGTTTCCAAAGTGGTACTCCTGTTTGGGTAGTATGTGTCCAATAAATTGTTTTTTAAAATGTCTTGGCTGTTGGGATCATGTTTGGTTATTGTTTCTATATCTTCAAATGATTTTAGAACTCTTTTTCTAGATTTAGCTGGACCAAGACTTAGCCATACTATATTTTCAGATTTACCATACAATGCAGTACCAGTTAAACGATCAGCTGCTTCATAGGATCCACATTCTCTATGGGAGAGCATTATTATGCCCAAGCTGTATAATTTCTGAGACACTGCTTTATCTGATGACAGGCCATTCCAGAGGTCTTGCAGTTCTGTCTTTTCTGCTTTGGTTAAGTATGCTGTGACATATCATGCAGCTGCAGTAGAATTGTCTGCAATGTACTGCACATCTATGTTTGCATGCCATAAGTGGGCAATGATTGCATTATAATCATTGATATATGTTTCTTCTTCTTTTTTTTATGTAATATGTATTTTTAGGTGACTTACCTTTAACACTATGTCTAACTGAAGACATGAGGTTGTTCACATGACCTGTATTTGTAACTGGTCTAGGGAAACCAAATCGGCATTTGGTGTTGTATTTCCCCCTTGTTTTTGTATTTGCGACAACAGTATTTGCCACATTTGTGTCTTTGGAATTGTAAAATATTTGCATGAAGATCACTATTTGCGGATTCTTATGGAATTTCACAAGTGACATATTTTTCAATAAACTGTAAAACAGTGGCATCACTGTCTTGACCAAATTTAGGAGCATCTTTAATCCATTAAAGCATGTAGATATGTGGTGCTCCTCTGGCTTGGTACTCTTTTCTCCAAAAGAAGTGTTGCACTTCTCCAAGGGGAGGAACAGTTTTATTACAAATAAAATGTAGCATAGCAATGAAGCGATGGTGAAAACATTAACAGGATCCAGAGAGCAAAGTTCTCCAGGAGTTAGTATATCTATGTTGGTTTTGTTTCTGTTTGATATGCATAGGAAAGCATGTAAATCTTCCCATGCATATTCTGCCCAACTTAATGTAACAAACCAAGTGGGTGGGCCAAGGTTTCTGATCATACAACGTACATCTCCATGACGTCGAAACCAGTACTCTTTAGTACCACGCATATTTGCTAATAGATTTGTAATATTTGTTTGTAAAACCTCATCTTTTTGTTGAACTTTTTGTAATAATTGTGTAGCTGTCATGTTTTAAAAGTGTGATCATGATTTTAATATGTGTGCAACTCCGTAACATAAAGTTGCTAGTTCACTTTCAAAGAGTAGGTGGAATATGTATTCCACATTTTGTCTAAATCTGGGATATTCAGAATACATACGTAATGAGGGTGTCCAGTCATAATGTCGAATACAATAATATCGAAAGTCAAAATGTCGAAAAAAAAATGTCGAAAATAAAAATGTCGAATTACAAAAATGTCGAATTTTTTTCGTTTTTTTTCGAATTAATGTTTAAATAAATAATTAATTAATTATATTTTATAAAACATAATTTTTTTAAATGGTTAAATGTATATCCATGGTGAGTGGGGGGATGGGGAGGAAGGGGGGGGGTTGGGGTAGGGTTTGGGATGTTTTTTTTAAATAATTAATTAATTATTTAATATTATACTAAAGATTTTTTAAAAATAATTAAAGGTATATCTATGGGGGTGGGGGGGATGGGAGGGAGGGGGGGGGTTGGGGTAGGGGTTTGGGATGGGGGGGTTGGGGGGACCCCCCCATAAAAAATGTTAGTATTTGTGTAAAAAAAAAAAAAGTGTTTTGCGGTTTCGATTTTTTTTCGACATTTTTTTTTCGAAATTATGACTTTTCCTATTATATCTATGTGTTTTCGACTTTTTTACATTCGACATTTTGTTTTCGACATTTTTGCGATTCGAAATTAAGTTTTCGACTTTTTGACTATAAACCCGTAATGAGCGGTATTCTGATGCTGATATGTGAATAGGTCTATCATCGTACATTCCTCCTTTGCCAGTAGGAAAGAGTAGAGGAAAAGCACTGCTTCTATATTTTTCCCCATATTCTGATTAGTGATCCTTTTGTTTGACGCATTTGGTACGTTTCCAGTGCATCTTCTAAGGTGTCATTAGAGTGCAATGGATGAATTGTATGAGGGTCTAAAGTATTTGATGTTTTAGCAGGATCTAGGAGCTCAAATTGACCTGCTTCTTGTGTCTCTTGAATTATTTCAGTTGTTTCCCTTAAGTTTTCTTCAATATTTATTTCTTTGTAATATTCATTATTCTCTTTAAGATATTGCAAGGCTTCTCTAACTTTATGTAAATCTACAAGCTGTTGCCAAATTTGTTTGTCTTTTGTAGGTACTCCATTTACTAAGATAATTAAAGATTGGTGCATTGGATGTTGCACTCCAAGAGTGTGCACTTTTTCTTTTAGATCTAATGGTAAATACACTACTTTTCCACGAATACCTTTCACTAATTCAGAGGGAGGTAATTTTGCAGTTTTTGGTTGAAGGCGTATTATTGCTTGAAATGGGTGCACTGTTTGAATTATGATGCTATCATATAAATTAAGTTGTTGAAGGGGTTTTGGTGTGGATATAATTCCAAATTATTTGTGATAGCACATGAAGGAGTTTGGTTGTTGTCAAGTTTTGTAGTGCAGTAACTGCAAAGTATTAAGGGGTCAGTTATTTCGTATTTGTTTTCTGCTATAAGGTAGAGAGCTAATTCAAACCATTTAGAATCTTCATTGTCTTCTATTGTGTATGATAGGTCTACAGTGTTTGTGTTACTTTTATAAAAATGTCTGCGGCAACATACACACACATGGTTTGGTACTTCAGCTGATGTACTTTTAAATTTGAGTTTTTCTTTTTTTTATGTGTGTAGTAAAAGGTTGCCATGTGTAGAATTGTTACTAATTTGGTTTACAGCTATTTCATTCTGTAAGTGGCTTTCACTTCCAAAATATTTTTTCTGGATATAGTCGACCTCTTCAAGTAAGTCTTTTGCTGTACCATGTAGAAGAATGTTATTTAAATTGGCTAGTGCTAAAGCAGGACTTTTAGCATAGTACAGTTTATAAACTAGATTTCTTATAGTTGAATGATGTGTTGATATTGTAGGGGAGGACTGGTCCAGGAGACCCCTCTCGCCTGCGTTTTCTCCCCAGGTGAGGGCAATGGCTCATTGGGCATCCCCTCGTGCCACCCGGGCCCAGGTGGTGGAGGGCTCACCCGCTGGAGACATTGCCCACACGTATTGATTGCCCACACGTATTGATTGCCCACACAAATTTAGCTAGGCCCAGAAACCATTTTTGTCTGGTAAAGATGGTGTGAGCTCAGCGCACTGTAGCGCGGCCCCCACCCTTGGAGAGTCTCAGTCATCCCTGTCGCCGCAGCACCCTGGCAGATCCGCTGCGAGCACGTTCCCACGAACAAGACGGACATGAGCTAGCGCAATACACTAACATTGTAACAGTTCACCTCCCGCAGTGTATCATCGCTCCCAGCATGACCCGGCCAGCAGGCCTAGGCAAATGAAAAGAACAGTAAAATGGTCATCAGATGCAGACAGTCTTTATATATTAATGTCAAGACCACTCGCAAAGTATGCTTTCTTCCACAAAATCCTTATATTACAAAAGCCTGTAAAATGTATAAACATAAGAAAGCATGCTTCCATGATATAAGCAATGCGAGCCCACACCATTGCAGTTGGTGCTAATAATAAAGGAACGCACCAGGGATCTGTTTGTTGCGTGTATCACTGGGCAACCTACCTCCATGGTTTCGCGCCATAACTAAGCTAATGCTGCTAGAGTACACGAGAAAGCGAATGCAACTATACTATGAACTCATGTAAAGGATGCGCGAGAATGCACTTATCATGTGTGTATGTCTAAGCCCTTATGTGCCACCACCGTCACGTACAGTGGCGGGTCGTTTTCTATGTACTCCACCAACCCAACTACTACCTCATTTACTGCAAATGTATATGCATGTAACTAAAATACTGTAGCTGCTAGAACATAATGTACAAATATGGTGCTCGGACTGGGTATAATCGAGACACATCCAGCAAAGTTTAAATGCATGTTTTGAAGTGATTTGAATAAGTATATAGAAAGTGTTCAAATGTTTGTGATGTCTTTACCTAAATCGGCAACACACGAGGGAGATACCTTTGTGAAATACGTGCAAGGCCATTCCCCCTCCCACCCTGCGAAGGCTGCCAAGCATGAGAGACAGAGGCCCGCTCTGCGCTACTCCACCTCCCCCGACAGACTGGAGCCGCTTCAAAGATTTGTAGCCCCCACTGCAGCACCCAAGGCCGCGGCCAGCCACCTGCATTATTTACAGCACAGCAGTAAACCTTAGTTTAAACTCAAGCGCCCCCTCGTAAACCCCACAACCCACCGGACCGTCTCAGACTTATGCCCTGTGCAATCAGGACACCCAACACTTTGACAACACACAGCGGAACATCCATAACAACTTCTAACAAGACAGAAAGACCTGTACCGCCCGTCCCAGGCCCTGAAGCTTAGCCCCTCGACCTATGGCCCCGGTCAACAGGACACTGTAACCATGCCTGACGTATTACCTCCAGACCCCTCACAAGGTGCATTCCTCCTGTGTTGCATTAACCTATAAAATAACCTATTGGAAGATTTACTAAAGAGAATAACACTGTAAATGACTGAATGACTGCGGTGTGCATGGCCGAGGGCAAATAAGTCAGGAAAGGCATTCATCTCTGCCACAGGCCGCATGGCACACCAACACCGCCCGGATGAACTCAAGCCGACCTGCCAGGCCCAGCCCAACCCACGAGGGTGACCAGTGACGTCCTCCAGCCAAGACCAACCACACCGCAGCAGCACCTATAGTTAGTCGTCGCCACCCAATCCAATGAACTTGTGCCCCCTATAGTGTGTAGGTTCTTATGACGTTTTTGTAAATATATACGCCTGTCTTTGCTATTGTCAGACAGAGCGCTCTCGGAGTTTGCAGAGTTCTTTGCATGCCCAATTCTGATTGATAAACTCCCATTTACGCTCACCCGCACTCTGTCTTGGCCTTATTCCCATTTTGGGAGAGTCCTTCATTGTCTCTCATTGCGGGGAGGATCGTGCTGTTTTGGGGACGCTTGCTTTCAGTGGTGACCCCGATAGCGTGATTTTTATTTCTTCCTAAACTCCTTATAACCGTCCCCTTTGGCACGAGAATCTCCGGTCGAAAAGGGATACGCACGGTGAGCCGGCTCCGGGAGGCTGCCCGCCAACGGCGACCGGTACACTAAGAAGTGCGCACTCAATAGAGAGAGGGTACGGGATCCCGGTTGAAAAATCCCCTTTGAGTACCGCTCGCCGGAGCCGGGGCTGACTGTTGAGCTGACGGCGACACTGCCTGGACGGACCCAGTTTCGGAGACTATCGGTTCAAGACGGGCACGTGAGTACTGAGTGCGAGCGATTGTAAAGGGAGCGGGGAGAGAAGTGTAGGACAGAAACGAAGAGGGGGTACGCAGATCTACTAAGGATCATCTTAAATTTTCCTTGCTTTTTCTTTGCATATGGCCATTAGGATTAAGAGGTGAATAAGAGATAAAAGTGACGGGAACCTAGCTCCGAAAGGGGGTGGAAGGCGGCGCCGCATAGTGCTATCTTGACTAGTACTGGAATATATGAAGAAGTGGAGTATAAAATAAAAGTGTTCAGCAAAAGGGGGCACTGAGAATATATTAGTGATCGCTATTACTTCTTTCTTTTCTTTTCTTTAGGGGTAGGGGGAGAATAAAAAGTGAGATTAGCACAAACTTAGGGAGAAAGTAAGAGAAAAAGAGTCCTACTAGAAGGGGGGAGAGCAGGCTAATATATATATATATATGCGCATCCATATATTCAAATAAGACGACAGGGACAGCCGCTAGGGAGGAAAGGGAGGGCAGCTTGAATGGTGAAATGGTGCCAAGAGGTGTGTGCACCTCGTATGTGCTAGAAGAGATTTGATGTTGTGAATGTGTGAAGCGGTTATAAATGATAATAGTTAAATGGTCATGGTAAGTGTGGTCGGATAAAATTTTTCCTTTTAAGACAACGTCAATATAGTGAAGTGAGTGAGTACCTTTTTGATTTCCAGGCTGACATTGTCAAAATAAAGGATGGGTTGCTCTTGTATGTGCCCCCCAAAGAGAACAGAATAGACATTGTGTACGGCCAGTTTTTGTATTGTGCAGTCAGGGAGGGGGAGAGCCCAAAGGGACCCAACATTGAATGTGAAGTAAAATATAAAGAATAATATTGATACTACATTTACATTGTAGTTGCAAACACACGAGACACACCAGCACTAGGAGGGCACAGAGATGGGGGCTGAAACACCCTTATCACATATTTGTAAGAATCTCCGGGATACGTGGAGCGGATTAAAAAATATCACGACCAATGGGTGACCGAGCTAAAGGGAGGGGTACCTCAGATTTGGCCCGAGGGAGGGTCATTTGATAAAAGTGTCCTGGATACAGTGGCCACATGCATTTATCTAAAATACAAAGGAAAGCAGCTGCAAAATAGGAGGGAAATATTAGATCTTTGGAGGTTATTTGAAGAGATACCACCGCCTAAAACACCAGCATTAAATCCTGATCTCCCGTCCACCACAGACAATCCACTACTGATACAGAAAGATGTCAAAGAAGTGTCAAGTGTAGCGCCACCAGTAGAGGTAATAAGTTTGTACCCGATATTAAAGAAGCCTGTGCCCGCAGAGGGTACAGTGACCCCACTTACATACCTCCCCCGAAGATACTACACACCACCGGCCCACGGCACCTCCGCCATATGAAAGCACGAGGGAGCGAGCCCAGGCAGGCACACAAAGGGTAGATATAGAGAAGCTCACAGATGATTTAGAATCAAGACTGTCGATAGCAAAAGATGAGCTCTCAAGGATAAAAGACATATGCGAACGAACAGCACTAGATGCAACTAGATCAGGGCGTACGTCCAGAGCACCAGGTGAAAATAGAAAGCCCGAAGAGGGGTGGAAAAAGGGCGAGATTCTGTTCAGAATTGAGGAAGAACCAACGCGAATAATAGAAGTAGGGCCCCGAGAGGGAGATGTTGTAAACGAAGAAAGGCTTGGGGGAATTAGAGAGGAATTGCTGTGTGATATAAGGGACGAGTTAGAAGAAAGCGACAGGTTGAGTATGGCGATGGGAGGGGGAAGCGAGGGGGAGGAAGGTACATGTTCAATGAGAACCCTGGATGATGAGTGGACGGGGCGACTAAGGAACAGAGTGGGAAAAATGGCATCACTGGGAACATCAGCAGCCAAAACGGGTCCGGATGCAACGACGAAAGGAAGGCTACAGCTCCCGTTGATACACAGGGGAGGAGGGAGGCCTAACTATATCCCATGGGCACAGATGGATAAAGCCAATTTATTAAAGCTATTGCCCCGTTGTCAGGAGGGGCAAGTAAGTGGATATATGCCTTTGAGAAACATACTGCCGGGGTACCCCTAGCCATAGGAGATGTGAAAAGTCTGCTCGTATCAGCAGTGGGCGATCAGGCTGAAAGAGTATGGGTTAAAGCCGGTTTCCCGGGAGTAACGTTAGACTGTGACCGCCATGATGGGGCCTCCTTTAACACAGTGCGTGCTAGGGTGTGGGATGCCTTACGCGAAACATTCCAGACACACCGGACTTACAGTCAGTGATGCAGTGTACAATGAATGACGGGGAGGAGGCTATGGATTACATTTTTCGGGTCCAAGAGATGTGGAGAGCAGAAACGGGCACGCCCTGGTATCAATCGACATCTTTATTTATTCATTATAAAAAGAGGGCTCCCAAAGGAAGTGCAGAAGGCGCTTGACAAGATAGCAGGTATTGAAGCAAAGGGATGGCCAGAAATTCAGAGCATAATAGTACACCATTGTAAACGAATCAAGGAGAGGGAGAAGGAGGTGGCGCAGAAAAGATTGGCAGACGAGGCGAAGTTAGTACAGACAAAGTTAGTGAAGGTTGCAGCAGCAGTAGCCGCGCTCCCACACAGTAGGGAGGGAGATGAGGAGGAGGAGGGGCTGATAGCACTCCAAGGAAGGGTGGCAACTAATTGGGCGGGAACAGCACAGCGGCAGTGGACTGAGCAGGAGCAAGGTGGAGGTCCGCAGTGGCAAGAGTGGACCCCTCGAGGGGGACGAGGTGGGTACAGGGGCCGGAGAGGAGGCGGACAGGGGTAGGGGGAATGGGAGGAAATGGATGGCAGGGTCCCAGGGCCCCAAGGGAGTTGCTGGAACTGTGGACGATGGGGAATTACTCCAGGGAGTGCAGAAGTAGACAAAACAATGGGTTCCAGGAGGAGGAGAATTATGGTCATCCACACCCGGGAGCCCATATGGTCTCTCCCAATGGGACAACAGCAACTAAGAAACCCAGGCCAGGGTACACGGGCCAGCAACAGGGACACCAGTATAGGACACAGAACCACCCACAAAACAATGACAGTATGCAATACACGCCAGGTAACCCTTTCGCGACAACAGCAAACGGGCCCCGCGCCAGCACCTTACAGCGGCATGTCAGTGGTTTCAGGGAATGTCTTTAATGAAGGGAGGGGCGATGAGACACCCCGCATAGGACAGCCCACAGAGAACACTTGCGTGTCCAGTTCTATCCACCACCTACAATGCAGCAGAGGAACCATTGGTAGGGGCGCAGATAGGAGACAAGCAGTTCATATTCATGGTTGATTCGGGAGCGGAGAAATCATGTGTCAGAGAGGGCCGATTCCCGTTATCTAACAGGAAGTTAGAGACGCAGGGGTTCTCTGGGGCTGTAGTTGAAGTTCCTTACACAGAAGCTTTGGATGTAACAGTGGGGGGTAAGACTGTGAAGGCACCCTTATTGTATTACGAACATTCCCAATTAACTTGCTAGGGAGGGATCTCCTGAGTAAACTCAACATGACCATATCATTTACCGAGAGAGGAATAGTGTGTTCTACACCCGGGATATGCCCCTTGCGTGCGATGTTGGTAGTGCAAGCCTACACAACACACAGGAAATACGAGGGCTGCCACAAAATGAGGAAATGTTTATCAAGGGCTGAAGACTCTGGCCCTCATAATTCCCGAGCTAAGAAGCATGGACTGGAGGATTCCGGCGGAGTTCCTCTTCCGCCCCATAGTGTGTCCCAACGCAGCACCAGGATCAGTGGTATCATTAGACTTGCACGCTGTACAAGTATCAGCGAAAAGGATCGCTGTGATTGGAGTGGACGAGGAAGGGTGTGAGTGGCGCACAGTGCTGTGCACAAACGCCAACATCGCCCTACGAGAGGTAACAGATGAGGATCTCTTTTCAGACACAGAAGGGGATGGTGAGATAGTAATGGAAATAGCGATGCCCTGTGATATTTTAATACAAGCAAGGGAGACCCCCGTCCAATTGATGACAGTGGTAGGAGCACCACCGTCATTTTTTGATGACGACATGAGGCTCGTACCAAACAACTTATGGACAACAGGCCCCCATGATGTGGACTGTTGCATGGA